>CM066193.1:53083848-53738614 GCA_033675215.1 Rhodiola kirilowii
ATGTATTTACGCTTCATGGTTAACTTGGGAGGTAGGTTATAGATAACCAAAATCACAGGCCATGTACTATGCTGACTACTGAGATTTCCATGTGGATTCACCCCATCAGTAGAAAGGCCAAGCCGTAAATTTCTAGACTCTGCTCCAAACACTGGGAATGTGTTATCTACTTTAGCCCATTGCAGTGAATCAGCAGGATGACGCATTTTCGTATCAGTAACACGTTTCTCAGCATGCCAACGCAAATTATTGGAATCTTCTGTGTCAGCAAATAATCTCTGAAATCTGGAGATCGGTGGAAGATACCATAGTACTTTCGAAGGAGTGCCCTTAGATTTACCTTTCGGTTCTTTGTTTAGCTTGTAGCGAGAAGCCTTGCACACCGGACATTCTTTGAGTTCACTAAAATCATTTCGATATAAGATACAGTCATTGGGACACGCATGTATTTTTTTGTACTCGAGGCCCATGGGACACATAACCTTTTTAGCCTCGTAAGTACGATTAGGTAGTGTGTTACCCTCAGGAAGCATATCCTTCACCAGCGCCAACAATTCAGTAAAAGAATTGTTGCTCCATCCATTTTTCGCTTTGAGATTGAACAACTTCAACGTTGCTGATAACCTTGTATATTTGGAACATTCTTCATACAATGGTAATTCGGAGTCATTCCTCAACGACTCCAAAACATGTGGCGTATCAACAAAATCATTGGCGACGTTGTTAACCATATCAATTAGATTATCCTCTTCCCAATCATCATTATCCTCCGGCAAGCTTTCTACGGGTGGAGGCTCATAGTTTCGTTGTTCACCCTCGTCATACAAATACCACTCCTTATATTGTGGGCTAATACCCCTTAACAAAAGGTGTTTACGTAACTTCTTCGGTTTGACCTTTTTGAAATTCCAACAACCCATACACGGACAAAAGACACGTTCAATGTTGTTTCTAGACGCATAAGCCGACGCAAACGCACAGAAATCCATAATCCCTGATTCGTACTCATCGCTCAACCTATTATCGGACACCCATTCTCGATTCATTATAATTTCACTACATGAAACGTGTAAATATTATTAGTTAGAATAAGATTATATCAAATGTCATATAAGTACCATTATCATATTACATAACTCAACAACTTACAAGAACTATAATAAAAAATGTAGTTAAATACAATCACTCCAACAATTAGTAAATGAAGAAAGAAAATCAAATATCCAAAATGAATGGAAACTTAAGTAGTGAATGCGTTTATTCGTGATGTTTACCTTGGAATAAAAGCTCGCGAAGACGACTACAATTAGTTGGAGAGGAGAAGCTTTCTCTTGCAAATCGACTAACAATGACTACAAGTAGTTAACGAATTCAAGTTAGAAATTAAGCACAAAATTCTTTAACAACAATCCGGTAGACGGACTAAACACCATTTCATCCATTATTACATACTGAATCATAGCCCAAAAAATAGATTCAACAAGCCTACACAACACCCCCAAATCGAATTACATATCACCATAAACCCTAAACACACACAAATCGAATTACATATCACCCTAAACCCTAAACACACACAAATCGAATTGCATATCACCATAAACCCTAAACACACACAAATTCAACTAATTTGACCCAATATCATACCTGAGATTTGAGCTGTCGCCGGTTACGGAGTCGGAGCGTCGGAATGGCGGAATGGAATGGCGTGAATGGCGGAATGGAATGGCGTCGGAATGGAATGGAATGGCGTCGGAATGGCTTCGGAATGGCGGCGAAGTTCAGAGCAGCTGTGAATTCGAATGAAGTGAGACGGAGGATTTGAGCGGCTGACGGGAAAAACCTAATTTTTATTACATCTTATGCATCAGTTCAATGAAAACCGATGCCTATTGTCAACAATATGCATCGGTTCAATGAAAACCGATGCATATTGTTGACAATAGGCATCGGTTTTCATTGAACCGATGCATATTGTTAACCTTATGCATCGGTTTACATGAACCGATGCATAAGGTACCAATATGCATCGGTTCAATGAAAACCGATGCCTAATATCAACAATATGCATCGGTTTACGTACAAACCGATGCATATTAATAAACCGATGCATAATACATTTTTCGAACCGATGCATAATGACCAGTTTGTAGTAGTGAGACAATAATTAAATATGGCTTTTTGACTCTTATTATAGTTATATAAAGCAATAAGGAAAAACGCATCTTTCCATTTTGGCTTATAGCTTGACTACTACGGTCTAATAGATTAGAGAACAAGATTCGTTCGTTTAGTTTTCTTTTTACCCCTTAGGATTTGAACACATCATGTTGTTTGGGCTTTGGAGTTTTTACGTCTTATTTTTCGAACACTTGCTATACGATTTGATGGCTCAATTTATTCAGTTCATCGATCACAAATGATACATATAAAGTTATATTACGTCATCTCTAATTAGAACGATATCATATCATTTTGAGCTAGAAATGTGCTTTAAATATATGAATTACATGTAATTGACCATAACAAGGGTAATTAGTGTTGCTTGAATCCTAAACAAGAGATTGAAAAGTGAAAGTATTAGAGGAGGTATTAAGAGGAGGTTTAATCAATTTAAGTTAGGGTTTGCTTGGTAGCTCTATACTCAGCTAAACTTATTCTTACGACATATGGGGCGTTTCAAAAGGAGAGCACCAACTCCTCTCATTCAACAAAAACCCAAAAACCTCAAAACCCTCTCCTCCTTCATCCTCAGCCCCTTCCTCCGCCTTCTCCTCCTCTCCTTCTCAAATCTGGCCTCCTCCCTCTCCCTCCATGCTTCATTCTTCACTGCCGATCTGATCCAATTTTCAGCAACATGCAAGCTGTTTTTGGATCAGATCTGGATTTGTGGGTGGTGGAGATGGAGGTGAGTTTGGGATGAGCTTCCGGCGATGGGTTAGGGGAGGTGGATGGGTGGGTTGGAGGGGGCTGTGGATCTATGTTTTTAGATTTTTGTTTTAATTTCCTGTTTTTATTTTCGCTATTGTGGCCTGAGCGGCCAAATAATTGGAGACTGGATCGCCGGCGGATGAAGAATTGATGACTTTCAAGTGATCCTGCCTCTCCCAACTGTGAATGACGGGACGACGTGCTCAAGCCAGAGGCGAAGTGGAGCGGCGGACTCCTGATTAATATTGTTTTATTTTTATTGTCTGTTTCTGTTCCCAGCTGGTTAACTTGTCCCAGCTTTAAATCCTCGGTTCGCCGTTGTATTTGTAATTCACAGTTTTAATCAAAAAAAAAAGGGTGCATATGCTCTCTATGCAACTGCTTTTCAACTGTCACCTAAACCGGAAGCCAAGTCAAAAAGTAGACCTTAATTTAATATAGCCAAATAATAAGTCACGTACTCTAAAATAAATATGCGTACGCGTAAATCTCTCCATGCATCATGGATTCCATCTCACCTCCAACTAGGGGTCGTCAATGGACAGAGTAAGGGTAACTCTTACCCTAATGGGCAGGGTAAGATCATTTTTTCTTGATCCTATGAATAGTATATGACAGGATAATGGTAGAGTAGAGCAGTTTTTCTAAGTCCGTAGGGTACCCATGTGCAGGGTAATATTAGGTAGGGTCGGGTAGGAAATGGTCGGGTCGGGTCGGCTAGGGTAGGGTAGGGTCAAGTAGGGCAAAATTAAGCATATTTTGAAAAAAAATTCATAATATGAATGAAAATAGTAGGGTAAGACATGGTATGATAGGGTAGGAGGGCATGATATGATGTTAGGATAGGAGGGCATGGTAGGGTCTATTTTTCGTGACCCTTACCCTGCCTTAGGGTTTGTGAACATGATATGTTAGGGTACGAGAATAGACAAAACAGGATACGAATCGGACAAGGTAAGGGTGACGCCAAGAGCATTTTGACCCTAGGATCAAATGTCTACCCCTACCTCCAACCATCACTAAATTCAACATATTAGCTTCAACTATTGTTACGCGTAAGCCTCTCCATGCACCAAGGATTCAACTCCATCTTTATTTCAATAAATAAATAAATATATTGGGTTCGGTCAAATAGGATTTTAGTACACCGACTAGTTACTATGACTCGGTCATTAAAAAAAGAAAAGAAATCACAAAGAAATGTTTGGAACTTGTTTTTTCCTTCCCAATTCATTTCATGATCATTCCCAACACGAGTTTACAGAGCCAAACGACGCCGTCGCATCTACGAAACTCTGATTTTGTTAATGAAACACATCGTGTCATTATTAGCAAAGATCAAACTTATGTAATCACGGAAACGGGCCAAAATTTATAATTGGGCTTTTGTTGGGCTGTGACGGGAACTTGCGGGCCCAATACGTTCCAGTCTCCTCTCTTTCCGCCATTGTTGCTCCTTGAGCGATCAGCAAGCTTTTGTGTAGCGTAGCATCATGCTCTTATATGCTTGCCAAGGTCGCGTCTTTTTCGGTTGGAAGCATTGCAAAGTGTTGGAAAATGTGTGTTTAGTTGGTTAAAGAAAATGGTGGTGCGCCACATTTGAGACCTAAAATTGAGCGTGGAGAACACCTCGAATCTTGTTGATAAAATTAGATTAAAATACCTTGAGTTGTGAGGTATGAAATCGAATATTGAATCGCCAAAAACGAAGCTATATCGAAGGAGAAATCGATGGCCAAAGTAGGACCAAAACTCATAGAACTTGACTTTGGTAGGGATTGATATGAGGTTGGATTTCACTTGTGTGAACTTCTAATATTCCACATTGGAGAATAGAAAGGAACATTGTATGTTCTTATATAATCTCAAGTTCATGTTTATTGAGTTGTTCATGCCAAAGTCTTCCAAAATGCCTACGCGCCCGCCCAGGGGTGGGGGGCAAATCATCGGCTCGAATCCCCGCCGAATTTGGCCCTACTTGTGTGCGCCCACATGTTAGGGACACGAATGGTGCTCGATTTCTCAGCGGGTTGCGCGGTTCGTTTTTGGTTAATCTAATTTTTGTGCGGTTCGGTTTTTGCATAATTCGATTTTATTATTATGTAAACCAAACGTCAAGATTAAGTCTTCAGCTAGACTGAGTCAGTCTTGGCTGTTGGAGGCGGTTGCTGATTTTTCGAGATAAGAACTTGGACTGTTGCTTGCGGATATACTGGCCAGTTCCTATCTTTTCCAAAAAGTCAGCTCGAAACAGTTTCTCCTCGCAACTATATAAAGAAGCATGCGCTTCAGTTCAGAAAACACATAAGAAAATATCGGCTCGAATCCGCCGAATTTGGCCCTACTTGTGTGCGCCCGCATGTTACGGACACCAATAGTTCTCGATTTCTCAGCGGGTTGCGCGGTTCGTTTTTGGTTAATCTAATTTTTGTGCGGTTCGGTTTTTGCATAATTCGATTTTATTATTATGTAAACCAAACGTCAAGATTAAGTCTTCAGCTAGACTGAGTCAGTCTTGGCTGTTGGAGGCGGTTGCTGATTTTTCGAGATAAGAACTTGGACTGTTGCTTGCGGATATACTGGCCAGTTCCTATCTTTTCCAAAAAGTCAGCTCGAAACAGTTTCTCCTCGCAACTATATAAAGAAGCCTGCGCTTCAGTTCAGAAAACACAGAAGAAAACAATCCTTCACATCTCGACTGCCGTTTTTCCTTTTCCCGATTAGTGATAGTGGAAGATCAAATAGGTTCGATCAGCAAGGCTACGGTGCTCAACGCGCTTGCTGAGATTCTTTCATCCTGGGAAGCTCTTTGCCGTCAAATCCTGCACCAACGGGAGGCAAATTAGCTTTAAGGACAGCGTCATCGACGTGACTGAATCAACAACTCGGTTTGCTGTCCTAATTCGTATCTGGTTGATTTACGCAATTTCTTATTACTGTATTCATTCAGATTGATGTATGCATGTCCTCATTCAGATTATTGATGCATAATTTATACATGTTCAGATTCAATTCAGTTTGATTTATTTGCTGCAACAGTTTCATTATCGTTAGATCTGCATGATATAAACTTATATTCAGATAGCAAGTATTCCAACACAAAGTGCAAGTTAATCAATGGGCCTGAATCTTTTTTGGCGTTTTAATTGTTTACAGATGGATTGATGCATATCTATATATCTTTAGGGTTTCGGATGAAGAAGCCGTGCAATTATTAAAGGGAGTAGCAGCTTTGATAAATTTTTTTTTTTGATGGTGAAACATTACAGCCAAGGCCAAAACAAACAGATCCAAGACAGACCACTCAGGGGCCTAGGGAAGCATTACAATTTTGGTAATCCGAAAGGAATGGCTGTCGAGTTCTTCCATTCCCATCCTTCGCCCCTTGCCTTCCTTGCTAGCCAGTCCGCCTGAGAGTTCGCAGCTCTGTCAATGCCCCCAAGCCTCCATCCCCGGTGCTCATCAAGGACTCCAATGCAATCCTTCAGCTCTTTAACAAACGCTTCTGGCTTCCAAGATCCAGCAATAATGGCCCACAACGCTTCTCTGGAGTCTGTGAAGAGCTTGACTTTCTGCCGGTTCGACTCCCTCGCAAGCTGAAGGCCCAAGAGAATAGCCTGACATTCAGCCTGGAGCATTGAGCACGCCTTGTCGAAGAACCTCGCCCTGACCTCCTGGACTCTCCCTTCCTCAATGAGGATGGCTCCCGCGCCTGCATTCTTAGTCGTCTCGTCGAAGGAGCCATCACACATGATCACCGTGTCTTGCTGGCCATTAGCAACCTGCTGAACATTCCACCAAAACAGGTCCTCTTTGCCGTACCGAACTTCTTTCACCAATGAACTCAACCTGATCTTCACCTCCTCGATCCTCTTCCCTTC
Source organism: Rhodiola kirilowii (assembly GCA_033675215.1). Classification (NCBI taxonomy): domain Eukaryota; kingdom Viridiplantae; phylum Streptophyta; class Magnoliopsida; order Saxifragales; family Crassulaceae; genus Rhodiola; species Rhodiola kirilowii. Next base: position 53,090,661 of record CM066193.1, read on the forward strand.
CTTCCCGTGGATGATTTCGTTCCTATTCCGCCACACCAGCCATAAGGCCATCAGGAGAGTGCCAAATTGATCCTCCTTGCATTGCTTTGCACACAGCCATAACCAGTATCCCGGGTCTTGGCATTGGTTTTCCAGGACTACCTGAGGCAAGTGGAGGTCCTGCAGCACTTCCCTGGACCACCAGCAGTCCCTGAAGATATGGAGAGCATGTTCCCTTTTAATACCACACTGACAGCAAATGTTATTAACCTCGCAACCTCGTCGGGCCAGGTTTTGCATCGTCGGCAATCCATCATGGAAAAGCCTCCAGCCGAAAATCTTCACTTTGCTCGGGATCCTTAGTTTCCAAAACGCTCTCCAGAATCTCAGAGTTTCCTCTGGGTCCGATTGCTCCCCCTGTCCCCCTTCCTCCACTTCTCAATACTCTCCGCCGCGGCATACGCTGATTTAGCTGTAAGGTGTCCTGATCCATCCAACTTCCACCGGAGCTGGCCTGTATCCTCCTCCCACTCTGTTCCGAGCTTTAAGATTTCCACAAGCAGCTTTGATAATTTGTAAAGTGCTTTCTCAGACTGCACAAAATTCGGATATGTTGTCTGTAGTATGTGATTTGTGATATGTGATGCTTCACTTGTTTTTGAAAAACAGTAATGAATGATGAATTGGCAAGAGACAAATGATGCAATGAAAAAAAGATTAGTTTATTTTTATCTTTTCATCTTCTGCTTATTTTTTTGGACTGCTTCCTTTTGTTGGTTTGCTTTGATTCCTGCTTGTAAGTTGTACATAGAGATAAAGGTCTTTCTTTTGAAACAGATTAGGCAAAAGTGATGAAGTTGTTTTTAAAGGATAAGATGAGCAGCTAGCTCTATGGCTTTCTCATATACCTCTAGTTTGTAATATAGCTTTTTCTGACTAGTGAAAGAGGCACGGATTTGGGGATTGCGTAACAAGGTTTGTTGTTTGTATCTAAAGAGCTTTTGTTTTGTTGATTTTGAATGCTAGTGTGATTGAAATATTCTGAAAGGGTCCATTCGCTTATCCGCTTACTGTGCTGTCTATCTTTGATTGAATTATTGATGTGAGGTGAAATGAAAGAAAGTAGGCGTAAAATCAGTGTCTCACTTGTGAATAAAGAAACTTTTTTTTCTCTAACATTTTTTGAGTAATGGATTTATAGCTCATTTAACTCAAAATGTTTTAACAGATATATTTCAGGCAGAAGGCGCTCCTCAACAATATTGAAGTTTAGACCAACAACGATGGTCTGTCACGTTTAGTGTACTCTTGCTAATATTCTGCGAGTCTATTGCTTATATTTTGCGTGTCTAGTTATCTTTCATTGTGACATGCCTAAGCATAGATTACGCTTGCTATGAAATTAATTTGCCGAAGTAAAGTCATGCATTTCTGAAGGTGTTTATTAGCTGCTATTTGCTTATATGTATATTCTAAACCTCTTGATAAGCTTATTCTTGCTCGCTGGCCTGTAAAAGAGAATGATCTGTTGTCTTTTTGGAAGAATGATTTGCTGTTGATCATATATTTTTCAGTCCCAATTTGCTTATTAAATGTTACATAGAGGGGCAACGTAACGTAAGAACATTTTTACTGGCATCTTGTGAGCGACATATTGCTTAATCAGTAGCCTAAAAATACAAGATTAAAAATTTAGCATCTTGTTACTGTGGCCTTTGTAATATTGCTTCTGGTTGAGTAGCATATTTTTCGGCCTAAAAGGGGTTTAAATATGCTTTATAATCATAACTTGCATGGAGAATGGATGAAAAAGAAAAACCACTGGACGTGGACAGAGGTTATGTATAAATAGAGTGCACAATATTAAAGATTTCAAAGCTGATGGCTCGAATTGTGCATCAGTCTTTAACTTTAATGATGCGTGTGTTGATGGTGCAGGCATTCAACAGGCTTGACTGGAAATCGAGCGTTGTCATTGCAGTAATCATATACCATATGATTGGCTCGAACCCACAAGAGCTGGTGTCGCTGGTGAAGGCTAAGTTCAGAAACTGCAGGTTCATTCCACCAGTACTTATCAGTTGAACTGCTGCCACTACTACATTTTCTATTGTACTCCGCTTCTGGAACCGTCTTGGGGCATTCACAGCCACTGATCTCAAAGTTCTTGTATGATGCTATGAATGGCGAGTGAGCCCAGTTGGTCTTGACACGACCTCCTTGTGTAGCCCAGTCATCTGCATTCCAGATTGAGCTGTAGACCCCCATTGGTTGGTTTTTCGGATAGGCTAGTCCGCGGTTCTCCATGTTGGCGTGCACTCTGACAGGTGTGTCATCTACCAGAAACCTGTTAAATTCAAAATCAGTTTCATGTTACTACTTAACGTAATTATGTCAATCCGTTTTAGGACTTACACTACTTGACGTTCTGTCCACAGGATCGAGTAAGAGTGGAATTTCTTAGTTGGGTCGAACCAAAGCTGCAGTCTTTGTTCTCTGTTGCCAACTCCATTGACATACACATTGGTTTGAACCAAGTAAGGCTCTCCAGTTGTGTTTCCCAGGAACTCAAAATCAAACTCATTGTGCTTTGGACCATCCGACGACATCTACCATAAAAAAAATCCCACCTCTCAGCACGCATTTATTCAAACTCAGCAATTTATATCCGAACAAGGAAAAGATCAAATGCAAGCCTACGTAGAAAGCCGTGACAGTGCCAGCAGAGTCACCATCCACAAGCTTGATTTGAACTCTGACTTTCCCGAACAAGTACTTGTTTTTCGACACAAAGCCAGCACCTACAACAATATCACCATTGCAACATACAAAGTCAGACTGTTACGCCTAATGTTGGTTTATGTTTAGCGCTTTTAGCCTTTAACTGTGATCATTACCGGATTTGCTATCAAGCTTGAGCTTCAGAAGCTCCCCTTCATATATAAGATGGTCCGTAGCCCAGCTAGGCTGAAAAAGTTCATCAAACTTGGCTGATTTGGCAAAACTCATCAACCCAAGCACCGCAAAAGCTACTGAAAATGAGCAAAGGATAGATGAAGCAGCCATAGCTGACAGTGCAAGAAGAAAAAGGAGATGATGAATCACAGAATTAGTGAAGAGTCTCTTAACAAGACATTGGCTTTTATAGCCAACAGAGAAACTATTTTCAGGTTACTATTTGAAAACATTATTTTCCTTTGTTTTTCAATTCTTTTTTTGGTACTGATTTTTTTTTTCTCAAGATGTTATAATTGTGTCACTTATGTTTTGATTTTGTTTGTTTGTCTAGTTTTTAAACAGGATTGAAAATTTGTGGCACACAGATGCAGATCTGAGTAATTAAGCATGAGAGAAGCTGTATAAATAAGCATATCTGGAGGCACTTAAATGCAGTATAGATATCCATGTTTATGTTATCAAATCGCAGTTCTTAGAGTTCCAAGTACATGCAGGAATTTTACAGAGGGTGCGCCCCTCGTTCCTTGCAACTCAATCCAACTTGAGCTTGCACAAGTATCTAAAAGAGGACTTGATACTTGCATTGAGTAAGCAATAAATTACTTCTATAGTTGAAACATATTCGTGTTGAAAATGGCGAAAAGGCCAAGATGTGTGGGAGGTAGAGAAGGTCACAAGAGTTAATTTGTGACTGGGATTCGGTAAGTATAGACTAATAATGAGCCCGTGATGAAACCAACTTGGTTTGAATTCTTTGCCAAAGGAATAAGCTTGTTGATTTCTTAAATTCTTCTACCAACTAGATGGGAAAAGCTGAGGACAAGTTCCAAAGCTAGATAATTAAAGCGGCTAATTGAGATGAACTTTTGCTACATTTTTCGTTTTTCGTTAATCCTTACTACATTTTGTCCGAGAGGGTCATTGTTAATTAAACTATGCATGATAAGGTATGGTAATTGCATTGCTCATTCATATACACCAAACTGAACTATAGGTGATGATGTTTACGACGACATATATGGTTCGCTTGATGAGCTAGAGAGCTATTCCCACATGCTGTTCATAGGTATGTACAAATTCTTCGCTCCCAGGCTACATGAAGTCCTTTACTGATTTCTTCTAAAAATCGAATATGAAATTTTTAGATGGGACTTGGAATGCATCAATGATCTGCCCGAGTACATGAAACTTTTGCTTTCAAGCCCACTACAATACAATCCATCAGATGGCTTTCGACTTTTTAAAGGAAGAAAGATCGAATGTTATGCAATTTTTGGCAAAGGGATGTGTCCTCGGATCTTATTTGACACTTTTTGGATTTCTATCATCATTTGAAAAGGTCTAAGTTCTAAAGCTAAGTTTTTTTTTATTTAAAGAAAATGTGTATATTCATCAAAAAAAAAAAAGCCTTCAAAATTACAAGACTCCCTCAACACAAAACAGAAGGCTTTAGCACTGAGTAAAATATTTATAGTGACATTGTTTGGAATCACATACTCACAATTTGGCTCGGAAAATTCATACAGATAATATTTGGAAAGATTGTACTGTATTAACCTTCGAAATGTATTTGCTTAGGTAGTGCTGGTCAAATTAATAATTTAACCAATCCCTTGAAAAAGTGACGTCACCATCACGTTTCTTCAAAACTACAAACCTAAGCACGTTTTATAACCAGCACTACCGGAAGAAAAACACGCAACGCAATTAAGCAATCGACTCAATCGATGGACGGAGAATTCGCTTACGACCGAGCCCGAGCAGTGAAGGAGTTCGACGAGTCGAAGCTCGGCGTCAAAGGCTTAGTCGACTCAGGCATCACCGCCGTCCCTCGCTTCTTCATACACCCACCCGAATCCCGACCCAAGCCCCGACCCGCTACCAAACCCAAACCCGCAACCGACCTCATCCTCACCGTTGATCTCTCCGCTCCCAGATCCACCATCGTTGACCAAATCAAACGCGCTTCCTCCACCTTCGGATTCTTCCAGATCGTCAACCACTCCGTCCCTCATTCAACCGTAACCGACACGATTCGCTCCATCAGAGCGTTTCACGAGCTTCCGGCTGAGGAGAAATCGAAATTCTACACACGAGGAATTTCGAACGGCGTTGCCTACTCTTCCAACTTCGACTTATACGTTTCGAAAGCGGCGAGCTGGAGGGACACGTTGACGGTGAGGCTCGGGCCGGAGATGGCGGCGGCGGAGGAAATCCCGGAGGTGTTGCGGTGGGGAGAGGAGGTGGCGAAGATCGGAGAGGTGTTGATGGAGTTTTTGAGTGAAGGATTGGGCGTGGAGGCCTCGAGGTTGAAATCGATGACGTGTCTTGGTGCAAAGGTTATGGTGGGTCATTATTACCCGTTCTGCCCGAATCCGGATCTGACGGTTGGGATTACCACCCATACGGATCCGCGTGTTATAACGGTGTTGATGCAGAGTGAGAGTGGGATGCAGGTTAAGTATGGTGAGGGCGAGTCAGAGGAGTGGGTTGATGTTCAGCCTCTGGAAGGCTCTCTTGTTATCAATATTGGTGACATTCTTCAGGCAAGTTAATTTATTTAAATTTCCCGTGTCAAACTTTTTCAGTCCAATTACCGAATTGAAATTTTAATTTCACCAGCCGAATTCTTTGAAAAGTATTGTTTCTTTCTGTCCAATTTCAGATTCTTTTTAATTAGTAAATTATTATAGTTTTTTTGAATAGACAAGTAGAATGAATTCGGTAAATCAATAAATTTTTGAACCAAAAAACTCTTTCAATTTATCCTCAAATTTTGATAAAACAAACTAAAAATATATACCTAGTTAAATTATCGATTTATCAATCTACAGATGTTACTGAACCAAGATACTATGGTAAACAAAATTCGGATGTTTAATAAAAAAAGTATTGTTCTCCTTTTGGGATTATAGTTCTTTATTGAGTAGCCAAATACAGTGATAGTGAAATAGTGTGTCTTCCAAACTTAAAGGACATAATTTTATTAGTAGATTTTTATTATTTTTATTATTTTATTAGCAGATAAAATAATTGAATAACTTCAATTTTTATGGTATTGTTTGAATGCAGACATAAATTATTAGGAATTATAAATTTTATAATTAACTTTTCTTTGACTTAATTGTATGGAATTTGAATCCATTGAAATGTGAAATGTGGTTGGTCTTATTTCATTTTCAGAAGTAATTGGAATTCGGACACGTGAAAGTAATTATGGGTAATATGCAGATAATGTCGAACAAAGAGTACAACTGTACAAGAGTGTTCAACACAGGGTATTGGCGAATCCGAATAAAGAGCCAAGGGTCTCGGTGGCTGTATTCTTCAACCCGAGTGACCGCGAGAGCTTGTTTGGGTCACTGCCTGAGCTGGTGTCGGAAGATAGGCCAGCAGAGTACAAGCAATTTCAATTGTCTGATTATACGAAGAGGGTCTTTGATGCAGCGGCTACAGCGTGAATAATGAATTGGAGAAAACTCTCGAATATTATTGATAAAAAATAAAATTGCTGTTCTCACAACCTACAAATTGTTTAAATAATGCAAAACAGAAACCCTAACTTGCTAAAATTGAAAATTACTAAAAACATAAAAATCGGAAATTACTAAAAATTCAAAATAAAATAGTAAACGAGCTCGGATGGCCCAAAAACAAAGCTCGTGATTTCTGATCGTCTCGTCGTTCCGCTCAAAATAAAGTATTATGGGTCAGAATCGGACATCGGGAACTCGAAAACTCGAAAAACTGTCAATTTGCGCCGGAATCGGGTTTCCTGTCAAACCGCTCCAAATATGCCAGTGCCACTCGGTCTACATCATCCTCTCCTGCGCAGAGAAGATTCGGCCTCGAATCAGAAGCGGTGTCCTCATCAGAGCTGTCCCCCACGTAGGGAATGAGATGCTTCACATTAAACACGTCAGAGGTGTGAACATGGCTCGGTAGGCGAAGACGGTAGGCATTAGCATTTATCTTCTCAACAACCTCCACGGGACAAATCTTGCGCGCATCCAGCTTACTGTATTCACGAGCCGGGTATCGATCATTAGTCAGGATAGCCCACATAAAGTCACCCACATCAAATTCCACGGAACGCTGTTTCACGTCTGCCTGCGCCCTATATATGGCTGTGCTTGCAACAAGCTTATCATGAGCACGCTGGTGGGTACTGGTCAGCAACTTTGCGGAGGGAGCTGGCTGAGCTGTGGGCTTTGCAGGAACCAGGACAATCTTCTTTCCCCGAAACAAGAATGAGTACGTGTTAGTCCGACCATCGTGAGTAACTGACCGGTCATATTGCCAAGGTCTCCCCAACAACATGTGGCACGCATCCATAGGAACCACGTCACAATAAATGTCATCACAGTAAGTTGGTCCAATAGAAAAGGAAACCAAAACACGCTTTGAAACTGTTATGTCAGTACCTTTACTCAGCCATGCCAGCTTATACGGCTTTGGGTGTGGTTCGAGTGAGAGGGACAATTTCGAGACAGCCGAATCAGAGATCACATTCTCACAGCTACCCGCATCAATGATGAACGTGCACACCTTTCCCCCAATCGTACAAGAGGACTGGAACAAGTTGTTGCGCAGCCACTCCGTATCAACAGCACCCCGGGGGCAAGGAAGGTGCGTCGCACCACTAGGGCAGGACCAACATCACCAGGTACTACTTCCTCAGGAACCTCCTCATCATCACCACCATACGTATCAAATACTGGAGGACCATCAGGGACAAAGGACACATCACCCGCATCATCCTGGATCAACAGACCGCGAGTCCTTTTCAAGGCATTCGGGCACTCAGCCATGCGGTGTCCGACCTCCCCACAACTGAAACAACGCAAGGGCCGGGTTGGGATGGTCTAGTAGCACCACGAGCGGGAGGGGGTGGAACCGTAGATGCACGCTGGACGGGGGCAGAAGAAGCACCACTCGAGGAACCCACTGCCCTGGGAGCACCACCAAACACACCTCTGGCCAGCTGTTTCTCCGCCTGTATAGCGCGCTGGTGAGCCTCAGCCACTGTCAACGGATCCAACAATTTCAACACTTCCTGCAACTGCAACCTCAACCCACCAATATAGCGAGACACTAACTGAAAGGATGATTTCATAACATCATTACGGGCCAACATCTGGTAAAACTCTGTGGTATAGTCGTCAACCGACCGAACTCCTTGTCGGAGATTCTGAAAACGTGTGTACAATTCCCGTTCATATATGTAGGGTAAGAAAGCCGTCCGGATATGCCTCTTGAATTTATCCCACGACGCAATCTTAGCCTTTCCGGCACGAGCACGAGTCCTCTTCAACTGCTGCCACCAAGCCTGGGTGCGACCCTTCAAGTGAATCGTGACCAGAGAAACACGGCGATCATCAGGGACGGCCTTGAACTCCAAGACCTCTTCCACCTGAGAAAGCCAATCGATAAAATCTTCGGCGGTCAGACTACCATCAAATTGAGGGATATCCACCCGAAGACCTTGCTCCCACCGTTGATCTCGCACCACGGGCTGATCCCCACCAAAAGGATTGTCGTCCATGGAATCAACATCGTCTGCCAGGAATTCGTTGTTCCTACCCGCCAATTGCATGGTCAGAGCCTCGACCTGTCGCCGCAGATCGGCATTATCTAGGCGTAGCTGTTCATCTTCTGACAGTTCAGCAGCACCTCTCCCTCTGCCTCGGCCTCTGCCACCAGGTGCCGTTGACCACAGGATCGACTGGAAGCTGATACCAGATGATCCAGCGGCTACAGCGTGAATAATGAATTGGAGAAAACTCTCGAATATTATTGATAAAAAAATAAAACTGCTGTTCTCACAACCTACAAATTGTTTAAATAGTGCAAAACAGAAACCCTAACTTACTAAAATTGAAAATTACTAAAAACATAAAAATCGGAAATTACTAAAAATTCAAAATAAAATAATAAACGAGCACGGATGGCCCCAAAAGCCCATATCTTATGAGCAAAGCTCGTGATTTCTGATCGTCTCGTCGTTCCGCTCAAAATAAGGTATTATGGGTCAGAATCGGACATCGGGAATTCAAAAACTCGAAAAATTGTCAATTTGCGCCGGAACCAAGTTTCCTGTCAAACCACTCCAAATATGCCAGTGCCACTCGGTCTACATCAGTCTTCTCCAAGGAGCTTGACGGGAAGACATTGGCTGGATATTACAAGGCCTGAATTGAATGGATACCCTTTAATCTGTAAACACAAACAATTAAATAAAATTTAAATTTTTACAAGGATATAGTCCTTTGAGAACTGCTAAGCTTCGAATTATTATTGCTTACAATATTTTTCTCTAATTTCGCATCATGCATATTCAAATTCAAGTCAACTACTCCAATTAGTATTGTGGGCATGGACGGATAGGGCTGCAAATGAGATTAGTATTGAGAACTGCTAAGCTTCGAATTAGTATTGTGGGCATGGATGGATAGGGCTGCAAATGAGACGATGTACTTGTGAACAACTCGTGAGACTATTCGGTCAAAGCTCGACTCGATTATAAACGAGTCGAGCACGATCACGATATTTAGGCTCAATTATTAAACGAGTCGACCACGAACAAAGTGATACTCGACTCGTTTAAACTCGTTAACAACTCGATAAAGTACTCGAATAATATTTGAATAAATACTTGATTATTCAACATATATCTTGGAAATTACAATTGTAATTTCAACTAGATTAGGTGGAATAAGTAGATTTGATTTTGGATAGAGTGTTCATCTATATATATTCTCATCTTATTTGTTTTGTAATAAACATCCAATGTGGGATAAAAGTAAACATTATAAAGAAGCATTGAAGAAATCAAAAAGCAAAAGGAATGTCCTAATATCCCACATTGCTTGATGTCAAAGAATTTGATTCACAAGTAATTATAAAATGAAAACCAATCCTTTTACAACACCAAAATCCTAACTTTTGGGCTAGACTAATCTTGGGGCCTTGGGGTCCTTGAGTTGCCCTTTGGATTTTTTTTTGTAAAAAGCTTAATATTTTCCTATGTAAACAAGCTTTGAAATTGAGGCTTGTCTTTGGGGAAGTGTAATTTGAGTTTTAATACTCGAGTATCGAGTTGAGCTCGAGTATCATGAAAACATTTCGAGGAGTTCGAACAAAATTTTTGAAGCTCGTCGAGTTCGAGTTCGATATATATTCACTCGAGCGAGTTCGAGCTGCTTAATACTTGACTCGGCTCGTTTGCAGCCCTAGGAACGGAGCCAGGATTTGAATTCATGTAGGACTAACTTTTTTGTTTGAGGTTTGCAGAAGGCTCATCCTCGCACTTTTTTTTATCAAGGTCAAGAGATCGAAACGGACATCAACCAAAACCTTACAGACAAATCAAATATTAATTTTGATGCAAAAGAACATGCCACAGAGGCTGCTGGGATCGCAAGAAATATAAAGTAGCTAGTTTGAGCTTGGCAAAAGTAGGCAACAATAAAAAAAAAGTGTTGCTACAAAATTTACCTCATTTATTATAATTCCTAACTACAAAATTATAATAAGTAAAACAACCCAACAATGGTAAATTCAGCACATTCCAACCTCCGCAAAACTAAGAACTCGACCTGACGAGTGACGACACAGTTTGGGACCTAGGTTGATCGCGGTTTTAGCATTGGCGTTACTGTTACAGTTTTAATTTATTGAATTTCAACAAAAGGGACGAGTGGAAACTTAAAAGATCTTATTTGGGCCGGCTAAATCCGAAATTACCTTTTGTAAAAAGGTCTGAAATTATTTTTTTGGTTCAAAGCAACTAGGACTGCAGCCCATATTGCATGCGTCAGTCTCCATCCGTCCCTAATTGTGGGTTTCACTGGTGGTCATGACATTTTCTTTTTGACGGCTGGATTTCCATGATTCTGCTATGGGACAAGAGGCGTTGGCGCTTTGCCGGTGACTGTTTTGAAGTTGTGTATAGTTGTTCATAGGTTTTTCTTTTCTTGTTTTTTCTTGCTTTTGGTCTTGTTTTCTAGTTTAGTTCTCGTCGGCTGCATTTGTTGCAATAGTTGTTTTCTGTCTTCGGTGGTTTGGTAATCTTCCGCGGCTTGTGGAGAAGTGGGGCATCTCACTCCTCCCGGCTAGTTAACTTGTCCTAGCTCTAAAGTCCTCTTTGATGCCTTTTATGGAGATCAGGTGACGTACTAGCATTGGCAAGAAGCCGGCTCATGAAGATCACTTGTGTAGTCTTCTCCACTGTTCAAGGAAATTTGGCCAGGGCTTCATTGTCAATTCAAAGTTGACTGTTGAGCTCACTTCTTATGTTTGGCCTGTTTGGCGTGCTTTGGACCTTGACGCTTTTCTGTGCGAAGATAACAAAGCAGCAGTGGATTGACTAACTTGCATAGATTAGTTTTAATGTTTGGATGTTCTATTCTAGTGTTAGTTGGTTGATTGTATTGTTGTTACTATTTCTTCCTTTTCTTCAGATCTTTGTATACCATGTTCTTCTATAAAAAAAGTCAACTACTCCACTTGCTTGTAATAAAAAAAAACTACACTTGCAGTCTGTTGTAATATTTTCAAATCAATTACCTCTACTAGTCGCTTGATATTCAATTTAGTTTTAATTGCAATTAAACCTGCCTTTTTAATCTAATCTTCTCAAAAATAATAATTTCAGACATGTTATAATATGAGTAAGAACAAACAAGTGTATTGTTGTGTTATTCATTCTTCACAATAGCCTCTATATATAGTATTACATGAGAGATATAAAAGGCTAGTAGAATATAGATGTGTATGTATATGGTAAGCCTAGAATATTGCCTAAGGCTGAATATAGGAGTCATCCAATATATTTCTCTATTCATAACACTCTCCCTTTGGATGACGCCTTTGGATATACACATCATGTGAACTGCCTCGTTAAAACCTTGACCTGAAAAACCCCAAAAGGGATAAAAACCAATTTAAGTAAAAAGAGTATAGTTTGGCTGCTCCCCCTCAAGTTGGTATGTCTTTCAGCCTGCACATCCCGATGTCATCTACCAGTTTCTTGAAAACTCTTGTCGGTAATGATTTGGTGAACAAGTCTGCCAAATTCTTACTGGATTGTATTTGGCAAACATTAATCTCCCTTCAGCTTGGAGCTCGTTAGTAGAAAAGAATTTGAAGATATGTGCTTTGTTCTATCACCTTTGATATACCCCTCTTTGATTTGTGCGATGCAAGCAGCATTACCTCATTTATTACTACTGGGCTGTACTTGCATGTCATTAATCCACAAGAGGTCTTGATATGGTGGATAAATGATCTAAGCCAAACGCACTCTCATCTAGCTTCGTATAATGCAATCAATTCTGCATGGTCTGATGATGTGGCTACCAAGGTCTGTTTTGTCGAACGCCATGAAATGGCAGTTCCTCCATACATGAATAAGTACCCCGATTGTGAAATAGCCTTGTGTGGGTCAGATAAATAACCCGTATCTGCATAACCCACCAATTCACTATTGTGTACTCCATTTGTTTTCCTGAAAAACAAACCCAGATCACTTATCCCACGTAAATAACGTAAGATGTGTTTAACACCACTCCAGTGTCTTTTAGTGGGCGATGAACTATATCTTGCAAGTAAGTTAATCGCAAATGATATGTCTGGTCGAGTATTATTGGCTAGGTACATCAAAGCTCCGGCCAATTGTACTCAGGTAAGGTACTTCAGGAACCAAATTTTTTCATTGTTTGACTGGGGATGAAGGGGTCATTTTCGATGTTGAGTGATCTTACTACTATTGGCGTACTTAATGGATGTGCCTTATCCATATTAAAACGCTTAAGAACCTTCTCAGTGTAATTTGATCGGTGGATAAAAATTCCACTCTTTGTATGTTCGAACTGCAGGCCAAGACAATACATGGTGGTTCTAAGATCTTTCATCTCGAATTTCCTTTTCAAATAATCCGCAGACAATTGAATCTCTTCTAGAGTTCCAATTATATTTAAATCATCACCATACACAGCTATGATTACGTAACCCGATTCTGTCCGTTTTATAAAAACACCTGGGCATATTTGGTTAATAATAAACCCTTGCGCTAGCAAATATTCGTTGAGGCGGTTATACCACATCCGACCAGATTGTTTCAGCCCATATAATGATCTGTTCAATTTAATGGAGTACATATGACGAGGTTTCCCTTGTAATGCTCCAGGCATTTTTAATCCTTCTGGGATTTTCATGTATTTGTCTTTATCTAATGACTAATATAGGTATGCAGTTACCACATCCATGAGTTGCATTTTAAGTCGTTTGACAACGGCTAAAGCAACCAGAAACCTAAGAGTTGTTGCATCCACTAAAGGTGAATACGTTTCCATATAGTCCACTCCAATTTTCTGTGTAAAACCTTGTGAAACCAGTCTAGCTTTCTTCCAGGCTCTCTTCCAGAGATAAGTTGCAGGGGAGAATACTTATTGTGAGCGGTTGGTCGAAGTCTTATTAAAGCCTCTGCATGCAAAACTGCATGTCCCTAGGCAGAGGATGGTAATCTTGACTTCATTAGCAAAGACCTTGCTATTAATTGCAACTGCTTTATCAACGACTCTGCTAGGCCGTTTTGTGTGTGAACATGAGCTACGAGATGTTCAACCAATATACCAATTGATGTACAATAGTCATTGAAAGACTTTGATGTAAATTCTCCTGCATTGTCTAGACTGATTCTTTTGATTGGCTGATCAGGATAATGAGCTCTTAATTTAATTATTTGAGCTAAGCCTTGCAAACGCAACATTACGCGTTGATAGCTATCAATACCATAAAATATCTAAATGGTCCACATGACGGTACTATTGGTCCACATATGTCACCTTGAATTCTTTCAAGAAACATAGGAGATTACACGTTTACTTTTGTTATATAGACGGTCTTGTTATAAGTTTGTCAAGTAAACTAGTGATGGAGAGGTCAAATAGCGACCAGACCGTCTATATATTTGTTACAGCAGATCAACTAGCGATGGAGAGGTCAAATATCTGAACTTGTTAATTACATTTGTCTGTTTACATATTATATATTTAAATCATCCTTTAACGGTGATGTAACTTTTTCCTAATTTGCCAGAAAATAAAGAAGGCACTGATGGAGGAGTGTGCGAAGATTCGCAAGGAGATTGAAGTGCAAAAAGAGAAAAACGGTGAACTTTTGAGTGTGGCGGAACTTCAACAGCACTAAATATTTATTCGAAACATTTGCTTTTAATTACTGATGAAGAAGAACATATACAAACTGAGCTGAGCCTTCATGTAAATGCTCATAACCTAGTTTAGTTATTATCATCACACGGCCAACGATTTTCATTGATGTTTATTATTATTTTCATAGTCTTACCTTGGCGGAGCTTGAAGAGCAACACATTGTCATAGTATCTTGTAGTCATTCAAACTTGGTTTCTCATGCAGTCCTTTCACATAGAACTTAGAAACATAGTCACTTACCAAGACTTCCCCATACCGAGGTGGATTTTCCTCTGATGTTAGCTCTGTGATTGGGGCATATACCCTCGCGGGTGGTGCAACTCGACCAGCAAAAAAGCTCACCACAGATACTCTCGGAACAGTGTTGGCCAACACCCGATGAACATTGCTTTTGAACTTATCGTTTGATACAATCTGGAGTGAGAACAAAGAAAATATTAATTAACATTGCTAGAAAGAAAAGGTTATGTTAATGAAGTCAAGGGATCGAGCCCTCTGTGGTTTATTTATGGTTAAAAAAAATTTGAAAGAAAAGGTAATGCTAATGAGGCAGATCGAGACCTGTAGAAGGTCCCCTATGTTGACAGTTAGAGCATCTTGAATAGGCTGAACATCGATCCAGTAATCGTTATGCAGCACCTGGAGGCCACTGGTTTGGTCTTGTAGAAGAATAGATATGAAGGTGTTATCAGTGTGCTTGGTGAGACCCAAAGTTAATTGTGGCTGAGGACAGGCAGGATAGTAGTGACCCATAAATGTTGTTCCCTTGTCACATTCCATAGACTTTAGATGTCCAGGGTTCAGTCCAAGTGCCTCAGATAACAGCTCCAATATGGTGTCTACAAGGATCATTATGTGCTTTATGTACTCCATTGTTGCATCCCTGGAGATGGACAAGCAACATTCATTTAGGTGTATGTCAACGGAAAAAGATCAGGTGCAAACTACAAACCAACAAATTAAGGTACATTTCCTACGAAAGTGATGTATAATTCGTTTGGATAAAACCATGACATAGTTTGTAAGAAATGAACCATAATTCGTCAGTTTGTAGCTTGCACCAAAAATCAGGCATACACCTGATCTTTGACGAAGGTGTCAACAACATTAACGAGCATTACAAAATTAAATGCCTGATTACCTGCAGACCAAAGGTAAATCGTTGGGGTCGACATGAGGCGATGTGATCATAGAAACAGATAAGGAGTCTCTCCAATTCGCTGCTCGTGATAAGAACAAGTCGTAGTTGCTATTGAACATGACCTTTTTACTTGCCTCTCGTGAATAGTACATCTTCTTTTCATCGATGTTTTGTTCATGAAATTTACGTATTCCTTCCAACATGTTGTTCAGAATCGAAGAAGGACAACCATGATTCACCAAATGGAAAAAACCCCATTCTTCAGAAGCCTTCCTGATTTCATCGACCACGAGTTTCCGGTCCTCAGGATCATGGAGGCCTCGTAAATCTACAACAGGAAGCTGGCTGCTACTCCTCTGGCAGTTAGCTTCTTCTGCGAGCTCATCTGGTGGCCGAACAAATATCTTAGGAATAGTTACTAGGCCAGTATGGACAAGTCCTTGCACGCCGGATTTTGTATCGTCAAATGACCTGAGCTCTTTCAGTCTATCACTGCACAATGTTGCACCATTAAAGCTTTCCATTTATTTGACAGATAGATACTATACTGAAGATTAGAACTGGGAATTTGATGATATGCTCAATGAGAAAGATCAGAACCATTAAATATAAGAACTTTATTAGAAATTCAATTTATAAAGCCACTATGTATGATACATAGCATGTCCACAAATCTCCTGTCTTCTTTTGATTTATTTAAATTCTCAGACACCTAAAAAGTAAAACAATGGAATCCTTTGTCACTGAGAGTCTTCAACTCCAAGAAGCTGCCGCTGCAAATTTTTTTATACCAAAAATAAAATACAACCAAACCAATACTGTCCAGAAGTCAATAAAAACTGAACTGTATACAGATTATTTCCTTTGTCATGATCGTAGGAGTTTATTTTGGAATTATGGAAGAAGTTGACGCCACAAAACGTGAAAGAAGACAAGTTGGCCGGACTGAATGAATTTGCTATGCAATGATGCAGATAATTCGGACAAAGACTTTTGGATGGTACACGGTCTAGGTGATGAACAGATAATGAGTCAATATTAGCATAGATGAGTTCACATCGAGTTAGTCATCGACAAGAGCAAGAACATTTTTGTTTCAGGTAATTTGAGAAGAAAACAAGTGTTGATATAAACAAAATAACATAGATTATAAAGAGTCTAACAAGAAGTGAGATGAGGGATGCCGGCAAACATCATGTATGGATGGTATTTTCTCTTCTGTTGTGACTTCCATTTCAGATTGTCAAATCCTTTTTCGCACTACTAAAACAATAACTGCAAACAAACATTTTGATAGGAGAGCAATCGGTTGAGAACCATTTACATTACTAATTTTTGGATTTTTTCCGTCTAGAATTTCCGTCGCAAAAACGTCGACAGACACAGCACCGGAAAATAATATGTTTCAATACCGTTGAATTTCCGTCAACAAAATTTGAAATAATTAAATTCGTCATAATTCCGGCATTTTTCCGTCGTGAATAGTTAGTCGGATTGTTGACGGAATTTTTGTGACGAATAATTATAGGAGAGGTTACGCAAATATTATTCATTTACATTTTGTCAAATTTCAGTCGGTGTACACTGTAGCCCAATTCCCTCCACATTCCATCACCTGGAAATAGTTTTCATTTTTTCCACCAAATCTCCGTCACTATTCCGTCTTCCAAAAACCATTTTTAATTTTTTAAACATAAGTTTTGTTGTTACCGTTTGCTTGATGACCGTTGTTTACAAATTATTTCGTCACTATCCCGTCATTATTCCGTGAGTAAAATATAATACAAGTTTAGTTACCGTTATTTATTGATCGTTGTCTATTTCCAAATTTTCCGTCAATATTACATGTGTTTTCCGTCATTTAAATTTGTAATATTTAAATTCGTCGTAATTCCGGCAAATTTCCGTCACCACACATTCCGTCGCAAATAGTTACTCGGATTGTTGATGGAATTTTTGTGACGAAGAATTAACAGAGAGGTTACGCAAATATTATTCGCTCACATTCCGTCAAATTTCAGTCGGTGTATACTGTAGTCCAATTCCCTCTACATGCCATCACCTGGAAATTGTAGAAATATTTTTCATTTTTTCTGTCACATTTATGTCTTCCAAAAATTATTTTTAATTTTGTGTACATAAGTTTTGTTGTTACCATTTGTTTGGTGATCGTTGTTTATAAATTATTCCGTCACTGTACCGTCATTATTCTGTAAGTGAAATATAATACAAATTTATTTTAATGACGTTCTGTCGAATTTCCCCTTGTATTTCGTCACCCGACGACTAAATTTGAAATATGAAAACATTAAACTTTTAAAGTGGACTTTAGACAGCGCTTGTTTCAAACGTTGTCTAAAGTGGACTTAAGACAACACCTGTTGCCAAGCGTTGTCTAAAGTCCATTTTTACACAGCGCTTATTTTTAAAGCGCTGTTTATTTTAATGAAATTCATTATTTTAGGGTTTTCAATTATGTTCAAGCAGCGGATCTCCTCCTCTCTCTTCGTTCGTTTTCTCCTCAACGATTTGGGGATGTTCCCGGCAAAGGAATTGTGCAGCGGTCGAATCTACACCGCAACCGATGACCGCCACTTTTCCCCTTCACCATCTCGACTGCCGCTTTTCCCAAGATCTAAAATGCATACGATTGATGTTTGTCGTATCTTCGAAACACAGATCTAAAATCCGTCCGATATAGTGATTGGATTTCACGGAGAAGATACGGCCGGAAAAGATACAGTGATTGGTTGTGCGGCGATTGTGCGGAGGGTTGTGAAGGAGAAGATATCTCAGTGTTCCGATGCCAAAGATATGTCTCTTCACAAGGACGCTGCAACAGGGCACGGTTTCGTGCACCAGGCGCTCTGGCTACACGCCTAACACCCTGTTAAGAATAGCCACTGGGCCTCTTGCGGGCTTCTCAGTGGTAGGGCTGCAACCCATGTTCTTCCCACCAGTTTCATGGTCAAGGGGTTTCCTATATTCCATGCTGGGAGTTGGAGGTGGGCATTGAACCCATGACCTCCCATTTAACATGCCCTTGTTTGGTACATGTTGACCAATTGGGCTGCAGTGATGTATAGTGGAAACTCAGATACATAATAAGTATATGAGAAAAACTGACAGGCGTCGTCTGACCTCTCAAATTTAATATTTATATTTTTCCCTACTATAAGCTAGTAAAGCGGCAAGTAGGGGTCGAACCCAAGGGAGCTGGTGAGGTTACTTGTTGTTCTGTAAAATAAAGCAATTGGGGGTTTGTGAGTGATTTGGAAACAAGTGTAATAAAAGGAAGTAAAGCGAGAGATATCAATCAGAGAGAATATTCGGTCTAGGGTTTTTTTATTGTGACTTCGTTTATCATTGATTTCTAAACATCTAATTCTATGTTCTTAAGTGTGGTTACTCCGTTCCAGGTTATAACCTAAGGTAGGGCTGTTCCAAGCACCTACGCCACAATCTACTCCGTTCCAGGTTATAGACTTCTAGTTCTAGCAAACCTAATACTCCGTTCCAGGTTATATTAGATTTAGTGCAACTACTCGTTCTAACGGTCTAGTATCAAACAAGCAGCGAATAGGGGAATTGAATTGCTCGGCTAAGCTTTACCATTCCAAGTATCCACTTAGCTTCACAATTCAATCCAGGTAATTATGCACAAGAACTAGTAGAACATAAAAATAGCATTAAGCATGGAATCTCAAAACTACGTCACAATATATTAAAACCCTAAACCGAATAGAAGGTTTAGCTACACATAATTATGAAAAGACGCATAATTAAAAGTAGAAAAATCTTCTCTCTCGTCGAAAGCTTCGTCTTCTCCTCCAGAGCCGTCTTGGTTGATGGAATTGTGTGATGATTATGAGATGATGAAACCCTAATCCAAAGATCTTATTTATAGCAAAAATAGGGTTTCAAGTTTGTTTTTGGGCTCAATTTCCAAGTTTCCGACTTGCTGACATCATCAAACGCGTTGCTGACATCAGCGGCCGCGGACCGTGTACATTTTATCTCCGCGGACCATGAACACTTTAGGGAGCGGACCATTAACACTTTAGCGGCGAGTTAAAATGCACATGGTCCGCGATCCTTTCGGAGGCAGTTCACTCATTCTACGCATCTGTTTTGACTTCGGCTCTCGATTAGACCCTCCAAATGACCTTGGATGCGCTCGGTGTCAACTAGAGAGTTGCAGGGAATTGAGTCAGCTACGCAACGCCATGTAGCTCGTATTTTTCTAATCAACGGTCCATTCCTAGCGCTCCGCCAAATGTCCAAAGGTCTGATCTGCCATTGTGATGTTTTCGGCATAAAATGCCATCTTTTATGCGTGTTTCCTCCTAAAGCTTCCGAAACACCTGAAATGCAAAACCATACTAAAAAGTAACTGTTCGCATATAAAAGTGTCGAAATAGATGGGATTAGTTGACTCGACAAGTCGTATAAATACGACTCATCAAACCACCCCACACTTAAACTTGTTCGTCCCGAACAAGAACTAAGTCATAGAAGGAAAATAAATGTAACACCACAATTTCTTCGACGTCCTAGATAATGCTACATGAATATGAGTTGCTAGTCTAGACTCGCTTTTCTATGCATAACTCAATCGCTACTAAAATCATCATGCTCAACGTGGAATAAACTTGATACGTGTTACCTTTGAGCTGAAATCCAAATCAATTCGGATGACTGGAAGATAGTCCTCTTTAGACCCATGATCTGCGCTCGCTGTCCCGAACTCTAGCTATATGGTTATACTTCATTGCTTTCTCTTGCACATGATTCATTCGAGCTTCAAGGTTTTTGAGCATTTTTTTTTCTTTCTTCTTTTGTTGGACACCTTTTGTAGTGACTTTCTTTGGCCTTTGGCTCTTGATGTAGGAATGATGTACTTCACTTTTTGTTGTATGAAACTTTACAACGTGGCTGATTTTTCTTGAGCTTTGCTCCTTTATTGTGAATTGCTTGTCCTTTTTCTTCTTCTTTTTTTCTTTCTGAAGGAGGTCCAATCATCGCCCGCAAGCATATGGAAATACCTCCCCGCTCTTTCTCATCCTCGACCTTTTTGGCGCGAGTCAAGATGGGGGCCCACCACCTATTTTCTCGGTTACTTCGGACTAGAGATAGGACGGTTTGTTATGTCTCCGTCCCGCCTTCCTACATAAACGCTGCAGTGGCGGAGCAAACTCAACCATGTCGTCTCGAAGTGCTAGTCTCCACAAAATCCATATAACCATATAGTTCGAATCCGGTCCTTTGAAGGCTTCGTCAAGTCTCTCTAGGACATTTCTATCAACTTCACATCCCTATTTATCTCAACTCAGAAGACACGTAGTGGGTTAAATTCCAATGTAAAAGCATAATTCAAATCTCACGAGAGAAATGCATCTAATCAGCTCATCTATTTCACATCATCAACATTCAAAAGGAGTAAAATATATTTTACACATATTCATCCTCTTCGGGAAATGATTTTAACTATCTCATTAGGATAAAAGTATATGATGTGTGCTTATTATTCACTTCAGAGAATAAAGCTGGTACATGATATGTATGCATCCACTTCTGGGGATTAAGTGTATGATGTATATGTATCCACTCCAGGGGATTACATATGTGAGATACGAAATATGAGATAAAAACATACAATTACAAAAGTAATTCAAGAATGTGCATCATAATAATCATACATAACAATAACAGAAATAAAATTCGTTAAATAAAACTTTTATTACTTACAACAAGAAGTGATTTTATCTAGATTATAATCATCTACTTCAGGAGATGATATAATCACATTAGAAAAAATATATATATTTGAAGTTTTATCACTTACAACAGGAAGTGATATATATTATGTAAGTGATATATATTAACTCTCTTCAGGGGTGAAATAAGCATATATTGCGATTTATCACTTACAACCGGAAGCGATGTATATCACTCTCCTCAGGGAGTGAAATAAACATCCTCTTCAGGGGATGAAGTTGTATCATTTATTTCACTTTGGGGAAATAAATAAATAAATAAAACATATACTACATGTATTCACTTCAGGTAGTACATGTAATTTATTTCACTTTGGAGAAATAAAATAAATAAATAAAACATATACTACAATGTATTCACTTCAGGTGATTCATGTATGTTATTTCACTTTGGAGAAATAAATAAAATATATACTACATGTATTCACTTCAGGTGATACACTCGTATATGATTCCACTTCGGGGGAATCGAAAAATATATATTCTACATGTATCAACTTTGGGTGATACATGTATGTAATTCCACTCCGGGGGAATCAAATAATTATGTATTGATTGATATGTCAAGAATAAATACATTTTATACATAACGTAGAACCCATAACTTAAAGAAAAGAATAAGCTTTTCTGAGTGCTAGGCTATTTTGAGTTTCTCTTCAAGTAGAACTCAGAGTTGCCATCATCGCATTACCAAGAAGTATAGGGAAGAAGATTAGAGAGGGAGGTGATTACTACCTTGAGTAATTCGTGCTGATAACGTATTATAATATAAGGAATAACAAACAAGAGATTACAGGAATATGAGAGGAGAAATTGTATTATTGTGTTATTCATTCTTCACAATAGCCTATATTTATAGTATTACATGGGAATTGGGAGATATAAAAGGCTAGTAAAATATAGATGAGTATGTATATGGTAAGCTTAGAATATTGCCTAAGGATGAATATAGGAGTCATCCAATATATTTATATATTCATAACGAGACAAATATTTTCAATCTAATTTCTTCCGATTTTTTTAAAAGAATGACATACCTAAAGTCACACGGATTTTTTTTGGTATTTGACTTGTGATTTGTAATAAATTACCCACAATATTGTTGGATTAAATTAAAAATGTATTAACCTTTTAAATTGTAGAAAAAGTGACGTCACCATCACGTTTCTTCAAAAGGTCCAATTGGTGCGTCACCCTCGGATCTTATTTGACACTTCGGATTTCTATCATCATTTGAAAAGGTCCAAGCTCTAAAGCTAAGTTTTTTTTGTTTTTGTGGTAGAAAATGTTTATATTCATCTGATCAGTCGATATTTCGACTAATTATTCACCACATTCGATGAAGGATAACACTCGTTCTCCAGGCAAATTGTCCATATTTGATATTTTTCCTAGTGTTTTAGGTCTATTCCTTCTTCAGAGCCAACGATTGACGAAAAGACGAAAAGTCGAAGAATCGTAGGAAAATGCCTGATTTCCAACCGAGGGCCCGTCCGCCCCGTATCCACACCAAGGCACCGGGCATCTCGCCCGTGACGCTCCTTAGGCCACGGGTGCTGCGGGCGCCACGGAGCAACTCAGATGTTCCGGAATACCGAAGCCCCCGAGCACCCCGTGTTGTCCCTTCGGTACCGGGCTTCTGGCCCGTGACTTTCCCATTGGATGCGGGCGCTACGGGGTATATCAGAAAGAAGACGGTTTTTTGCGCCTGCCCGTGCAGTTCGTGGCCAAGTCGGTGTCACGGGCTTTCCTAATTTTGGCTGAAGTGCAATTTTGGAATTCGAATAAATTGGCTATAGATAGAATGGCTCGACTAGAATTTCAGGGGCGCTTATTTTGAGATTGAAGAACCCTAACTTGGGGGAAGACATCGCAAGAGATTGAGGATCATCGAGCCACATCGTTTACGGTTAACTCATCCATACTTTCTTTCAATACATTACTCTCGGTTAATTTACCATGAGTAGTGAGTAGTCTTTTTATTCTGGGATCCTACGGATCCAGTGCTATGTAACCCTAACTCTCATGTGATCAATTAATGTTTTTATTTAAGCGATTCGAATATTCAATTTCATTGTGTACTTAATTTTATCGTTCTATGCAAGTATTTACATCAAAGGGTGTGTTTGCATTGCTAGAACGTATTTAGGTTAATTACCGAAAGATGGATGGGTCCTAGGTATTAACCGGATTGCATGAAATTGATATTAGGTCATGTTTACATGAATTAATAGGAAAACCTTTAGTTTAATAAATCGAGATCGTTGATAATCCGTGGATGGGCGGCGTTCAACGATTGAGATTAATCTAGACAATGATCCGTGGATGGGCGGCTTGTCTAGTGTTACTTCGGTTATATTCCATATTCCATAGTATGAATAATTTATGTAACATGATTGCATGATTAGTGGGGTTAGCACGGGTGAAGTATGGATTCTGGAATTCTTTCTCTGATAAAAACACAAACGTTAATATCTGCACATTTAATTTTCTGTTATTTAATTTCTGCTTGTTTCAACACAACCAAAACCCTTTTTAATCGGAATAGCTAAATAGGTCACTTGTTAGCTAGTATTCACACGCACTGTTCCTTAGATCGACCCTTTTCTTACCAAGGTTATAAATTTTGTTTGACTGCAATTTGACCCCTAAAACTCATACATTTGACAACTATAAAGGGTTAAAAATACGCTTGTCAAAATGGCGTCGTTGCTGGGGAGTAGCGTTTTGTGTGATATTAGAATCAACTAGTGTAGTTTAGACTATTCCACCTAGTTTGCTATCTGATTTTTCTGCTGAGATTTCTTCACTCACGGTGATTCTTGGCTCTTGCAGGTTCTGGATAGTTCATGCCAAAGAAAACACCCAGATGAAAGAAACATATTCAGATTTCAGACGACGACACACCGGACCAACGAATGAACAATCGTCAGGCCCAGAACGAAGCTCGTCAGCTACGAGCACTGAACCGTAATCTTACAGGAATGGCTATGAATCAGAATAACCCAGCCTTCCTGAATGGAGTTGTTGCAGGTGACCAGCGGCGTCCCGCACAACAACCCGTGCGCAGGACTCTCGGAGACTACACTGCTCCGCGCGTCTCGGGATTTCAATCGGCCATTGCACCACCCGGGATAGAAAACAACACTTGGGAGCTAAAAACAGGACTTATCCAGATGGTGCAGAATAATCAGTTCTCGGGAAGGATTAATGAAGACCCGCACCAGCACCTCAAGCGTTTTATTCAGATGTGCAATACAGTCAAGACCAATGGTGTCCCTCCGGAGTCGTACTATCTCCGACTATTCCCTTTCTCGCTGACCGACAAAGCTGGTAGATGGTTGGACAGCCATGCTGAAGGTACTTTTACCACCTGGGCTCACTTGGCCGAAGCCTTCCTCCGACAGTACTTCCCACCATCTAAGACAGCCCACTTCAGGAACAAGATCATCTCGTTCCGTTCTATAGATGGTGAGACTCTGTACGACGCCTGGGAAAGATACAAGGAGCTAACGAGGATGTGCCCTCACAACAACCTGGAGCAGTGGAGGATCATGGACACGTTCTATCAGGGGATCGACCAGGGAATGCGAACTCTGGTAAATCAAACTGCTGGTGGCTGCCTCACTGGAGTTCCCCTGGAGGACACTTATGATATTATGAAACAGGCAGCCCAAGATTACCACCTCTGGACTAGCGACCGAGGTAATCCTAAGGATAGAAAGGGTGTGCAAGACCTCTGCCAAGCCGAGAGCACTAATGACATAGCTAAGCTGACTGATACTGTCAAGATGCTTACAACCGAGATCCAAAATATGAAGTTAGGGTGCACTATGAAGTCTTCAGACGTCGCTCATGTTGGCGTGTATTGTCAGATATACGGCTCCCCTTATCACTACGCAGATGGTTGTCCGGTGATCGGAACAAATGATGACAGCGAAAATCAGGAGGATGCAAACTACGTCGGGCAGAATAACCAAGGGGCTGGTCCCGGCTATGGACCACTCACGAACAGGTGGGATAATTCGAATAGGAATAATCCTATCCTGTCTTACAAACCTTAGAACCAGGCGCCTCCTACCTTTCCATACAAACAGCATCAAGGGAATGCACCGTATCAGCCACGAGGGCAATACAACAATCAAGCTCAACGGACGCAGAATAATAACTCCTATCAGCCACGGGGACAATACAACTACCAAGGTCCGCCACCACAAAATAAAAATTCAGGGAGCAATTCGTATCAGCCACAACAACCCAAGCAACAGGAGTCTGGTGGCTCTTCTAGCATGGAGACCATGATGGCTAATTTTATGGCTGAACAGGATAAGCGAGTGCAAGGCTCGAGAAGACAATCGACCAGCTGGTCATTCGGAACAGGATGCTTGAAACTCAGGTAGCTCAACAAGCAGACTCGGCTACTAGAGAACAAGGGAAACTCCCGTCGAAACCAGATCACAACCCTAGGGAATCGGTCAATGCTATCACACTCCGAGGTGGCAAACAACTTGAGATGATACCAGCCCAAAGCATCTGACCTCGAGCTATGCTTTCATCACCTAATCCTACACCTCTGGATGAGGAGACGTCAAAAGAAGCTGAAACCCGAGCCGACGATTCTGCTCCAACAGTTGAGCCGGCCCCCTATGTGCCACCGGTCCCATTCCCTCAACGACTAAAGGGTGCAAGAAGGGATAAAGAGTTCATGCAATTCGTAGATAAAATTCGAACTCTCTACATCACAATGCCCTTCACCAATGCAATCACCCAGATCCCCACCTATGCGAAATTCATGAAAGGGATTTTGACTGGGAAACGGAAAATGGACGGGGCCGAGACAGTGGCTCTATGTGAGGAGTGCAGCGCTGCCATGCACGTGCCCATGCCGCCTAAGCTTAAGGATTCAGGGAGTTTTTCTATCCCTTGTGATATTGGTGGTCTTACAATTCGTCGTGCTTTATGTGATTTAGGTGCTAGTGTCTCCATCATGCCTTACTCTTTGTATTCTAAACTGAACTTGGGTGATCTCTGTCCTACTAACATCTCTATTCTCCTTGCGGATCGTTCTTGTAGACTCCCGAAAAGGATTCTAAAAGACGTACCCGTTAAGGTGAAGAATATTTACATTCCTGCTGATTTTATTGTGCTTGAGATTTCAGAGGACTTAGACATTCCAATCATACTTGGTAGACCTTTCCTTTATACGGCTAAAGTTGTTATTGATATGGATAGAGGGTCTATTGCTTTGCGAGTGGGCAGTGAGCGAGTCGTCTTTTACTTACCTGACATGTGCAAGACTCGTAGTCTTTTAGCTGATTGCGATGTATTAGATTCTACTGATGTAGATCAGCCTATCTCACTGACTTCTATTGAGTCTTACATGGTTACACCGGGCTGCCCAATACCGATGGACGTCTACACGGTGGGCATAGAGGGAGCAACTGCAGCTGAAGCCGAACAGAATGCCGAATCAGGTAAGGAATCTTACAAGGTATGGCTGAAATCTCTACCTGCGAGTCTCAGGTATGAATTTCTGGGCCCTAACTCAACCTACCCGGTGATTGTTAACGCATCCTTGACTGATGTAGAGACCCAGAAATTGCTAGATATCCTACGCAAGCATAGACCAGCCCTAGGCTATTCGATAGACGACCTCAAGGGGATTAGCCTAGATTTATGCATGCATAAAATAAACCTAGAGGACGATGCTAGACCCAGTAGGGATGCTTTGAGACGTTTGAACCCCAAACTGAATGATGTTGTTAAAAAGGAAATTCTGAAATTATTAGATGCATGCATTATTTATTCTGTTGCTGATATTAAGTGGGTAAGTCCTGTGCATGTTGTCCCTAAAAAGGGTGGTTTGACCGTTGTTGAGAATGAGCAGAATGAATTAATCCCCACTCGTACTGTGACTAGTTGGCGCATGTGCATTGATTATAGGAAATTGAATAAGGCCACTCTTAAGGATCACTTTCCTCTACCTTTTATTGATCAAATGTTAGAACGTCTTGCAAAGCATAAATTTTTCTGCTACCTCAAAGGTTATAGTGGATTTTTCTAGATCCCTATACACCCCGAGGACCAGGAGAAAACTACTTTTACTTTCCCTTTTGGCACTTTTGCTTATAGACGTATGCCATTCGGTCTTTGTAATGCACCAGCCACGTTTCAGCGCTGCATGATGGCTATTTTTTCTGAATTCTTGGAACACACCATGGAAGTATTCATGGATGATTTTTCGGTGTATGGTTCCTCATTTGATTCTTGTCTCTCTAACCTCACTGATGTTCTTCGTCGTTGTGTTGACACTAACCTGGTTTTGAACTGGGAGAAGTGTCACTTTATGGTACAGGAAGGAATAGTGCTGGGACATATGATCTCTCACCGAGGCATCGAGGTCGATCGCGCAAAGGTGGAGGTGATTGAAAAGCTGCCGCCCCCAAAAGATGTGAAAGGGATCAGAAGTTTTCTCGGGCACGCTGGATTTTACAGACGCTTCATAAAAGATTTCTCGAAGATAGCTAAGCCCCTCACCGATTTACTTTGCCAGGAAGCTGAGTTCAATTTTAATGATTCAAGTTTAAATACTTCAACAATCTGAAAATTGGTCTTACTTTTGCTCCTATAGTGCAGCCTCCCGATTTGGAGCTACCGTTTGAACTAATGTGTCATGCAAGTGACTTTACGGTAGGAGCAGTCTTGGGGCAGCGCAACGACAAGAAATTACACGTTATCTGCTATGCCAGCAAGATCCTCGCCGGGGCAGCAGTAAATTACACTACGACTGAGAAAGAGATGCTGGCCATTGTCTATGCTTTTGAGAAATTTAGGCAGTATCTAATAGGTTTGAAGTCTATAGTGTACACAGACCATGCTGTGATCAAATACCTGCTGTCCAAGAAGGATTCAAAGCCTCGTCTAATCTGATGGGTTCTCCTCCTTCAAGAGTTCGATATCAAGATTATAGACAAGAAGGGAGTGGGTAGCGCATAGTCACACACATTGCATTTCACGTTCACTCTTGCATATGCTCAACAGTCTATGTATTGCAATTGAAATCCTTGTTTTCTACGATACTCCTTGACTGATTGACATTCGTTTGGATTCGAAGTCTAGGACTTGAAATGGCTTTAATCGTGTGTGTATTCTCTTGAGTCAGCACCATTGCTAGCCTTTGACTATCACGTGTTTTACGTATTTCTTGAAGCATGTTTAAGACTTGATATTGGTAGGCACCAGTTCGAAAAAAATAAAGATGAAAAACACTTAAATTGCATCTCTTTTTCTAGGTAACCTTAGTACTAGTATGTGTTTCTCTACATTCATCGTGATTTGCATGCACCCGCCTTTATTCATACACTATGTCAAGCTTTAAGTGTGGACTTAGACAATTGACCTTCAAGTTTTCCCCTCAAAAACAAAGTTCTTAACTTTGGAAGGTGGGTGAAACATTGGCCCCAAGCATAGTTGTTTTTGAAAGAAAACCAGTTAGAACGGAAAAAATGCTTTTGTTGATTCTGCGAGAGCAGAAAACACCAAGGACCTGGTGAGAAAAGTCACCCCTGGTATATGGAAAACACTCTTGAAACAATTTCTGCCCCCTTCTGCTTGATATAGTGTAGTTCCACCTTCTCATTGCGTGCAAATCATATCTTGTCTTGAGAATTCATGTACTAAAAACTAACGAATGATCCTCGTGCTTGCACTGAATTTTTGATGCAAATTTTTGTACTATTTTCAGAAAATCCTTAACCCAGGCTCCTCTTCTCTTACGGGTCATTGTCTAATCCTTGGCACTTGAGAATGAGCTTTGCGCCAAGGACCCGTGGACTATCCCTAGATAGCATAGGTGAATGGCGAGCATGTTTTGTGTAACTATTCATATTCTTTATACGTTGCTATAGAACTATTTAGAACTTGTGATTAGTCGATTGCTAGCCGTGTGTATTGCCCATTTGAATGCATAACTCGTATAAACTATGATTGTCTAAAAACTTTGATGAAGACCTCTGGCTTGAAGTTGAGGTAACACGATGAATCCAAGATATGACATGACTATACTATGACTTATTGAGCATCATTCATGCATACACGTTAGTTAGTTGTATAGGGGATTTGTAGGTAGTCCCATTCTTGAAAACCCTCACGAGACTACACTCGTCTTACTAGGGCAGCCTAGAGGTTTAAAGGCTTGATGCATACGCTAAATGCATTCGTGTCCTCTACGACAGTGAGTTATCTTTGTATTTTCATTTAAGTTAGAGTTGATCACATGTCACTTGAGTGGGTAGCTTATCAACTCATGGTCATTGAGCGTTGCATTCCCTCGTGTACTTATTCTACCAATTATTTGACGTTTGTTCGGGACGAACAAATCCTAAGTGTGGAGTGTTTTGATCAGTCAATATTTCGAGTAATTATTCACTACATTCGATGAAGGATAACACTCGTTCTCCAGGCAAATTGTCCATATTTGATATTTTTCCTAGTGTTTCAGGTATATTCCTTCTTCAGAGCCAACGATTGACGAAAAGTTGAAGAATCATAGGAAAAATGCCTGATTTCCAGC
The DNA here is from genome assembly GCA_033675215.1 of Rhodiola kirilowii. Classification (NCBI taxonomy): domain Eukaryota; kingdom Viridiplantae; phylum Streptophyta; class Magnoliopsida; order Saxifragales; family Crassulaceae; genus Rhodiola; species Rhodiola kirilowii. The sequence continues at coordinate 53,120,322 of CM066193.1, forward strand.
CGAGGGCCCGTCCTCCCCTTATCCACACCAAGGCACCGGGCATCTCGCCCGTGACGATCCTTAGGCCACGGGTGCTGCGGGCACCACGGAGCAACTCAGATGTTCCGGAATACCAAAGCCCTCGAGCACCCCGTGTTGTCCCTTCGGTACCGGGCCTCTGGCCCGTGACTCTCCCATTGGATGCGGGCGCTACGGGGTATATCAGAAAGAAGACGGTTTTTCGCGCCTGCCCGTGCAGCCCGTGGCCAAGTCGATGTCATGGGCTTTCCTAATTTCGGCTGAAGTGCAATTTTGGAATTCGAATAAATTGGCTATAAATAGAAGGGCTCGACCAGAATTTCAGGGGCGCTTATTTTGAGATTGAAGAACCCTAACTTGGGAGAAGACATCCCGAGAATTGAGGATCATCGAGCCACATCGTTTACGGTTAACTCGTCCTTACTTTCTTTCAATACATTACTCTCGGTTAATTTACCATGAGTAGTGAGTAGTCTTTTTATTCTGGCATCCTACGGATCCAGTGCTATGTAACCCTAACTCTCATGTGATCAATTAATGTTTTTATTTATGCGATTCGAATATTCAATTTCATTGTGTACTTAATTTTGTCGTTCTATGCAAGTATTTACATCAAACTCAAAGGGTATGTTTGCATTGCTAGAACGTATTTAGGTTAATTATCGAAAGATGGATGGGTCCTAGGTATTAACCGGATTGCATGAAATTGATATTAGGTCATGTTTACATGAATTAATAGGAAAACCTTTAGTTTAATAAATCGAGATCGTTGATAATCCGTGGATGGGCGGCGTTCAACGATTGAGATTAATCTAGACAATGATCCGTGGATGGGCGGCTTGTCTAGTGTTATTTCGGTTATATTCCATATTCGATAGCATGAATAATTTACGTAACATGATTGCATGATTAGTGGGGTTAGCACGGCTGAAGTATGGATTCTGGAATTCTTTATCTGATAAAAACACAAACTTTAATTTCTGCACATTTAATTTTTTGTTATTTAATTTCTGCTTGTTTCAACACAACCAAAACCCTTTTTAATCGGAATAGCTAAATAGGTCACTTGTTAGCTAGTATTCACACGCACTGTTCCTTGGATCGACCCTTGGCTTACCAAGGTTATAAATTTTGTTTGACTGCAATTTGACTCCTAAAACTCATACATTTGACAACTATAAAGGGTTAAAAATACGCTTGTCATCATCCAAAAAAAGGCCTACAAGATTAAAAGACTCAACACAAAACAGGCACTCAGTAAAATATTTATAGTGACATTGTTTGGAATTACATACTCACAATTTGGCTCTGAAAATTCATACAGATGATATTTGTTCTTTTCAAATATTGGAAAGATTGTTCTTAAGATTTCAGCAAGTACCTTTAAATATTTGCCTGAATATAAATCTCTTGTAGAAAAGATTCCTAATCTTTATAGGATTTCTATTTAACTTACAAGATTTGTTGAGTAAAGATCAAGCATATTAAGAAATAGTTGATAGTATATGTAGAGGGCTTTCCGATGAACTGAACTCAGCATACCTTGGCTGGACTGCTCAATGTTCATATCAACATGCGGATGAACAAAGTGGAGAGACATTTATCTCCTGGTGAAGTTCCCAGTTCCAAATATATGCAAAATCCCTGAATCTCATTTTATGTCAAAAACATACTTGAACAACATCTCTTGTACTAAAGAGCTGTGAATCTAAAACTTGTGCAAACTGGGCACCTATTAAAATGAATCATTGCAATGACGAGATATAACTTATATGAACATCATATAGGACTATTTGTCGAAGAAGAGGACCGTCATCACGAGCAAAGTTTGGGTAAGGACCTGGCACCACGGCTTGTTGATTTAGATTTTGCGATCTTTGCCATCTGGTTTTGCATCTTCTTGCAAGCTTTCTCCAGCTCCATTACCCTGCATTGCATTCCTTGAATGTGGGCTTTCAGCCTTTCATTGTCCTTATGGACGTCGATCTCTCCTCCATCATAAACCACAAGTTGATTTTTTGCATTGGTGTTTTTTCCTTTTGCTTTATTTACTGCAACGCACCATGGATCAACAGCTGGATCTGCCTCCGTGATGCCTTGTGAAGCAAATTTTTCTACCTTAGATTTATGAGATTTCGGGGATTGGATCACAATATTTGAGGCGAATCTGCTGTTTTGAGAAATGTGGTTTAAGGCTTGTGGCGAGAGCTTCTCATATTTAATTGCAGAAACCAGCTTCGATTTCTCTTCTTCTGTTATGCTTGGATGGACCTTTAACGAAAACGGGAAAAAAATCAGCCAAGAAGTTCGTTAATGAAATGAGTGAATGTTGTATCGTATAAATGCATACCTGTAGATAAAGATCGATGGCATGGTAGATGGTGTCGTGAGACTCTCTGGCTGAGTCAGGCAAGGCATTAACAAGAGCAATATATTTTGACGACTTCAAAGATGGGTCTGGAGCTACTTCTGTAGAGTATATATCCATCAAGCTCGCAACTTTTTTTATCCGAGTGGAGGATGGCAGAGAATAGCCTCTGAGCAGAAATGACTTCAGAAGTCGCAGAACAAGGTTAACATCATACAAGCAGTTAGTCCCGGTTGGAGCTGGAACAAGAAGGTTATCAAGTGTCGCCAAATCCATCTGCGATCCAATCATGCTCTCCAGCATAGATCTTCTAGACTTGTCCACGTTTAGATTAACGGAAATCCTCAAAACTGCAAATAAACTCTTGATAGAAACGACATTTGAATCAAGCAAAAATAATGTATCAATAACGGTCTGGATGATATTTTTCTTTTCTTCAGATGTGGCTGCGGCGAGCTTGGCCTTTTGATAGAAAATCAGGAACTTGCTTATCAAGGCGTGGTCTAGCTTATGACCTATCATGGATTTGACAACCATTTGGACCAAAGAAGTGGACATGAGTGAAAGATCCTCAAACCACCAAGTGACTCGAGTCACGCTATTCTTCAAAGATTCTGTGCTTTTGCTGTCAAATGAAAATCGAAAACCTGAGCTATCCGGGGATGAGGTGGATGCACAAGGGCTCACCTCGCTTCCCAACACCAATCTCCCTACAACCGACTCCACACATTTCTCTATCAATATGGACAAACGACTCTCATTCATAAACGTATCTTGGAATTGCTTGAGAGCTGCCATCAGCTCAGACCAACTCCAACAGCTAATCTCCTCAACGAATTTCTCAGCTTGCTCGAGTAAGTTCCGCGTTCCAGCAACAGATTTATCCATTTCCATATAACAAGCAGCAGAGTATAAAAAACAAACATTTAACGGAGTTATTTTAGCTTCACCACTGTTATAACAAAACCTTGCCATTAGCTCGAAACTCCTCGCCCCGCCAGGAAAATCGTTAAAAATCAGTTTCAGGCTCCTTTTCGGAGCCGGTTTCCCATTCCTAAACAACTTGCTCAACTTGTTCGAATACACCGATATTATTTCCTGCTTAAGAAAACACCGAGTAGCAATTAGCATAGTGAAAATCTGAAGCATTTAAGAACATGTTTATCTGCAGGAACATTAATTAATTTATTCAGTTATGCCTGCAGCTACACAAGGATTTAAAACAAAAGGGTTTGAGCATTTAACATCTTCTGAAAGCAATAAATGAGAATGTGGAAGAGAAATGAGGGCACAACTCTCAGTGATGTGAACTTAATCAATACACAGCAGCAAGAAACATATGACCCACATAAATGCAATATAGGTGTGCATTGATGACAAGAGAATTACACAGAACTGTGAGCTTAATTAATTAAACAACATCAAGACATTCAAAAGGCACAAAATTTGTAATGAAATTTAAAAAAAAAAACCAATTCAACCTGGGGGTGAAAAACTCAATGAAAACCCTAAAAGATCAAAACTTTGAAGAAATTGAGCTACAACAAAATGTGGGTGTAAGCAAGATATAGTACCTTGTTGACCATGAAAGTCTCTTCGCCATTTACATCCACTTCCAAATCACAGCAGTGAGCTTCTTCCATGAAGCTCGGCCAGAAAAGAACAACAAACAAAACACAAGAACAGAAAAATCTCAGCTACAATCAATCAAGCGTCCTATTCTGGGACTTGTACTAAAATGATAGAGCTAGAAAAGGTTGAGATGTGAAGATGAGGGGGAGAGAAGATGAAGAGATGCTGCAATGAGGAACGAGACAAACAGAAAGATGTTGTCTTTTTTGATCCAACAGATGCTCTCGAACAGCAGTTAGTTGTTGGCAAGACAGTGAGATGAATGGGTGTCAACTGAGATACGGAGAAAGATAAAAACAAAGTGAAGGATGAGAATCACTGTATCAAGACCAGAGAGAGAGATGAGGTGTAGTATAGTAGTGGTAGGGCCGTAGGGGCACACAATTTCGTAAATATATTAATTTTTTAAGATAAAAAAATTCATCAAATGATAAAACCTACTCATATTTTTTTATTAATAATTTTCTAAAATTTTGATGAATAAGAAAAAATAAAGGAAAATGAAATGTAATGATTAGTTCATTATAAATTAGACAGCACTAACTATTTTCTAATATTGTTTACAAAAATCCTTTCAAAAAAATTGTTTACAAAAAATGTTTTTTTAGAAGCTGGACAGTGCGAGCATAGTTTCATTAAAATAAAAATACAAAAAGCCCGCATCCTGACTAATACAAAAAAGTATTTGACATGTAAAATTTATCAACTATAACACGGGAAATTATTTTTAATGAAAAACCCATTCAATTTTTTTGTTCATTTATTTATTTTTAATTAGAGAGCATATTTAATTAACAAGACATGCTTAGACTACAAGTTTATTGGCTGGGATTGCTTTATTCCTGTGCTCTATTAAATAGTACCATTGTTAATATGTCTGCAAATTTCTGAAGCTGTTCGCCGTAGTTGTGGTGTGCATGATAGGATCCAAGATGGATTATCAATCCCCTATTAATCAAATGCCAGGAAGTTTGAGTGTGACACAATAATGTCGTACAATATGTCGTTGATCGTACTAAGGGGCTGTTTGATTGAGCTTAAATTTATGTTATGTTAATTTAATTTATGTTATGTTATGTTAATTTATGTTAATTTATGTTATGTTATGTTAATTTATGTTAATTTATGTTATGTTATGTTAATTTATGTTAATTTATGTTAATTTATGTTAATTTATGTTATGTTAATTTATTTTATTTTATTTTAGTTTATACCAACCTAACATTACATTATCATCATACCATCATCATGTCATCACCATCATCATGATCATCATGTCATCACCATCATCATCATGTCATCACCATCAACATCATCACCATCAACATCATCATCATCATCATCATCATCATCATGTCAATATGGTGATCATCATGATGATGAATAGTAATGAATAGTAATATGGTGAATAGTAATATGATGATCATGAATATGGTGAATAGTAATATGGTGATCATGATGGTGATGAATAGTAATATGATGAATAGTAATATGATGAATAGTAATATGATGAATAGTAATATGATGATCATGAATATGGTGAATAGTAATATGGTGATCATGATGGTGATGAATAGTAATATGATGAATAGTAATATGGTGAATAGTAATATGATGATCATGAATATGGTGAATAGTAATATGGTGATCATGATGGTGATGAATAGTAATATGATGAATAGTAATATGATGAATAGTAATATGATGATCATGAATATGGTGAATAGTAATATGGTGATCATGATGGTGATGAATAGTAATATGATGAATAGTAATATGATGAATAGTAATATGATGATCATGAATATGGTGAATAGTAATATGGTGATCATGATGGTGATGAATAGTAATATGATGAATAGTAATATGGTGAATAGTAATATTTTGATCATGATGATGATGAATAGTAATATGATAAATAGTAATATGCTGATGATGATGGTGACACGATCATCATCACATTACTATTCACCATCATTATCATATTATTATTCACCATCATCATCATATTACTATTCATCATCATCATATTACTATTCACCATCATCATCATATTACTATTTACCATCATCATCATATTACTATTCATCATCATCATATTACTATTCACCATCATCATCATATTACTATTCACCATCATCATCATATTACTATTCATCATCATATTACTATTCACCATCATCATCATATTACTATTCACCATCATCATCACATGATGATGATGATGATGATGACATGATGATGATGGTGGTGGTAATATGATGATGATATGCTGATGGTGGTAATTTATGTTATGTTAATTTATGTTATGTTATGTTATGTTAATTTATGTTAATTTATGTTAATTTATGTTAATTTATGTTATGTTATGTTAATTTATGTTAATTTATGTTATGTTATGTTAATTTATGTTAATTTATGTTATGTGGTGTTAAAATGGTTTATATAATACAAATTTAAAGCCAACAAAACAGGGCCTAAATATGGATGGTGAAGCAGTTAACATTTAAAGTATGTGTCTCAAGTGTATACTCCAATATATTTAGGATGGGAATTGGGAGCGGATCAAATGAGAACTGTCATTTATTTAAAAATCTGCGAATCGACGAATTTTAGGCTTATTGTTATGAACTTTGATAGTTCACCGTGAACTTTAGCCTAAAAGTCACGATTCATGAATAAACGTTTAAAGTTTATGAAAAAGAACCTAAAGTTCGCCGATTCGCACCTGATCCGAACCCTATTCAGGATAATACTATCTAAACTCCCGTCTCCATACTGATCGAAAATATGACGAAACCAATAAATCGGATAGTGAATAATGAACCAGGGCCTAACGGTGCATCCACCAACACGAACCCTTTAATTTTCGACAACTCTCATTTAAATATTTACATTACAAAGATTCAGATGCTCATGTGATCAATGGAAAGCAGAGTACCAGAGTTACGGCATTACCCCTTTGGTGTAGGATAGTTGTGCCCTACTGGGTCCCCACTGAAAAAAAAGTGAGATCCACCACTTTCTTGGGGTATGCATTTGTTCCTTTATGCGTCATGTTCTTCGACTAGGGATATTTAAAATTCCAATTTTATTTAGAGAATTTGATGCATTCTAGGACTAGCTGACTCAAGATTTGGATTTCCAACTTATCTTTCTTTTATATTACTAGTACGAGTAAAAATTGGGTATACCTTTTTTTCCTTTGATCAAAATACGAAGTTCGTCAAAACTGAATTATAATTCGTCGCTGAGAAACCAAGTATGACATAGTTCGTCACTCATAATTTATAATTCATTACCGAAAAATTAACCATAAATGAGATTTAATACGAGATTTAATCTCATGTGTTCAAATGATCAAATCAAGGGCTGTGATTGATTTGTATTTTTTTACACAATTATGTCCTTTGCGCCGAATATTTTTTTCTTATTAGTACATCTTTTTTTCCTAAATAAAGGTGTAATCTAAGTATCATTATCGCATTTCATTATTCTGATGTCTCTTCTTATCATCAAACCATAATCTGATAGAATCGTCAAAAATCGAAATCAAACTAATTCTCATATCATGGAAGCTCTTGAAATCTTGTGTGTTTGGTTATTTTTAAATTTTTTTCACTTATCATCAAGCCACCCTGATAGACCCATCATAAATCTGAAATCAGATATTGAAAGATTAACTCTCATAACAATCTAATCATCCCCTAATATACTCTCACTACTATTGGTAAATGAAAGAGTCCAAGTCTTACATGGGTTATAGTTTAATTGAATTAATATATTCAAACTTTGATTCAACACTAGGACTGTAACAAGCATAATCATTTTAATTAGTTAGCTCTAATCCACTAATTTATTATTAATTAATATGTTAGGTAACTTTAAGAGGAGATTATGATTAATGAATGAATTGTGTTGGATCCACTTTTGAGAGAAAATGTGGTTAAAGGCAATATTTTAGGTACAATTGCAAAGACGAGAATGAGAATGCACTTGAGAGCAAACTTTTTAGAATTTTTGATCATCATCCATCTTTCCATCTTCCAATTTCTGGCTGCAAAAGTTGACCATTTATTATCATTGCTCAATAATGTTTTGTTACACACAATTGGCATCATTAGTGCATCATTTCATGACTGATGATTTCATTTTTCATGTCTCATTACATCAAGTCCAAAACTGGGCTGTACAGTGTTGGCTCTGCTGCTGGGCTTAATAGATAAGCCCGTTTCAATCAGTAGTCCAAAGACCAAAACTGATGACTTCTCCGACAACTATAATTTTAGTCAGCACAATTAGAAGGCTTTAGTCCTTTTCCCCAACTGAATTTTAATTGCAGGGCCAAGCAAGACATGAATCAAAACTACTAGAGCAATTTTTTTTTTGATGGCAACTACTAGAGCAATTTTAGACAGAGTAAAACTAGTGTAAATCAATATGACTTCACATCTGGTTTTGGGCAGAGAAGTTACGATTTTTAATTTTTCTCACACGAATAAATAAACTGCTATAAAATAAACTACGAAAGATGCTCAATAAAAAATAACTCGCAAACTCCATAAGCATATGCCGATCGGAACTTTTGAATTCGAGTGACTGCTATTGCGGATGATCAGCAGCTCAACTCAGTCAGTTTGTAATTAATCCGCTCGGTCATCCGCCCGGGCATCCGCTCGGGCACCCGCTCGTGCATCCGCTCGGGCACCCGCTCGATCTGAATTCAATTGTATTTACTCTCTTCTCTTTGTATTTGTTGATAGTTTGGGGTCCAATTGTACTTTGTCAATACTTTCCAAATGCTGTTATAACAGCTTCTATCGCCATTTGTAACATTTTATCAAAAATCAATACAAAATTAGGGTTAGCTAATTCCTCTCTTGCTCGTTCGATTCTTGAGCTCCGTTCATCATGGATTCATCTTCGATCATGTTCTGGTGATGACCGATGCTCAATTTCTACATGGTATCAGAGGAAATGCGACGATCTTCCGGTATGATTCTTGCACTTTGATCTTTGTTTGAGCTGTCTTCAGAGTTGCGTTTTTCTTTGTTTGTTTTCTGTTGCGATGGCGACTACTTCGTATACACCGGCTACTACTGATGGTCGTATTCCGGCTTCGGTTTCGTTGCCTACTGCAACCTACTTAGCCGATGATCCTTTGTTTGTGAATAGTTCTGAAAATGTGGCTGTTTCGTTGGTTACTCAACCTTTGGTTGGTGACAAAAATTATCTCAATTGGCGAAAATCAATGGAAATGGCCTTAGGTATCAAAATGAAATTAGGTTTTGTTAAGGGAGACTTTCCAAGACCAACCGATGCCTATCAAGGTGCTAGATGGGACAAATGCAACAATGTAGTCCTCTCTTGGATTATTAATTCTGTTTCACCAGAAATTGGTTCATCCTTGATTCATTCTCGCAATTGTATGCAAGCATGGGAGGATTTAGAAGAAAGATTTTCAGGTTCAAATGATTTCTCTGTTTTCTCTATTCAACAAGAGATTACTATTCTAATGCAAGAGGACATGAGCATTGCTCAGTACTACAATAAACTCATTCAGTTGTGGGGAGATGAGGATGCTCTCACTGATGAAGTCTCATGTGATCTTGGCTTAACTTGCAAGGCAACCAAATGTGCTACTGAAAGGAAAATGAGAGACAGGAGAATGAAGTTCTTAATGGGACTTAATGAAGTCTATATTACTACCAGATCTAATATTTTGCAAATGAGGCCCTCACCATCTCTTAAAGAGTGCTACAAACAACTTGTTCAGGAAGAAAATCAAAGGAAAACCAAGAAATCTCATATGTCTGAAGCTTCTGCTCTTTATGCTGCTCAGGGCAACTCTTCTGGTGGTTTTGCTCAATCTTCAGCTAATCAGAACTCCACTAGAGGTGCTCCTAGCAGATACTCCAATCAGACTGCTCAAAGTAACAAAGGAAGGAAATCTTTATTCTGTACTCACTGTCAGCTTCAAGGACATGTGAAGGAGACTTGTTACAAGCTTCATGGCTATCCTCCTGGTTACAAATTCTCTAGAGGTGGTGGTTCAAACAATGGTAGAAACACTAGAGGCATGGCTAACAATGTTACTTCTGAGCTCTCTAATGCAGGGGCTGAAAACAAGGATCACAAAGCTGAAACTTCTTCTGTACCAATTAGCTCTTTACAAATGACTCAAGATCAACTCAACAAGTTGATGGTGTTTCTAGGAAATAGTGGACCTCACACCACTGATCATATTGCAGGTATCACATGTCTTTCTTCTGTTAAAGTTAGTCATGATACTTGGGTAATTGATAGTGGTGCCACTGATCATATCACACCTCATGCTCATTTGCTGTCTAATCTGGTTAGTCTTAAAGATCCATATAATGTTCTTATGCCTAATGGGAAGAGAGTCTTAGTTACTCACACTGGCACCTGTTCTATTTCTGAGTCTATCAAGCTGTCTGGGGTGCTTCTTGTGCCCAATATCAGATTTAACCTCATATCTGTTGCCAAGCTTGTGGGTGATTCCAAGTTGAAAGTTGAGTTTACTGAAAATGGATGTGCTATACAGGACCCAGTCAAGCTGACTTTACAAGGGACTGGTGTTCTAACTGAAGGCTTATATCACTTCAAACCAGTTGCTCCAAAATGCTTCTCTGTTGGAAAGTCATCTCAGCTCACCAAACTGTGGCATCTCAGACTTGGGCATGTGCCATTCAATAAGATACAAAGTTGTGTTTCTGTTGACAGTTGTAAAGACTCTCATATGCATTGTCATATTTGTCCTCAAGCAAAACAAACTAGATTGCCTTTTCCTATCAGTCATTCTACAAGTCAATTCTTGTTTGATCTTGTTCATGTGGATATTTAGGGTCCTTACAAGGAGTCTACTCTTACTGGTGCTAGATACTTTCTCACCATTGTTGAAGATTTGTCTAGAGTTACTTGGACATTTCTAATGAAATACAAAAGTGAAACTGCTGATCATTTGATCAACTTTTATCTGATGGTTAAGACTCAGTTTGAGCAATCCATCAAAGCAGTAAGATCAGATAATGGTGCTGAATTCCTCAGTGCTAAGGTTACTCAGTTTCTGCAATCTCAGGGATGTATGCAACAAACATCCTGCACTTATAGTCCACAACAAAATGGTATAGTAGAGAGAAAACATAGACATCTTCTTGAAGTGGCAAGAGCTTTGAAATTACAATCCAAGGTGCCTGATTTTCTTTGGGGTGATTGTGTTCTTACAGCTACTTATATCATCAATAGACTACCTTCCACTGTTCTCAAAGGTCAAACCCCTTTTGAGGTCTTGTTTAAGAGGAAGCCAGACTATCAACACATGAAAGTCTTTGGCTGTCTTTGCTATATGACAAACATATCTCCCAACAAGTCCAAATTTGATATAAGGGCAGTGTCATGCATTTTCTTGGGTTATGCTTTCAATCAAAAAGGCTACAAAGTGTTTGATCCCAAAGAAGGTGTTACTTATGTTTCTAGAGATGTAAAGTTTGTGGAGGATATATTTCCTTATGATGAAAAACTACAACATAATGTTCCAGAAAATACTTCCACCACAGTTACTGTTCCTCTACCTCAATGCTCTATTGATGGCACTTATAGTGCAGCTGTTCCTGCAGCTGTTATTGATCCAGTTGTTCCTGCAGCTGTTATTGATCCAGTTGTTCCTGCAGCTGTTGTGGAACCAGTTATACCTGCACCAGCTTCCACCTCTCAGCAACCTCTAAGAAGATCCACAAGAGTTTCTGCTCCAAATGTTACTTTGAGGGATTATATTTGTAATACTGTGACTACCTCCACAACAGTCTATCCTATTCATCAATATGTAGACTATTCTGGATGTTCTTCTAGTCATCAACACTATGCCCTGCAGGTCCTGGATGATGTTGAGCCTACCTGTTATTCCAAGGCTTGCAAGGACAAGAAGTGGAATAATGCTATGCTTGCTGAATTGAAGGCCCTTGAAAGTAATCAAACCTGGGAGGTTACTGATCTTCCTCCAGGTAAGAATCCAGTTGGCTCAAAATGGATTTATAGAATCAAAAGAAACTCTGATGGCACTATCCAAAGATATAAGGCAAGGCTTGTGGCAAGGGGATTCACTCAAATGGAGGGCTTGGACTACCATGAAACCTTTGCTCCTGTTGTCAAAATGAATACAGTTAGAACATTTCTTGCTGTTGCTGTTTCCAAGAACTGGCCTCTATATCAACTTGATGTTGATAATGCCTTTCTTCATGGAAATCTTGAAGAAGAGGTGTACATGTCATTCCCACCTGGTTTTTACAAGGAAGAGAAGGCTCAAGGGAAGGTTTGCAAACTTCTTAAAAGTCTCTATGGCTTGAAACAAGCTCCAAGGCAATGGTTCTCAAGATTCAGTGACTCTTTACTTCAATTTGGTTTTACTCAAAGTCTAAATGATTACTCATTGTTCACTTTCAACAAAGATGGAGTCTTCATGGCACTTCTTGTTTATGTTGATGATGTTATCATCACAGGCACATCTTCAGCTATGATTCAAAGTGTGAAGGATTTCATTCATGATCTCTTCAAGATTAAAGATTTGGGGCAACTGAAATACTTCCTTGGATTTGAAGCTGCAAGATCAGATGAAGGCCTATTTCTCAACCAAAGGAAGTATGCTCTAGATCTTATTTCTGAGGCTGGATTACTTGCTTGTAAGCCATCAAAAGTGCCAATGGACTCCAAGCATAAACTGAGTCTCTCCACATCTCCTGTGCTAGAGGATCCAGCCCCTTATAGGAGATTGGTTGGACAGCTTATATATCTCACCAATACTAGACCTGACTTGGCCTATTCTGTGCATATTCTCAGTCAATTCATGCATCAGCCCAACCAGGATCAGTTAAATGCTGCTCACAAGGTCCTCAGATATCTCAAAGGAGCTCCTGCTCAAGGTCTCTTCTATCCAAGTGGCCAACCTCTTCAGTTATCAGCTCATTGTGATGCAGACTGGGGAGCTTGTCCCTTGACCAGGAAATCTGTCTCAGGCTACTCAGTTCTCCTTGGTGGCTCATTGATTTCATGGAAAACCAAGAAACAAGCAACAGTTTCAAGGTCTTCTGCTGAAGCCGAATACAGGGCAATGGCCCATGCCTGCTGTGAACTCACCTGGTTGTCAAGGCTCTTGTCAGATTTGAAGGTCCAAATTCCTACCCCTATCTCTTTGTTATGTGACAATAATGCTGCAATTCACATAGCTAAAAATCCAGTTTTCCATGAGCGCACTAAACATGTTGAGCTGGACTGCCATGTGGTCAGGCAACATTTGAGTTCTGGGTTCATCAGTCCTCAGTTTGTGTCCACCTTTGAGCAGCCGGCGGATCTGTTTACCAAGGCTCTTGCGGCTGATCAGCTCGCTCATCTATGTAGCAAGCTTAATGTAGTTAACAAACTACATACTTTGCGCTTGAGGGGGGTATTGCGGATGATCAGCAGCTCAACTCAGTCAGTTTGTAATTAATCCGCTCGGTCATCCGCCCGGGCATCCGCTCGGGCACCCGCTCGTGCATCCGCTCGGGCACCCGCTCGATCTGAATTCAATTGTATTTACTCTCTTCTCTTTGTATTTGTTGATAGTTTGGGGTCCAATTGTACTTTGTCAATACTTTCCAAATGCTGTTATAACAGCTTCTATCGCCATTTGTAACATTTTATCAAAAATCAATACAAAATTAGGGTTAGCTAATTCCTCTCTTGCTCGTTCGATTCTTGAGCTCCGTTCATCATGGATTCATCTTCGATCATGTTCTGGTGATGACCGATGCTCAATTTCTACAACTGCTTCAGTTTCTCAGTTTGCTTGTACATAGTTTGCTGCGCCAGTATTTCTTCATCCGTGAAATAAATAATCGAACCCAACTCGAAACTGTGTGTCCCTTATTACTAAAACGCTTTTGAGTTCCACTCCCATTGATTGAAATAAGTGACTCCGTATGCTCGAAAACATACAAATCCCGCTTATCAAGATTCAAAGGAAGACTAATGACTGCAGATGATGCACAATCGCTTATATAGACTTTATTTCCATCATATCGCATTAAGGATATCCCTCCTATACTTTTCCAATAATTCACTGTTTTCGTTGTGTCCTTCAAAGGTCCTTTTGTACACTCCTTGCTCCAAGATTCCGTAACTCCGTACTCACGCATGACCCAAACATCAAAGAACCTATTATTTCTTGCCCCCTCTATAGTCCAGAAAACATCTAAGGACAAATATCTATCGTCATACAAAGAAAGGATGGGTTCGTGAATGCCAAATGGTGCATGAATTTGCAGACGGTCAGGAACTTCCATTCGGCCAAATACCTCAGTATTATAATCAAAAGTGATGATATAAGGTTTCACGTGACCAGGATGATGTGATAAGAGGTGAAGCCTTCCGTTAATATTGATTTCATCATGATGCCATCTCCTAATATATACAAAGTCACAACCTAACACCTTCCAAGAATTACTGCTTGAATCATATAGCTCAATCCAAAAGTTACTCCAACCTTGGTAACTTAATAAAACAACTTTATAACAAAGTCTGTCATCCTTAAACTCTGCGTGCCCGAAAACCAAGTAAGAATTCTCTTTCCTATGAAAAGGCGCCGGAGGCAACGCTTTGATCTCCTTCGTCGCAGGATTCCATATTGCAACCGCAGCCGATGTACAAAACTTAGCCACGCAGTACAGTCCCAACCCAATTGAAAACAATGGTGGACGATAAGTCCAAGCATTCGTTGTCTCAAGATATGGCAGATATATATTATCATGTACAGTGCATTCTAATTGAGGCGTGAGCGACATGCTAATGATGTATTTGTCAGGCTTAGGACCAGAATCATCGCGTAGAAAGAACAAGGATTTCGGGTTTTTGTTACCTGGTAATTGTCTTTGGGCAACTGAAACATCATAATGCCTTTTGACAAATTTCTGGCTTGTGATAATGTAAAGCCATGTTTTTGATACTCCCTTGAACCTAATCAATGTCTTGACAGGAAGCTTCAGCAGTATCTCTTCGATCAAATCATCACAAAATTGTTCAGTTGTACTCATCCTCGTCGATCGATCGATCGGATTCAGTTTCGCTAGGGTTTTGACAATGGCGATGCATCGACTGAAAAAGTAAGGCTCTGTTTTTTGTTTTCATTAATTAAGGCTCCGTTTGGTTGGCCCAAAAACAAACTTTCAGAAACAAAGGGCTTAATTAAAGAGTACTAGCCCAGTGGTTGGCTAGCTCGTCGGGGGCCTGCGAGGCTTACCTGGTTCAAATCCTTATGATTTCAAAAAAAGAAAAGAATGAGTACTAATTAACTTTACCAGCACAATCAAAAAAAAAGAAAGAAAAAAGAATGGGTAATGTTCCCATCAATAGATGAAATCAAGCATGAATTCCTATTGAGAACTTGTCAAAAACATGTCTAGGCAATCCGAAACATTAAGTTAAAATGAAGAAGACTCATGTGAAAAATCATTCATCAATAGCATCCATAATATTTACAAAGTCACAAACATATCTAGGGGATTCATAGATCCCCAACCAAGGTCACTACTCACTCATGGTGAGAT
Organism: Rhodiola kirilowii; assembly: GCA_033675215.1. Lineage (NCBI taxonomy): Eukaryota > Viridiplantae > Streptophyta > Magnoliopsida > Saxifragales > Crassulaceae > Rhodiola > Rhodiola kirilowii. Next base: position 53,135,937 of record CM066193.1, read on the forward strand.
TACAAGCAAAAACAACAATAGATGAGTAGGAAAACATGTAAAAAGATGGATTTAGGAATCTAGAATCAATATGGAGCACTATGAACAATGGATGATCCAATCCTTGTGTTGTTGATGGCTCTAGAAAATCTGACTTTTCCTCCAAGCTAGCTGCTCTCCAAAATCCCAGGAAATCCAAGAGGTTGGGCTTGAAAACCCTAGCTTCTATTTATCGCCCGTCAGTAAAAATGTGACTTTTACGACGTCATGCGTGGAAACCTTATTGCGTCTATGCAACAGGCTGAAAACCACTTGCCTTCTGGATAGTTCCAGAAGGGCTTCAAAGATCAATGTTATTACTTGATGAATATGCTTGTAGAATGTTACAATCTGTCTCACGCAGTGACAGTGAACCGATTCTACTCAATTCGAATACCAAATAACATATCTTACTCTCGTCCGCACACAACGAGCACTTCGACGACTTTCTCAAATGCCCGCAGCAAGTACTCCGACGATTATCAGGTTGATCGCAACCTCTGCTCTCCGTTTGCAATCTCTTAACAGCCGCACTTCAATCGGTTGAGCTGCCTTTGCTTTTATAGTTGTCCAGCAGATCTGATCTATATCCGAGATGCGATCTCTATCAGATATTTGATCTCCATCTGACAGATCTTATTTCCATTCGAGATACGATCTCAATCTTCCAGATGTGATTTGGTTAAGATATTTCCATATCTTAACCACATCAATTATTCCCTTCCTATATCCGTCTTGTATATATTCAGCACGACATCTTGGGTATATTCCCAGCTCGTATATTTCCATATCACGTCTTGAATATATCTTGCCGTATATTTCCATATATTTCCATATCATATCTTGAGTATATATTCCACATCCAATCTTATGATCTCTTGAATATCTCAATCTCGGATCTTGATATATCTCAAATATCTCCAGCTCAGATCTTGATATATCTCGAATATGTTTGCTGCTGGACTTGATGTCGTCATAATAAATAAATAATACATCCCTAAAAATTTTAGGGATGTATTATTTATTTATTATGACTGATAGCTCTAGAATACATGCATTTTAGGCGACCTTTACGCTTACTGTTTCGGTCATTCCTTTACGATTCCACCTGCTATTTGATGCCTTGTGGTTCATTTCAGGCCCATTTCAGAGATTTAGCTGAGAACACAAGTGAACAGTGATTTCGGAGCAAACCGAGCCTTCTCGAGCGATAAGTGAGCAAAACAGAAGTCGGAACAAATTCATCTCAAAATCATGCGTTCGCATGATATCAATTCATGCGCTCGCATGACCCCGACCAGACGCATAAAGAAAGCATGCGATCGCACAACCGAAGGACCATGCGATCGCACAAACAAAACATGCGATCGCATGATTCAGATCAGTCGCATGAGATATTGATGCGATCGCATAAAAGACCATGCGAGCTCAACTGAAGATCAACTTTCCAAGACCATGCGAACGCATGAAACCATATCATGCGATCGCATGATTCAAACCAGTCGCATGACATTATCATGCGAGCGCACGTTTCAGGCCAAGATCGCACGAATTTCAGACCATGCGAACGCATGAATTTACATCATGCGAACGCATGATGTCGTAAAACAGCAGTTTTTCTGACTTACTATAAAAGGAAATTAGGGTTTCCAAAACCGTGTGTCGATTTTTCTGGGCGATTTTCAGCTGCTTTTTGGACGAAATACTGCTGGGAGAAGACTATATCCTATTTGATCATCATCATCTACTTGGATCGTGATCATCATCATCCTTAGGGTTCCATATTGGTTCTAGATCTCAAAACTCTACACTTTACATGCTTTTCTATTTTTCCACCATTGTTATGGCTTGTAATCTCACCATGAGTGAGTAGTGATATTGGTTGGGGTTCTATGAACCCCTAGACATGTTTGTGACATTACTAATGCTATGAATACCATTGATGAATGATTTTACACATGACTTTTCTTCGTTTGAACTTAATGTTTTTGAATTACCTATGACATGTTTTTGACAAGTCCGAAATAGGGATTCTAGTTGATTTCATGCTTGATGTAGCTAACCCCTGAAAAGTATGATTTCAAATGATAGAAATGAAGAGACATTAGGATTTTAGTATTACATGGCGATGCTTTAATCTTAGTGAGAATGGCTTGAGTTTAACAAGTGCATGATTTATTTAGCCAATAAAGCGCGAGTGTGAGGCTAGATAAATCATGTGCTATAGCACCAATAGAGCGCGAGTGTGAGGTGCTATGCAAGGTGTGACCTCTTGATGCTAGGTTGTAGCGCGAGTGGAACCTAGTATTAACGTTACATGGCTAAATTCTAAATGTGTGTGTTTGAGTTCATCAATGGTGTTTTAATTGGCCGTCACAATAATTGTTTAGGAGGGGATTAGAACCCTAGTCATCTTTGATTGATTGTTACTTATTTCTTTGACTAAATCTCTTTGTTCGGATAGTGAATTATTTGCTATCAACCTCTTTTGAGGATCAAACCCCCCCAAACCATAGACATCTTAGATTTAATCGTTAGCACTAATTAGTTTAATCACCTATCTTTTGGGTACGACCTTGGGTTTCCCAAGTCAAAATATAAATGCTTTGATTAGCCGTGTTTGGCATAAGTATTTGATAATTCTTATTGAATATTTACACTGAATTACAACCGATCAAATGGCGCCGTTGCCGGGGATAGGTTAATTAACTATTGTGCTATTAGATTATCTAGCTTGTTTACTTTTCTCCTTTCCTTAGCCATTGCTTGTGTTGAGATTGACCTTGTCTATTTCTCTTGCCGCTCATTGCTAAGAATTTTCTTCGTTCTTGTAGGCACTTGAATGATCACAAGATTTCAAGGAAAGAAACACGTAGCAATTGGTTCTTCTTCAGATACTTCTCAACCACCCGTTAAGAGAGGGAGAGGTAGACCTCGCAAGAATCCAGTAGCTTCTATTCCGGCTATTGCTCCTGTTATTCCACCAGCTTTTCAAGGACCTAGACCTCGCCCACCTCCACTTTTAGACCCGCTACCTTATTTGCCACCGGGGTTTAGAATGGAGGACGATCTTGAAAACCGAAATTTGCCACCAAGAGACAACCGTAATCGTAGAGTCGATGGAGATGAGGTCGAAAATCCCCTTGCTAGAGAAGAGGGTAATAATGATAGACGAAACCGTAGGGACCCTCCTCCCCCTCGAAATCATAACCGAAACAATAGATACGAGGAAGAGGAGGATGAAGACGAGGACGAAAGACCCGTAGGGGATTATATGATTCCCACACTTAGAGGAAATAGCTCGGTTATTCAACCCCCAGAGGAAGATGCCTTTGACTTCGACGTTAAGTCATCCCTAATACACATGATCACAAATGACCAATTTCAAGGTCAAGGGAACCCCTCCACTCACCTAGCCAACTTCCAAGAGAACTGTCGGATGTATAAACCGAGGAACGTGCCGTTGGAGAATGTATATCTCAAGCTATTCCCGTCGTCTTTATATGGGGATGCTAAAGAATGGTTGCAAAACCATGACCCGGGCACTTTCCGTACTTGGGAGCATTTGGCAAACGCTTTTCTCAACAAGTTCTTCCCTCCGTCCAGAACCAAGAAATACCAAGACTTTGTTCTTACATTTTCTCAGAGGGATAGCGAGCTTTTCCACCAAGCGTATGACCGGTTCAAGCATTATTTGAGGGAGTGCCCTCATCACAATTTCAAACCGGAAGACTTGATGCGGTATTTCTACTTGGGCATGAGTAAAGAGGCCAAAAACCAAATGGACACGGCTAGCGGAGGGGCTATTATGGGTTTAACGGCATCCAGAGGTTTCGGAATCGTGGACAAAATCTCCTCAAACTCCGATAAATATCAAGGGGTAGACCACAAAAAAATGGCCAAGTCTAGAGAAGACACCTCAAATTCTGAATTGAAGAGAGAAGTGGCCGACTTGACTAAGAAAGTGGAGAATATGTTCAGTATGGTGAACGCAGTTGAAGCGACAAAGGCTAAAACTGAAAAAGAAAGAGTCTCGGCGCAACAATCCTGTTTTTTGTGTTCTAGCACAAGACACTCTGCTAAAAATTGTCCCGAGGGTAGATATGAAGAAGATGATGATGGCTATGAGGAGGCACATTTTGTAAACCAACAAAGAAGCTACAATCAGAATGTGAATCCCACCTCAAGGAACTAAGAGCCCCCGCAGAAGAGGATGTATAATGACTCTAATGCCACCTCGAGACCTCAAGGGCAAGGAAACTATCAAGGACACTATCAGGGAAACTACCAAGGGAGCAACCAAAGGCAAGGGTACAATTCTAACTCCAATCAAAATCAAGGGTCGTTCTCGAACCAAGGGCAGAATTCATATTCAAATCAAGGCCAAGGTTCAAATCAAAATTCGCAGAATTTTCAAGGGAGCCACCATAGTCAAAAGCCGTATCAAGGTAAAGCTCATATGAATGAGCAAGGAAATTCTTCCTCTAGCTCTCAAGAAGGCTCCATGATGTCTATGATGGCACAAATGATGGAGGATAACAAAGAAAGCAATAGAAGAATGGAGGCTAAATTGAATGAATTGGCGAGCGAGAACAAAAGGCTATCCAAAGAGAACACCCAATTGAAGCAAATAGGGAAACTTCCCTCGCAATCGGATGTGAGCTATGTTGAGCATGTTGATGCAATTACACTAAAGAGTGGAAAGGTGCTAACCACCCCTCAAGAGAAGCCTAGCTCGAATGGTAAAGAAGTGGAAGGAGAAACCTCCAAGGAGAATTCGGAAAGCGAGCCTCAAGCTCCAATTGAAAAGGAGAAAGAGCATGAAGAGCCACCCTTAACGAGGAAATATGTGCCCATGGTGCCTTTCCCGCAGAGACTCAACAAGAGCAAGCTTGATGCTCATTTCCAAAGATTCGTGGAGATGCTAAAAAAGTTGTATGTGACACTCCCCTTCCACGAGGTAATCACACAAAACCCTACTTATGCTAAATTTCTGAAAGATATTGTGTCAAATCGTAGGGTTATTGAAGAGTCTAGCATGGTAGCTCTAAATGCCGAATGTAGTGCAATTGTGCAAAGCCGCATGCCTAGAAAAATGCAAGACCAAGGGTCGTTCTCTATTCCTATATCCATAGGCAAAATTGATATTGATAGGGCTTTATGTGATCTTGGTGCTAGTATTTCTTTGATTCCATATTCTTTATATGAAAAAATTGACATGGGTGAGCTTCATCCTACTACTATTTCATTGAAACTAGCCGATAGGAGCTCTAGGGTGCCTAATGGAGTCCTAAGGGATGTGCCTATAAAAGTTGGGAAATTTTTCATCCCCGTGGATTTCTATGTCTTAGATATGGATAGTGAACAGGAGACGCCCGTCATTCTAGGAAGACCTTTTCTAAATACCGTTGAAGCGGTTATCAAATGTGGTGAAGGGTCAATTGAGTTGAAAATAGGGAATGAAAAACTGAAATTTTTTCTGAAAAATGCTATGAAAGCCCCTACTTCATCTTTTGAGTGCAATATGCTTGATATTTCTTGTGAAACTTTCGGGCTAACATCTTTTGAAAGTGAAGTTATGGAGTTAGACAACTCCAATACACTTTTTGCCTCCTTGATGAATATAGAAGAAGAAAATATGAACAATGTCACCCTAGATGAATATGAGCAAAAGCCGAATGAGCATGAGATCAAGGAAGACCCGGTGCCAAGAGGTAAGGAATTCGAAGGAGAGTTAAAACCTCTACCTTCGAATCTAAGGTATGAATTTCTTGGACCCAATGCTACATTTCCTGTCATAATTGGTGCTACATTGAATGAGGATGATACATCCAAGCTTGTGAATGTGTTAAAAGCCAATAAAAAGGCCCTAGGTTATTCTATCGATGATATAACGGGGATTAGCCCTTCTCTTTGCATGCATAGAATTAGTCTAGAGGAGGATGTGAAACCGTCTAGGGAAATGTTGAGGAGGTTGAATCCTAAGCTAAGTGAAGTAGTTTTCAAAGAAATCACCAAGCTTAAAGATGCCGGCATTATTTACTCCGTCCCGGATTCGGAATGGGTAAGCCCCATCCATTGCGTCCCAAAGAAGGGAGGACTCACGGTCATTAAAAATGATAAGGGGGAACTAGTCCCTACGAGAACCGTGAATGGGTGGAGAATGTGTATAGATTATCGAAAATTGAATAAGGCAACTAAAAAGGATCACTTCCCTATCCCGTTCATTGATCAAATGTTGGAAAGGCTAGCGGGGCATGATTATTTCTGTTTCTTGGATGGTTATAGTGGTTTTTATCAAATACCCATATTGCCTAATGATCAAAACAAAACCACTTTCACATGTCCATATGGAACATTTGCATTTAGACGTATGCCTTTTGGGTTGTGTAATGCACCAGGAACTTTTCAACGCTGCATGATGTCTATCTTTAGCGATTATATTGAAAAGTGTATTGAAGTTTTCATGGACGATTTTTCTATCCATGGATCCTCTTTTGATAACTGTTTGACTAATCTGTCTAACGTTCTTGCTAGGTGCATAGAGACAAATTTGGTTCTCAACTGGGAGAAATGCCATTTTATGGTGCAAGAAGGTATCGTGCTAGGGCATTTGGTTTCTAAACGAGGAGTCGAGGTTGATAAGGCAAAAATTCAGGTTATCGAGCAACTTCCTCCACCAAAGAACCAAAAGGGGATAAGAAGCTTTCTAGGGCACGCCGGTTTCTACCGGCGATTTATTAAGGATTTCTCGAAAATCGCAAGGCCGTTGACCCATCTTCTGTGCAATGATGTCGAGTTCAATTTTGATGAAGGGTGTTTCGAGGCTTTCGAAAAGTTAAAGAAGGACCTTGTATCAGCACCCATTGTGCGAGCACCGAATTGGGATCTCCCTTTTGAATTAATGTGCGATGCAAGTGATTACGCCATTGGGGCAGTCTTGGGACAACGAGTAGAGAAGAAGTTGCACGTCATATACTACGTGAGCAAGGTGCTTGATAGTGCTCAGATGAACTACACTACCACAGAGAAAGAGCTATTAGCGGTAGTCTATGCATTCGAAAAATTCAGGCCATACCTTGTGGCAACGAAGACTATCGTCTATACCGACCATGCCGCCATCAAGTATTTGATGGCGAAGAAAGATGCCAAGCCGAGGCTTATCAGATGGGTTCTCCTCCTACAAGAATTTGATATTGAAATTCGGGACAAGAAAGGGGTAGAGAATGTAGTGGCGGATCACCTTTCGAGAGTAGAGCTTTATGACTCGAAATGGTTCTCAGCGCCGATCCAAGACTCCTTCGTTGGAGAATATTTGATGAGTGCCGAAGGTGATGCTCCGTGGTATGCTGATTTCGTGAACTATCTTACTTGCAATATTATTCCCGAAGGTCTCAGCTATAATCAAAAGAGCAAGTTTCTGCACGATGTCGTAAGATACTACTGGGATGAGCCTTTTCTCTACAAGCTATGCTCGGATGGAATCTACAGAACTTGTGTACCCAAGGAGGATTTCAAGGAAATCATGACCTGTTGCCATTCTTCCTCCTATGGTGGTCATGGTTCGGCCTCGAAGACCACTGCAAAAATCCTTCAGTCCGGTTTCTATTGGCCGAGTATGTTCAAGGACACTTATGAGTTTGTCAAATCTTGCAATGAGTGCCAACGCATGGGCAATATAGCCAGAAGAGAAGAGATGCCTCAAAAAGGCATATTGGAGGTGGAAATCTTCGACGTATGGGGAGTTGACTACATAGGCCCCCTACCCTCATCTCACGGGAATTCTTTTATCCTAGTAGCGGTGGACTACGTGTCCAAATGGGTTGAGGCTATCGCTTCCCCTTCTAACGACGCTAAAGTGGTAATAAAGATGTTCAAAAGGATAATATTTCCAAGGTTCGGTGTTCCTAGAGCGGTAATCAGTGATAACGGCTCTCATTTCAAGGAAAAGAGATTTGAGTCCATGCTAAAGAAGCACGGGATTTATCATAGGTGTTCAACTCCCTATCACCCACAAGCCAATGGTCAAGTCGAGGTGTCTAACCGTGAGATCAAGAACATATTGACCAAGACAGTGGGGAAATCGGGTAAAGACTGGGCGTTGAAACTTGATGATGCGCTTTGGGCATATAGAACTGCTTTTAAGACGCCGATTGGAATGTCTCCCTATAGGCTAGTATATAGCAAATCATGCCATCTTCCAGTGGAGCTCGAGTACAAAGCCATGTGGGCGGTAAAAGAGCTAAATTTTGACACGAAGACCTCGGGTGAAAGGAGACTCTTACAGCTCAATGAGCTGGATGAAATTCGATTGGACTCTTACGAGAGTTCAAGGATTTATAAGGAGAAGACTCGTAGATGGCATGACAAACTTATTATGAAGAAACAGTTCTTCGTAGGAGACAAGGTCCTATTGTTCAACTCGAGGTACAAGCTGTTTCCTGGGAAATTCAAGTCTAGGTGGTTCGGGCCTTACAAAATTCACAAAGTATTCGATGATGGCCACCTAGAGCTAGAGGACAACCAAGGAAATGTTTTCAAGGCTAATGGGCAGAGAGTAAAAATCTATCATGCCGCTGATGGAAACAAGGATCTATTGGAAGCACCCTCGTGAATTCTATACCGCTAGAGAAGGGATCCCGCTTGGGACTTCTCTTAGTGTGCTTCTAGTTACAAAAAGATTCGGCTCCGTCTTAGCCAAGACGTTAAACTAGGCTAGTAAGTATTTCCTCTATGATCCTTAAAGTATTCCAATTGATTGAGGTATTTGCTTATTCCAGTGAAAGGTGTTTGCATGAGTGAAATTGCAAGTTGATACGTATGTATGCAAATGCCTACTTTTGACTGCTGATAAGGGATTAGATCCCTACCATGAGATTGCGCTTGGTGAAATTGATGTTTTGATAGAGTACAAGTGTGGGGTCTTTGAAATCCATTGCATAAATGTTGACGAACTATTCGGATTTGGCCTCGAAACTCGTGCCAGGAATTCCATGCGTTCGCATGAATATTTCATGCTTCTGTTTTTCGTCATGCGTTCGCACAACAATATGATGCGACTGCCCATAATCATGCGTTCGCATGTACCTATTTCGTGCGATCGCACGACTGGTCCCACAGAAAAATCTATGCGCTCGCATGATAATTTCATGCGACTGTCTTCGAGCATGCGAGCGCACAGATAAATCATGCGATCGCACGATACTTCAACATGCAAAATTTTGGGCATTTTTTGTGATTACGATTGGATTGGTTTGCATAATTTGGGCATGTTCGCGATACCGATTTCCCCTACCTCGTGTGCTTAATACTCTCACTTTCAGTTCATGCCTAATGGAACAACACGAGAAATCATGCGTCGCACCTTTGGAGCAAAACCAATTCGGATTGCAACCAACATCTCTTTCTTCGATAATGGCTACCTCCATACGAGAGAAGTTTCTCTTAACTCTCTCTCCGTATTTCATTCTATTAATTGCTTAGGGACTAAGCAATTGCTAAGTGTGGGGTGGGCTATAATTGACATGTATTGTCTATATGAGATGTTTGTGTCTATTTGATATGCTCTTTTATTCGAAATCTTATCAACTTTTGTCTAAGGGCGAACATTTGCACTACACACAATTCATCCAAAAATTTTAAAATATTAATGAAAACAAAAAGTCTAGGCAAGGCTACAATTTTCGAAAAAAAAACTTCATCTTTAAATTCAACTAGTCGTGCATGATTCCACTTGATTGATCCTTTAGATGACTAATGGATTGGATTGTTGATTTTCATTCTTGAGGATCAAAGCATCTACTAGCATTTCTTTATTATTTATTCTAAGCTTTTTCTCGTTGAGACTAAAGAGTTGATCTTTGAAAGCATAAAATCGAAAAAATATAATTCTAAAACCCTTGCATGCCATGATTGCCTTTAGGTGACTTTGGTGACCTTGTCTGTCTTGTGGATTTGTCTTGTTGGTTTGTCATGCTCCATTTTTAACACTTAGCCCTTTGTCAAAGTTCTAAGTGTGGGGTCAAAAGAGGGCAAAGAAAAAAAAAGAAAAAAAAGGAAAAGAAAGAAAAAAAAAAGAGGAAAAAAATCATATGAAATAAGCCCCAATTCCCTTCCTTATGGTCAATCACCATTAGGAAGGAAAACTTTAAAGAAGTATGTGCTAAGTGCCGAGGGTTAGGAAGGTAAGTTCCCCCTCGAAAGTGCCTAGTGCATTCTACCCCCTTTAATGTTTCAATTAGACTTGACAATTGGCTATTCCGCCATTCTCTAGCATGAAAACCAATGAGACAATTGATACTTCCTAGCAAGAATTCACTAAGGGACGAACCTCGTATTCTCCTATACTTAGGCATGATATGACTTGCAAGACTACACAAAAAAAAAATGTTGGAACTCCTCTTCTCTTATGACTAAGTGACCTTTGCGTCCTAGGCTTGAGAATGAGTTCAAAGCTCACAAGCCAATGGACTAGCCTCCTTGCTAGCATTGGCGAGTGATCCAACAAGATTTCTTTGCAACGATTAGATTGTCTTCTTGAAGTCACTAATATAGAAAACGACTAGAATCCTTGATCAAAGACTTATTAGTCTATGCTTTGATTTGCTTGAATGTCTTGATGCATGAATTTCTATAAGGATTTGAAAAGGTTTCATGTAGTGATTGAAATGCACATATCTAGTTGAATACATTTTGAACTTCATGAAAAAAAACACCTTGCCTAGCACTTTGAAAATTGTGAGCTAAAAATGTCTATTTGGATGATTGTTCTCTTTGTGGGATTTGTGAGTATTCCCGTGTCTGAAAACTCTCAGGAGACTACAACTCCACCACTAGGGTAGCCTAGGGGTTTAAAGGCTTGGTGCATTCGCTAAATGCACTCGTGTCACCTACGAAAGTGGTTTATCATTAGCAGCTTTTACTTTTCAGTATTTTGTCCGGTTTTAGAATCCATATGGATTTCTTTTTGGACAGATCCTTAGTAGTTGAAATTGCAATATTGTTGATGATCTATATGACTAGTTTGCTCGGGACGATCAAACAATAAGTGTGGGGTGATTTGATAGCTCTAGAATACATGCATTTTAGGCGACATTTACGCTTACTGTTTCGGTCATTCCTTTACGATTTCACCTGCTATTTGATGCCTTGTGGTTCATTTCAGGCCCATTTCAGAGATTTAGCTGAGAACACAAGTGAACAGTGATTTCGGAGCAAACCGAGCCTTCTCGAGCGATAAGTGAGCAAAACAGAAGTCGGAACAAATTCATCTCAAAATCATGCGTTCGCATGATATCAATTCATGCGCTCGCATGACCCCGACCAGACGCATAAAGAAAGCATGCGATCGCACAACCGAAGGACCATGCGATCGCACAAACAAAACATGCGATCGCATGATTCAGATCAGTCGCATGAGATATTGATGCGATCGCATAAAAGACCATGCGAGCTCAACTGAAGATCAACTTTCCAAGACCATGCGAACGCATGAAACCATATCATGCGATCGCATGATTCAAACCAGTCGCATGACATTATCATGCGAGCGCACGTTTCAGGCCAAGATCGCACGAATTTCAGACCATGCGAACGCATGAATTTACATCATGCGAACGCATGATGTCGTAAAACAGCAGTTTTTCTGACTTACTATAAAAGGAAATTAGGGTTTCCAAAACCGTGTGTCGATTTTTCTGGGCGATTTTCAGCTGCTTTTTGGACGAAATACTGCTGGGAGAAGACTATATCCTATTTGATCATCATCATCTACTTGGATCGTGATCATCATCATCCTTAGGGTTCCATATTGGTTCTAGATCTCAAAACTCTACACTTTACATGCTTTTCTATTTTTCCACCATTGTTATGGCTTGTAATCTCACCATGAGTGAGTAGTGATATTGGTTGGGGTTCTATGAACCCCTAGACATGTTTGTGACATTACTAATGCTATGAATACCATTGATGAATGATTTTACACATGACTTTTCTTCGTTTGAACTTAATGTTTTTGAATTACCTATGACATGTTTTTGACAAGTCCGAAATAGGGATTCTAGTTGATTTCATGCTTGATGTAGCTAACCCCTGAAAAGTATGATTTCAAATGATAGAAATGAAGAGACATTAGGATTTTAGTATTACATGGCGATGCTTTAATCTTAGTGAGAATGGCTTGAGTTTAACAAGTGCATGATTTATTTAGCCAATAAAGCGCGAGTGTGAGGCTAGATAAATCATGTGCTATAGCACCAATAGAGCGCGAGTGTGAGGTGCTATGCAAGGTGTGACCTCTTGATGCTAGGTTGTAGCGCGAGTGGAACCTAGTATTAACGTTACATGGCTAAATTCTAAATGTGTGTGTTTGAGTTCATCAATGGTGTTTTAATTGGCCGTCACAATAATTGTTTAGGAGGGGATTAGAACCCTAGTCATCTTTGATTGATTGTTACTTATTTCTTTGACTAAATCTCTTTGTTCGGATAGTGAATTATTTGCTATCAACCTCTTTTGAGGATCAAACCCCCCCAAACCATAGACATCTTAGATTTAATCGTTAGCACTAATTAGTTTAATCACCTATCTTTTGGGTACGACCTTGGGTTTCCCAAGTCAAAATATAAATGCTTTGATTAGCCGTGTTTGGCATAAGTATTTGATAATTCTTATTGAATATTTACACTGAATTACAACCGATCAAATGGCGCCGTTGCCGGGGATAGGTTAATTAACTATTGTGCTATTAGATTATCTAGCTTGTTTACTTTTCTCCTTTCCTTAGCCATTGCTTGTGTTGAGATTGACCTTGTCTATTTCTCTTGCCGCTCATTGCTAAGAATTTTCTTCGTTCTTGCAGGCACTTGAATGATCACAAGATTTCAAGGAAAGAAACACGTAGCAATTGGTTCTTCTTCAGATACTTCTCAACCACCCGTTAAGAGAGGGAGAGGTAGACCTCGCAAGAATCCAGTAGCTCCTATTCCGGCTATTGCTCCTGTTATTCCACCAGCTTTTCAAGGACCTAGACCTCGCCCACCTCCACTTTTAGACCCGCTACCTTATTTGCCACCGGGGTTTAGAATGGAGGACGATCTTGAAAACCGAAATTTGCCACCAAGAGACAACCGTAATCGTAGAGTCGATGGAGATGAGGTCGAAAATCCCCTTGCTAGAGAAGAGGGTAATAATGATAGACGAAACCGTAGGGACCCTCCTCCCCCTCGAAATCATAACCGAAACAATAGATACGAGGAAGAGGAGGATGAAGACGAGGACGAAAGACCCGTAGGGGATTATATGATTCCCACACTTAGAGGAAACAGCTCGGTTATTCAACCCCCAGAGGAAGATGCCTTTGACTTCGACGTTAAGTCATCCCTAATACACATGATCACAAATGACCAATTTCAAGGTCAAGGGAACCCCTCCACTCACCTAGCCAACTTCCAAGAGAACTGTCGGATGTATAAACCGAGGAACGTGCCGTTGGAGAATGTATATCTCAAGCTATTCCCGTCGTCTTTATATGGGGATGCTAAAGAATGGTTGCAAAACCATGACCCGGGCACTTTCCGTACTTGGGAGCATTTGGCAAACGCTTTTCTCAACAAGTTCTTCCCTCCGTCCAGAACCAAGAAATACCAAGACTTTGTTCTTACATTTTCTCAGAGGGATAGCGAGCTTTTCCACCAAGCGTATGACCGGTTCAAGCATTATTTGAGGGAGTGCCCTCATCACAATTTCAAACCGGAAGACTTGATGCGGTATTTCTACTTGGGCATGAGTAAAGAGGCCAAAAACCAAATGGACACGGCTAGCGGAGGGGCTATTATGGGTTTAACGGCATCCAGAGGTTTCGGAATCGTGGACAAAATCTCCTCAAACTCCGATAAATATCAAGGGGTAGACCACAAAAAAATGGCCAAGTCTAGAGAAGACACCTCAAATTCTGAATTGAAGAGAGAAGTGGCCGACTTGACTAAGAAAGTGGAGAATATGTTCAGTATGGTGAACGCAGTTGAAGCGACAAAGGCTAAAACTGAAAAAGAAAGAGTCTCGGCGCAACAATCCTGTTTTTTGTGTTCTAGCACAAGACACTCTGCTAAAAATTGTCCCGAGGGTAGATATGAAGAAGATGATGATGGCTATGAGGAGGCACATTTTGTAAACCAACAAAGAAGCTACAATCAGAATGTGAATCCCACCTCAAGGAACTAAGAGCCCCCGCAGAAGAGGATGTATAATGACTCTAATGCCACCTCGAGACCTCAAGGGCAAGGAAACTATCAAGGACACTATCAGGGAAACTACCAAGGGAGCAACCAAAGGCAAGGGTACAATTCTAACTCCAATCAAAATCAAGGGTCGTTCTCGAACCAAGGGCAGAATTCATATTCAAATCAAGGCCAAGGTTCAAATCAAAATTCGCAGAATTTTCAAGGGAGCCACCATAGTCAAAAGCCGTATCAAGGTAAAGCTCATATGAATGAGCAAGGAAATTCTTCCTCTAGCTCTCAAGAAGGCTCCATGATGTCTATGATGGCACAAATGATGGAGGATAACAAAGAAAGCAATAGAAGAATGGAGGCTAAATTGAATGAATTGGCGAGCGAGAACAAAAGGCTATCCAAAGAGAACACCCAATTGAAGCAAATAGGGAAACTTCCCTCGCAATCGGATGTGAGCTATGTTGAGCATGTTGATGCAATTACACTAAAGAGTGGAAAGGTGCTAACCACCCCTCAAGAGAAGCCTAGCTCGAATGGTAAAGAAGTGGAAGGAGAAACCTCCAAGGAGAATTCGGAAAGCGAGCCTCAAGCTCCAATTGAAAAGGAGAAAGAGCATGAAGAGCCACCCTTAACGAGGAAATATGTGCCCATGGTGCCTTTCCCGCAGAGACTCAACAAGAGCAAGCTTGATGCTCATTTCCAAAGATTCGTGGAGATGCTAAAAAAGTTGTATGTGACACTCCCCTTCCACGAGGTAATCACACAAAACCCTACTTATGCTAAATTTCTGAAAGATATTGTGTCAAATCGTAGGGTTATTGAAGAGTCTAGCATGGTAGCTCTAAATGCCGAATGTAGTGCAATTGTGCAAAGCCGCATGCCTAGAAAAATGCAAGACCAAGGGTCGTTCTCTATTCCTATATCCATAGGCAAAATTGATATTGATAGGGCTTTATGTGATCTTGGTGCTAGTATTTCTTTGATTCCATATTCTTTATATGAAAAAATTGACATGGGTGAGCTTCATCCTACTACTATTTCATTGAAACTAGCCGATAGGAGCTCTAGGGTGCCTAATGGAGTCCTAAGGGATGTGCCTATAAAAGTTGGGAAATTTTTCATCCCCGTGGATTTCTATGTCTTAGATATGGATAGTGAACAGGAGACGCCCGTCATTCTAGGAAGACCTTTTCTAAATACCGTTGAAGCGGTTATCAAATGTGGTGAAGGGTCAATTGAGTTGAAAATAGGGAATGAAAAACTGAAATTTTTTCTGAAAAATGCTATGAAAGCCCCTACTTCATCTTTTGAGTGCAATATGCTTGATATTTCTTGTGAAACTTTCGGGCTAACATCTTTTGAAAGTGAAGTTATGGAGTTAGACAACTCCAATACACTTTTTGCCTCCTTGATGAATATAGAAGAAGAAAATATGAACAATGTCACCCTAGATGAATATGAGCAAAAGCCGAATGAGCATGAGATCAAGGAAGACCCGGTGCCAAGAGGTAAGGAATTCGAAGGAGAGTTAAAACCTCTACCTTCGAATCTAAGGTATGAATTTCTTGGACCCAATGCTACATTTCCTGTCATAATTGGTGCTACATTGAATGAGGATGATACATCCAAGCTTGTGAATGTGTTAAAAGCCAATAAAAAGGCCCTAGGTTATTCTATCGATGATATAACGGGGATTAGCCCTTCTCTTTGCATGCATAGAATTAGTCTAGAGGAGGATGTGAAACCGTCTAGGGAAATGTTGAGGAGGTTGAATCCTAAGCTAAGTGAAGTAGTTTTCAAAGAAATCACCAAGCTTAAAGATGCCGGCATTATTTACTCCGTCCCGGATTCGGAATGGGTAAGCCCCATCCATTGCGTCCCAAAGAAGGGAGGACTCACGGTCATTAAAAATGATAAGGGGGAACTAGTCCCTACGAGAACCGTGAATGGGTGGAGAATGTGTATAGATTATCGAAAATTGAATAAGGCAACTAAAAAGGATCACTTCCCTATCCCGTTCATTGATCAAATGTTGGAAAGGCTAGCGGGGCATGATTATTTCTGTTTCTTGGATGGTTATAGTGGTTTTTATCAAATACCCATATTGCCTAATGATCAAAACAAAACCACTTTCACATGTCCATATGGAACATTTGCATTTAGACGTATGCCTTTTGGGTTGTGTAATGCACCAGGAACTTTTCAACGCTGCATGATGTCTATCTTTAGCGATTATATTGAAAAGTGTATTGAAGTTTTCATGGACGATTTTTCTATCCATGGATCCTCTTTTGATAACTGTTTGACTAATCTGTCTAACGTTCTTGCTAGGTGCATAGAGACAAATTTGGTTCTCAACTGGGAGAAATGCCATTTTATGGTGCAAGAAGGTATCGTGCTAGGGCATTTGGTTTCTAAACGAGGAGTCGAGGTTGATAAGGCAAAAATTCAGGTTATCGAGCAACTTCCTCCACCAAAGAACCAAAAGGGGATAAGAAGCTTTCTAGGGCACGCCGGTTTCTACCGGCGATTTATTAAGGATTTCTCGAAAATCGCAAGGCCGTTGACCCATCTTCTGTGCAATGATGTCGAGTTCAATTTTGATGAAGGGTGTTTCGAGGCTTTCGAAAAGTTAAAGAAGGACCTTGTATCAGCACCCATTGTGCGAGCACCGAATTGGGATCTCCCTTTTGAATTAATGTGCGATGCAAGTGATTACGCCATTGGGGCAGTCTTGGGACAACGAGTAGAGAAGAAGTTGCACGTCATATACTACGTGAGCAAGGTGCTTGATAGTGCTCAGATGAACTACACTACCACAGAGAAAGAGCTATTAGCGGTAGTCTATGCATTCGAAAAATTCAGGCCATACCTTGTGGCAACGAAGACTATCGTCTATACCGACCATGCCGCCATCAAGTATTTGATGGCGAAGAAAGATGCCAAGCCGAGGCTTATCAGATGGGTTCTCCTCCTACAAGAATTTGATATTGAAATTCGGGACAAGAAAGGGGTAGAGAATGTAGTGGCGGATCACCTTTCGAGAGTAGAGCTTTATGACTCGAAATGGTTCTCAGCGCCGATCCAAGACTCCTTCGTTGGAGAATATTTGATGAGTGCCGAAGGTGATGCTCCGTGGTATGCTGATTTCGTGAACTATCTTACTTGCAATATTATTCCCGAAGGTCTCAGCTATAATCAAAAGAGCAAGTTTCTACACGATGTCGTAAGATACTACTGGGATGAGCCTTTTCTCTACAAGCTATGCTCGGATGGAATCTACAGAACTTGTGTACCCAAGGAGGATTTCAAGGAAATCATGACCTGTTGCCATTCTTCCTCCTATGGTGGTCATGGTTCGGCCTCGAAGACCACTGCAAAAATCCTTCAGTCCGGTTTCTATTGGCCGAGTATGTTCAAGGACACTTATGAGTTTGTCAAATCTTGCAATGAGTGCCAACGCATGGGCAATATAGCCAGAAGAGAAGAGATGCCTCAAAAAGGCATATTGGAGGTGGAAATCTTCGACGTATGGGGAGTTGACTACATAGGCCCCCTACCCTCATCTCACGGGAATTCTTTTATCCTAGTAGCGGTGGACTACGTGTCCAAATGGGTTGAGGCTATCGCTTCCCCTTCTAACGACGCTAAAGTGGTAATAAAGATGTTCAAAAGGATAATATTTCCAAGGTTCGGTGTTCCTAGAGCGGTAATCAGTGATAACGGCTCTCATTTCAAGGAAAAGAGATTTGAGTCCATGCTAAAGAAGCACGGGATTTATCATAGGTGTTCAACTCCCTATCACCCACAAGCCAATGGTCAAGTCGAGGTGTCTAACCGTGAGATCAAGAACATATTGACCAAGACAGTGGGGAAATCGGGTAAAGACTGGGCGTTGAAACTTGATGATGCGCTTTGGGCATATAGAACTGCTTTTAAGACGCCGATTGGAATGTCTCCCTATAGGCTAGTATATAGCAAATCATGCCATCTTCCAGTGGAGCTCGAGTACAAAGCCATGTGGGCGGTAAAAGAGCTAAATTTTGACACGAAGACCTCGGGTGAAAGGAGACTCTTACAGCTCAATGAGCTGGACGAAATTCGATTGGACTCTTACGAGAGTTCAAGGATTTATAAGGAGAAGACTCGTAGATGGCATGACAAACTTATTATGAAGAAACAGTTCTTCGTAGGAGACAAGGTCCTATTGTTCAACTCGAGGTACAAGCTGTTTCCTGGGAAATTCAAGTCTAGGTGGTTCGGGCCTTACAAAATTCACAAAGTATTCGATGATGGCCACCTAGAGCTAGAGGACAACCAAGGAAATGTTTTCAAGGCTAATGGGCAGAGAGTAAAAATCTATCATGCCGCTGATGGAAACAAGGATCTATTGGAAGCACCCTCGTGAATTCTATACCGCTAGAGAAGGGATCCCGCTTGGGACTTCTCTTAGTGTGCTTCTAGTTACAAAAAGATTCGGCTCCGTCTTAGCCAAGACGTTAAACTAGGCTAGTAAGTATTTCCTCTATGATCCTTAAAGTATTCCAATTGATTGAGGTATTTGCTTATTCCAGTGAAAGGTGTTTGCATGAGTGAAATTGCAAGTTGATACGTATGTATGCAAATGCCTACTTTTGACTGCTGATAAGGGATTAGATCCCTACCATGAGATTGCGCTTGGTGAAATTGATGTTTTGATAGAGTACAAGTGTGGGGTCTTTGAAATCCATTGCATAAATGTTGACGAACTATTCGGATTTGGCCTCGAAACTCGTGCCAGGAATTCCATGCGTTCGCATGAATATTTCATGCATCTGTTTTTCGTCATGCGTTCGCACAACAATATGATCCGACTGCCCATAATCATGCGTTCGCATGTACCTATTTCGTGCGATCGCACGACTGGTCCCACAGAAAAATCTATGCGCTCGCATGATAATTTCATGCGACTGTCTTCGAGCATGCGAGCGCACAGATAAATCATGCGATCGCACGATACTTCAACATGCAAAATTTTGGGCATTTTTTGTGATTACGATTGGATTGGTTTGCATAATTTTGGCATGTTCGCGATACCGATTTCCCCTACCTCGTGTGCTTAATACTCTCACTTTCAGTTCATGCCTAATGGAACAACACGGGAAATCATGCGTCGCACCTTTGGAGCAAAACCAATTCGGATTGCAACCAACATCTCTTTCTTCGATAATGGCTACCTCCAAACGAGAGAAGTTTCTCTTAACTCTCTCTCCGTATTTCATTCTATTAATTGCTTAGGGACTAAGCAATTGCTAAGTGTGGGGTGGGCTATAATTGACATGTATTGTCTATATGAGATGTTTGTGTCTATTTGATATGCTCTTTTATTCGAAATCTTATCAACTTTTGTCTAAGGGCGAACATTTGCACTACACACAATTCATCCAAAAATTTTAAAATATTAATGAAAACAAAAAGTCTAGGCAAGGCTACAATTTTCGAGAAAAAAAACTTCATCTTTAAATTCAACTAGTCGTGCATGATTCTACTTGATTGATCCTTTAGATGACTAATGGATTGGATTGTTGATTTTCATTCTTGAGGATCAAAGCATCTACTAGCATTTCTTTATTATTTATTCTAAGCTTTTTCTCGTTGAGACTAAAGAGTTGATCTTTGAAAGCATAAAATCGAAAAAAATATAATTCTAAAACCCTTGCATGCCATGATTGCCTTTAGGTGACTTTGGTGACCTTGTCTGTCTTGTGGATTTGTCTTGTTGGTTTGTCATGCTCCATTTTTAACACTTAGCCCTTTGTCAAAGTTCTAAGTGTGGGGTCAAAAGAGGGCAAAGAAAAAAAAAGAAAAAAAAGGAAAAGAAAGAAGAAAAAAAAGAGGAAAAAAATCATATGAAATAAGCCCCAATTCCCTTCCTTATGGTCAATCACCATTAGGAAGGAAAACTTTAAAGAAGTATGTGCTAAGTGCCGAGGGTTAGGAAGGTAAGTTCCCCCTCGAAAGTGCCTAGTGCATTCTACCCCCTTTAATGTTTCAATTAGACTTGACAATTGGCTATTCCGCCATTCTCTAGCATGAAAACCAATGAGACAATTGATACTTCCTAGCAAGAATTCACTAAGGGACGAACCTCGTATTCTCCTATACTTAGGCATGATATGACTTGCAAGACTACACAAAAAAAAAAATGTTGGAACTCCTCTTCTCTTATGACTAAGTGACCTTTGCGTCCTAGGCTTGAGAATGAGTTCAAAGCTCACAAGCCAATGGACTAGCCTCCTTGCTAGCATTGGCGAGTGATCCAACAAGATTTCTTTGCAACGATTAGATTGTCTTCTTGAAGTCACTAATATAGAAAACGACTAAAATCCTTGATCAAAGACTTATTAGTCTATGCTTTGATTTGCTTGAATGTCTTGATGCATGAATTTCTATAAGGATTTGAAAAGGTTTCATGTAGTGATTGAAATGCACATATCTAGTTGAATACATTTTGAACTTCATGAAAAAAAAACACCTTGCCTAGCACTTTGAAAATTGTGAGCTAAAAATGTCTATTTGGATGATTGTTCTCTTTGTGGGATTTGTGAGTATTCCCGTGTCTGAAAACTCTCAGGAGACTACAACTCCACCACTAGGGTAGCCTAGGGGTTTAAAGGCTTGGTGCATTCGCTAAATGCACTCGTGTCACCTACGAAAGTGGTTTATCATTAGCAGCTTTTACTTTTTAGTATTTTGTCCGGTTTTAGAATCCATATGGAGTTCTTTTTGGACAGATCCTTAGTAGTTGAAATTGCAATATTGTTGATGATCTATATGACTAGTTTGCTCGGGACGATCAAACAATAAGTGTGGGGTGATTTGATAGCTCTAGAATACATGCATTTTAGGCGACCTTTACGCTTACTGTTTCGGTCATTCCTTTACGATTTCACCTGCTATTTGATGCCTTGTGGTTCATTTCAGGCCCATTTCAGAGATTTAGCTGAGAACACAAGTGAACAGTGATTTCGGAGCAAACCGAGCCTTCTCGAGCGATAAGTGAGCAAAACAGAAGTCGGAACAAATTCATCTCAAAATCATGCGTTTGCATGATATCAATTCATGCGCTCGCATGACCCCGACCAGACGCATAAAGAAAGCATGCGATCGCACAACCGAAGGACCATGCGATCGCACAAACAAAACATGCGATCGCATGATTCAGATCAGTCGCATGAGATATTGATGCGATCGCATAAAAGACCATGCGAGCTCAACTGAAGATCAACTTTCCAAGACCATGCGAACGCATGAAACCATATCATGCGATCGCATGATTCAAACCAGTCGCATGACATTATCATGCGAGCGCACGTTTCAGGCCAAGATCGCACGAATTTCAGACCATGCGAACGCATGAATTTACATCATGCGAACGCATGATGTCGTAAAACAGCAGTTTTTCTGACTTACTATAAAAGGAAATTAGGGTTTCCAAAACCGTGTGTCGATTTTTCTGGGCGATTTTCAGCTGCTTTTTGGACGAAATACTGCTGGGAGAAGACTATATCCTATTTGATCATCATCATCTACTTGGATCGTGATCATCATCATCCTTAGGGTTCCATATTGGTTCTAGATCTCAAAACTCTACACTTTACATGCTTTTCTATTTTTCCACCATTGTTATGGCTTGTAATCTCACCATGAGTGAGTAGTGATATTGGTTGGGGTTCTATGAACCCCTAGACATGTTTGTGACATTACTAATGCTATGAATACCATTGATGAATGATTTTACACATGACTTTTCTTCGTTTGAACTTAATGTTTTTGAATTACCTATGACATGTTTTTGACAAGTCCGAAATAGGGATTCTAGTTGATTTCATGCTTGATGTAGCTAACCCCTGAAAAGTATGATTTCAAATGATAGAAATGAAGAGACATTAGGATTTTAGTATTACATGGCGATGCTTTAATCTTAGTGAGAATGGCTTGAGTTTAACAAGTGCATGATTTATTTAGCCAATAAAGCGCGAGTGTGAGGCTAGATAAATCATGTGCTATAGCACCAATAGAGCGCGAGTGTGAGGTGCTATGCAAGGTGTGACCTCTTGATGCTAGGTTGTAGCGCGAGTGGAACCTAGTATTAACGTTACATGGCTAAATTCTAAATGTGTGTGTTTGAGTTCATCAATGGTGTTTTAATTGGCCGTCACAATAATTGTTTAGGAGGGGATTAGAACCCTAGTCATCTTTGATTGATTGTTACTTATTTCTTTGACTAAATCTCTTTGTTCGGATAGTGAATTATTTGCTATCAACCTCTTTTGAGGATCAAACCCCCCCAAACCATAGACATCTTAGATTTAATCGTTAGCACTAATTAGTTTAATCACCTATCTTTTGGGTACGACTTGGGTTTCCCAAGTCAAAATATAAATGTTTTGATTAGCCGTGTTTGGCATAAGTATTTGATAATTCTTATTGAATATTTACACTGAATTACAACCGATCAAAATATTTTCCATATATTTCCATATCATATCTTGAGTATATATTCCACATCCAATCTTATGATCTCTTGAATATCTCAATCTCGGATCTTGATATATCTCAAATATCTCCAGCTCAGATCTTGATATATCTCGAATATGTTTGCTGCTGGACTTGATGTCGTCATAATAAATAAATAATACATCCCTAAAATTTTTAGGGATGTATTATTTATTTATTATGACACGTCTTTTAAACTTTTTGACTAAGATGGATAATTATTTATCATATATTTATGAGGAGAGCTAAAAAAAGTCCATCTTCAAGAATTTGGGAATTCAATTTTTATTCTTTAAAATACATCATCTAATCTAGTCATTGTGGTGATACATATTCTATGTGCGTATTCAAAGTTGTCAACATGGGTGGTGACATATTGTTAGTTAAGGAGTCATGAAGCCATCAATTTTTCTATAATTTTCTCTTTCTCTTCCTCGTCCCGCCTTGCACGTTGATACTTTCCTCTTCACGCGTCGTGCGTGATGCTTCGTCCCTCGTGGAGGTGCGGCTGTCAAGATGGATGTGTCGGTCTTGCAACGGTAAATGTGTTCAAGGTGACCTGAGCTCCAAGTGTCGAAGAATGTACCGATCAAGATGCCTTGCTAGAGCGGCAGAGATCAATATATATAGTATTAGATGATAAGCCGTCATTGTATTGTAATGTTCTGAATTGTTGTACTCACTCATTATATAATAAAAAAGACACCAAGTTTGATTTTCCTAGTGTGACACGTGTCAGATGCACATTCGGATATGCATCATGATCTAATGAGGAGATTTAGTTCTCAAGTTCTCAATTTCAAGGGATTCTCAACCGAACGCTCTTATTATTTATTATATGTAATTAAGTTGTGAGGAGTGCTCAAATGATCAAATTGATTTTATGGTTTTTTTTGTAAATCTTTCGATCAATTAATCTAAAGACTAAAAATTAGTGTAAACTTTTGTCTTTACTTAAATTAGAATCTTGATTCAAGAGATCGACAAGTCAAATCTCACTAAATAAATTCTAGTATACATGGTTCAGCACTCAGAAAAATGGACATACAGCCCAATCAAAAAAAAAAGAAAAGGAAAAAAGAAAAATGGACATACAGCTTCTCGGACCACCCCAATCATATGTTGTTTTCTGATGATAAGTACAAATCTATGTTCGAATCTAAAGTTAGTAAATAATAATTCATAGCTTTAATTACATTATGATACTTGGAGGGTCAAGCAATATATCCACCAAGAAGAATCTCCTTTTCTTCTTTTTATTATAATTTTTTTTAAAAATGTGTAGATAAGCATAAGCTTGACATAGTTTGATGACATGTTAAACAAATCCAAACAAATTCATCACGCCGTTTTAATCAATCTGGTACTTTGTATTGTCTTCATCATATG
Source organism: Rhodiola kirilowii (assembly GCA_033675215.1). NCBI lineage: Eukaryota > Viridiplantae > Streptophyta > Magnoliopsida > Saxifragales > Crassulaceae > Rhodiola > Rhodiola kirilowii. Next base: position 53,160,113 of record CM066193.1, read on the forward strand.
ATTCAATGTTTAATTATTCATTTGTTTTTATTTGGTTAGTTAAATAGTTGATGAGAGTGTCATGTCCTATTCAGTGTGTCCTAAAATAGTTTTATTGACAAGAAGACCATAAGTTTGTCATCAACTATATGTCATCGACTATTACTTTAAGCGAATAAATGTTAATTTTACTAACTCGAATTGAATTTTTATAATCCAATTTTATAATCAAGAATTAATTTCTGTAATATAATATAAATCAGCTGGTTGGGTGTTCTTTTCAAAATGAACCGAAGCAAACTGAACGACTGCCATATACTTGGAATAAATAGGAGAACTAGCTTGTTTGATTGAGCTTAAACTTATATTATGTTAATTTAATTTATGTTAATTTGTGTTATGTTAGCTGAATTTATGTTAATTTGTGTTAATTTATGTTGTGTTAATTTATGTTATGTTAATCATGTCACCATCATCATGTCATCATCATCATCATCATCATCATCATCATGTCATCATCGTCATCATGTCATCATCATCATCATCATCATGTCATCATCATCATGCCATCATCATACCATCATCATGTCATCACCATCATTATCATCATGTCATCGCCATCATCATATTGCTATTCATTATAATCATCATATTACTATTCTTCATCATGACTATTCATCATGCATCATGTCACCATCATCATCAGCATATTACTATTCACCATAATACTATTCATCATCATCATGATCACCATATTACTATTCATCATCATGTCATCATCATCATCATCATCATGTCACCGTCATCATCATCATCATGTCAACATCATCACATGACATCATCAACATCTTGTAACCATCATCATCACGTCATCATCATCATCATCAAGTCACCATCATCACATCATCATCATCATCATGTCACCGGCATCATCATCATGTCATCACCATCAACATCATCATCATGTCATCATCATCATCATCTCATCATGTCATCATTATCATCATCTTACCATCATCATCATCGTCATCATGTCATCATCATCATACCATCATCATGTTCATCATGTCATCACCATCATCATGTCACCACCATCATCATATTGCTATTCATCAGCATATTATTATTCATCATCATCATCACATATTACTATTCATCGTAGTACTATTCATATCATCATGTCACCATCATCATCATTATTACTATTCATCATATTACTATTCATCATCATCATCATTACTATTCATCATCACCATGATGATGATGATGCATGATGCATGAAGATGATGATGATGGAAGATGATGATGATGATGACATGATGGTGATGATGATGACATGATGATGATGATGATGATGATGGTGATGATGATGACATTATGATGATGGTAGTAATATGATGATGGTGGTAATTTATGTTATGTTAATTTAATTTATGTTAATTTATGTTATGTTAATTTAATTTATGTTAATTTATGTTATGGTAACTGAATTTATGTTAATTTGTGTTATGTTGTTTATATAATACAAATTTAAAGTCTAGAAAACAGGGCCTTAACGATCTGATTTGAAATACTTTGATATGGACTTTTAAGCTAAAAGTCATGCAATTAACTTAAATTAAGTGAACTGAACTTAATAATTCTATCCAAAGGCGGCTGACTTAAAGTATGAATATTCTATCCAAAGGAAGGATGATATCAATGAATCTTCTACTTTGGTGTTTCATAGGGCCCGACTTACCAACACTGCAAGGTCTATTTCAATGAAATTGTAAATGTGATTCGTGCTTCAGTTCGATCATGGCTTAAGGAGAACGATCACAATTATGTTTGGTCTTAATCTATTTGTAATTTTATGCCAGTTTTTTTACATTGAACAAATTAATCTTTCTAAAAAAACAATTATAGTAAGAAAAAAGTCGGGCCCTATTTAGACAACAAAATATGATGTGAGCGCTAAAACGACGTCATTTTGATAAAACAACGTCGTTTTGTTACATTAAAAAAGAATCAATCGAGATGATGTCGTTTTTATTTAGACGTTATTTTGAGACTGGCCTCTCATTTGGTTGCACCGTACCACATCTTTTTCGATAGGGTTGTGGGCCGTCCAATAAGCACTAAAGAATTATGTTGAATCAAAATCCACATTTGGATGCTGTCTACTAGAATAAATATAGTGAAGTGACATATGGCCAAATAAATGAGGGGCAACTTCCTAATATGTGGCAAAAAATAGAATGTTATGAAGTTTGGCCCTCGGGGGAGAGGACTTTTAGTCTTTCACAATAATGGCATTAGCTAGAGAGAGTCCGTCTCGGAGACCACACGGCATTTTTGCTCATTGCGTGCAGGACATGAAATTATCGAAAGTTCATGTTTTAAGAATCTTTTAGGAGGGACCCATTTGTGATTCCATGAGAGCTGTTAATTGATTATACATAAACGCCTTGAGAGTTAGGAAATTCAAGTCCTTTGGCTTGCTTTGCTACATATTTGCTAGAAAATTTGATCAAGAGCAATAGTTTTGTTGCGTCAATGTTGATTGGTCGAGTGAATTTTGTTTTGACTGAAAACCGATGTCGGCATAGGTGGTTTCAAAAAACGTGGTATAAACCAATAAACTTTCACCCGTGGTATATCCTAAACTAAAACCTTATAGGGTGACAATTTTCAAACTTTTTCATTCTGACTTTGGTATTTGAGTCTGCACATGAGTTATTATTAGATCGTGTGCTAACTCTGGTAACAAAATTATATCTTTGACGCCCTCAGAATTCGAATTTAGCACTCTCGAGTCTCGGTATTTTTACACCCCATCCCGATGGGCGTAACAGAACTTACAATATGCTCTTTTTTTATATTTATCAAAAATGGATTTAGGTTATTGATCCATATGATCATCTCTCTAATTAATGAATTCAGATTTGGTGCGGTTAGAAAAATGCTGTGAATATCAAAACGTCGTAGTTTCTATTAAAATGACGTTATTCTATAATGTTTTAAAAAATATTAATTGAAACTGTATTGTTGAAATGACGTCATTTTGAAACTCACAACATTTAACTGTGGTGCATCGAATCATTTTCTCTAATCAATCATAGTTTAATACGAACTGACAAATTTGTTTCTCCCTTAAAAATCATACAAGATATATAATCGCATTAGGCATTTATGATTTGATCCCGACTTTCATGGGTATTCTTAACAAGTCTCCGTCCAATAGGATGAGTCATGTCCCTACATATTTTAATAGGACAATAAAGATGAACTGTTTGTAGAAAAGATGTCTGACCAATTGATGTGCTCCGACGCATCGAAATGTGGTTTGCACAAATTGAAGTCGGAGTGAAATATCGTGTGGGGCATGAAGAAAAAGGAAATGAGCGAGACATGCTGGACCTCCTTGTGTTGCCACATGCCGACATTATCACATTAAGGCATTAAGCTAGCTGGCTCGAAGATATCTTTCAAGAAAGTTGTGAATGGAATGCAATGCAGCCAGAGATCGTACTGTTGTCATCCTATGGAACTTTCCTGACTGAGCTGAATGTTTCTTTGTTGGAAAGACAAGTCTTGTTGTCTTAACCTTAATTGAATATGTGTTGTGTCATTGTTTGATGCCTATATATATATATATGGGAGCGTTTGGTTGAGGTAAGGTTGGTAGAATGAGGCACGTGAGGCACATTGTGAGCCACTCATTTTGTTGATGTGGCAGAGAATAGTACCGGAATAGTATTTTGCTTTTTGCTTTTGGTAGTGGGGCACGTGGCAAGCCCATAAAGCATGGGGGGTTAGATGTGTGGCTCAGATTGTGCATCATTGCCTCATTCTAATTTGCTTGCCTCATTACCCCCTTCTTAGCATGTTACCTCTTACTCCAATCTAAGCCACACATCCAAACCCCCCGTGCTTTGTGGGTGCGCCACGTGTCCCATTATTAAAATTCTGCACTATTCAAAAAACAAACAGTAAAATCAACTACCAAAAATCCACTATTTCGATACTATTCCTGCCACTATCAACCAATCAAAATCAAGTAATTGGATAACACTCTAAGAAGTGGTAACATTTGAGCGCGCCCCTATATATGTTGAAATTTAATTTTGTTTTCAAGTTATGATAGTGGAAGAGATAAAGCCAATCAAGAGTCGGATCACGTGGTCGACGGATAAGAAACTAAAAATACAATGGGGTTAGAGTGAATTTCCTTTAGTGGTTTAAAATCTTAGATAGGTAAAAATAGTGGAAGACATGAGATAGTTTGACGGAGCTTTACAATGTCGAACTGTTCAACTTGCTTGTGGTTGTATTTTGGGATGCTAAACAATCCAACTTTAAGAAAATCATTCGAGTCTAGACGGTTACCTTTCAGTGTGCACTTATACTTTTAATATACTTAATTCGTATATTATTTTTTAAAAAATAACATTATTAGAGCTTGCTCTTTCCCAAGTATAAATATCCAGCCATTTCCATCGAGTTCAATAGAAACCTACTAAACCATAAATAACACATCCTTTAAATGTGGCTATCAATTTGTTTGACGTACTTCCTACATTTGGAAGGACTTTATTGTGTGCAAGAAATATAAAACAGGTTAATAAAGTCTACCTAAATACATACCTGCATCCCGCCCACTGTTAATCTCATCCCTTAATTGAACCCACAATCCTCTTAATCCTTATCTTTTTTTTCATCATATTCAATTTATCATCTTCATGAGTGGAATTGTAATCATCTTCAAAAATAATCATCCCCAATATTATTCTAATTTTATATTCATATTTAATTAAGCTATGTATATCTGTTACTTTAATTTTATTTTAAGGAAAAAGTAGAAACAAATCTTCATTATTTGATTTTTAATGTGAGGGAATTGTTAAATTTAATAATGTGCAAAAATATTAAAAGATAGATAAGGACAAGCAACTAATTCAGTCCACAGTTTTCTCTATAAAACCTGTCGCCAGACACCATTACCAACTCACCAAATTCCCAAAATTTTGAGCAAACAGTATGAAGCTTTTGAGCAAGCTAGGCGTGCTCGGATCCTGCTGGCAATCACCGTCGCCCACAGTGTCCAGCTTCGAGCAGGAAAACGCCGCCACAAGCCTCAATCCGCAGCCGAAGCGACGGAGGCCGGAAGGCTCCTCAACGCACTGGCGGCCAGCCCTGACGGCGATTTCTGAGGATAATTCTGTAGTGGTGTGTAGTGGAGACGAGAGGAAGACGAAGACGAAGACGAAGTTGGTTGAGAAGGAGAGACGAGCTAAGGCGATTAGGGTTCGTGTGAAGCCGAGATACAGCGACGACTCGTCGTGGTGAGTTTTGATTTTAGGGGTGTTTGGGTTTTAAAAAGATTGGATTTTGTTTGATGGGTTTTTTTTTGGTTTTGATTTTCAGGAAAGTGCAAGCTCAGATGGCAATTCCGGCGTTCTCGCCGGCGCCGTTCATGTTCTGATGGTGGACTTTTTTTGTTTGTGACTTTGGATATGTTGGTGATGTAACATGTGTAGCTGCTTCAAGCAATTGTATAAATGTATTGGCTTAATTTTATCAGTTTCCAAAATTTGGACTCTTTGATCATCTGAAAACAAGTTGGACAAAATTTGCACTTGTGAAAATTCTCACTAGATAGAGAGCTTGATAATCATATTTGAGCGAGTCTTGTTGATGTAAGGAATGTACATTTGTTTGTGATGATCTTACGGAGAGACTATGAGTTGTTGTTATCATCATCATCTGAGCTAGAGTCAGAATCGCCGATTCGTAGCTGTTGGATGGCTGGAAATAGTCTCTGTTGAACTTCTGATAACTGTGTCTGAGGCTGGTGAGTTTCCGTGGAGGAGTCCGAGGCTATTGAACCTTGTTTTAAGGGAGGATGAGGTTTTGTCAAGGAATGTTGTATTTCCTTGCAGACCTTATCTAACATGATGAGGAAATCGCGGACGATGATGAACAAGCGTAAGCCTTCTTCCTTTCCTGCATTGCCGTGAAAATAATCTGCAGTGCTTTTGATCAAAGCCATTATTCGCTTTTCGTCTTTGATATGGCGAGGGATTTCAGCTTCGGCTAGTTCCACAAAACTGGTCAGTTTTCTATTGAACTCGCTGTCTTCCTCTAGATTCTTCATTTCAGTGTTGAGAAACTCTCGCGTCTTTAGAAGTGAGTGTCCAAGTTTGGAAACCGAGTTTGTAATTCCATCAGCGTCAATAACAGCTGCTTTTTTAACATCCTCTAGCTCAGTGCTCAGTCCTGAGACAACTTGCAGCCCCAGGCTTTTGTAATATTCTTCTGTTTTCTCAGGAAATTCATTGAGCAAATCATCTAGTTTCAAGTCAGACGAACCTAGGCTTTGGCTTTCTCTGGCTATACGAACAGCTCGAATACCTTCTGAACGGATCATTTCTTGAACAACAAAGTGCAAGAGGGTGGTCTTCCCATCCGTCCCTTTTACATCAGAAAGTTTTAGGAGGGTGTCTAGTTTGAATGCCTGTGCTCCACCTCGGTATGTACCATCGTTCATACGATTACCAGTTTTTAGAACAGCTTCGAGTAGTTTCAAGAATAGCCGGCTGTTTTTGAGTTTGTCACAAGCCACCTGAGAAACGAAAAGTAGATGTATGTAAGAGGAAACGTCTAATATTTCTATTGAGTGCAAAGATGCAAATATTCGTATATCATGTCTTACCTCCAAAGTTTCATGTGACTCTTTGATGTTAGCAATCTCTTCCATGTAAGTACCCATCAGCAACAAAGATTCTAGACGCTTAAAAGACTGAGGAATTTCAACCAACCGCTTCAAGAAACGCTCTGCAGGGCCTAGCTGAGAGACTTCGCCATTATAAAGCCTAAGTTTTAGTTCCTCATCTGCAGTTGGCGCCATCTTTATTAACGTCTGAATGAGCTCTGCTGGAAGCTCAGTTCCTGTTATGTAATTGATAAAGAATGGCATGATTAGTCAAGGAAGCACAATTTTATTTTATATCAAAACTGCCTAAAATATAATCAAATTCTGAGCAACTTCAGCAGGGAGCAATATGTAAGAGAAAGTAACACAAACTGATAAATTGATGAGTGATGACGGTAAAAAAAAAGGCGAGTTTACTTAATTCAATGCTGCAAAGGAAGCAAGAAGCATTTGGTCATTAACACCCAACAAATGAACGGAGTGGAGAAGACGCACCTTCTTGAAGAGCATCACAGACTTCTTCTGTGGTCACATTCAATGCCCGAAGAAGTATTGAGAGGTTTTGTGCCTTCCTGGGATCAATAATCTTTACATATTGCGGTACATTGTCAAGCGAAGGGGATTCCTTCTTGCGCTCTACATTGTTCTTATCCATAGGGGCGTACCCAAAAAGAGATTCCATCATCTCCTCATTGACCCTGTTGAGTAGCAAATCACAGTTTAAAACGGGTTTAAATCACTGGACATACATGATGCAATAGACTTAAAAGTTAGAACAGTAGATAAGAAAGTACTGCCATACTGAAATGATCCTGCTTTAAGCTCATGCCAAACCATCGACTGATCATCAGTAGCTTGGACCTTGTCCCAAAAGAAAGGTTTCAATTTGGCTTTTGGCGCTTCAGAATCACCCTTTGAACTACTACCATCACTAGAAACTCTGGATCCTCCTGGAGCACCTTTTGGTGGTGTTGGCTTCAACCTACCAGGAGGTGGAGGAGGGCGAGCACCTTTTGGCGGTGGTGGTGGTTGGGGAGCTGGAGCAGGAGGAGGGGGTGGAGGCGCACTAGGTGGGGGCGCAGCTGACTTTTCTGAAGAAGGAGCTGTCACTGTTTGGTCAATATTTCCAGATACAGCCCCTGATGATTTAGCATCCGAAGTGCGACCTGCTGCAGCAGATGCAATGTTAGGAGAAGACCGCCTCTTTCCACTGGTGATATGAAACTCTTTACTACTTGCTGCATGCTCGAAACCTCGGGCGTTGTGGGAAGAATCTGAGAAACAGAAGCGAACAGAGTTTATAAATTAACTGATAGCTATCGGAGGGAAATACTTTTGTAGAATAATTAAGTAACATCATACCAGCTGCCATAACACTCGAGTTGAAGTTCGTACGTGGTCTGTCATCTTTCTGTTCATATCTTGGACCAACTTTGTTCTTTCTGTTCTTCAGCAAGTAAATAAGCAAAGCAGCTAGGAAAACAATCGCCACTGACATCAAAGCTATCAAGGCAATAAGTACTTTCTTTTTATGCGGATCATCATTATTATTAGCTGAATGAACCTGGGAATGTGATTTACGAGGCAGACCCGGAGTTGGATGCACAGCTGATGAAGGGGAGAGATTAATCGGAGTGGTAGGAGATGGCTCTACTGGAGCTTCAGCTGGAGGACGGAACAATGGTGATGGTGATGGCGAACTGGAAGGTACTAAGGTAGGACTTGGAGATGGTGCTCCAGATGGGCTAAGAGAAGGCGCTCCTAATGGGGATGAAATAGGAGCTAGAACTCGCCGCACTGCAGGTGGCTTCCTTATCAGATACCTTATATGGACATTGGGTCGCTCATGGAACATGTTGACATACTTGGCAATCCAAGAGGTGGTAGTACTCAATCCAAAATTTCTAGCACAATCTAATAGACTTTGCTTCACATCAGGGGATAGAGAATTGATAATAGCATGCCAGTACTTTTTTCTCAACAATGCAGTTTCTGAGTTTGCTTCACTGCGAATACCACTAGCTTCCCAAACAAAAAAGAAACTCAAGTCCGCTACATAATCCTTCATCTCCATCGCCTCTTCCCTGCAATTGCTCCAAATCTGCTCCGTCTGCAGTAAAAGTATATTGCCAAAATTATCTCAGTTCTAACATGACATATAGCAGTCATGACCACTGAAAGAACTTTGTTCTAAGAACGCAATGTGAGTGCATAACTCCTCGCTGCTCAAATACACAATTCCCTTAACATAAGGAAAGCATCCTCAGATCTCCGCTTCCTAAATGATCTTCCTTGAAAATAAATTTCGAAGCGAACTCACGAAACACATAAGTATATCATATCAATCATCTGCCCTCGCCAACTAATTAAACAACTTCTGATTCAACAACAAAGGCAAACTAACAAAGGATGAAATCAAACATATAATCGTATTGCAGAAAATGTATAAACTTAACAGACACTTGTTAAAAATCTAAGTGAGGCATTTCATCAAACATGTAGCAGCTGCTCAATTTGAATCAACAACAAATGCAATCAAAATCTCAGGTTACCGTATGTTCATCAATCTCTCCCATCCATGCATCATGTCCATTCCCAGCTATGGACTGCAAAGCTCTTCTGCTTCCTTCAGAGGTCCCGACGACAAGCGCGCACACCAAAACTACAAACACAATCGCTCCACACCCCACTCTTCTTCTCAGGTCGTCCATGGATTTCTGAATCATAGCCGCTCCTCCATTCGGATACCACTAATCTCATTTCATCTACGTCCAAATCTCTCCCTCTCTATCTCTCTCTAATCACACAATCACCGACCACACAAAACCAAAAACCCTAGATCAAAAAAGAACTAATCAACTCGCACAAAATTATCGATTAAAAAATAAAAAAGCTCCGAAATTTATCAGCCCTGTGGATGGCTGATTCGAATTTAAACACGACTAGGGCACAATGCAGAAGATGTCGATTGCATCGAAATGTTGATAAACAACGGGGCTATGGATTTGGGACGTGGGCGATGCGTGAAAGGATGAAGTTTGGGATGGGTGGAAGGATGGATGGATGAACTGGGGGATGAGTTGTGAGACGGAATTGGGATCGAAGTTTAGAAAAGAAGAATCTTGATGGCAAAAAGATGAAAATCGAGAGGGTGTATCGGCTGGGATTTTGTTTTCTGGCGTCGTTTTAGGAAGGAAGAGAGGAAAAATAGTGTGTTCTTGTTTTCTGGTTTCATGAAGAGAAAAGCGTTATACGAGGAAGATGACAGCGTGGAGACAGCCACCAAGCTGTATTTTTGGTTTCATTATTTTCTTATTATTGCCCCCAAGGTTTTGATCTTTCCAAATGAGCCCCGTCACATCAAGAATTATTTAATAATCCAAAGAATAGTATGAAAACCTTAAACGACGTCGTTCTGTTCCCAGGACTGTACGGACTGTTTGAAGTTGGATGGAACCCAGGGAAGCATTTAATCAGGCATACCCGTTTGAAGAGATAGTCCTACACACTACTCTCATTCTCACTCTGAGTGGCTCTTTCTCGTGCAAAAGAAGCTGATCCAACTAATAATGCTCCCCAAACTCTAAATTCCATACATTGGTATTTTTTTTGTCTGTCCCTAATACTTTGATTCCAGCTGAAATGCCGATGTGCTGCTACATAGGCAAAGCTACCAAGATCTTCATCTTCATCCTCACTCTCCTCCTCATCATTGTCCTCTTCCTCCGCTTCCTCACTTCCAACAACTCCCCAACCACCACCTTTCCCGATCCCAATAATCCCACCAGCGCTGGTGCCTCGCCCACTCTCTTCTCTCCAACGCCGCCACCTTCTCAAGACCAGAGTCAGATCATTCCTAATAGTCCAACCACTCCACCTCCCCCAAACACCAGCCCGCCCCCGCCTGATTTAGTTTCTGAATCTGCACCGCCGCCGGGACTAAGCCCTCCGAGCCCGACAACCCCAGAGGCGCCTGCGCCAATGCATGCTCAAGCTCGCAAATTTCTGACACATTTATGATGCTCAAGCTGTTACACTGTTTCAAGTTCCATTTAGCAGATTGATAAATGGAATCTTTACTGTTTATCTTCAGTGATATTCATTCATTGTCTTACCCTACTGATGTTGATGCCTGTTTTTTGTCTGTCTCCTCCATCAGTATGTTGAACCTCTCATCTACCAGCAACTCAAACTCTGAACATGCCACCCAGAATTTACATTGGAAAAACAAAAGCAGAAGCAAAGAAACTAAAGATCACTTGACACCAGGAAATTTATATTTTCAAGATGGATTGAGATTCCATATATAACAAATTCAAATATAACCTTAAATTTTCTAACACCACCTTAAATATTCTCCTCTGTTTCCCGCCGGCGTCCACTTCTCCGGCTGCCCCATGGGCTGATTTTCGTCCCCGGCCATTTGCTTCCCCAACCCCTCGTCCTTCTGATCTTCCCATTGTCTTCCCCTGTTTACCTTCCTCTACCATGTCGTCGGTCGTGGCGAGTCCATCTTTTTTCTTCAGGGCGGCATGCTTTGTTCTCTTCGCTTCCGGTGGCTGAAGGGTTTGAAGCATGTGCCGGTGTTGGAGACGGGAGTTGGTGGGTTGGGGCGGGCGGTGTGAATGGCGGTGGGTGTTGGTTGGGGTAGGACGATTGTGGGTTTAGGTTGGAGGTGATGTGCGGTTGTTTTGGGCGATTCAAGTGTGCCTTTTTGCAGCTCAACATCAGAAATTCTGGGGCCTGGGGCGTTGGCGGGTGCCGGAGATTGTTTTGGAGTTCTTGTACAGTTCCTTTGTTTTTTAGTTTTAGTTTATGTTGATTTTAGTTGTAGCTTTAGATTTAGTGTTTAATTTTATTTGGCTGCACTTCTTGCATTTGTTGCTTTTCTGTCTTTGGTGGTCTGGTCACCTCTCTCGGCGTGAGGCGAAGTGGAGCATCTCACTGCTCCCGACTAGTTAACTTGCCCTAGCTTCGAAGTCCTCTTTGTTGCCTTTTATGGAGTTCTGGTGACATGCTACCATTGGGAGGAAGCCGGTTTATGAAGCTCACTCGTGCAGCCTTATCCAGTATTTCAGTGGAAATTGGCCAGTGCTTCATCGTCGCTTCAGAGTTGACTGACGAGTCACTCCTTCCATTTGGCCATTATGGCATGGCTTGGCCTTTGGAGCGTGAATATGACTCACCAGTGGATCGATTGATTAACTGTGCTTGGATTAATTTTCTTGTTTAGATGTTCCGCTCTAGTACTAGTTGATCGTCTGTGTACTGTTGTTATTTTTCTTTTCTCCAGGTCTTTGTATGTCAATTTCTTCAATAATATATATATATAGGGGGCGTTCGTTGAGTGGGACACGTGGTTGGCTCAAATTGTGTCTCACTACCCCACGTTAAGAAGGAATACCTCATTTGAACGCTCCTCTATATATATTTATATATAATGATAGTAAATAATATATTTCTATGACAAAATGACATTTACTGAGTGCACATAATAAACAAAGGAACCATAAAGATACTAAGTTACAAAGCACTGAAACTACTTTCAACTAGGGAGCATATCTAATTATCTATCTATCTATCAAACAAATGCAATGAAGTGATAGGCAGACGACTGCATTTAAAGTCATTTAACACTAACCTGAAACTGAATGTAACCCTGCAACCAATAGTTAACTCAGTTAGCTGAAGTGTCCAAGTCAAGTAACAGACTGAACTTACAAGTACCAATATGTGTGATAGATCTACATGTATAAAAACTAAAGAGCATAATGATGCACAACAAATGACACACAAAGTGAGACCTGAACAACAAAAACATGCGGGCACAAACATAGAGTACTATTATACAGTATAGTCACAAGTCGAATGCATATCATAGGTAATGGTTAGTGGTTACATGCAACCTTATATTTTTCCAAAGTATTAATATGGTTGGCAAAATCAAAATAAGACAAGGCATCGTGAGACAATGAGCATAACAGGTTATAGTATTAACGAAGCCATCAGAAGAGTAGTGTGCAAAATAAATTTGCAACAAAAAAAAAACTCAACATCTGTTTATTGCCCAAGTCAGTGTAGTCTTTCAAAATAAATGTTGTCGTACCTTAATTTGTTTGCAGGTCAGAATTGTCTCATAAGAAAACCAGCAAGGTCTTACTATCCCACTCCAACAAATTACACATGTCACCATAATTTCTTCAACAGATTGATGTTAATCAACAACTTTCACAGATGCAGGGAGAAACTATGGACGAAGTGCAGTACCCGTTGCTATTATAGGTTTCATCAATCTTTCCGTCGATGCTTATATGCCCAGTCTGTAATAACTGAATAAGAATAGCAGAAAACTATTATACTCCTCATCTTTTTGTCATTAAGTTAAGACATATCTTACTTGCTCTGTATATTGCTACTTTAAACATGTTCTCTTGAAAACCACGCAGAGAAGTTCAATGAGAATCGTGAAAATGGGAACACCCATGTTTCCTGTGGTCTGTGTATGTACACCAATGTGGAAGTTACATACTCGTCTCAGCTAATCTCGAAAGTTATCTGGTCATCGTCCGTCGTTTGCCAATCAGACTTCAGATTGTTAACAATCGCAGGCAACAGTAACCGTACATCTTCCATAAGGATTCCATGAGACTGATCTCCCGCAACAAACTCACACACTGAACCATTCACTTCAATTACGCTGCAGCCTGGAATTTTATTCACATTCTTCTCTTCCATTCCTTTCCTCACCCTTGCGACACTGTCCCATTTATTTTCAGTGGCAAGAATATTGGAAAGAAGGACGTAAACCCCGGCATGATCAAGTTTTTGAGTGGCTAAACATTCAACCATCTCAGTAACCGATTCTACATCGCCATGAACTCTGCAAGCATTAAGCAATGCACCAAGAACATATGAGTCTGGCTTCATTGGCATCTCCTTGACAACCTGTTTGGCCTGTTCTAACATTCCCGCTCTACCTAAGAGATCCACCAAACAACCATAATGCTGAGCAGCAGGTTCAATTCCATAAACACTTTTCATGCTCTCGAAGATCTTCAACCCTTCTTCCACTGATCCCATTCTGCTGCACGCATTCAGTACACATATGAATGTAACTTCGTTCGGACACACACCTTCCTTATGCATTCGGAAATATAATGCAATTGCTTTGGAACTCTGATTATGATTTGCCAGTCCTGAAATTAATGAGGTGTAAGCAAACACATCCTTGACTGCAAGACACTCGAAAAGATGACAAGCTGTATCTATAGAACCACATTTAGCGTACATGTCAACAAGCGCCGTCCCCAACACACTGTCCACTTTCATCTGATTCTTGTCAACATAGGAGTGAATCCATCTGCCCTGATCTAACGCGCCTAAGAAAGTGCAAGCAGTGACAGCACCCACAACGCCAGCAGGATTAGGCCTACAACCAGACACTTGCATTTCATTAAAAAGCTCCAACGCCTCCTTAAACATTCCTACATGTACATACCCATTGATCATAGCACTCCAAGACACAGCATTCTTCATCGGCATTTCATCAAACAGTTCCCGAGCAGCCCCAATCTGTTCCGACTTAACATACCCATTAATCAACGAAGTCCAAGTGATAACATCCCGGCTCGAACATTCATCAAACACCTTACGTGCATACTCCACACACCCACAGCAGACATACAAATGCACCAACCCATTCACCACAAAATCATAACCATCCCAACCCCATTTCAAAATCTGCGTATGAAGCCCCAACCCTAACCCCAAATTCAACATATCCCCACACGTTCTCAACACAAACGAAAACGTATAATTATTCGGCGAGAACCCACCACCACACTGCAACATCTCTTTATACAAACACAACGCCTGCAACGCCAATCTCCGCTCCGAAAACGCCCTGATCATGGTGTTCCACATGTACTTGGTGCGATAAGGGCTGCATTTAAACAAGTTGCTGGCATGTGATAGGTTCCCGGAGTTTGAAATTGCGCATAAAGATATGATCTTTCCAGACGAGTAGGGGTCGACGATCGTGCCTGAGACTGTGAGATTGGATTGAATTTGCTTGATGTGTGAAAATGTTAAGCATTCTTTGTCGAGCAATGACAGAGCTCTGAAGCTCGATTTCATGTATTTTGATCTCATTCAACTAAAAAAAAATTCACAAGCAATCGCTCCACAGTCGACGCTAAATATCCTTCAAAATTATATATTTAGCTACAAGAACTAGTTTAATTACATTTAATTCTTAAAATTAAGAAAAAGATTAGGTGCAAACTATAAATCGACGAATTATCTTACCCTTCATATGAAATATGACATAGTTTGGTAAATTGATCTATAATTCGTTTGTATAAAATTATGACATAGTTCATAAGAAGTGTACCATAATTCATCAGTTTATAATTTGTACCAAAAATCAAATCTGCAATCTTATATTAACTCTTTAAACTTAATATTTTCCATATTAATTATTTTAATGGTATAAGACATTTTTTTTGGGGATAAATTAATGGTATAAGACATTGATGGAACAAGATTTGGAATGTTACATATACTTTTTCTTGGTTCTTTTTGTTCCCGACTCAATCCATTTATCTATTCTATCCCTTTAATCATGTTCAATGGAGGAAATTCACCTTGTTCCATCAGGATTCGAACCGATAAGCATGAATTTAAGACTTTGGGTATATTTATAACCTATTTGTTCAATGGATAAGATTTGGACATTCATCTGGTTGTATAAAATATTGTGCTTGATATGGAAAAATTCAAGTAGAAAGTGGGGCAAGAGGAAGTAAGAATTTGGTCAACCAAAGAAATGGTTTTTGGAACCTTAAAGAGAGGAGGAAGAAGTGTCTTCTTGATCTTCAATGGAGAGAGCAGTAACATGATGGACACCATTAGTCAAAAATGGTCTTTCAATGGCTTGCATAGCACCATTGCAGTTCATTTCCTTCTCCAAGTGCAGGCAGTAGCTTTCAAACACCTTGTAGCTCACCGTTACATCGAAATCCAACATGAAGAGTAACTCCATTTCGAGCCTGTTTAGCTCGGCATTGCTCACTCCCCCTACCCTCGCGTAAAATGAGTTATTATGATGCCTGCATCGATCATGAAAAATCATGTCAGTTTGAAATTTAATATCACAAACAATCAGACATCTTCTCAATCATCTGATCAGAGAAAATGAAATACTATGATATCTGCATCGATCACGAAAAATCATGTAAGTTTGAAATTTAAAGTCATAAATAGTTAGGCATTGTCTCAGTCGTATGATCACGTACTCATCGTCGAGTATCTTGGAAGCAACCATGACGGATGTGACCAGCAATCTATGAACATTGAGGGAGAGAACAAGAGAATGAGGATGCCTGTGGAGCAATCTGTCCACGTAAGCATACCCAACAACAAAACATGAAGGGCTACAATTTGTGTACTTGTAGATCCTTTCCAGGTACTTGGGAATGCTTATGGCTGGAGCTCTGACGCCATTGAAAACTCTAAGGCTCTTTTTTCCTGGTTCTTGTTGTTGTTCCCACCCATCATCAACTAGTCTGTCGTTTCGAGCCACTAGTCTTTCCACAACATGAGATATGATGGTTAGGACTCTTGGCGTCGTGCTTGGGTCACACGCTCCAGCTGTAAGCGGCAAGTTTGGCTCGTCCACGGCTGCTACTGTTGCTAGCATTTGTTTTGAGAGGGAAGAGATTGGTTTATGAGAGTTTGGCGATTCGGGGTCCTCGTGGTTTTGGTTTATGAGAGCTTGGCCATTTGGGGTCCTCGTGGTTTTAGGCACTCCGTAGGTCCTGTCTTAATCCGAATAGAGCAAGTTCGGATGGTCTATCAGGGCTGATCTAGTGGCAAGATGAGACGTCATAAGAACCAATCTCTCGAAAGCGTTGAATCGATTCGATTACTTATGGAGTTTGAATGGATCTGAAATAGAAAACAGGACAAACGGTTGTGGGAAGCAGGATTTACAGATGCAGGGAGCCATAGAAAATGAGTGGCATCAAGTAACCTGGCTGGCTGAGAACATGAACATGTACTAGAAAGATAATGTGATTAAAGAACAAGCAGCTTCTGGTGGACTCTATCCTGATCTTTTATGAGGGGTCAGGTTTCATTTTTGTCCAAAAAGACAAGGATACTGGATACAATGTAATGTAACAGATAACAACATGACATTTCAAAAATGTCATTAATGCCTCTAGAAAAATGAAGTTCACAGACAGAGAGATGAACTGTCTGTATATCTAGTTGCATTGATGCCTCACTTGGGCTTTAGTTTGTATATTTTTTTCCATATAATATTTTGGATAACAATAGTCTAATAAAAGAGAAGGAGCAAAGATAACAAGATGAGCTGAGCTCGACATAGGACCGAACAGGGTTGATGAAGTAGTGGGATGCGCATTAGTCATTATACATTGTGACTATTGTTGGAGCCAAGTAGTTTGGTTTCTTCGCTTGGGATCTCTGTCATGGCAACAGTGGGCAAGTTTGATCTGGAAGTTATCTTGTTCCACTCATTTTCAACACGGAAGAAAGCCCATTGGAATCGGCGGTAGATTTCCAAGGCAGAGATAGTGAATACTGTGATATGGTTGTGCCGAAGATGGGCTGACAACTTGTATGTCCATGTGCACCGCAAAATCAAGTTGCTGCTGAGCACCCAAAAGAATACCTGCAAGTCCATACGTCATAAATATTATCTTCAAGAAGTGACATAGATCAGGCTATGGCTAGTTGCTTGCCATCATAACTATTTTGCAGAATGACTGACGGCAGAAAAAGAAGAATGAACAAAAGGTTGGTGGTTCAATTCGGTAGCAACTACACTTAAGATGCAATGAACCAGAAATGATCAATGGCTTACCCATTTCCGTCCATGAAATATGTAGGAGAAGAGACTGGGTTTGTTAAATTTGAAGACCCGTGTAAGCACACTGAAACAAGAAAAATCATGTCAATTATGTAATTACAAATTGCCAGTTGTGTTCGATGCGGCGTGATAACTAGCTATCATTGTAACTTGGACTTCATATTTGACAAGCGTCTAAATGCAGATCCACAAGGACAATTTAGAAGCACGTGGCCATTGATAAAACATCGCCAATCCTGAGGATTACTATCTCAGATTATAAATATGCAGGAAGACAGAGTTCTGTACCTCAAATCCCAATCTCGGGTAACATCCCAGTAAAAGGAATACAAGGAATTGATAACACCTGATAATAACCAAAGAGGGCGGTATACGTTTGTCCAGCTCTCTGAGGGTACGTGGTATTTAAGGGCCGATAAAAAGATAACAGGTACTGCAGTTGAATACTTCAAAGCTGAACCATAAATAAGTTCGATTAAAATCTGAATCCATTATAAGTATTTAGCAAACTTCACGTTCACAGTGACATTAAAATTTCAAGTAGATAGATGTAGATATGCTTAGCTTAAATCCAAGGACATTTATCACAATTCACAAAGACTTAATGAAGATAGAATGAGCCATGGACATGTTTGTAACTAAGAGCAGTACCATTCAAAAGTGATGTCTTCTCTTGGGTATCTTTGTATAGACGAAGACACTGGAAGAATCTGAAAATGTAAGGCAACACAAGAACAATGGGAATCGCGGCAGAGTGGCTACCACAAACAGAATCAGCTTCAAACCACGCAATAGTTGCAACCTGTAAAAATTTGAATACAAAACCTCAATTAATGGATGTGATTTTGCAACAGACCTCAATTTACATTTGAGGCCTCTTCAAACTATGTACAAACCTGTTGATGGACCATGCGACAAACTGATCGCTCCATATCTGAAAATACCTGCATCAAACAAATACTCTTGATACGCTAATAGTTTTAATGTGTGCATAACACGGGGAACAGAATAATTTATGTTAGATTTTTGCTGACAAAAAAAAACAGCTTAGCATGCAACTATAGTATTATCTCTTTATCAAGCATCCAAATTCCAAACTACTATGATATTTCAAAACCTCGTTCCGGTTAAAGTCTTGCAGAACAACAAACTACTTCAAGGCTCAAGCATTCAAACTCCCATGTTGTTTCATTACAATTTACTAACACTGTAAATCAAAAGTGTTACAAGCTATGTTTTTCCCACCTTGGACATTGAAGTCATAATATCAGCTAAGAAGAAGTCGGGGAAAGTTATTGCCTGCAATACATAAAAAAGTTGTCTTTAAATGATTGTTCTGGGAGGTGGGAACTGGGAACGTAAGTGTTTCGACTGATCAAAATATCCAGCTAACGAAAGCTAACTCAAAAAACTTGCCTGTAATGGCAAAACAATTCGCCATAGAGTTCTCAACAGAAAATATCGAGATGACAAGTAAAAAATATCAAAAGGGGAAATGAGGATCATTAATGAAGCTGCATATAAAAGCACCTGCAATGCATAAAACATGTTGGTCACAATGGTGAATTGTTATACACAGCAGAACTGACGGCAGTGGTGGCTTGGTAATTTGATTTATGTGCATTATGTTTTTATGTCTATTAAAAAAATTCAAGAACATGATTATTATCTTATCAATTACACATAGCAGACTTATTAACGTTCACACTGCGCCCGAATAGCTATAAAGTTATCCAAATGTGATCATATGACCTCTCTACCATCACTCACGCAAGGATATGAGAATATGCGCAAGCTCAGAACTACAAAAGTTGCTACATATTTTCTTTTCTTCGAGGAGTAACAGGTATGATTATGTAACAGATACAGACATCAATTTTTGAATGACACAAACAAAATGGATCCAGAAAACTGAAAGAGGAGGCATCTATTACACTGGTTGGAATGCAGCGAGGGTTACTTCACCGTGTGAATAAAGATATAAGTATGTCGTCATACTAGTTGGAACAACAATGGTCATCCAGGTAGCACACTGCAAGTTGGTAAAACTTCAAGTTATTTCAAAATCAAAGCTCTAGATCATTACAGTGCAAACGTTGAAAAAATCCCTCATAATAATTTTTTTAGTTATGACTTAGCGATTTTTCAGCAATTGCCATGATTCTAAATAAAATAAATAAACAAACACTCTGTGGTAACCGGTACCCTACAATTCTAGTTGAGCATTCTTGCTGAAAACACAAAAGGAAAGGCTGAAAATTCACTAGTTTACTGTGAGGCTATTCGTACCTTCCATAATTCATTGTGAGTCAGATGGTACTGGTCCAAGTCAAATACTTTAGAATAATTGATGGTCGAGTTAGAAAAGACCCACAAGTTCACTCCCCAAAGCCAAACCATCAGATTCTACAGTACAAAAGCCAATGAAAAGCAGTTCCATGAGAAAGAATATATATAGACCGAAACCACATAGCAAAAACAAATATTATTTACTAACCACAAGAAGAAGAGGATTATAATACAGAAAAGCTTCATAAAGAAACAGATCCCACTTTTCACCAATACGCATGACTGAATCCCATCCAGTCTACAAAATAAGCCCGAATTGAGACATGGATTGTGTCAGATAAACAGGGTTGTAACATATGTGAAAGGATAGTCACAAAGAATAAGGTTGACAGCTGACCTTACAGCAGATGAAGCCCCAGACAACAAACAACAAAACCTAACACCAATGACAAAGGTGTCAAAAACTAATCCACAGTGGAAATAAAGCAAATTATTTTTTAAAGAAAAAGTGAGATATATACAATAGGACATGAAGAAATAAACATTTACTGATTACAAAATGTAAGGGAATGCGAGCTCGTCTTCAATCCACGTTTTGATATATAATGACACACATGAACAAATTTTAAAGTGAAAATGCAAGAATGGGACCTTTAATCTCCATAACAATACAGGAGATGGCACTATTGTGGCAGCACTCAAGGGTGTGCTTGAACCCTTCATTTCATCAGCCTCCGTTAAAAGCGGGAAACCTTCTTCTGAACCGTTCCCAACTTCGTGTGAACCTGAAGTAGAATTTCAATTTAAAGAGAGAGAAGTATATGTTTATAAGTAAAAGGAAGACATATTCATTGTAAGACCATATCCGGAAGTGTCTCCTACTTGGATCAACGAAAACAGCTCGGCTTCCGGATTTCCTTAGATGTGGACTATAGGAAGGCACTGTTGCCGACCCTCCATACATAGGTAAGGCTGCGAAACTGAGTACAATCTAGATTTGTTTGCCAGTATGTCTCTGTTGCAATTGAATCACAAATTCATCATGTCAACAAATTGGTCACGAAGAGTATTTTCAATACGTCAGTATGTGAATATGAAAAAAAGAGAGCTTCCCTGACAAATTCATAAATCATAACTGACAGTAGTTTATCCTGCCTTAACAACTATAAAAGGCAGCTTAATTTCCCATTAACTTAAAATTATACGAAATCTACCCTTTCACAATTAAAGTACTTTGCGAACTGGAAATCCTTAGGGGTCTTCCACCTACATAGGACCTTTTTTTCCAACAATAACAAAAACTACAAGAAAAGAAACATTACAATTGACAAATTATCCACCAGTCTTATCATGCAGCCTCTTGGACAACATAGTGGCTAACAAACCCTAAAAGTGATACAACATACAAGTACATCAACTATATTCCTCTTTTAAGCCATTTAACACATTCACGAAAACACCAAACCGATCCTCAGAACTACAAATTTAAAATACTCAATACTCGAATCACTTACAACACTTACACAGACCAATGAGCATCCACAACGCCAAGGCAAAACCTACACCATTTTTGCAGTCCTAAATTGTAACAATCAACCAAATTCCACTTTTAACTCAACCGCAGCTCAAAAACAACATGAAACTGCCAACGAATAGTAACGGAACACGATCGGATCTGCGGATGCAATGCGAAAAAAAACTCAAAATAAAAAACAAATCGTTCAATAACCTAACAATAAATTCTTCTCCTCAGGCTCAAATAGTCTTCAAAAAATGCATCAGTCTCCGGCTCTGCCTGACTAGATCTCGCTCAGGGAAGCGCAATATGGCGACTTGCGTGAGATTGAAGAAGACGAAGACAGCGGAGGTGAACGCGGCGTGGCACGAGTAACAGGGTTAACTCCGTCATTTCACTGCTCCCCTGAACATCCTCGTTTCGTTAGGGAAAATTATATTTACAAATAGACCCCATAAACTTTAATGTTTGCAATTAAGTAATCAGGGATCCGATTGTAAATTATTTGTTACTGGTATAAAAGGTTTGGAATTCGATACGAGGCCGAGTCGAATTTCATCTCTTCCTTTTTGGCGGGAATTTCAAAATACAGGCGATGGATACTCGATCATCTGAAATTGAAAGTGTTGAGTCGAGCAGTGATCGAGAGAGATCCGAGCAACCAAGGGAGCTTCCGGAGGAATTGGCTAAGAATGTGATAGTTTTGACATGTGAATCCTCTGCGGAAGGCGGTAGCTGTGTTGTTCATGTGATCGGAACTTCACATTTTTCTAAGGTATCATCTGTAAATTTGAGGGTTTTTTCGTATCTTTTTTGTTGAGATTCATCAGTTTTGTTGTTTGGTTGTAGGAATCTTGTAGGCGAGTTCAAGAAGTGATTAGTTACTTGAAGCCAGAGGTACGTACATTTTTTCTTGCTGTTGAGATTGAGAAGATGGATTATCAATTTCGGTGTGTGCAAAAATCAAATATAATTATTTTTCTTATTGTGGTTGATATGTAATCAGGTGGTTTTTTTCGAGGTATGCAGTAAACGAGAGTTTATGCTCGAAAATCAGCAGAACCTTAAGGTACATACTATATCTTGCTGTGGAAAATCTTGAATTTCCACGGAAAAATTATACATTTGTGTGTGCGTGAACCTTCGTCGAAGCTTTCTGTCAAGCTATTAAAATTCTGTGTTATGTTGATATTATTATTTTAAGGTCCCCACTGTGAAGGAAATGCTGTATCGCATGATGAAGAAAAATAATCCTCTTGGCGTAGTTTATAGCGCATCCCTTATTAAGGTGGGTTTTTAGATTCAGAATTATGCTAGTCAAACTTTTTCTCATCCCGTACCTGAATATTTTTGAACAAAAATAATACCGAGAATCACGCAGATTGCCAATCACCTAGGGGTCGTCCCTGGTGCTGAATTTCAAGTGGCATTTAATGAAGCTAAGAAATATGGAGGAAAGATCGTACTTGGTGACCGCCCCGTGGAGGTAAATTTCTTCCATGACTAAAATATATTGGGCAATAGAACCTGTTTACTTTGTTGTTTATCATTAATTGCAAAATTGCATCTTGTTGAGGTTTGCTAATGATTACGTTGTTAGGGACATTATATATCTCAACTTTATTTCTACCAAGCGCTGATAAACTCAATGCAATGGTATGAGTTTCGTTTATCTCTTTGATGTATCTACACAATGATCGAGGCTTCCCTGGGGGAATTATCTGAAATGGAAAATTTTATTCATAAGTTTACTTCTTCATGTCCTAGATAATCGAGAAGGATATCTCAGACGTAATTCCAAAAAAGACCAAGTGCTTTCCAACTCAAATGGAAAGGACCCTTGTTCATGAGCGAGACCAGTGAGTATTGGTTTTTTTTATGGCTCTATCTCTGCTGTTGTTACTGGGAGTTAATTGCATTTCTTGCTGCTAGCTACACGTTGCTATTTTAGCATGTTTGAATGTGCTTTAGTTTGACACAGAGCAGAAGTTTTAGAACATAGAAGTTCTCCGAATGGCATTTTCAGAAGGGAAAAAACAAAAAAAGAAGTTATCCAAATGGAAAGACACTATGTACAGTTGGTCTTTAAAGCTATGCTGGTGTCCTAAATTTCATAGTCCACGTATGAATTTGTTTTTATGACGATATGTCTATGTGACTATATAAGTTTTGGTAATAACTATAATTTAGTCCCTTAATTTAATATTTAGGTACATGTCATCAAGATTGCTAACATATGCAAGCGATAGTAGCTCGGTGGTGGCAGTTGTCGGCAAAGCTCATCTTGGAGGAATCAAGAAATACTGGAAGCAGTCAATTGATGTTAGTACAATCCTGAGTGTTTGCTATCTTCTGTCATTCTTCCATATTATCATCCTAATAACTATTTATTTCGTTGGCAGAGTTTCTCATATATTTTCTCACTACTTGTTTTTGTTTCAGCTTGAAAAACTGATGGAAATCCCTTCTCATAAGGCTCGCATCACTATTAAGAGAATTATAAGCATTCTAGCGGCTGGAATAGCTGTAGTAGCCATAGTCAGGAGGCACTCACTCTTGAAGAAAATAGTATTTGCAAGGCATTGAAGGTATTTTAAATCTATAGAATCTCATGAATATAAAAACCTCTTGAATTTTCTTCTTACCACTTTAATTGTAAAAAAATAACCAAAAAACTCAAAAACAGTATAAGTGTGTCGTCATACTAGTTGGAACAACAATGGTCATCCAGGCCACAAGTATTGATAAAACTTCAAGTCATTTCAAATCAAACTTGTAGAACATTATATAGTACACATATTCAAAAAAATCCACAGCATTCTAGGGTGAGCTTAAACCCTTCACACAAATGAAGTAATTGGCACTATTGAGGTACCCTATGTAATTAAATTTAACTGTTAACCTTGCCGCAAACCTTCCTAATTTCCCCACTAGACCCAGTCCTGACTCCAATCCGACCCATTTTTTCCACAGACCTACCAAACTGTGCAAGAAAGCTTTGGACTGAGCCCTGTAGGATTTGGTTGATCAAATTAGCAGCATTGGTGTTTGTTGTCAGAGCTGCATCAGATTGGAACAAGCCTCTTCGTTTCAGAAGAAGCTTGTAGTAGCTCAAGTCGAATGTTCTGAAGCTGCCTGGATCCATTTCTACAAATGTGACATTGTCATTTTGTGTCTTGCATTTCTTGGACTTGAGATTGGCTGCATACTCGCTGTCCAGTGCTGGATCCTGGTCACCAACTCCGGTGAAATTGTATAGACGGTTCGTGAATTGGTTGCAGTGCCCGATGCCAATCGTGTGCGCGCCTAATGAGATTAAAGCAACGAGAGAATTTTAGCTGACATGTTGCGAGAAAATAAAAAAAAATAAGGCATCATGGTTGGAGATGTGTAGCATGTTTTATTACCTGATAGCAGAACAAGATCTGTCACATTGAGACCTTGGTTATTAAACAGTGACTGTAAAGTTGTGAAGTTGCTTGTGGGAGCTGGGATATTGTTCAAGGCTTCGGACATGTTTGAAACTGTTCCATCTCGTCTACCCGTTGGGACTGACCATGATGGACCACCCTGAGTAAATCAAGGTTCAAATTTCTGAACTGAAGAAAAATTCAATGGCTTTAAGGCGAGATTAGTTTCTTTTGGTTACCGTGGCTACAATGGCGTCTCTAGCGACTAATGTGATGACGTCAGCACATGACACTACGCCAGGACAAGCTGCTTCTAGTAAGCTTTTGACACTGTCAATGAAATCAAAGCCTCTCAATGTCAGGTTTGGGGCTGCATCCCTCTCAGCCTGGTTTCCTGAAGTTCCGTTTAGGAGCACCGACGCATCACATCCCTAGGAAAAATTAAGTACACTAGTAAAAAAAAGAAACTACGACAAAAGGCAAGTTAGTCATTTGAGGTGAAGATTTAGCGACTAGTTACTTACCCGAACAAAGCAATCGTGGAAATGCATTCTGATAAAAGTTGCTGCCAACGACGGGGCGTTGGGGATGTGCTTGTTGACATAGTCCTGCACAATCTTCTCAGCATTCGGGCAACTTTGTGAGTAGAAGTTTAGTGTCAGCTGAGCCTTAGTCGAGGCAAAGATGGAGCAAAGCGAAACAAGTACAATTCCGATCACCATTATCACAGTCTTCATTTGTAAGCAATCTTTACTCTGTAAATACCTGCATCTACTATTTATAACAAAAAAAATTGCCTAACCTTTGATTTCCACAATTATAGCGAAATGATAGATTTATTTCAAAGTGAATAGTTAGAATTTTGTCGAACAGGAAATGTTGCGTCACTTTACATGTGTCTTATTGCTGATTTGTGACTTTTATGGTCTCTGTTAAGCTGTGCTTTAGCTGTTTTTTGTGTGTGTTGTATCTCTAAATTAATCTCTAAATCGTTACGCATAGATTCTCATTGTTGTGATCTAGATCAATCGGAACAACTGGCATATGGACAAGTACACGTACAGCGTCTTAATCTAAAGAGTTTTATTGGTGATACTTGCACCTAATTTCATAACAAAAATGTCTTTCTTTTTGAACAACTTTCACTGTTTGTTTTTTTTTTGACAAACTATGTGAGATTCAACGAATACACGACTAAACTAAACTGAGACTGATTGGCACTAAACAGTTCTTTTTTGAAGGGACTATTTGCTGTTTTGCAATGACCAAATGTGTCGGTGTCGTTTTGTAACTAGTTGTGGTCGAGGCCTTCTTTGCTGGGTCAGGTTGTGCTGTGTAGTGTTGTTCCAGTTTTTGTATCTTCCTCTTTTTCAAAAAAAAAATGTGTCCATGTCGGTTGCCATGTGAGCTGTGACTTGAAATTTTATTATCTTTGTAGCGAAATTTTCAGAATATAATGGGAAAAAAAATCATAAAATAGGTAGTTCGGAATAGGGGTGCAAACGAGACGATACATTCACGAATTACTCGTGAACGAGGTCGGTCAAAACTCGATTCGATTTTAAACGAGTCAAGCTCGAACACAAATTTAAAGCTCGTTAAATAAACGAGCCAAGTCGAGCAAGAGGGTGCTCGACTCGTTTATGTTCGCGAACAACTCGTTTATGTGCTCGTTAACATACTCGATTAAAACTCGATTATATTGTTTTTGTACCCTAATTAAACTCAGGACCTCATTTTAACAGAATTTTTGATTTTGTACCCTAATTGAACATTTTGACAACAGGGGCGCAACCTAGAATTGAAAGCTAGTGGTAAATAAAAAACTACATTTTTTAACTGATTGACATATTTGTCATAAACAACTTTTAAACATATTATGTACTTTGCCAACAAGATGGTGGTTGAGCTTTTTATCTTAATAAGTCAAGGTTCAAACCCAACCGATGACATATTATTCTTCGAATTATTGGAAATGAGATTAGTCTCATATTTGATATGTACTTGTGATTAATCCCGCTTATGCGTGGATTTATTATTCGTCCTTTGTGGACGTCAGTTATGGATATCTAATGAGACCTATATGATGCCGAGACACATTGATGGGTAAAGGTATCCGACGAGATTCGCGCTTCAATTTCTAAAAAATTATACTAGATGATAATTATGAACTTAGATGATCTTGTATTAAATTAGTTGTATCCATTGATAAAAAAATATATTATGTACTGTAGCTCAGTGGTAGAACAGGTAGATACATTATAAGTAATGATTCGGTACGAATCACACCCAGGAGCAGAAAATAAAGCTAAGTGGCCAAATTTTTTTTTAAAAAAAGAAGCAAAAGTGAGATGCCAGACAATAGCTACATTATAAGTAATGAAGCGGTGCGAAACTGCGAATCACACCAGGAGCAGAAAATAAAGCAAAGTGGCCAAAAAATGTTTAAAAAAAAAGCAAAAGTGAGATGCCAGACAATAGCTACATTATAAGTAATGAAGCGGTGCAAATCACACCAGGAGCAGAAAATAAAGCAAAGTGGCCAAAAAATGTTTAAAAAAAAAAAGCAAAAGTGAGATACATACAATAGGACATGTGGCCGGGTAACACCGGGTTGTAGTTCTTGTCGGGTATAAATCGGGTTGTACATGTGGTCGGGTAACACCGGGTGGTAGTTGTGGTCGGGTCCAACCAGGTGATAGTTAGGACCGGGTCCGACCGGACTTTTAGCTGGGCATTTGGTCGTTTATCTGTGTAATGAGTGTCGGCTTCTTATGTCGGCCAACTTTATGTTATGCCCGTTTCAGGCACGAGGTCATGGTATTGTAGCCGTTTGGCGTGTTTCTATAAAAAAAAATAGGACATGATAAAATAAACATTTACTGATTGCAACTAAATGTAAGGGAATGTGTGCTCGTCTTTTAATACGATAATATCGAGATCCGTCAATCCACGTTTTGATATATAACTATATAATGACTCACATGAACAAATTTTAAAGTGAAAATGGAAGAATGGGACCTTTGATCTCCATAACAATACAGGAGATGGCACTATAGTGGCAGCACTCAAGGGTGTGATTGAACCCTTCATTTCATCAGCCTCCGCTGAAAGCGGGAAACCTTCTTCTGAACCGTTCCCAACTTCGTGCGAACCTGAAGTTGAACTTCAATTTAAAGAGAGAAAAAAGTATATATGTATAAGTAAAAGGAAGACATTGATTGTAAGACCATATCCGGAAGTGTCTCTTACTTGGATCAACGAAAACAACTCGGCTTCCGGATATCCTTAGATGTGGACTATAGGAAGGCAGTGTCGCAGACCCTCCATACAGCAAAACAGAGTGCAATCCAGATTTGTTTGCCAAAATGTATCTGTTGCAATTGAATCACGAATTCATCATGTCAAAAAAATGGTCAATAAGAGTATTTACAAAATGTCAGTATGCGGATGTTAAAAAAAAAGGAACTTGTTTAACAAATTCATAACTGATAGTAGGTTTATCCCGCCTTCATAACTATAAACGTAATTTCCTGTAAGCTTCAAATTATACAAAATCTCCCCTTTCGCATTTAAAGTACTTTGAAAACTGAAAATCCTTAGGTCTTCCACATACATAGGAGTTAGGACCGTTTCTCCAACAACAACAAAAACTACAAGAAACAGTACAAATTATCCACCAGTCTTATCATGCAGCATCCTTGAGAACATAGTGGCTAACAATAAAAAATCCTAAAAGAGTGGATCCTACAAAACCACTATCATCAAAATACTAACAACATCTTTCGATATGGTCAAGCACATAAAGCCTTACTGTAAACGAATCGTTAATAACAATTGATACAAGTACATCAACTATATTCCTCTTTTAAGCCATTTAACACATTCAAAAAAACACCAAAATAATCCACAGACCTCAAGATTTAAAAAGACTCAATACTCGAATCACACTTGCAACACTGACACAGACCAATGAGCATCCACAGCGCAAAACCTACACCATTTTTTCCAGTCCTAAATTGTAACAATCAACCAAATTCTACTTTTACACCAACCGCAGCTCAAAAACAACACGAAACTGCCAACGAATAGTAACGGAACACGATCGGATTTGCGGATGCAATGCGAAAAAAAACTCAAAATAAAAAACAAATCGTTCAATAAACCTACCAATCAATTCGTCTCCTCAGGCCCAATTATTCTTCAAAAAATTCAGCAGTCTCCGAATCTGCATCGCTAGATCTCGATCAGGGAAGCGCAATATGGCGACTTGCGTGAGATTGAAGAAGACGAAGACAGCGGCGGGGTAACTCCGTCATTTCATGGCTCCCCTGAACGCTGAACATCCTCAAATAAAAATATTATTAAAAAAACATCCTCAGGGACAATTATATTTACAAATAGGCCCCTTAACTTTTAAAAATTTAAATTAATTAGTCAGGGACTCGATTGTAAATTAGTTTGTTACTGGTATAAAAGGTGTGGAATTGGATACCAGGCCGAGTTGAATTTCATCTCTTCCTTTTTGGCGGGAACTTCAAAATATAAGCGATGGATACTCGATCATCGAATGCTGGTGAAGCTGCGGCAGATATGTTTGTCAACGTGGCTGAAGATGGGAATGCAGCACAAGTTTCTGAAATTGAAAGTAGTGTTGAGCAGTCGAGCAGTGATCGAGAGAGATTCGAGCAACCGAGGGAGCTTCCGGAGGAATTGGCTAAGAATGTGATGGTTTTGACATGTGAATCCTCTGCGGAAGGTGGTATCTGTGCTGTTCATGTGATCGGAACTTCACATTTTTCTAAGGTATCATCTTTAATCTTGAGGGTGTTAGAAAATCAGATTTGATGTTAAATGACTTCTGCAACTCAACTCCCCTAATTTGTTGAATTAAAACTAACTTAGTGAATCCTAACAGAGTGCTTTTTTCGTCATGAACGCGATCAGTGAGTATTTGATTTCCTCAACAACGTCATCAACGCGTGTATGGACTGCGGAGATATATGGACTTAAGCCCCTTTGGCAGATTTCCTCTATGGCTCTGTTGTTACTTGGAGTTAATTGCATGTTGCTAGCTACATGTTGCTATTTTAGCAGGATGTTTTTAGATAGAAGGCTACGCGCCTCACGCGCCCCTTTCAAAACCTAAATTACTCTGTTTGCGATGCCTTCAATTGCGGCTCCGGCCGCTAAGGCAAAGTTGGATACCGGAGCACCCTCTGATTCACAAGCGAATCGCATTGGAGCTTCTAACAGCAACGAAGAAGGTGAATTTGTTAGCGGTACTCCGGAAGATCAAATCGGTTCCGCAAGTTTGCAGGATTTTGGAGATAAGGCGTGTGAGTTTTGGAAGTTGAAACCGGTGACCAGATCCAGATCCAGATCCGGTGGGCAGAGGGCTACTTCGCAGTTCCAAAGTGGTCCTGTTCAACACTCCAACCCGCCCGATTTTTCCCGTGCAGTGGTTGGTGAGAGTTTGGCGAAGCTCTCTTTCGTTTCGGCAGCTGCAAAACCAGCTCTTCAACCGCGTTTCCAGCCTATCCCGTTGACGAGTAGGCAATATGGACGAGTCGACGGTAAACCAGCTGTCTACTTTTCTGCGGCTGAGTTTGACGCCGGAGTAGCACTGTTCAGGTACTCTCTTGTAGCGAAGTTTTCGGTTGGCCGACCTCCTATTTCGGAAATTAGGGAAATTTTCAAAGAGAACTGGCCGATTAAAGGTCGTTCTACCATTAGTGATATCTGGGATGGTAGGCACCTTATGATTATCCTTGATTCGGAAGATGATGCGAGGATAGCATTAACTTCACCGATTCGCAAGGTTGGACATGCCATGTTTCGACTTTTTCGTTACACTCCAGATTACAACCCTCGTCGGGAGTCTACGACTACCACCAAATGGGTACGACTTCCTGGCTTGCATCCTGGTTTCTTCTCTAGGAATTATGTGGCTGGAATCGTAAACTATTTTGGTACTTTCTTGGACTTGGACACTCGTACCAAAGCTTGTGCCTCATTAAAGTATGCAAGAGCTTGTGTGGAGGTGGATGTGTCTAAGCCATTTCCTGAGGAGGTGAATATTGTTCTCTCTGATGGAAGGAATTTCTGCCAGAAAGTAGAGGTGGAAGGTAACTTGTCGTATTGCGCACATTGTAAAATACATGGGCACTCCCTCATGGATTGCAGAATAAAGAAGAAAGTCACTAAAGATAGCAAGATTCAATCTTCACAGCATGTTCATTCTGTGAATAAAGGTAAAGCAGTGGTTACCAAAACCACTTCTATTACCGGTCAAAGCGTTAATCCGCATGAGGAATGGACAGATGTGAAGAAAAGAAAGAACACACGTGATTTGAAGGTTAAAAAAGATGTAACAGGGAACCAGGAGTTTGTTCCTACAGTCAATGTAGCTACAAGTCAGCAAGCTGTTGACGACAATAGGAAACTTGTCACCGGAGATGCAACCAAAAAGCAGGGGACATCAATCATTGGAGAGACACAAAATGCAACGACTATGGAGCCAGCTGAGGAGCATAATGAGAAAAGTCACAGGAGTGACTTGCAAATTGATGGTGAAGCAGCCTCTGGTAAAAGGGTGTCTCTTATGGGGCAATCCCACCAGCCTCTGGTAAAGGAAACATCATCGCCAGCTACATTTGTTGCCGAGGCAGTGGGCAGTAATGAAGAGGCCACAGTCCATGGCCCTGAATCTTCATCTAATGAGCGTAGTCTGCCTTCATTGGCTGGACAAGATGTTATTTCGGAGCAAGGGGTTAAAGAAGTGGTCACTGTCCCTGTTGCAGCGTTGGCGTGGTATATCAACAGCCTTGAGAAAGAAATCTTAGGTATTGAAGGAAAAATGACCACCAAATCAGATTCCAAGGTATTGGGAGAAAGGAAAAATAAGAGAGGAGAAAAGAAGGATCGCTTACAAAGATTAAAAAGAAGCTATGCGGAGGCTATCAAGTCAGCACTGTCATTGGAGAGTCCTAGTGTTTAAGAGTCCATAGTGGTCGAGAGGGCTCTATTGAGCTTTTTAGAGGGTTGTGCTAGAGTTTTAGCGAGAGATATTTGCAGAGTTCTTAGTGTTTTGGGTCCCATGGACCGCAGTGTGTTTTTTAGTGTTTGGGTCCTATGGACCTCAGTGTATCGATCCTTCACGGGCTCGGTTTTTTTAGTGGTTAAATTCCACTCAAGTATCAAAAAAAAATGTTGCTATTTTAGCATGTTTAATGTGCTTTAGTTTGACACAGAGCAGAAGTTTTAGAACAGAGAACTTTTCCGAATGGAAAGACACTATGTACAGACTAAAATAAATTTCTTAGCCATGAATGGTGATTACAAAATGATAAAATTTTAACAAAGCGGCGTGAAATGATATCTTTTACCTTGATGCTGATTTTCCCCACAAATTGGTCTTTTAAGCTATGCTGGTGTGTTCTAAATTTCATATTCCTCGTATGATTTTGCTTTTATGACGGTATATCTATGTGACTATTTTAGTTTTGGTAATAACTATAATTAGTCACGTGGTTTAATATTTAGGTACATGTCATCAAGATTGCTAACATGTGCTAGCGAGAGTAGCTCAGTGGTGGCAGTTGTCGGCAAGAATCATCTTCAAGGAATCAACAAATACTGGCAGCAGTCGATTGATGTTAGTACAATCCTGATTGTTTTGCTATCTTCCGTCATTGTTCCATATTATCCTCCTGATAACAATTTATTTCGTTGGCAGAGTTTCTCATGTATTTTCTCACTACTTGTTTCAGTTTGAGAAGTTGAAGGAAATCCCTTCTCGTAAGGCTAGCATCACTACTAAGAGAATCATAAGCACTCTAGCTGCTGGAATTGCTGTAGCTGCTGGAATAGCTCTAGGAGCCATGCTTCGCAGGCACTCTCACATAAAAGAATAGTATTTGCAAGACATTCACTACTACAGAGAAGAGATTAGGCAACGGTTCATATTTTTCATTACGCAACGGTTCGATGTTTAGGCAACGGTTTGTCTGAGAACCGTCGCATAAGAGTACTCTTATGCGACGGTTCTTGAGTACCGTTGCATAAGTTCATGATTATGCAGCGGTTTACCTTGAACCGTCGCATAAGAATACTCTTATGCGACGGTTCAAGGTAAACCGTTGCATAATCATGCACTTATGCAACGGTTCATTTAGAAACCGTGGCCTACATGTTGACATTATGCAACGGTTTGATAAAAACCGTCGCATAAACTCGAACCTAAAATTAAAAAACATAAGTTTTCTGTCTTTCTTCCAATCCCGCTCTCGAGTTTTGTCGCCCAGTCCGTCGCCCTCCAATCCGCAAGTCGCCGTCTTTGCCCACACGTCGCCGCCCTCGTCAACCAGTTCGTCGACCCGCACCGTCCGTCGTCCCGCGCCGCTCGCCCAGCCGTCGCCACTCGCCCGTCGCCACTCGTCCCGTTGCCACTCTTCCCGCGCCACTCTTTACCCAATCTGAAATCGGTTTGTTCCCAATCGTTCATGTACTAGTTTGTTTCAATGGCTTGTTTATTGATAAGTTTTATTAGGGTTTTAATTGACCCATTGTTGATAGAGATTTTGGTTGATTTTAACAATGTATTTGAATTTTGTTCCAGAGTCAGTGATTGTTTGTTTTTGGTTCTCTTCATGTATTCACTCAGATAGGCAGGTCGAGGATAGCATTTGTTACATTCAAAGGTCGTAAAGAACTTCCTTCAAAATTTGTTTTGCTCATATCGGTATGTTTATTGCCATTGTGATTGTTTGGGTATATGATATTGCATACTACAAAACTAGTTTACTACTTACGTCTCCAATCATATTGGTTATTTGATATTTCTTTGTTTACTAACCTTATTTGTTGTTGTTTATAACTTTATAGAGTCGACGCTGCATCCAACCTTTGGCTATTTTCTCCGAGAGATTCTACTCTAAGGTAAAATACACTATGTAACTCATTTAAAACTTTTTTAATTGTTAGAGTGTGCTTCATGGAGTGGATTTATATGGTCTATTTCTACTAATAATTATATCAACCATATATAACAATATATCTTTCTAACTATGAGTATATAATGCTTTATGTACTTATGATGAATCGAGATTGGGTATCCGGTAGTAGGTTAAGTGTACAGTACGACCAAGGGATTATCGATTTTTGTGCGTTTGCATCTTCGTATGCGTCCAGAAACAATATTGAACGTGTTTATTGTCCATGTATGGGTTGCTGGAATAACAAAAAGGTCAAACCAAAGAAATTACGGAAACATCTTTTGTTAAAGGGAATTGACCCACAGTACAAGTTTTGGTATATGCATGGCGAGGTTGAACCGCAAAATGTTCAACCTCCGCCCGTTGAAAGTTTACCGGTGGATGATGATGATTGGGAGGAGGACAATATAATTGACATGGTCAACAATGTTGCCGATGATTTTGTCGCTAGACCTCAAGTTTTGGAGTCATTGAGGAACGATTCAGAATTACCATTGTACGAAGGGTGCTCCAAATACACAAGGCTATCTGCAACTTTGAAAATATTCAACTTGAAAGCAAAAAATGGATGGAGTGATGTAAGTTTCACTGAATTGTTGACTCTGGTGAAAGATATGCTTCCAGAGGATAACACCCTACCTAACCGTTGTTACGAGGCTAAAAAAGTTATGTGTCCGATGGGTATCGATTACGAGAAGATACATGCTTGTCCTAATGATTGTATATTATATCGGAATTCCTATAAAGATATGGTTGAATGTCCGGTGTGCAAGTCTCCTCGTTATAAGTTAAACAAAGAACCAAAAAATGGTTCCAAAGGCACTCCTTCTAAAGTACTATGGTATCTTCCACCGATCCCCAGGTTTCAGAGATTATTTGCTAGCTCGGAGGATTCTGATAATATGCGTTGGCATGCTGAGAAATGTGTTATTGATACAAAAATGCGTCATCCTGCTGATTCACTACAATGGGCAAAAGTAGATAACACATTCCCGACATTTGGAGCAGAGTGTAGAAATTTACGCATTGGCCTTTCTACTGATGGGGTGAATCCACATGGAAACCTCAGTACTCAGCATAGTACATGACCTGTGATATTGGTTATCTACAATCTTCCTCCCAGGTTAACCATGAAGCGTAAGTATATGATGCTTTCTCTGTTGATATCGGGTCCGCGACAACCCGGAAATGATATTGATGTATACTTAGCTCCATTGATAGAAGATTTGAAGCTTTTATGGAACGAAGGAGTACGGACGTTTGACGCGTCAAGGCAGGAATATTTTAATATGCGTGCCATGCTAATGTGTACCATCAATGACTTCCCAGCTTATGGTAACTTATCGGGGTACAGTATTAAAGGGTACAAAGCTTGTCCAATTTGCGGGGAAGAGACACATGCACGCCATCTAAAGACTTGTCGAAAAATGGTTTACATGGGACATCGACGGTTTTTATCGAGGCATCATCCTTACAGGCGGAAAAAAGCTGCATTTAATGGTGAGACCGAACATGGAATAGAACCTCGACCCGCTTCTGGAGATGAAATACTTCAAAAAATTCAAAATATTACAAATCGATTTGGGAAGCCCAATGCACGCACTGAAGGTACTCCATGGAAGAAGCGATCAATATTTTTTGATCTCCCTTATTGGCATACACTTGACGTCAGACACTGCATTGATGTGATTAGGGGTGGGCGTCCAGACCCGAAGACCGAAAAAAAAACCGAACCGAACCGAAAAAGACCGAACTGGTCGGTTTTTATCGGACCGAAAACCGGACCGAAAAAAAACCCGAACCGATACTCATTTTTCGGTTCGGTCTCGGTTTTGATTTTTCCTCGGACCGAAAGACCGAACCAAACCGAATATATGTTTTTCTGTCAATTTACAAAAAAAGACCGAAAAAAGACCGAAAGACCGAAAAAAGACCGAAAAAGACCGAAAAATCGTGAAAAGCCCGAAAAAAGACCGAAAGACCGAAAAAAGACCGAAAAAGGACCGAAAAAAGACCGAAAATCGTGAAAAGCCCGAAAAAAGACCGAAAATGACCCCCCAAAAAAAAGACCGAAAAAAGACCGAAAAAGACCGAACCGAAGACCGAAAATCGGGCTTTGCTCGGTTTTCAATTGCAAAAAGACCGAAACCGAACCAAACCGAATTTTTGGGTTTCGGTTCGGTTTTCATACATTTTGGGCCCGAACCGACCCGAGCCCACCCCTAGATGTGATGCATGTTGAAAAGAATATATGTGACAGTCTTATTGGTACTTTATTACACATTCCCGGAAAAACAAAGGATGGATTGAAAGCTAGATTGGATATGTTGGATATGAACATTCATACCAAATTAGCACCTCAAACTGAAGGAAAGCGTACATATTTGCCTCCATCATGCACAACTCTTTCTAAGAATGAAAAAACAATTTTGTGTGGATGTCTGAAAGGAGTTAAAGTTCCGTATGGGTATTCTTCGAATATTGCCAGCTTGGTTTCAATGAAGGATCTGCGGTTGAATGGATTAAAATCTCATGACTATCATGTATTGATTCAACAGTTGTTGCCTATTGCAATTAGAGGTGTATTGTCTCCTAAAGTGAGATCCGCTGTACAAAGACTATGTGCCATTTTTAGCTCTTTGTCTGCTAAGGTTGTTGATTCATCTGAGCTTGATAAACTACAAGACCAGATTGTTGTTACACTATGCCAATTAGAGATGTTTTTCCACCTAGCTTTTTTGATGTAATGGTGCATCTTACTGTTCATTTGGTGCGCGAGATTCGCATTCTTGGACTAGTTCATATGAGATGGATGTATCCTTTTGAGAGGTACATGAAGATTCTAAAGAGCTACGTGAGAAATAGACATCGTCCAGAAGGGTGTATAGTGGAAGGATACATAACTGAAGAGGCTGTCGAGTTTTGCACTAACTTTTTAGGAAATACAGCCGCAGTTGGGATTCCCAGGCCACGTCATATTGATCGATTTAATGGAAAGGGCATAAGTGGTCAGAAATATAAGAACCCATCATTTGATGAGTTGATGATTGCTCATTTCTATGTATTGCAACATATGCCTGATATCACGCCTTTCAAAGAGCAGCACCTAAACATATTAAGGAGTGCATTTCCAAGAAAATCCGAGCAGTGGTTACAAAAAGAACATAGTCGGTCATTTTGTAACTGGCTGAGATGTAATGAGATTTTAAATAATCAGGACAACTCTGAAGAAGAGTCTGATGACTTAGTAAAGTGGCTCCTGCCGGGTCCTACGCCAACTGTATACTCGTGGAACGCTTACGACATTAACGGATTTTTTTTCCACACAAAAGCTCAAGATGACCAAACCGTTGTGCAAAATAGTGGTGTCACACTTGTTGCTGAAACCACTCTTGTTTCTAGTGCTAGAGATCAGAATCCAATATATGCTCCTATTAATTATTTTGGCCTCATCGAAGAAATATGGGAGTTGGATTACGTAAAGTTTCGAGTGCCTGTGTTTAAATGTAAATGGGTTAATAATTCGGCGGTTCGTACTGATGAATATGGAATGACGTTTGTGGATTTTCGAAGAGAAGGGTCCAGGATGAGCCATTCATTATGGCCGAACAAGCGAGACAAGTATTTTACGTCAGTGACCCTGCTGATAACCACCATTTTGTTGTCCTCCACGGAAAACAACAGCTAACCAATGATGCATATGAAGATCTAGCTGAGGAATGCATGCCCGTTTATACGATAGTTCCCGTGGAGAACGATGATAGTGAAGCTGATAATGAAATTCAACTACGAGAAGATCATGGAGAAGGAATATGGATTGATAAAGAAATTTAACTTATGTATGTTATATATTTATGACTTGTGTAGTTATTTATGACTTGTGTAGTTATTTATTTATGACTTGTGTAGTTATTTATTTATTTCTGAGAATTGGTTTATTGATGAATTAATTTCATGTTTACAGGATCATGGCTATTTCACACAGTAGTAGTAGCAGCAGTGAGGATGACCATAATGACACTTCTGGTAAAGTTCCAAAGAAGAGAGGTCTTGTATATATGAGCAGATTCGTTAAGAGACACAAGGACGCTGGTACCAAGGCCACAGTTGAATGGGATAGAAGAGGGAATCCAATAGGGAAGGCTGGAGACAATTGGAGGAGCTAATTGGGAACGTTAGTTCGATGTCGTGTTCCTATCGTACACTCTGATTGGAGGAAGGTCCCTAAACATTTTAAAGACAATGTGTGGAGAGAGGCAACTGTAAGAGCTTGTTTAATTCTAACATTGTATTTGTTTTAAACACGGTAACTAACTTTTGTATCAATTAAAACTTGTTTTATATATTTTCAGGCAGTTTTTGATGGAGTCGAGGATCATAAAAATCAGGAGCTTAGCGCTGCGTGCAAGATGTGGAAACAATTTAAGTCACGCCTCGCAAAATATTACATCTACGGTGACGGAACAGGTGAAGATGCTTTGAAAAAGTATTCGTACATTGACTCCGATCATTGGAAG
The DNA here is from genome assembly GCA_033675215.1 of Rhodiola kirilowii. Lineage (NCBI taxonomy): Eukaryota > Viridiplantae > Streptophyta > Magnoliopsida > Saxifragales > Crassulaceae > Rhodiola > Rhodiola kirilowii. The sequence continues at coordinate 53,198,414 of CM066193.1, forward strand.
ACTTTTAAGGGGCAGAGGCTCTCCGAAGCTGCAAAGAAGTTAAGGGACACAAACAAGGATCTGGTAAAGAAAAATGTATATCAGCACGTCTTGGGTCGAGGAGGATATAGAAAATTAGAAGAAGCAATGGCAAAAGAAAAAAGAGATGAGTTAATTTCTCAGGGGGCAATTCAAGAGGAACAAGCTTCTAATGTGTCTATAGAGAGGCATGATTTGTGGAAGAGGGGACGAATGAGAAAAACGGATGAGTTCGTCTCTGAGGCATCTCGAGGAGTAGCTACAAAGATTGTAAGTTCGTTATGTGTGGTTTAATAGCTAAGTTTTTTTAAATTATACACTAACTATTGGTAATTTTTTGAAATAATAGGATGATTTAGTGGATAAGGCCGCTCGAGGAGAATTTTCATCACAAGGCCGACGTGACATATTGACGGAGGCTATTGGCACGGATGAGCACCCTGGACGCACTCGTGGACTCGGGTCACACATTCCATGGAGGATTGGATTACCTAGCTCTAGCTCTTCGAGGGTGACACCCAGTGCTAGTGCTATTCGCAATATTCAGCCGTCTGACCGACAGAGTCAATACTGCTTCCACGGTGCTCCCACAGATACGGACCCTTGGAAGAGTATACCAAAGGTACTTGGAGATTTTTAAAGTCATTATCTCCTTACTGTTTGGTTTATATTTTTCTTACAAATGTAAACATCCGTTTGAATTATTTACGTTGACAGATTGGGCTAAGAAGCCTATTATATATCGAAGAGGGACTTAATAATGAGAGACGAGTAGTGGCTGTCGGTCGAGTCATGAACGGTCGTTTGCTACGTGCTATACCACTGCCCGATGAAATGGTGAAGGTGAAGGTCGATAGTTCTCTTGGTCAGATTAATGGACTACCCATTCCCCATGGAGAGAAATTAAAGACAACACGAGATGCAGAAGAGAAAGCAGACTTGGTTGCATGGCCGAAGCACTTGATTGAAATCAACCCAAGGGTAATAATATCAACTATTTGAACCATCTTTCCATTATTTAATTTATCAAATTTTATATGAATTATTTACTAACATTCGAAATTCAGGAATATACCATGCGACTATACTACCACTTGCCACCGGCCTCAAATGATGAAGTAGAGAATTATTCCATCGACTGTCGATTTCTACACGACATGTACTCTAACTTGGGCAGAGACGTTGTTAGAGTACGCATTGCTGACGAATTGTTCGGTGACGACTACACTTCCATAGTGGGCCCAGATGATGTCCGTGATATATTCGCATTGAAACCGTTGTCGAACTCACATTGTGATTTGTATATAAGGTAATACTCTTGTCATTAATTATTCATCATTTCTTGCAGAAGGTCTAACTTTACATCTTTTTCATGTTGTAGTTCTTTATACGATCAAATGCTTGAATCAGATGTTCGATTCGGGTTCTTCAATCACACGGCCGTGAGCCCTTCCAATGACGTAGATGAGAGGATTGAGTCGTTTGTATCAAGACTCAATATGCCAGACAAGAATCGCAATTATTGCTATTTTATGCCTTATATAAATGCTACGGAGTAAGTACATAAATTACTTGTACCATATTACCTATTGTTTGAAATATGGGTTTATGAATTTAGTGTGTTGATGTAGGTTTCATTAGATGTTGTGCGTTATCTTCCCCAACCAAGGTGTAGTCCATTGGTTCAACTCCTCAATAGGCGCCACCGTTATACACCGCGATGCAAAAGCTTTAGTGGACTCGTAAGTTTCGAACTTACTAGTTTGTAACTTGCATTGACATTCACTAATTACGTATTGTTATTTATTTTAGGGGGTTGCAACGATACTATCAAGGATGTAATCCGAGGATTGATCGTCAAGTCGAATGGAAGATAGTGAAGGTACTATTTATAGAAAAGCATTCCTTTACTATACTTGTAATTTTCATTAATAAAGTGTTAACTGAGATTACTTAATAATGCAGAGTCCGAAACAACCCCCAAAGTCTAATTTATGCGGTTATTATGTTCTGAGAAATATTCGGGACATAATGGAATTTGTTCGTGCTAATAACGGTGCATATGTGGAGAACTTTGACCAAGTAAGAATGCTAGTCTCGTCTTACTCTATTAGAATGTTGACAAATGTAGCTAGGTTGTGTGTTCTCTTATTTATTTTTGTTCTAAATCCATGTTCTACTTTTGTTTGTTCTAAATCCATGTTCTAGCTAAGTGTGTTCTAAATCCATGTTCTAGCTACGTTTGTTTCTAAATCCATGTTCTAGTTAGGCAAATTTGTTCTAACTCTATTTTTTTTATATATTCATGTTTATTGTATTCTTATTTGTTATAGGTTTTTCCTAATGGGACACAAGCATATGAGTTGGGGAAGGTACAAGACGTGCGAGATGAGATCGCCGCCTACTTGTACAACTACTTATTCGAACATAGTGTTTACATGTGAATATTATTTATATATGTGACGTTTGTATAAATCAATGTATATATGGATGGACTTGTATGAATGATTGTATTTTGAGTAAAATGGAAGTGTTTCCATGTTTGGAAATGTGTAAAAGCAGGGTACTAAATTTGGTTTAGAATTTGTATTCAATTTTCAGGGGGATTTTGAGCTAAAACAGCTGAAACCTGCTAAATTTTTTCATATTTAGTGCAACGGTTCCACAAAAACCGTCGCATAAGAGCTACACTTATGCAACGGTTTGAGCACTAAAACAGTTGTATAATGGTTCATCTTATGCGACGGTTCTAACAACAAACCGTTGCATAAGTGTTGCTTGTATGCGACGGTTCTAACAATAAACCGTTGCATAAGTTCTGATCTTATGCGACGGTTCTAACAACAAACCGTTGCATAAGGTATGGGCCTTATGCGACGGTTATAACAACAAACCGTTGCATAAGTGTTACGTTTATGCGACGGTAGCTTATGCAACGGATGAGAAACCGTTGCATAAGCTACGTCAGAACCGTTGCATAAGGTCCCTTCTGTAGTAGTGATTGAAGGTATTTGAAATGTATAGAACCTCATGAAGTTTTACCTCATTTTTTTCTTACCACTTCAAACGTTAAAAAATAAATGAAAGCCAACATAACTAGTGCCCGAGTGTGTGGGTGGTCAATTGACTTGGACAATGTTTCAAGTTCAAATCCCAATAAAACTCTTGGTAGCCTGTCACCTTGGGTCAACCATTAGGGTAAAACGTCCGTTATAAAATAAAATAAAAAAACTCAAAAAACATAATTCACCTAACATCAGTCAAGAAGAAGATGAGAAATTTATGTGCACCATCTTCGCATGTTTATTGAAAATATCCAAGTACATGATTTGATTATTATCTTATCAAAATGTCATAGTCATTTAAGTATTAAGAATGAATGCCATTTTTCTCTATCTCATATTGAATTGTTACAATAACAGTGTTATGTGACTATGTCCCTGTTTCATTGGCTTGCACAGCCTAACTAGGATGCTTATAATGTCATGACATTAACATATACCTGCTGTCTCTCTGATGGAAATTGAATTAGCCTTGGTGAAGTAGAGAAGTCTCATCACAGTGAATGACAGGAGTTGAAATTTTTGCTTACCCTTCCTTGTTACTCAAATAGTATCACTGTAGCTAGATGCCATTACGGTCAAAGTATTCTTCATGCAGTGAACTTGGTTGCTGGACTAGTATAAAATTCCTAGCTTTCCTGACACATTTGTTACATATTCCAATGGACAGAACCTCGATTGCCTTCTTCGAAAAATCTCCTCCAAAAATCATAGGAGAAAGGCCAACAGCTTCTGTCCAATTCGATTCAGAAGGTGAAAGTGGTTGGACTGCATACTTTGACGACTACACCAGTTCTGCATCCAGCTCCTCTATTGCGTCTGACGCTGCATTATGCTCTGATGTTGCTTCTGGCTCACCACAGCCGCAATTGTTACATCCTAGTTTGGCTGAAGAAGATGATGATTTGGTGGATACAGCTACTTCTCCTGTTAAATTAGCTAGCACTGGGGAATAAATAAAAAACCAATATACCAACTGGGTTTATGCATGTAAGACTGATACTAGTTCACATATATAAAACATACCAATTAATTGCATTTTGATAGAAGATAATGGATAACAACATTGATTGTGTTTAGCAGCTAGCTAATCAAATTTATGATCTTTTTTCTCATCAGTATTCTGAAAATTTCCCCACAAAGATAATAAAAGTTCAAGTTACATTTGGTCACTGCAAAACAGCAAATAGTCCCTTGAAAAATAACTCTCTAGTGCCAAATCAGTCTCAGTTTAAATTAGTCGTGTATTCATTGAATCCTCCATAGTTTGTCAAAAAAACTAACAGTGAAAGAAAGACAATTTGTTATGAAATTAGGTGCAAGTATCACTCAACAGTCAACGATTAATTCCAGTTTAACATATCTGCAGACCGGGTAGCTTGCCAGTTGTTCGAGCAGGTAACAACACTCTCACAGTCAATAAAACTCTTTAGATTAAGACTCTGTGTACTTGTCCCTATGCCATTTGTTCCGATTGATTGACATCACAATAATGAAAATCTATGCGTAACTATTTAGAGATTTTTAGAGATCCAACACACCAAAAAACAGATAAAGCACAGCTTAACAGAGACCATAAAAGTCACAAATCAGCACTAAGACACATGTAAAGTGATGCAACATCCTGTTCCACAAAAATCAAACTATTCGCTTTGAAATAAATCTATCATTTCGTTAAAAGTATATGATTGTGGAAATTAAAGGCTAGGCAATTTCTTGTTATAGTTATAAATAGTACATGCAAGTTTTCATAGAGTAAAAATTAGTTACAAATGAAGACTTGTGATAGTGATCGGAATTGTACTTGTGTCGCTTTGCTCCATCTTTGGTTCGACTAAGGCTCAGCTGACACTAAACTTCTACTCACAAAGTTGCCCAAATGCTGAGAAGATTGTGCAGGACTATGTCAACAAGCACATCCCGAATGCCCCGTCGTTGGCAGCAGCTTTAATGTAGAATGCATTTCCACGATTGCTTTGTTCGGGTAAGTAACTAGTTTTTATATCTTTACCTCAAATGACAAACTAGCCTTTCGTCATAGTTTCTTTTTTTTAACTAGTGTACTATATTATTCCTAGGGATGTGATGCGTCGGTGCTCCTAAATGGGACTTCAGGAAACCAGGCTGAGAGAGATGCAACGCCAAACCTGACTCTGAGAGGCTTTGCTTTCATTGACAGTGTCAAAAGCCTACTAGAAGCAGCTTGTCCTGGCGTAGTGTCATGTGCTGACGTCATCACATTAGTCGCTAGAGACGCCATTCTAGCCACGGTAACCAAAAGAAACTAATCTCGCCTTAAAGCCATTGAATTTTTCTTCAGTTCAGAAATTTGAACCTTGATTTACGCAGGGTGGTCCATCATGGTGATCAGCCCCAACCGGTAGACGAGATGGAACAGTTTCAAACATGTCCGAAGCTGTTGGAACCCATTTGTTTTGATGATCACAAACACTTAGCTAATGGTTTATCTAAGTGTGCAGAAATCCATCTAACAGATTAAAGAACAAATTTCCATGAGATGGATATACCCTACAGGTTGGATGTGGCAAATTGTGTTAAGTAAACAAACAGACAAAGAGAAGATTCCAGAAGAAAAAGGAGTTCTGTCGTTTTGGGAAAAGACGCTAGGGTTTCGGAAATCAAGACTGGGCCAGGACATTAGGCCCAGATAACGAGACCCAGCCGCCCAATAAAAGGAGCTAGGGTTTGCAGATGCAAAGTGCGGTTTTCCAAGAGAGCTTCTAGAGAGATTGCGGCGCAGTTCTAGAGAGCAGAACGACAGTGTTCTTGAGAAAAGAACGGCGGAATCGCACTGAAGGAAGAAAGCTCGTTGTAGCAACACACGGAGGTTTGTGGTAGAAATCGATTATTCCATCCGGTTGAGTAGAGGTCATCAAATAGAATCTGTGTGATCTAGTTTGTAAACCCTACAAGCATATCGGGAATAAAAGGAATAATCTGATTTCGAAAATCCTTTCAGTGGAAACTGAAAGGTAGTGGTTTTAATCTTATCATAGTTTTGATAAGGTTTTCCACTATATATCCTTGTGTTGTTATTTCTGCCGTCACTTTACTGCATCAATATTCCGCTGCTACGTTAAACTATCAAACGGAAAACAATATAAAATCAACTCTTAATTTCCGTCTGATAGATTATCGTATTTCGCTAACACTTCGATCCAACACGTGGTATCAGAGCCGACGGTTCTAGATTTGTGTGTTAGCCTGCAGGAAAAGTATGTCGTCTATCAGTGATTCATTTTGGAAACCGCCGCTGTTGAAGCCCGGGCAGTTCGACTGGTGGAAGGACCAGTTCGAGGCACACGTCTGCTCGCTGGATGGACAGCTCTGGAGCATCTTCGAGTCAGGACCACTCACCATTCCTCCTGATACATCAGATCCTGAGAAACCAGTGGAGAAGACAAAGGACAAATACACGGATGAGGATTACAAAAAACTTGAGAAAAACGCTAGAGCAAAAAAGGTCCTCTACATGGCTCTTTCTCCCGGAGATCAGATAAAAGTGGCTATGTACAAAACCGCAAAGGAGATGTACGATGGATTGGTCAGATTATATGGAGGGAATGAGGATATCAAGAGGAACAGAATCTTGGCTGCTATAAAAGACTATGAATCTGTTGTGCAGAAGAAGGATGAATCTCTTGAAGATTTCTACACCCGGTTCCAAGTCATCATTGGACAGCTGGAATACTTGAATGAGAAGCTCCCGGAATGGAAAATCACACACCAGTTCATGCAGGCTTTGAACTCAAAGTGGGATCACGTAACCTTGGCGCTGCAGGCTCAAAAGGGAATTAAGGATATTACTCTTGAGGAACTGGTCGCTAACCTTCAGAGTCAAGCTGGCATCACTGAAAGGAAAATGGCTAGGAGACAGTCGGAAAAATCTCAGGCCATAGCCCTGAAAGTTGAAAAGGCTCTTGATCTGTCACATGGAAATGGATCACCAAAGGAAGATGACGAGATAGCACTCTTAACGAAAGCATTGAATCAGGCCAACCTTGGCAAAGGCAGGAGAGACTTTAGAGCTGGAGGAAGTCGTGGAAAATTCTCCAAATGGAACAAGGGTGTCGCTTCAAATGAAGACAAAGGGAAGTCAAAGGAAAAGGAAGAGAGGGTATGCTATCACTGCCAAAAGAAGGGACATCTGTCCGCAGACTGCTACAGCAGAAAGAAAGGAGAAGAACCTGCTCCAAAGCCAGCTCACGCCATGTTTGCAGCTTGGGGAGATTCAGACAGCGATGATGGAAAATGCGCCAAGGAGCCCTGCTTGATGGCTCACTCTGCATCAAACCAGGTAACAGATACTGACTCCTTTACTGATGAGGTATTTTCTGAATCTGACTTTGCAGAAACAATAACCAAACTCCTCGAGAAAATTCAAAGAATGGAGAACAAAATATCTAGTATGCAACAGGAACATCACGCCGACATAAAAGAGAACAATCTTTGGGCAAACAAAGCTATGCGCCTTGAGAAGGAAATGGCAGAGCATGTATGCAAGTGTCTTACTTGTGCAAGAAAAGAAAGACAGATAAGCAAACTGAGTGAGGAGTTGGAACGCATGACAATCGGAAACATCGAGATGACTGACTTCAACACCAAGGTTGAAGAGTTGGAAAGGGAGCTGGCAAACCACAGACAGAATAATGAGGAACTCCTCCATATAGTAGCTGAGCTCAGAAGCGAGGAAGCTGTAAAGAAAGAAAAATGGCTCCGTGAGTTGGAAGCTAAAAGGGTTGAAGAAGAAAAGAAGGACTACAAAGAAAAATTTGTTAGACCAGGCTTTGGATACGAAGAAGAAAAGCCGTCTAAAGGAAAAGATGTAATGATGGAACCAGGAGAGAGTTCTCGCCCGAATAGAAGAACTCAAACCGTCAGACAGACAAGAAAGGAAGCTAGTCCACAGGAGGGATACCACATCCATGACTTGGACTCTGTCCCTTTCAAGGCAAGGAAAGCCTACGAAATGTGGCAGAAGATGAATCTGAGTAGAAGGCCCTCAAGGATAGACTTTCTGGTGAGGAAGAAGAGAGCATCTACACCACCTGGTAGAAGCAAGTATGTGGATCTTCCGTGCCATAGATTATGCTATGGCTGCGGGCAGCAAGGACATTACAGAGTTGAATGCCCAAAGCTAAGGGAGATGGATGAAAGGAACCGCAACTGGGTAGTGGCAGGCCGTCAGAGGAAGATTAATCCATATGGTAGAAAAGACAGAGTTAATCACCATCAGAGGACAGTCAATCCATATGGTAGAAAAGACAGAATTGATCACTATCAGAAAAGGGTCAATCTATATTGCAGAAAGGACAGAGTCGATCACTATCGCTCTCACTATGACCCAGCAATCCGTGGTAGACCAAGAAAGACACCCAAGAAAAGGATTGATCTGACTAACAATGATGTTTCTTATCAATCTCTTTATGTTCCAACTGCTAGATTCGTTCGTAAACCCAGTAAGCCCAAGCTTATCTGGGTTCGCAAAAACTAATCTTTTTTCTGCAGGAAGGAGTGAGGTCCCGTCCCTGGTACCTGGACAGTGGCTGCTCAAGACACATGACCGGGAATCAAGAATGGTTCGACTTGCTCCATAAACACTCCGGAGAAAGCATAATCTTCGGAAATAAAAGTGAAGGAAAGGTGAAAGCTATAGGAGAGGTAAGGATTTCGGACACTATCCGAATAAGGGAGGTGAGCTTGGTTGAAAATTTGAGATATAATCTGCTAAGTGTATCTCAGTTGTGCTTAAATGGAAAAAATCATGTTATTTTCAACTCTAATGACTGTCTAGTAAGATGCAATGAGACAGGTAAAACAGTTCTAAGGGGAATTCGTATGGGAGAAATCTATACTGTTGATCCAGAATTCACTCCTGAAGAAGAACTCTGCCTTGCAAGCATCACTGAAGATTCCATCTTATGGCATAAGAGATTCGGGCACGCGAGCATGAGATTATTGCACAAGCTCCATCTGAAAGAACTGGTCGTCGGATTGCCCAAGGTGGAAAGCGCCTTTGGGCAGATATGCAGTGCGTGTGCTACAGGAAAGCAAGCACGAACGTCGTTCCCATCAAAGCAAGCTGTAAGCACATCTGCACCACTGGACATGATCCACATGGATTTATGCGGCCCCGTCAACGTGATTAGTCGTGGTGGAAACAGGTATATTCTGGTCATAGTCGATGACTACTCCAGGTATACTTGGACTATCTTTCTATGCACAAAATCTCAAACTTACGCTGAATTTGAAGCATGGTTAAAGCTGATAAAAAATAAGCTAAACCGAAAATTGGCCTCCATTCGTACTGACAACGGAACTGAGTTCCGGAATGTGCAGTTTCTTTCGTTGTGCAGGGATAAAGGTATTGATCATAATTTCTCCGCCCCACGGACACCACAGCAAAACGGCGTGGTGGAACAAAAGAACAGGACTTTGGAGGATATGTCACGGACGATGCTTATTGCCAGCAAGGTTCCAAAAAGCTTCTGGGCAGAAGCAGTGCATGCTGCTTGCCATATTCTAAACAGAGCATCACTTCGAGCCATGATAGGAAAAACGCCTTATGAACTTCTGCGTGGACGAAAGCCAAACATTTCCCATCTAAGGGTCTTCGGGTGCAAATGCTTTGTCCACAACAACGGAAAAGATAGCTTGGGTAAGTTTGATGCGAGGAGCGATGAAGGAGTTTTCGTTGGATATTCCAGTCACAGCAAGGCCTACAAGATTTACAATCTGAGGTTAGAACAAGTTGAGGAAAGTGTGCACGTGAAGTTCGACGAAATAGTGATAGCTGGTCACTTGATACGGGATTCCTCATCAGCGGCTATGCTTGATGCTGGGGAGCTTCAGTTCATCGATGAGTCAGATCCCAACTGGGAACCTCCTCAAGCACCCCCTGCTGAAGTGCCTCACATGGATATCCACCAGGCAGATAATGAACTACCAGTCAATCAAGCAGATCATCAGGAAATTACTGATCCGCCGGGTGGAAATGAAAATGATGACCCTGTGGTGGAAGCCAACCAAGAGATTCCTGGAGATGGAGCAATAGCTGCTGAACCCACACCCGCAAATACTGAGGGGGAATTCAGAACCACTCGTTATGGATGGATGGTTCGTCGACCTGACAGATTTGAAGACTATCAATGCTACATATCTCAGGAACAGGTAGATCGTAATAATTTACATCAATTCTGTGGATTCGCGTCTTTTGTTTCTTTTGCAGAACCGAAGACGGTGACGGAAGCGCTCAAAGACCCAGAATGGATCAATGCTATGCAAGAGGAGTTGCACCAATTTGAGAGAAACAAAGTTTGGCGTCTGATTCCTAGACCTAAGGATAAGAACGTAATTGGAACAAAATGGGTCTTTAGGAACAAGATGGATGATAAGGGAACAGTTGTAAGGAACAAAGCCCGTCTGGTGGTAAAAGGTTACAATCAACAAGAGGGAATAGATTACGATGAAACCTTCGCTCCAGTTGCCAGACTTGAAGCAATTAGATTGCTTATTGCATACTCAACATATCATGGCTTCGCCTTGCAACAGATGGATGTGAAGACGGCCTTTCTCAATGGGGTATTAAAAGAAGAAGTGTATGTAAGTCAAACTCCTGGATTCGAGGACAAAGATCATCCTGATCATGTGTATATCCTGGACAAGGCATTGTACGGGCTGAAACAGGCTCCTCGCGCTTGGTACGAAAGGTTGTCTGTGTTCCTTCTATCACATGGATTTGTCAGAGGAGAGGTGGACAAAACGCTATTCCTTCTGAAAGAAGGAGCAGACACTCTTGTGGTTCAGGTATATGTTGATGATATTATTTTCGGATCAACTAACCCCTTGCTTGTGAAAAGGTTTACAGATCTAATGTCAAGTGAGTTCGAGATGAGTATGGTGGGAGAGTTGAAATATTTTCTGGGGCTTCAAGTATTTCAGAATGAAGATGGAACCCAGATCCATCAGCAGAAATATGTGAGGGAAATTCTGAAGAAATTTGGGATGGAATCCGCAAAGCCATGTGCCACACCGATGTCACCCAATGACTCCTTGGGAAAGGATGAGTCCTCCCTTCAAGTGGATCCAACCCTATACAGGGGAATGATAGGCTCTCTCTTATATCTAACGGCTAGTAGGCCTGACATTCTGTTTAGTGTTTGTCTATGTGCCAGATTTTAGGCAGATCCCAGAGAGACACACATCAAAGCCGTGAAAAGGATTCTACGGTACCTAAAAGGGACGGATGATCTAGGGCTTTTCTATCCCAAGGGAGGGGATTTACGCTTGACGGCCTATATAGATGCTGACTACGCTGGCTGCAAGTCAGATAGAAAATCCACCTCAGGGATGGCACAATTCCTTGGACCCTGTCTGATCTCATGGGGTTCCAAGAAGCAATCTTCCATTGCTTTATCCACTGCAGAGGCCGAGTATATTGCTGCCGCCGCCTGCTGCGCACAACTCCTATGGATAAAACAACAGCTAAGTGATTTTGGTGTCAATCTTGATTGCATTTCTATTCTATGTGATAACACTAGTGCAATTAACATTTCTAAAAATCCAGTGCAGTTTTCACGCACCAAACACATAGAAATCAGATATCACTTTCTGCGTGATTGTGTAGAAAAAGGAATTATTGCCATGAATTACTGCAGAACTGAGGAGCAGATTGCCGACATCTTTACGAAAGCACTGCACAGGGAGCCCTATGAGAAGCTAAGGCTTGAACTAGGTATGACCTCCCTTACCTAGTCTGTATTACATGGTAGATTTCTCCAATGATTGGCTAGATTAGGTTGCCTGCTAAGTTACCATTGCATGGAGTTGCTGCTTATGAAGTTGAAAAACCGTGTGAAAGTCTCTCTGAGTGTTCACCATGCTTGCTTGATAAATTAAAATTGCTGGATAGCAAATCTGAGCATGTCACAGACTTCCTTGTAGCCCAAAAGAGACTTCCAATTTGAACCCTCAATACATGCCATGGAAGTTCTCTAAGACCAACCTAAGCCTATAACATGTGGAGACTGTTTGGTGATTGATTAGCCCTTTGATTATGAAATATCACATTTTTTTTCTCCACACTGCATGATATTACTTTGCTCAGACTTGAAAAATTGGTTGTTTCGTGAATAAGTAGTGTTTTTCCTTGTACCTCTTGGGTAAACCGAAAGCACTACAACCCTTGTGTAAACCATGAGACAATAGAGAACGGGTTAATCTCAAGCTGGTACAAAATTGGTTCAATCGACTCTGTGGATGGGTTGATCTCTGATCATTGCTAAAGAATGGATGCAAGCTGTATGGCAGTTCAGACATGCATTTATGGTGATTTGATTACTCAGTAAAAAGCAAAAAGCTGTAAAGCAGACTTGAATGATGGCGTGTACTGTAATTGATGCCATTGGAATGTGGACCGACTATTGGGGAAAGGAACAAGCCAAAAGGCGTGTGTAGTCAAGGCAAATAATATCAGATCTTCTCCCAGACGGACACGTGGTGGAATTCTATTTGTTTTAGGAATTCTCAAGGCGGTCATTAATTATCTTTTTTGAAGTTCGAAGGGCAGATTATCTGCACAAATTGATTCGATGAATCTAATTGATATGGCGGTTGGGCCTCTTTTTAAATTTTGAAAGGTAATTTCGAGGGTTTGTTTTCGGTATTAAAGAGAAGCGAGTCGGCAAAGCCTCACAACTATTTGCTCTCTTCCTTAAAGAAAACCCTAATTGCCGAAACCCTAATTCTGCCCAGAAAATTCCATGCCTGCCTCAGGAGAAATGTCAATCTCTGAAATGATTGCCAAACTAAGGGCTCAAGGAATGAGCGTGAGTGAAGCTGCGGTGGAACAATCAAAGACCTTGGAAGCATCCTCTGAAACAGTCCGATGTGTGCCGGAAGAGGTGACAAACCCAGTGACGAAGGGGTCTCCACCGAACAAAAATAGAACCAGTGTCGCTGCAGCTTCTGGCAGTAAGAAGAGGAAGCCGGCCACCTCAGAAAAACCCACCCGGAAAAGCAAGCGTACCTCAAAGGATCTTCCGCCAGTAGTGAAGAAGGAGGTTCCTGCTCCGGAGGCAGAGGAGGAAAAGCTCATGAAGAGAAGGTTTGTAATTCCTGAAATGACGATTGATCGTGAGTTTTTGGCTCAGTTCCAACTTGATAAGGTTAGTAATACTCTTATTGCCCAAGGATGGGATCATTTATTTCGAGAGGAGGTGTTGGTGGATGAAGATAGAGTGAGGGAATTTTATTCAAAGTTTAAGCTAGAGGAGTTGAGAGGAATGCCTTTGGCCACGTTTGTGATTGGCGGAGCAGAGCAAGTATTCTCTTACCGGGAGTTGGGTGATCTGCTAGGAGTTCCAGCTCGAGGATATGAGGATTATAATAAGGGGATTTGGCCTGAGTCGGTGGCGAAGGGGGACGTGATTAGAAGAGTGGGGGGAGATCCCAACAATGTCTCTCATCAAGGGAAAGCCAACACGTTGTACTTAACCAATCGAATCCTTCACAAGCTGATTTGCACCTCTATCACTCCCAGAACACAGAAGCATGATGTGCTCAACTTCCAGGACTTTCTTCTGCTGGATAAACTCCAAGGGAAGGCTCAGATCCATCTTCCAATGCAGATATTCAAGCACATGGATAAAGCGGCCAGCAGTAAGACGCAAGGTCTGCCATTCCCAGGAATTGTTAAGAAAATCCTTATCAAACTTGGAATCTACCAGCCAGAAGTGGAGAGTCAGCTGTCCTTCGCTCTTGAGGAACAGACCATGGCGAGCTGGAACTGGGAGTTTGTACAAGGGACTGGTTGGAAGAACGACTCGTACATTCCTACCCCTGTTATGGAAGAAGCACCTCAAGAGGTGGATCCTCTGGATCAGCAACCGCTGGATCCAGATGAGGGATCACCAGCTGTGATTGAGGTGTTGAAAAGCTTGTCTGAGAAGGTAGTGCTGCTGACAGATAAGGTGGGAAATCTGGAGGAATTGTGTGAGAAGATGTTGCAAAAGTCAGTTGTTGATGGAATGGAGGATTTGCAAGCCAAAGTGGATGTGCTTGCATCGCTGCCTGTCATGTTGCAGGAGTTGGATGAGTCCGCTAAGATCAATATGATACATGGGACGCAAATCAAGGAAGAGATTCAGGAGCTGAATCGCCAGTTAAGATTCGTTGGGACAGAATTGGTTGACCATTTGAAGACTTTAGTGAGAGATTAACCCAGCTTCTGTCTCATGGTTCCCTTCCCTTGATATCCATCCCACATCATCCTCCTCCTTCATGATTTTTACTTCGCGACTTTGCTCTGTTTATGTTTGAAAGTACTTTTAATCGTCTGCTTGCTGTGTGCCCCTCAGGGGACTTTTGCCTAGTTGAAAATGCAATTTGCAGTTTCCTTCCATTACTTGGTTTTCTTAAATTGCGACCTTTTTAATGATGCCAAAAGGGGGAAGATAACATGGATGCACCACCTGAGGGGGAATTCATCACTAAAACTCAAATCTAATGCCCATCTAAGGGGGAACTGTCATGAGTTCGTAAATCTGTCTGGCTTCTGTCTTGCTAACAGAAACTGATTAAAAGTCTATCTGCTAAACTAGTGATGAATTGAATTACTTATGATGGATTTCTGTTTTATTGAAGAAGTGTTTGTCATCATCAAAAAGGGGGAATTTGTTGGAACCCATTTGTTTTGATGATCACAAACACTTAGCTAATGGTTTATCTAAGTGTGCAGAAATCCATCTAACAGATTAAAGAACAAATTTCCATGAGATGGATATACCCTACAGGTTGGATGTGGCAAATTGTGTTAAGTAAACAAACAGACAAAGAGAAGATTCCAGAAGAAAAAGGAGTTCTGTCGTTTTGGGAAAAGACGCTAGGGTTTCGAAAATCAAGACTGGGCCAGGACATTAGGCCCAGATAACGAGACCCAGCCGCCCAATAAAAGGAGCTAGGGTTTGCAGATGCAAAGTGCGGTTTTCCAAGAGAGCTTCTAGAGAGATTGCGGCGCAGTTCTAGAGAGCAGAACGACAGAGTGTTCTTGAGAAAAGAACGGCGGAATCGCACTGAAGGAAGAAAGCTCGTTGTAGCAACACACGGAGGTTTGTGGTAGAAATCGATTATTCCATCCGGTTGAGTAGAGGTCATCAAATAGAATCTGTGTGATCTAGTTTGTAAACCCTACAAGCATATCGGGAATAAAAGGAATAATCTGATTTCGAAAATCCTTTCAGTGGAAACTGAAAGGTAGTGGTTTTTAATCTTATCATAGTTTTGATAAGGTTTTCCACTATATATCCTTGTGTTGTTATTTCTGCCGTCACTTTCCTGCATCAATATTCCGCTGCTACGTTAAACTATCAAACGGAAAACAATATAAAATCAACTCTTAATTTCCGTCTGATAGATTATCGTATTTCGCTAACACTTCGATCCAACAGAAGCCTTGAACAATATCCTAGCTCCAACAAGCAACTTCACAACTTTAAAGTCACTGTTTAATAACCAAGGCCTCAATGTGACAGATCTTGTTCTGCTATCAGGTAATAAAAACATGCTACACATCTCCAACCATATGCCTTATTTTCTCGCAACATGTCAGCTAAATTAGGAAGGTAGTTTGGTAGGTCTATGGAAAAAATGGGTCTGATTGGAGTCAGGACTGGGTCTAGTGGGGAAATTAGGAAGGTTTGCGGCACGGTTAACAGTTAAGTTTCATTAGATAGGACTTCATTTGTGTGAAGTTTTAAGTTGTCTATTGCTTTTCTTGATTTCATATTTCCACATTAAAAGAAAAAAAATTGGTTAGGAACGGATAACCACATATCCATACTGTAACTATGACATGTTGAGACTTGATACTTAACTTTATAAATTCAATCAGATGTTCACCCCACTACATCTAACTAACATAAATATAAATTTGGAAAGTAGTGTTTCATTAAAGAGCTCAATTCAAGAAGAACAAACCTAATACAAGAACAGTACTTTTCAAGAAATGTGGATAAATTAGAAGAAAATACTTTTATATAGATTCTTCTGGAGGGTCAAGGTCAACTATAACTCTTTAATTTAAAATGATAGTAATAGTCCATCGTTAGTGGGTGACACAAAATTAGATCATCAGGAGCGTAACCTGACAATAAAAAGAGACGTCATAAAAGTTTAATATTGATGATCAAAAGAATAAAAAAAGAATCTCATAAATCTGCGAGGAAAGCGCGACGACGGCTACATGTTCTTTGGGCCGAGCTTTAAACCCTGCGAAGCCCAATAAGGCAACTGTGGACCGCTATCTGATTCTGAGTCGGTATTAATAATAATAATAATAATAGACATTGTTGCAAAATGCCACGTACATCCCTACTTCGTAGTCCACAGTATTTGGAATTGGATCGTAAGTTAGTTTGCATGATTGGTCGATGAGACACTGTCGGTTATTATTTAACTTCAACAGTGATAGTGCATCAAATAAGCAGACACGTGTCGAGATGATGTGGTCATAGATTTGGATGCTTTTGGCAAAATCACATGCAGACGAAGTGCTCAGGTCCTGTACACTCAAATTATTAATAGCAATTTTGTGATATATCACAAAAAAAATTATTATTAATAGCAATTTGAATAAATGGAATAGTTTAATATATTTTAAAGAGAAAATAACAAATAGGGAGTATGAACTATCACTTATTGATAAATCACGATCCGAACTATGAAAATTGATAATTAAGGGCAATTTCAAAATATTTTGATCCTCATATACATTTAATTGATTGAATATCACTTCGTCAATTAACAAGGTTAACTAAACGAATGAATTGAAAAAACCTTCTTGCCCTAATTTGTGAAATTGACGATTAAAATATTTTAAAATTGCCCTTAATTGTCAATTTTAAGTAAAATATCTTCACATAGTTTTAAGAAAAATTGATAGTTTTAAAAAGGGCTCAATTGTCAATTTAGGAATTATATAAAAGAAACGACGTAGTTTTGATGCTGTTTTTATCAAAACTACATAATTTTCAAATGGTTATAAGGCTTCACGGGATATGAATCCATTTTTTTTTTTCATTTTTGTGAAAAAGTCCATTTTTTAGTCAAGTTGAGTTCAAATTTATTTATGATATTTCATTAAATATCATGTTTGAGTTAAACGTCTAATTCTTTTTACCTTAAATATTAAGTACTATAGTTAAGTAATGAAATAAAATCATTCAATTAAATGTTTTTAGTTAAGTTAATTTAAGTTCATATGAGTAACGAAGGTAGGAAAAGTTTTGTGCTCATGTGCACGTGCCGACTTTCATCTTCTCACGTGCTACTACTTCCCCATTAGCCGACGCGACGCATGTCATATAATTCCTTTAATGTGCCTGACACCATTCAACCTACCTATTTTCTTATCTCCATCATTCTCTCCGTCTAAATAATAATAATAATAATAATAATATCTTATCATCATTCAATGAAGAAAGGAACCTTGAGAGTAAAATATGAAGTTATTGTTCATCTTTTCTTTTTTACATTTTCTCTTCACTAATCTTTTTGGATTCATATCCAGTTTAATTAGAAAATTACAATTTGTAAGTTATGAAATTACAATTTAATATAAAGTACATGAGCTCCTCCCATATATCATACTGAAATCTTTTTTTAAACTCAATAAGACTTCAATTTCACTCTTAATTCAAAGTTTCAGACATGTAAGTGATAAAACTGTTATGAATATATGAATGAAGTGTGTTATTGATACAAAGTCAATGATTTATATACACACCTTACAAGTGATAAGTAAGAATCAGAATTAAATATACACAGAATAAAAACTATATTATAACGTAATCATAAATTCATTCTTTAGGAGATGGTATATGAGTATTTTACTAAGTGATTCTAACCCAACAGTATAAATATGATTATTGTTTTCCATTAGAAGAAGTCCCACTTACAAAAAGGTTTTACGTCGGCAAAGCAATCCATATTAAGCTGATTTATATTCGATTATGGTTAGGATTTTAGATTTGGTTTAGTTTAACTAAGAAATTTACAGTCAAGTGACTATTTTTAAAAAATGCAAGTGGAGCACGTAGAAGTACCACAAATGACTTCATGCACTTTATGTGGTTCTTAGATTTTCGATGAGAGTAAATTTTTATTTATACCCTCAGTTGCATCATTAAGGTATTATTCTTAAATTTTAAGTGTTATATTAATATAAAAAACGACCCCATTTTATTTTTAAAAGCCATCCAAACATTTTTTTTTAATCATATGGTAGTTTGTTTGGCTGCACTTTATCTAAATCATAATTTTAGAAATGTATCAATCTTAAATTTAAAATCCTATTAAAATTATCCATTTTCAATATTTAATAATAATAGTGAAAGAAAGGGGATCATATACAAAATTGATTTTTTTGGTACAAAATACAAACTAATCATAGTCCTTGATTGTGATTTGAAAGAATGAGATTAATTCCTGATTTTTGGTGCATTGTCTTGGTGACGAATTATAAAATGAAACTGATAAACTGTGTCGTTTTTTTCAATTTTCTGCTCGAAAAGTGATGAATTATAGGTTGGTTTTGACGAATTTTATATTTTTCCAAAAATAAATTTTATACATGATATTAACCTTAATTTTTATATTATTTTATTTAAATTATATTATTTTTAAATTATTATTTTTTAGTTGACTGCACGGAATATGAATCTCTTAATTTCATTGCAACATGAAGAACACGTGTAAGAGCACTAACAGGTGGGCCCAGCTAAACTGGAGACAAAGAACAAAGCAAAGGATAAAAAACAGAGCAACTCCTTCTCCTCATATTTCTCTTTTTCTTCTTACAGCCCAAATTCACATACACTTCGTCTACATCTTCCAACAAATTTTCCGACAAAAAATAAAAAGTAAATCATCATTCACTGGCTGAATTCTGTTCTAGGGAAATCAGGATGTCCTGGAACAACAGAGGGACTCTGTTTTTGTACCTTTGTTGCTTCTGCTCTGGCATCTTGTTCACCAACAGGTTTTACATCTCTCACTCACCTTGTTTTATTGTCCTTCTGTTTGATTTGATGAACTCATTATTCTCTGAATTTTTTGTGATTTAATTATTCTCTGAATTTGGAAATTGGGAAATTGTGAATTCAGAATATGGAGTGAATCAGAGTATGGAGGGATCACAAAGGCATTGATTAGTTCAGAGGCAGAGCAGCTCAACATCATTTTACATGGATGCGCTCCCATCAAATCGAAAGACGCGATTCGCCATATTTACAAGGCTCAAAATCCCATGAAGTCAGTCATCTGATCTCTAACCCTTGATTTGGTTCATGGAAAATTTGTGAGATATAATAGCATAGTTGGTTACTCATGGAAAATCCAAACGAAACACAAGAATTCAATACAAACTTTTCCTTATCATTTTCCATCTTTTCCATCACTTTATTTTTTTTCCACAACATTTTCCTTGATTCAAACGGATGGTAACAATTTCAGTTCAGTAATTTTAGTTTTCAAAATTTTATGCAGCACATTGGATAAGACCATAACAAATTTACAGATGAAATTGGCTGCTGCAAGAACCGCGCAGAAGTCTATGCCGGAGATCTCGCCTGAATCAGACCATCCCGATGACGCTAAGTTGGAAAAAAGGAAGTACTTGATGGTTATAGGGATCAATACTGCTTTCAGCAGTCGCAAGCGACGCGACGCTCTTCGATCCACTTGGTTGCCACAAGGTCCTTAGACCCTTAAATCTCCCTAGATGACTTCAGAGTCACATTTAGCCTGTAACTAAACAAATGAATGTTCTTTTTTTCTCTTTGGAAGGCGATAAGAGAAGAAAGCTGGAGAAGGAGAAAGGCATTGTTATCCGATTCGTTATAGGTCACAGGTAATCAGACTAACAATAAAAATGCCTTCTAGTTACAGATGACTTGAAATTAGTACTTGTGTTAAATTGCTCAGTTCAGCATCCGGGGGGATTTTGGATCGAGCAATCGTAGCAGAAGACGAGCAGCATGGTGACATGCTGAGGCTGGTAAGTCTCACAATGCGCTCAATATCTTGAAATGAATTCCAAGTATGACGATAAATTCTTTAAATTGTAGGATCACATAGAGGGCTACATGGAAATGTCAGCCAAGACTAAATCATATTTTGCGACGGCAGTGGTCTTATGGGACGCTGAGTTCTACGTTAAAGTAGACGATGATGTCCATGTTAACATAGGTAGCTAGCTATATGAATCATATTATCCAGTACAGCATTGCAGCTGAAAATATTTCCAAAATTTTTAGCTCAAAGGAAAAAAAAACATTGCAGCTACACTTGGAGAAACCTTGAGCAGACAGCGAAAGAAAAAAATGGTGTACGTCGGTTGCATGAAATCCGGCCTGGTCATTGCTCAGAAGTGAGTCATTTCCTTAATTTTCTTCGTCGACGCAAATTTTAGTTTCTAGTACTAATAAATTGAGACAAACCTGTGTAACAATATCTTTCACTGACTTGAAAACTTCATGAACTAGAGGTGTGAGGTACCACGAGCCGGAGCATTGGAAATTCGGTGAGAAATATTTTCGTCACGCAACTGGACAGATATATGCCATATCTAAAGATCTTGCAGTTTACATTTCAGTAAACCAGTAAGATCTCAGAAAATATGAATTTAAACCTTTTTCTAGACTAAATATTTTTTTTCGTGCTTTAAATATGAAGCACTTTAAATTTCTAAGGCATGTTCTTCACAAGTATGCGAACGAGGACGTGACGTTGGGATCATGGTTCATTGGGCTTGATGTGAAGTATGTTGATGACAGAAGGCTGTGCTGCGGTACACCGCCTGGTAAGGCCTGGAAAATATTATTTGGTGACTTGAAATTGTAAGGATATGCTGAAATGCTGAATTTGATTGTCTGACTTGGCAGATTGCGAGTTAAAGGCGCGAGCAGGGAATGTGTGTGTGGCATCATTCGACTGGAGTTGCAGCGGTATATGCAAGTCTGCGGAAAGGATCAAGGAGGTGCATCGACGTTGTGGAGAAGGCGACAAGGCCCTGCAGAGAGCATCATTCTGACTTAAAAGCCGGAGTCTCGAGTCGAGCTTATAAATATATAAAAGATAGAGAAATATAGATACATGTAATGTAACTGAGGAAGAGTGTTCTTGCTAAGCAAACCTCTCCCAGTTTCAGCACAGAAGAATGTCATTCAAATCATGGAAATTGTTATATGAATGTATAAGGGAATGGATGATTTTATTGATTGAAAGCAAAAATACAATGCAATGGAGTAACTCTCCAATTGTTCAATCAAGCATAAATCAAACAGTCTATACACTCAACACTTAAGCAAGCAATCAAACGAGACAGTAGAGATGAATGTTGGAGGGATTTCAGCCCCCTCCAATAGCCCCTGTGACCAGACGACCGGCGACGCTCCGACCAGTCGAATCCCACGGCTATCAGCAGCTCCAAGCTTCAGCCAAGCCTCTATCGAACACTCACTGATCACTCGAACCACGTCCGATGCTCTGGCAACTCGAATCGCTCAAACCAATCACGAACTCAACAAAGTTCTTTAAGAATCACACGACTGCTCTCGAAATCGAATTTTGAAATTGCGTTCCTTTTATGAGAAACCCAGGTGAGCCACAAAACGCATCGTTTTGGCCAAAACAAACGAGCCGTTGGCGCGTCTCCAAAACGCTACCGTTCCATTAAACTGAAGACTTCGGCTTTGCTTGGACGACGTCGCTTCGGGTGTAAAGAATTGCAACTGACATTCGTGCCTTGCCCAAAACTACGCCGTTTCATTTGAACCGACTCCCGCTTGCAGAAAATGCTGTCGTTTCGACTCTGCTGCTCAATTCTCCAAAAATAATCAAGTCCTGTCCAGAACCTCTACTGCCCTTTTCATGCTTGCCTAAGTCTATTCTAAACCTAATGATTTGTGCTTGTAATGTTCAAAACAAGTAGATTACAATCCTAACAAATTGTCCTCCTAATCTGCTTGGTCTTGAATCTCTTTATCCAATCCATCCATGCTCTGCAACAGCTGCACTCCATCAGCCATTGCTCCATTCCCAGTTTTCAGCAACTGCCTCAGGTGACCTTGCCCACATTAAGGGCCTTCTTGCAAAGCTCAAACTTGACATAAGGCACAACTTTTGTTCCGAAATCAGCAGGATTTTCATCCCCAAGAATTTTATCAATTCTAATAACACCTTTGTCAATGATATCCCTAATAAAATGAAGTCTAACATCAATATGTTTACTTCTTTCATGATAAACATGATCTCTACGAAGATGCAAAGCACTCATGCTATCAGAATAGATTAAAGGCACATAGGAACATTGTTCAATTTCAGACAATAAGCCTTTCAGCCACACAGCTTCCTTAGCTGCTTCAGTGGCTGCAATGTATTCTGCTTCAGTGGAAGACAATGCTACCACTGATTGCAGCTGGGATTTCCATGACACACAACTACCATGCCAAGTAAAAAACAGTCCAGTTGTAGACTTCCTAGTATCCCTATTACTATCATAGTCTGAGTCAACATAACCTATTAAATCAGATTTGTTTCCATAAGCAGCAAAGACAAGTCCAAGGTTCTTAGTATGGTTTAAATATTTCAACAAAATTTTCATAACATTCCAATGACTATCTCCTGGATTAGACATGAATCTACTCAAGACACTTATCCCATAAGCAAGATCAGGCCTAGTACATAGCATGCAATACATCACACTACCAACTGCAACATCATAAGGAATTAAACTCATTTTCTTCCTAGCAGTTTCATCTTTAGGACAGTCATCTTTGCTCAGGACTAAGTGCCCTCCTAAGGGTATCATGGCAGGTTTGCTATCATCCATATTAAACTTCTTAAGGACTTTGTCAATATACTCAGCTTGAGACAAATACATTTTTCTTTTAGGTCTATCCCTAACAATGTTAATGCCCAAAATTCTTTTAGCAATGCCTAAATCTTTCATGTCAAAATTTGAACTCAGTTGCTTTTTAATCTTAGATATCTCAGATTCAGAATTGCTCATAATCAATATGTCATCAACATACAGCATCAAGTAAAGAATCAGACCAGACTTGGGTCTTTTCAGGTACAAACAAGTATCATATTTGCTTCTAGCAAAACCAAGAGACATCATGCATTCATTAAATTTAATGTTCCACTGTCTAGGTGATTGTTTCAAGCCATAAATGGATTTCCTTAACAGACAAACATGATTTGGCAGTTTATGATCTACATAACCTATAGCTTGAGACATATAAATTGTTTCATTTAGGTTACCATGTAGAAATGCAGTTTTAACATCGATTTGTTGTAAATGCCAATCATAAACAGTTGGCATAGCAAGAAGAAGTCTCAATGTTTTATATTTTACCACAGGTGCAAAAATCTCATTATAGTCAATGCCCTCCCTTTGTGGAAATCCTTTTGCACAAAGCCTAGCCTTAAATCTAGGGGGTTCAGTTGGGGAATTAGGTTTTTTTTTATCCTAAATACCCATTTACTACCAATGATTTTAGCTCCAGGTGGCTTAGGAACAAGTTCCCAAGTCCCATTATTAAACATAGACTCAATTTCCTCACTCATTGCAAGTTTCCATTTATCACTATCTTTACTTTTCATAGCTTCATCATAAGTTTCAGGCACAACAAACTTCACCTTTTCAGCAAGATTCACAGCATATTCAGCAATGTTAGGAAATTCAGCAACATTAGCATATCTCTTGTTTGGAATTCTAGTCCTAGGCACCCTATCTCTAGCTAGCACATAATCAGATAAATCATTATCAACATGAGCACTAGCAATGTCATTAGTCATGACAGCAGTCACAGCAGGATTATACAATATCAAATCAGTGATAATAGCATTTGTGCCTACACCACTGTTGCTTTGGGAGGCACCTAGCACATCAATATCATTATGACTAACAGGTAAATGACTAGCATTCATATTAGTGCTAGAACTAGGAAGACTTAGCTAGTCCCCATCAGTTTGATGGGGTAAGTTACTCCCATGGTCCTCATCTTGATCACTCCCTCCTTCCTCTTCGTTTCCCAAGCTTTGATGAGGGGTGTGCATGTCTAAATGCCCTCCTGATTCTTGTGATCCTGCTGATCCAGCCTCCCCTGCACCATCACCATTTGGTCCTCCCTGATTTCCCAGGGGATACCCAGATGGGATGAAGTCTGTGGTGTCTTGGGAAGTGCCTGGAACAGATGGGGCAACAGTTATTAGATTTTTAAAATGAAAGTCCTTCTCATTGAAGGTAACAGATCTAGCTCTAATAACTTTATATGCACCAGGTTGTATCACAAGAAACTTAATAGCCTAACATGACAGTTTTAATGGCCCTAGGTTCCAGTTTTCTTTCAGATACTTTAGCATATGTTGTACACCCAAATGGTCTCAAATGATCTAAGTGAATTTTCTTATTCAACCATATCTCAAGCGGCACTTTAAAATCAATGGCAGAGCAGGGTGATCTATTAATCAAATATGCAGCAGTCATCACAGCTTCACCCCACATAGAACTCTTAAAGCCTGAGCTTATTAGCATACATCTAGCCCTCTCTAAAAGTGTTCTATTCATTCTTTCAGCCACTCCATTCTGTTGTGGTGTATATGGAACAGTTAAGTGTCTTTTGATACCATTTGCAGCACAGAAATCATCAAACAGTTTATTGTAAAATTCTAAGCCATAATCAGTTCTCAAGCATTTAACTCTTAAGTCAGTTTCATTCTCAACAGATAATTTCCATGCCTTAAAACAATCAAGTGCTTCTATTTTAGATTTCAGCAAATAAATCCACACTCTTCTAGTGAACTGGTCAACAAATGAGACAAAATAACTCCAACCACCAGCAGAAGATACTTGGGCAGGGCCCCAAAAATCACAATGCACATATTCAAGTTTTTCATTAACAGTCATCTTTGATTTACCAAAAGCATGTGCAGTTTTCTTCCCAAGTATACAGATTTCACAGAATTCAATATCACATGGCTTTTTCTTGATTAATCTATTTTTAAACAAGTGAAACAAGCCTTTGTTACCAATGTGTCCAAGCCTAGCATGCCATAACTTAGTTTCATCAAGGATCTTGTCACTAGCATGCACAATATTCAGTTCAGGGAAAAAGAAACATGATACAAGCCACCTAGCCTCATGCTTCTAATTACAACATGGTCATCTCTTAAAACATTCCTGATTCCATTCTTAGAAATTATTTGACAGCCTTTATCTTCTAAAGCAGATTCTGAAATTAAATTTCTTCTCAAGTTTGGCACCCAAGCAACATTCTGCAATATTCTAATCTTGCCATCAAACATTTTCAATGGAACAGTTCCTGTTCCTATGATTTTAAGGTAGTTGTATCCCCTAATTTTACTTCACAACCATCACAATATTTCAGGTTATCAAACACAGATTTATGAGGGGTAGCATGCATAGTACATCCAGAATCTAGAATCCAAGCATTCATACTTTCAGAGTTTGCAACAACAAGAATTTCAGGTTGATATTGAGTTTCATACACATTAGTGTAGTCTATTTCAGTTTGTTCCTTCTTCTTTTGGTCCTTTTTATTTCTCTTAGGACAACCACCACTCATATAATGACACATCTCATTACAGTGAATACACTTCACATTCTCAAGGTTCTTATTAGGCTCTTTGCTATGGGTTTTAGACTTATGGGATTTGTTGGATTTGGGATTAAACATAGGCTTTGTTTTAGTAAGCATTACCTCACTTTTAACCTCCTTTTTCACACCATTTTTCTGCTTAAAGCAGATCGGTTGTAAATATAGTGATTGTAGTGCAACTCGCGATCAAACAAATAATCTGAGTGTGACTCAGGTCGAATCCACAGGGAACTAGTTTGGCTACTTTCTGTAAATAGTTGTTTATATTAGTACGGAAATGGGGGGTTTGAAATAAAAGTGCAGTACAGTAGAGTAAATAAAAGAAACAGTGAAATGATTTATACAGAGTTTAAGGTTTGATTTGTTGTTGCATGCGGTTGTTGTTTGGTTGTTTTTCAGAATGATGAAACATTGGGAATCAATGACTTCCCCAGAAACAGACAAATTATAACACAAATTACTGCAGACTCAACTTTCGCTTCTTGCCTAACAGTAGATCTTAATATATGATAGTGAATTATTTCTCTAGGTCATTTGCCTTATTACATGCTCAACTTTCGCTTCTTGCATAATAACAAAACTAGATATACAAATCATCAAGACTCAACTTTCGCTTCTCGCCTATCAGATTTTATCTCATTACATGCATAGACTCAACTTTCGCTTCTCGCCTATCATGCAACTATGTAAACCTACTGTGACATGCTACTGCAAACACAGACAAAAGGTACAAATAATTCTCATACAAACATTATTGATATCTCGCGAAAATACCAAAGACAGGATGCATGAATTGAACTATTCATATCTAATGTAAAGAAACGAAATCATAATCATATAAAAAGACATGTGTTACAACTGATGTTTCTGGGGATCCATTGGATCCCAATAAGTGGACTACTCACTCATCGTGAGTTGATACATAACAACAGCTAAATAAATTGAAGTACAAGAGGTTAAGAGAAACCCTGATGATGAACTTCTTCTGTGAATGTTGCTGTTGTCGCCAAGTATCTCCTGTGGTTTTCTCCGATTAGGTCTGATGATGGATCCCTCACTGATGTGGTCTTTCTATAGTGTTGTTGCAATAACTTTGTGTTTCTCAATGCAGCTTTTCAATCTTCGATCGCCTCTTTGTGTCCCGATGAAATTCACATTGCTCGATGAATGGAAATAAATGCGCTCTAGGGTTTCAGGTCGGGTATGCGAGCGGCTGTGCGAGCTGAAGGGGCGGATAGCCGGGCGTGCATGCGAGGAGAAGAGGCCGGATGGCCGGGCGTGGGCACGAGGAGAAGAGGCCGGATGGCCGGGCGTGGGCACGAGCCTTGTGCGTGTGTTTTCATGCAGCTTTTGCCCAATTTCGACATTTACTTCACAAGTTAATGCGTCACTGAAACACTAAGTAAAACCATCAGTTCTGCGTAATATTATATGGATATGGAACTCAAAGTTGATCGGTTGTAAATATAGTGATTGTAGTGCAACTCGCGATCAAACAAATAATCTGAGTGTGACTCAGGTCGAATCCACAGGGAACTAGTTTGGCTACTTTCTGTAAATAGTTGTTTATATTAGTACGGAAATGGGGGTTTGAAATAAAAGTGCAGTACAGTAGAGTAAATAAAAGAAACAGTGAAATGATTTATACAGAATTTAAGGTTTGATTTGTTGTTGCATGCGGTTGTTGTTTGGTTGTTTTTCAGAATGATGAAACATTGGGAATCATTGACTTCCCCAGAAACAGACAAATTATAACACAAATTACTGCAGACTCAACTTTCGCTTCTTGCCTAACAGTAGATCTTAATATATGATAGTGAATTATTTCTCTAGGTCATTTGCCTTATTACATGCTCAACTTTCGCTTCTTGCATAATAACAAAACTAGATATACAAATCATCAAGACTCAACTTTCGCTTCTCGCCTATCAGATTTTATCTCATTGCATGCATAGACTCAACTTTCGCTTCTCGCCTATCATGCAACTATGTAAACCTACTGTGATATGCTACTGCAAACACAGACAAAAGGTACAAATAATTCTCATACAAACATTATTGATATCTCGCGAAAATACCAAAGACAGGATGCATGAATTGAACTATTCATATCTAATGTAAAGAAACGAATTCATAATCATATAAAAAGACATGTGTTACAACTGATTTTTCTGGGGATCCATTGGATCCCAATAAGTGGACTACTCAATCATGATGAGTTGATACATAACAACAGCTAAATAAATTGAAGTACAAGAGGTTAAGAGAAACCCTGATGATGAACTTCTTCTGTGAATGTTGCTGTTGTCACCAAGTATCTCCTGTGGTTTTCTCCGATTAGGTCTGATCTTATTTCTTGACTGATGTGTTCTTTCTATAGCGTTGTTCTTTTCTTGACTCTGTGTTTCTCAATAAAAACTTTTCAATCTTCGATGGCCTCTTTGTGTCCCGATGAAACTCACACTGCTCGATGGAATTAATTGCACTTGAGCCGACTTGCAAATTTATTGCAAATATGCCATGGATTCGAGGCTGTGAGAGGTCGGGCAGCCGGGCGTGTATGTGGGTATGGGAGGTCGGCTGGCCGAGCGCGTATGCGGGCTGAAGAGGGCGGGCATCCGGGCGGACATGCGAGCTGGGGAGAGCGGGCATCCAGGCGCATGGCCGGGTGAAACGGTCGGATGTGCGAGCGCATGCACGAGCTGAAGAGGTCGGATGGCCCCTCGGATGCACGAGCATTTTTGAGCAATTTAGGTCGGGTAGCCCCTCGGAGGTCCGAGCTCACAATTTTGCTATTTTGCCATTTACTTCTCAATTTGATTTGTCACTGAAACACTAAGTAAAACCATCAAATCTGCGCAATATTATATAAATATGGAGCTCAAAATGTGTGAATTATTACATCAAAGATCATGCAAATAATTGCTTATCAAAATACCACACACTTGAACTTTGTTCGTCCCGAACAAACACACTGAAACAGAAGCATCACCCCAGAACATCTTAAAACTAAGGAAATAAAATAACAAATAAAACTAGTGAGAGTTTTCAGAATAGGAATACTCACAAATCCCATGATACTTGCTCAGTTAGGAATGAACTTTTAAAACAGTGATAAACATGATAACTCATCAGTTCAGGCAGTGCTGCATCAATATCACTCACTTCAAAATAGACAAAAGATTTCTTCATTTCAATATGATGTTCAGCTTATGCTAATTTGACTCAAATATGCTAGCATTCATTCAGACTAATCGAAAAGTCAGTTTAGTCAATTGAATCGTCAAGAAGAATTTCACTTACACGAAACTTGTAAATTCTCTTCAAGGCTCACGCAGTAATCTGCAAGGGTCTTTCCTCAAACAATACCTGTGAATATGTTAGTGCACAAAATATGGTACAAAGTCACGATCAAGCAGGGGATTTTTTTTTTCAAACTACTTTAGTGTAGGATGGTTTCGAAGGGGAAGACCTGGTTCAGGGGATTACCCATATCTACCGCTTCCTAACCCCTGCCATCTACACTGATCCTTATTTTTCTTTATTTTCCTTTTTTTTCTTTTTTTTTTCTAGAGCCCCCCACTTGAAATTGACGGTGTGCCATAATAATGTGTAGCACAGAAACACAGCCACAGTATTTTTGAAGTCACCTAAGAGCCCATCTGAAAAAATAGACTTGTTTGCAAAAGTTTGTTCACCATGATTTTTCCAAGGGTCTAAACGAATTCAATATGCTGAACTAAGCTAGCATGAAATCGTCTATTTACATAAACTTTCATATCACAAGGAAAATCAGAAATCAGATGCTGACAAATTCATGAGTTCAGAGCAGCAAAGCCGTAGCATCAGAGATTAACATGTTCATCATTCAACGTGTTTTCAGCAAAGGTTTTGAGCAAGTATCAGGTAAGTACATTCAATCATTTTTCTGCAATTTTTTTTTTCCTCAGCACATTTAGCAGTCATAACAATCATCAATCGAAATATAATCGAATCAGCCACCACACACTTAAAACATGCTTAGTCCCTAAGCATTCTAGCATAAATAATGAGCAAGCAGGGTAGAAAAATATTATTTGATTGATGAAAGTGTAAATTTTTGCAGAAAAAATAAAGTTGAAGCTCTTACCGGCCTAGTTTAACGTCTTGGCCAAGACGGAGCTGCGCTTAAATGTTGAGATTGTAGGGATTGTAGGTTTATTCGACGTCTTCAAATTTGTAATCCTGGCTTGTATCCGAAATATTCTTTCAGCGTGTGTTCATTCATCCATCTTGGCCTTAGCTTTCCTGTAAACAGCTTAAGTTGGGAATTGTACAGTAACCCCTTTTCTCCAACAGAAAAGTGTTTAGCTCTTAATTTCCTATCGTGCCATTTTTTCGAACGTTCCTTGTACAGCTTGTCACTCTCATAGCTCTCCATACGAATTTCTTCTACTTCATGTAAATCTAATATCTGTTTTTCACCTGCAGCTTTCATGTCGTAGTTCAGCTTCTTCACTGCTTCGCACTCCGTCAGCATCATAACTGCACCTGCTTCTTTGTCACTGGTTAGTAGTTCATGTTCAAAATTTGGCAGCTCATCAGAATCGTTAGAATTATCATAAGTATCAAGCCAAGCACAGTCCAAAGAGTCCCTCGGTTTTTTCATCATAGATTTCAAGGAAAATTTTACTTTCTCACTGCCCAAGTTCATTTCAATAGTTCCATTACCGCAGTTAATCACAGCTTGAACAGTATTCAAAAACGGCCTACCTAGTATGATCGGAGTTTCATTCTCAACATCCATCTCTAAAACATAGAAATCAACAGGCATCCAAAGTTCACCAATTTTAATGAGCATGTCCTCTAAAATACCTTTAGGCAACCTGGAGGTTCTATCAGCTAATCTCAGACTAATGGGCGTTGGCGTTAATTCTCCTACATCAAGCTTTTTGTACAGAGAATATGGCATTAACGAAATACTGGCACCCAAGTCACATAGAGCATTAGACACATTAACAGGACCTATTGTAATGGGAATACAAAATGCACCAAAATCATTCAATTTTTTAGGTATGGCATGTTGTATAATGGCACTACAATTTGCATCAAGTGTAACATCATCAGTGTGTAACTTTTTCTTGTTCGTGACAATATCTTTCAGAAATTTTGCATAACCAGGCATCTTAAGCATTATATCAGTGAATGGCATTGATACCTGAAGGTTGCTAAGAAGTTTAGCAAACCTTTGGATGTGTGAATTGTCGTTCCGCTTTTTCAATCTTTGCGGAAAAGGTACTTTCTCCTTGATCTCTTGCTTTCTTTTATCGATTTCTATTTCAGCATCTTGTTTCTGCAAAGGATCGAACAGGTTAGTGAAATTTCTATTTGAATCGGTTACCTGGTCGGAGGTGAGCTCGGACATGCGGTCGGATGGCAGCTTGGAGGTGCGATCGGCTAGCAGCTCGGTTGGGAGCTTGGAGGTCCGATCGGCTAGGCGAGTGTTATGGTCGGAGGTCCGATCGGTCATGCGGGCTGATAGCTCGGAGGTGTGCTCGGCTATGCGGGTGTTTGGATTGTTTTGCTCGGAGGTCCGGTCGTGTACCCGACCGGACATGCGGTCGGCTGTCTTAGTGTTCAGGTCGGTTACGCGATCGGTTGCCCTAGCTTGTTTTGCTCCTTGCAATTCCTTCCCGTTCCTCAAGGTGATAGCATTGATCTCCGTCTGATTTGCATCCGCTTGAGCTGGTAATTGACTTTGGAATCTAGATGCAGATGCTTGCTGAGCTATTTGATTCTCTAATATAGCATTATGTTTCTGGAGTTCGTTAAGCTTCTGCAATATTTGTTGGCTTTCCTGCTGCTGCTGCTGCATCATCTGTTGACTCTGTTGCTGTTGCTGAATCATTTGTTGTTGTGTAGCTGCAAGCTGTGCAACAATAGAAGATAGGTCAGTCGGATTAGAATTGCTAGACGATGCGACATTACCTGGATGAGTATTTTGAGGTTTGGGAGCAGTGGGTGCAACAGGATTGGCGTTCCATGGTTTCGGGGCTGCATAGTTTGTTTGAGGCATCTGATTGTTCTGATAATTGAAGTATGGTTGACACTGGTAGTTCCTATTAGCTTCATATGCAGGCCTACTGTTGTTGTTGTAGGGTTGATTCCGTATGAAGTTTACATCTTCTTCAGCGTGCATAGGCATGGGTTGCTGAGGAAGGACTGCGGGTGGCGGTGGAACAGCGTACTGGTTGTACTCCATTCCGACTTGTGCTACGCTAGGATTCTGATTCTTCATCAATGTTTCAAACATTGTGGTGAGGCGTTGAATGTCGTCCTTGGTTGCAACAGCACCACTGATGAAGTCTCTATCCTTAGGATAGTTGTTACGTCCACTGCCAAACTGTAGTGAGTTTGACGCCAGTTCTTCTATCAGTTGGAAAGCTTCAGTTGGTGGCAGCTTGTTGATGGCACCTTTTCCACTATTGTCCATCAGATGTCGGGCTTCCTTATCCATTCCATTGTAAAAGGAATACAGCAGCTGCCAGGCTGAGTTTCCATGATGTGGGCACTCCCACAGTAATCGTTTGAATCTTTCATAGGCCTCATGAAAATCCTCGCACATCTTTTGAGTGAATTTGCTGATTACTTCTCTAAGCTCTTTAGTCTTTGCTGGTGGGAAGAATTGCATCATGAATGCACTGGATAACTGGTCCCAGGTGGTGAACGTGTTTGGCGGATGGTTCTTGAGCCATTCCTTGGCTCTGTCCCTTAGTGACAAATGGAACAGACGAAGGTACATCGTTTCCAGGTCCACATTAGTTGGCTTGTATGTCGCACAGAAACCTTGAATTGATCCAGGTGATGATGAGCATTACCAGTCATACCATTGTAGGCATTACTAGTTATCATCTGTATGAGGCCGGACCTCCATTCGATATTTCCTCCTTCAGGCATCTGAATGGGATTTCCTTGAGTATGGGTTGATGGTATCATGAAGTCTGCGATAGTAGGTTCTCTCTGCTGAACAGCAACGTTCACCAGATTGTTGTTGTGAATGTTCTCCATCTTTCCTCTACCTTTCCTTCCTCTCTTCGTCTTGTTTCTCGTTTGCATCAACAGACAAAAGAAGAATTAAAAGTGAGTACTAAACAGATAATGTACTAAAGTAATAAACAAATATAATAACAGAAAATAAACAAATAAACTAGCTCCCCGGCAACGGCGCCATTTTGATCGGTTGTAAATATAGTGATTGTAGTGCAACTCGCGATCAAACAAATAATCTGAGTGTGACTCAGGTCGAATCCACAGGGAACTAGTTTGGCTACTTTCTGTAAATAGTTGTTTATATTAGTACGGAAATGGGGGGTTTGAAATAAAAGTGCAGTACAGTAGAGTAAATAAAAGAAACAGTGAAATGATTTATACAGAGTTTAAGGTTTGATTTGTTGTTGCATGCGGTTGTTGTTTGGTTGTTTTTCAGAATGATGAAACATTGGGAATCAATGACTTCCCCAGAAATAGACAAATTATAACACAAATTACTGCAGACTCAACTTTCGCTTCTTGCCTAACAGTAGATCTTAATATATGATAGTGAATTATTTCTCTAGGTCATTTGCCTTATTACATGCTCAACTTTCGCTTCTTGCATAATAACAAAACTAGATATACAAATCATCAAGACTCAACTTTCGCTTCTCGCCTATCAGATTTTATCTCATTACATGCATAGACTCAACTTTCGCTTCTCGCCTATCATGCAACTATGTAAACCTACTGTGACATGCTACTGCAAACACAGACAAAAGGTACAAATAATTCTCATACAAACATTATTGATATCTCGCGAAAATACCAAAGACAGGATGCATGAATTGAACTATTCATATCTAATGTAAAGAAACGAAATCATAATCATATAAAAAGACATGTGTTACAACTGATGTTTCTGGGGATCCATTGGATCCCAATAAGTGGACTACTCACTCATCGTGAGTTGATACATAACAACAGCTAAATAAATTGAAGTACAAGAGGTTAAGAGAAACCCTGATGATGAACTTCTTCTGTGAATGTTGCTGTTGTCGCCAAGTATCTCCTGTGGTTTTCTCCGATTAGGTCTGATGATGGATCCCTCACTGATGTGGTCTTTCTATAGTGTTGTTGCAATAACTTTGTGTTTCTCAATGCAGCTTTTCAATCTTCGATCGCCTCTTTGTGTCCCGATGAAATTCACATTGCTCGATGAATGGAAATAAATGCGCTCTAGGGTTTCATGTCGGGTATGCGAGCGGCTGTGCGAGCTGAAGGGGCGGATAGCCGGGCGTGCATGCGAGGAGAAGAGGCCGGATGGCCGGGCGTGGGCACGAGGAGAAGAGGCCGGATGGCCGGGCGTGGGCACGAGCCTTGTGCGTGTGTTTTCATGCAGCTTTTGCCCAATTTCGACATTTACTTCACAAGTTAATGCATCACTGAAACACTAAGTAAAACCATCAGTTCTGCGTAATATTATATGGATATGGAACTCAAAGTGTATGGATTTATACATCAAAGATCATGCAAATAATTGCTCATCAAAAGCCTCTCAAGGATTCATTTTTCTGAGTGATGAACTCAGTGATCTTAGTTAGGGTCAAATCCTCTCTTCCAAACAGAATTACATCAATAAGGCCATCAAACTGGTGGGGCAGGGAGCTAAGGAGAATTACAGCTTGGTGTTCTTCTTTAATAGCATCCTCACACCTCTCTAAGTCTTGGGTCATCCTAAGGAAAATATATAGATTTTCTTGGATGCTAAGGGACAATTGCATCTTAAAGGTAAATATCTTATTAAGTAGGAATATCCTATTGGGCAAAGACTTAGTTTGATAAGGGTTTTAAGGGTATCCCACATCAGGGGTATAGCTACATCATCTGCAAGTCTTATCATGATCTTAGCTAAGGCTATTTCCTTAAGGTCCTTTTTAGTTTGGTCTGAGGTTGGGCACAACCATTCCTCACTAACAGCCCTCCAACACTTTTCCTTAATCAAAATACCCTTCATTCTCATATTCCACATATCAAAATCCATGTACCCATCAAAGGGCTTAAGCCTAATATCAGTCATTATCAAGGAGAACAAACAGCAAGATTTAGAACTCAAAACACAGAAATTCAGTAGCAAATACTCAGGCTCCACACCACAGTTCACAAGAACACAATTGAAGGTCACAGTTTATGCAAGATAACACACACAAATGAGGTTCAGTGCCAGTCCAGGCCACTACTGCTATAGGCGGGCCAACAATGACACTAAACTCTATTTTTTGACCAAGAATCACACCTATGTCCACCAGAATCAACAATGATCGATGAATCACGGGCTTTGATACCACAATGTTATATGAATGTATAAGGGAATGGATAATTTTAATGATTGAAAGTAAAAATACAATGCAATGGAGTAACTCTCCAATTGTTCAATCAAGCACAAATCAAACAGTCTATACACTCAACACTTAAGCAAGCAATCAAACGAGATAGTAGAGATGAATGTTGGAGGGATTTCAGCCCCCTCCGATAGCCCTGTGACCAGGTGACCGGCGACGCTTTGACCAGTCGAACCCCACGGCTATCAGCAGCTCCAAACTTCAGCCAAGCCTCTATCGAACACTCAGTGATCACTCAAACCACGTTCGATGCTCTGGCAACTCGAACCGCTCAAACCAATCACGAACTCAACGAAGTTCTTGAAGAATCGCACGACTGCTCTCAAAATCGAATTTCGAAATTAGGAACCCTGATTCCCAAATTACGTTCCTTTTATGAGAAACCCAGGTGAGCCACAAAATGCAGCGTTTGGGCCGAAAACAAACAAGTCGTTGGCGCGTCTCCAAAATGCTACCGTTCCATTAAACCGAAGACTTTGGCTTTGCTTGGACTACGTCGCTTCGGGTGTAACAAATTGCAACTGACATTCGCGCCTTGCCCAAAATTGCTCCGTTTCATTTGAACCGACTCCCGCCTGCTGAAAACGCTGCCGTTTTTGACTCTGCTACCCAATTCTCCAGAAATAATCAAGTCCTGTCCAGAACCTCTACTGCCCGTTTTTGAACCGACTCATGCTTGCCTAAGTCTATTCTAAACCTAATGATTTGTGCTTGTAATGTTCAAAACAAATAGATTACAATCCTTACAGAAATGAATGTCAGATAGTTTTGTTACACTGAAGAATCAAGCATCCTGTGTTAGGCTTAAGTATTTTATCAGTTTATATCTTAAATGCTAACAGGTGAACATTAAAATTAGACCTGCACAAGTCTGGGTTCGGGCTGGGCTATTTTGCCTATTTATAACCCGTACAATCGGGCCGGGCTAAACCCACCCGGTCAATTCGGGCTCAAAATCTTGTCCAAGTCTGCCCTATTAACCGGGTCGGGTTACCCATCGGGCCAACCCGGTACAAAATATATATATATATAGGAGCGCTCAAATGAGGACACATAAATAGTGTGAGGACGTATGGACACATCTCACACCACACATCTAACCTCCCGTGCTTTGTGGGCGCGTCATGTGTCCCGCTACCAAAAATCCATCAAAAGCAAAAAGCAAATAGTAAAACCCACTACCCAAAAATCTACTATTCTGCACACGTGGCGCGTTGTGGTTGGTTGTCCTCATGTCCTCATACTATTCACGTGTCCTCAACCGAGCGCACCCCTATATATATCGATACATTTTTTAACTTTCCAGGTTGAATAAAAACACTATTCAGAATTCAAAACAAAAATATTCACCACATTGATGTCAAACTTTCCCAAAAGACATTAACAAAAAACTGATCCAGAATGTGGCTGAGTCTTTGACTCAGAATGAAAAACATTCAAAATTTAGAATGTGCCTTGATATTTCCTCTCCATGCTTTTGATCCATCACTAGTGATAAATTGCATTGACCTGCTCCTGCATCAGTAATAACTCAGTTAGCCTGAGCATATTTCAAAAATGTATTACAAAAATGTTCGAACTCAACTGCATTACAGGCTGGGGCTTACCTGAGCATATTTCAAAAATGTATTACAAAAATGTTTGAACTCAACTGCATTGCGGGCTGGGGCTTACCATTCAAACTTTTTGCAGTTAATGCAAATGCATTTCATTCGAAAAATTTGCAGCAGTCCATGGTTTTCCTTCATTCTCATATGTCTGTTTCACACAAATAAATCAGTAAATAAAAATACAAAAGAGAAAGCAAACTGTATTTGTACAATATAGTGCTTCATTATCATTGAGTGTATGAAGCAAAAATAGAATTAAAACTTCTATGTACAGCAGAAAAACACCGAAGCTGAGTCACGGCTTGATCACGGGCTCAAGTACGTTTACTTTGTTATTGTTTGTTTCTTAAGTTCAATAGATAATGAAAATTAAATTTTTCGGATTTAATAGGTAGCGGATTAATGGCGGGCCTATTAGTCTAATCGGGCTAAAATCTGTGTCCAAATCCGGCACTAAAAGAAATACGGACCGGATCGGGCTGGTCCGTCGGACTATGATGCTTGTCCAAACCCGTTTAAATGATCGGGCGAGCGGATCGAACTGGTTGGACTTGCCCCGTTTAAATGATAGTGCATCAAATAAGCATACACGTTCATAGATTTGGATGCTTTTGGCAAAATCACATGAAGACGAAGTGCTCATGTCCCGTACACTCAAATTATTAATAGCAATTTGAAGAAATGGTATAGTTTAATATCTTTTCAGATAAACTGTATAGTGTTAAGCAAAATTGATAGTTTTAAAAAGAATTCAGTTGTTAATATAGAGATTATATAAAAGAAACGACGTAGTGATGCTGTTGTATCAAAACTACATAGTTATCAAATGGTTGTAAATAACTTGGCTGCACAGGATATAAATCCGCTTTTTTTATTTTTGTGAAAAAAATCCATTTTTAGTCAAGTTGAGTTCAAATTTATTTATGGTATTTCATTAAGGGTGCGGTTCAGGTACAAACCAAATTATAAATAAAAACTACAAACCGATTATAAAGCCGACACGTGTCCCAGTTTAGTCGAAATCCCGGAGAAAACACGGAGGGGTATAATAGTCATTCCACACTAATGGGTATAAAACCTAATAATGTTATTTTCAATTTAGTCCAAAAATTGTTAGTGTTCAGACTTAAAATACTGATGTTCAGACTTAAAAATACTTAATAATCAGACTTAAATGGTAGTGTTCAGACTTAAATGGTAGTGTTCAGACTTAAAAATACTTAATAATCAGACTTAAATGGTAGTGTTCAGACTTAAAAAGGTAGTGTTCAGACTTAAAAAAAGTAGTGTTCATACTTAAAAATACTTAATAATCAGACTTAAATGGTAATGTTCAGACTTAAAAAAGTAGTGTTCAGACTTAAATGGTAGTGTTCAGACTTAACTGGTAGTGTTCAGACTTAAAAAAGGTAGTGTTCAGACTTAAATGGTAGTGTTCAGACTTAAATGGTAGTGTTCAGACTTAAAAATACTTAATAATCAGACTTAAATGGTAGTGTTCAGACTTAAATGGTAGTGTTCAGACTTAAAAATACTTAATAATCAGACTTAAATGGTAGTGTTCAGACTTAAAAAATGTAGTGTTCAGACTTAAATGGTAGTGTTCAGACTTAAATGGTAGTGTTCAGACTTAAAAATACTTAATAATCAGACTTAAATGGTAGTGTTCAGACTTAAAAAGGTAGTGTTCAGACTTAAAAAACGTAGTGTTCATACTTAAAAATACTTAATAATCAGACTTAAATGGTAGTGTTCAGACTTAAAAAGGTAGTGTTCAGACTTAAAAAAAGTAGTGTTCATACTAAAAAATACTTAATAATCAGACTTAAATGGTAGTGTTCAGACTTAAAAAAAGTAGTGTTCATACTTAAAAATACTTAATAATCAGACTTAATTAAATTGTAGTGTTCAGACTTAAAAAAGGTAGTGTTCAGACTTAAATGGTAGTGTTCAGACTTAACTGGTAGTGTTCAGACTTAAATGGTAGTGTTCAGACTTAAATGGTAGTGTTCAGACTTAAAAATACTTAATAATCAGACTTAAATGGTAGTGTTCAGACTTAAATGGTAGTGTTCAGACTTAAAAATACTTAATAATCAGACTTAAATGGTAGTGTTCAGACTTAAAAAAGGTAGTGTTCAGACTTAAATGGTAGTGTTCAGACTTAAATGGTAGTGTTCAGACTTAAAAATACTTAATAATCAGACTTAAATGGTAGTGTTCAGACTTAAAAAGGTAGTGTTCAGACTTAAAAAAAGTAGTGTTCGTACTTAAAAATACTTAATAATCAGACTTAAATGGTAGTGTTCAGACTTAAAAAGGTAGTGTTCAGACTTAAAAAAGTAGTGTTCAGACTTAAATGGTAGTGTTCAGACTTAAAAATACTTAATAATCAGACTTAAATGGTAGTGTTCAGACTTAAAAATGTAGTGTTCAGACTTAAAAAAAGTAGTGTTCATACTTAAAAATACTTAATAATCAGACTTAATTAAATGGTAGTGTTCAGACTTAAAAAAGGTAGTGTTCAGACTTAAATGGTAGTGTTCAGACTTAACTGGTAGTGTTCAGACTTAAAAAAGGTAGTGTTCAGACTTAAATGGTAGTGTTCAGACTTAAATGGTAGTGTTCAGACTTAAAAATACTTAATAATCAGACTTAAATGGTAGTGTTCAGACTTAAATGGTAGTGTTCAGACTTAAAAATACTTAATAATCAGACTTAAATGGTAGTGTTCAGACTTAAAAAAGGTAGTGTTCAGACTTAAATGGTAGTGTTCAGATAAATGGTAGTGTTCAGACTTAAAAATACTTAATAATCAGACTTAAATGGTAGTGTTCAGACTTAAAAATGTAGTGTTCAGACTTAAAAAAAGTAGTGTTCATACTTAAAAATACTTAATAATCAGACTTAATTAAATGGTAGTGTTCAGACTTAAATGGTAGTGTTCACACTTAAAAGCTTAATGATCAGACTTAAAAAAAAGCAATGATCAGACTAAAAATTCTTAATGATCAGACTTAAAATGGTAATGATCATACTTAAAAAGAATTCTATGATCAGACTTAAAATTAAAGAGTCTTGCCCTAAGAATTCTATGATCAGACTAAATTTTTTTTATATTTTTATTTTTGATTAAAACATGAATTTGACCCTTCAGATGATCGAATTTGCCCTAAAAACACCGACCTCACCACGTAGTTGTGAGTCTTGCTCAGAATGCCGTTTCCACTCAAAAAATACTAGGCTTTCATCAAATTCTGACACAGGCGCATAAACATCAAATTTTGCATAGCATTTTTCAGATGTTCCAATTTCTGCATGTAAGTCTGATCATTACCATATTAAATCTGATCATTATCAATTTTAAGTCTGATTATAACCATTTTAAGTCTTGTCATTACTGATTTAAGTCTGAACATTGTAGTGTTCAGACTTAAATGGTAGTGTTCAGACTTAAGATGGTAAGACTTAAAAATACTTAATAATCAGACTTAAATGGTAGTGTTCAGACTTAAATGGTAGTGTTCAGACTTAAAAAGTCTGATCGTTAACAATGTTTTTTAAGTCTGAACAATGTTTTTCAAGTATTGTCATTACTGGTTTAAGTCTGAACATTGTTTTTTTAAGTCTGAACATTGTTATTTAAGTCTGATCGTTAATGGTTTAAGTCTCATTATTATTTTTTAAGTCTGAACAATGTTTTTTCAAGTCTGAACAATGTTTTTTCAAGTATTGTCATTACTGGTTTAAGTCTGAACATTGTTTTTTAAGTCTGAACATTGTTATTTAAGTCTGATCGTTAATGGTTTAAGTCTCATTATTATTTTTTAAGTCTGAACAATGTTTTTTCAAGTATTGTCATTACTGGTTTAAGTCTGAACATTGTTTTTTTAAGTCTGAACAGTAATATTTAAGTCTGATCGTTAATGGGTTAACTCTCATTATTATTTTTAAGTCTGAACATTGTTTTTTCAAGTATTGTCATTACTGGTTTAAGTCTGAACACTGTTTTTTTTAAGTCTGAACAATGTTTTTTAAGTCTGATTGTTAATGGGTTAACTCTCATTATTATTTTTTTAAGTCTGAACAATGTTTTTTTAAGTCTGAACAATGTTTTTTCAAGTATTGTTATTACTGGGTTAAGTCTGAACAATGTTTTTTTAAGTCTGAACATTACTGTAGCAAATTTTGGACATTTATACCCCTCCTATTGTTTATATATTTTTTAATAAGTCCATATGTATTTTTTTTATTTACAAAAAGAACCCCGACGGGATGAAATCTCGACTGAATTTTGATTGGTTAATTTTGACACGTGTCGAATTTTTTATGGGTTTGTAGTTTTTATTTATAAGATTAGTTTGTATTTGATCCAAACCCTTTCATTAAATATCCTGTTTGAGTTAAACGTATAATTCTTTTTACCTTAAATATTAAGTACTATAGTTAAGTAATGAAAAAAAAGTCATTCAATTAAATGTTTTTAGTTAAGTTAATTTAAGTTCATATGAGAGTAACGAATGAAGGACAAGTTTTGTGCTCATGTGCACGTGCCGAGTTTCATCTTCTCACGTGCTACTACTTCCCATTAGCCGACGCATGTCATATACTGTAATGCCTTTAATGTGCCCGACACCATTCAACCTATTTTCTTATGCCATAATCTCTTATCATCATTCAATGAAGTAAGGAACCTTGAGAGTAAAATATGAAGTTATTGTTCATCTTTTCTTTTTTACATTTTCTCTTCACTAATCTTTTTGAATTCAAATCCAGTTTAATTAGAAAATTACAATTTGTAAGTTATGAAATCACAATTTTTTTGATAAGCTGCTTGAAGCAAATAAGGCGATACAGATCGACTAAAAATTGAAAAATCCAGCTGGAAGCAGTACAAATAAATAAAAAATCAACATGAAAAAAAAAATTATGCTGTTCCACTTGACCTGGTGAGCCTAACACCTAAGGACTCACAACGTAAAAAAGCACTACGCGACAGCGTCTGTCCAATAGCCGATCTGACCTGGCGAAAAAAACACAGTACAAAGAACACGTGGCTATCAATGGACCGACCATGACAAGACAAGGCATTCAATGTATGGATAACTATGTGAGCTAGCAAGAGAGAGAAGAGTTGGTAACTTGTCAAAGACCCAAGGACAAGTGCTAGAAGCCCATCTACTTTCAAGTTTGACCGACATTAATTGAAGTTTGACCGGCCTTAGATGCCTAAGTGATGCGGCTGAAGATAAAAGGGGCAACTCTCACACAAGCATGTGCAACCTTTGCAAAACATCATTACATTTGCAGCAAATTGTCATGGTGTACCAAATCCACCATTTTGTCATCATGCCTGTACCGGTGAGGGAGCCGGGACGGAACAGTAGAAAACCAAAAAATCCAGCAGCACTGCAGTAATCGAACGATAGGAGACCCCAAAACTCCGCCTGTAAGGCTGTAAACACCCATACTTTACATACAAATACTCACCTCTCTACTCCAATCTCACCAAGAGAAAACGAGACTCGAGAGAGAGTGGAGAGTATGAGTATCCAAGGTGGAAGGGCGTCGAGAGAGACCCTAACTTAGGGCAAAAGAAAATAAAGAAAACAATTTGACTCCACAAATCCAGTCCACAACTTGACTCCACAAACAAAGAAAACAAAGAAAACAACTTGACTCCGCAAAAGAAAACAACTTGACTCCACAAAGAAACAATTTTAGAGAGAAGACAAAGCGTTTTTCGCATTCATGTAAGTTATGTTGAAAACTGATGCATAATGTCAGACATTATGCATCAGTTTTTTTGAGAACCGATGCATAATGTCAGACATTATGCATCAGTTTTTTTGAAAACCGATGCATAATGTCTGACATTATGCAACGGTTTTTTGAAAAAATCGATGCATAATGTCAAACATTATGCAACGCTTCATTATGCATCGGAACCAAAACCGATGCATAATATCAAAAAAACCGATGCATAATGCATCGTTTGTAGTAGTGTTGATATAAAGTTAATGATTTATATATACACCGTACCAGTGATACGTATGAATCAGAATTAAATATACACAGAATAAAAACTATATTATAACGTAATCATAAATTCATTCTTTAGGAGAGATGGTATCTAAGTATTTTATTAAGTGATTCTAACCCAACAATATAAATATGATTAGTGTTGTCGATTAGAAGTAGTCCCACTTACAAAAAGGTTTTACATCGGCAAAGCAATCCATATTAAGCTGATTTATATTCGATTATGGTTAGGAATTTAGATTTGGTTTAGTTTAACTAAGAAATTTACAGTCAAGTGACTATTTTTTTAAAAATGCAAGTGGAGCACGTAGAAGTATCACAAATGACTTAGGCTCTGTCCATTTAAATTTGTTTTTTTGACGGTTAAGATAAGATAAATTCCTTTCAGTTAGTATAAGTTAATTTCTTTTAATATAAGTTACTTTCAGTCAATATAAGTTAATATCAATCAATATAAGTTAATATCAGTTAAGATCAATTAAGATAAGTTAAGTTTCAGTTTAAATGGACAGCCCCTTAATCATGCACTTTATGTGGTTCTTAGATTTCGAAATGAGAGTAAATTTTTATTTACACCCTCAATTGCATCATTAAGATATTATTCTTAAATTTTAAGTGTTATCTTAATATAAAAAACGACCCCATTTTATTTTTAAAAGCCATCAAAACATTTTTTTAATCATATTGTAGTTTGTTTGACTGCACTTTATCTAAATCTTAATTTTAGAAAATGTATCAATCTTAAATTTAAAATCCTATTAAAATTTATCCATTTTCAATATTTAATAATAATAGTGAGAGAAAAGGATCAGGTACAAAATTGATTTTTTTGGTATAAAATAGAAACTAATCATAGCCCTTGATTATGATTTGAATGGATGAGATTAATTCCTGATTTTTTGTACATTTTCTCGGTGACGAATTATAAAATAAACTGATGAACTTTGTCGTATTTTTCATTTTGCTGCAAAAAAGTGACGAATTATAGGTTGATTTTGACGAACTTTGTATTTTGTACCAAAAATAAATTTTGTATCTGATCTTGACCATAATTTTGATATTATTTTATGTAAATTATATTATTTTCAAACCGCTATTTTTTACTTGAGGGCACTGAATATGAATCCCTTAGAGCATATACACTCGTTGAGGAGGTGCTATCTCCGGAGCACCTCCTCGGCTAGCACTTCCTCACACTATTCATACAAGCAGAAGATGCTAGACGGATTGTTTATACAGCGGTGCAAAGTCTAGCACCTCCTTGCACTATTCATTAAAAAATAAAATTAATTTTTTTTAAATATCAGATTATTGTGTGAATTATTGATCGAGATTTTTGATGAATTGTTACGTTACACGTGAATACTCTTAGATTTTTAGATAACCACCAAAGTTGTATAAAATTGGACCATTGGATCATCAAGTCAAAGTGGACGGTATAATTACATAAATGAAACATAATTGAAAATGCGAGTTAATTTAATCATCAAAGTTAAGTGGGCGGTAACAATTCAAAAACTCTTCAGCAGTGTCTTCCACATTTTCCTCTTCATAGCTTTGAAGAATGGCAGTTTTCCTCTTCGAGAAGTACCTCTTTGACATTGGGGTCATTACTTCCGTTTTCATTTGCATAATCATTGTTTCCTCCTCTAATTTCCTCAAATTTAAAGCATGTTTTTGCATTTCCTTATCTTCTTGGTCTTCCTTTTTTGCCAGTTCATAAATGCCTATTGGTTATTCGCCATTTTTTCTAATGTCGCATCCCTTTT
Source organism: Rhodiola kirilowii (assembly GCA_033675215.1). Taxonomy (NCBI): domain Eukaryota; kingdom Viridiplantae; phylum Streptophyta; class Magnoliopsida; order Saxifragales; family Crassulaceae; genus Rhodiola; species Rhodiola kirilowii. The sequence goes on from CM066193.1 coordinate 53,243,031, forward strand.
GATTGTCGAACTCATAGTTTGTTTTCCTTTTCGTCTTGCCTCCTTGGCGGCCTTAACACCCGCCGATCAAATCAGACTCAAGGAAATTTCGGAGTTCATGTTCGTAGTCAAGAAAGTTTGATCATCAAACCTCATTTGTAGGTGATTCATCAGGTAGTGGACTAGCATGATAGGTGTACGTGGGTGGCGTACTTGTTTCCGTCGTACCAAATGTTTGGTGGTTTTTCACTTCTTCTCAACATGGAAAGTGTATTAACTCCTTCTTCTTCTTTGCAACATACAGAGTTTACGCTTTTCTTATCTATCCATCACAAAATTAACCAATATAATTAAACAATATAATTGAATAATTTATATAAAAAATTATCTAATAAAACACTACCTCATCTTGTAAATTATATTACATCCGGATTCCGGATTTCTTCTTGCAAATGCAAGACAAGAACTCCAGAAAATCAAGTTGGGTTTCAACTTTGCAAATCGAGAAGCTAGTGCCACTTGTGACCTTGGTTCCGCGCTCGGTTGATTACCACCCGAAATCCAATTATGGTGAAAATCATTATGGATTTTCTCCACAATTTATCGATCTTTTGTCTGCTGCCAGATATCGGATCGAGGGATTGACGACAATAAGAAATGCACAATTGCACATCTTCCGCCATGGACCAAATTGAAGACATTTTGAAAGAAATAATGCCTGCTTGAAATATGAATGAGAGAATGAAAATTGGTGTTTTCTACATGAACTTTGAGTGTGTATTTATAGCATTATCTACAACACTATATATTTAAGGGCGGATCCAGGGGGTCCTAGGACCCTTCTCGAATTTCAGTGTAAATTTTTTTGAAAAAATAAGAAACTTCTCAAATATAGTAAGTTGTCCAAATCATGTTCAAATCATCTTCCTTTGCTATTGATTTGCGTTCAGATTAGTGCCCGATTGCTTCGAGTGGGAATCGTTTTTCTAAATACGACTGGTGGGGGTCTGTGTAAGCAGTTTATGGTTTTCTATCGGAGAAGATGATGAATAGTATTTTTACTTTTGAAAATTTTCAATTTAACCCTTAAAGTTTGGAACTTGCTATTAAATGTTTCTAATTTAAAAGATATTACAATTTGATCCAGCAAAATTAAACTTTAGTACAATTGAACCTAAACCGTGTATTATACAGAAAAAATTACAATAATATATTTAGAAAAATTTAGACAGAAAAATACTCAAATTCTCATTGGTTTAATACATATTACGAAAGAGAAAGGATCCGGTACAAAGTGATAAACATGGTAAAAAATACAAAACAATCTCATCCTTTGATTTTGTAATATCTATGGATCAGATTAAGTGTAATAAATAAATAAAAATTCAAATTAATATTAGATTAGGGGTATATTTGGAATACAACACTTGCACACTCTCTCTCCTCACTCTCTCTCTCTCCTCTTTACTTCGAAAAATTTCAGATCTGAAATTTTACGAAGCCTATTTTGAAATGGGTTGGGGCTTCATACGCAGATTTTGAAATGGGTTTGGGATGGTTATGATTTTGTGGTGAATGGGGCTTCGGATTTTTGGGATGGTTATGATTTTTATGATTTTGAAATGGGTTTGGGATGGTTACGATCATCCATGGACGACGACGCCGATGTTCATCCATGGACGACACGAATGCGTTCGAGGTTTTTACAGAGGGTTCGGGACTTCGTTGATGGGGACGATTCCGGCTCGAGCTCTGTCCATGGACGATTCCGGCTAGTGCAGCTATGGCCAGTGGTGTATCGGCGTTGATCACAATGCCTCTTGACATAATTCTTAACGAATTATAATTCAATTATGACGAATTATGTCATTGTTCGTCAAAATTGGACTATAATTCGTCATGAATTTCGACATATTGTAGTATAGTTCGATTAACAATGCTATAATTCGTCATATGTAACCAAAATTCTTCCAAATTTTGGCAGTAACAATGTATAATATGTCAAGAATTTATAATTCGTTATGGCCAAATTATAATTAGTTATGTCATAGTTCGTCCAAATTGGACTATATTTCGTCAAGATTTCAATGAATTATAGTGCACTTTTGACGAATTATAACATAATTCATCACATTTGGACTAAAATTCGTCAACAATACGACAGTATCATCGATAGTTAGGCATTATAATTTATAGTTCGTCATCACTAATTTATAGTTCGTTATCCAATTTTGGACTAATTTTGTTATAGTTCGTCCAAATTGGACTATATTCGTCAAGATTTCGACGAATTCTAGTGCACTTTTGATGAATTATGACATAATTCATCACATTTGGACTATAATTCGTCAACAATTCGGCAGTATCATCGATAGTTAGGCATGATAATTTATAGTTCGTCATCTGCAATTTATAATTCGTTTTGACCATTCGTTCAGAACTGTTTTTGATTTCTTCTGCGTTTCTTCTGTGTTTCTTCTCCGTTTCTTCTGCGTTTCTTCTGCGTTTCGACCGCGACTCTTTCTTCCGATTTCGACTTCGATTAGTTCGTTTTCGATCGTTTTCGATCGCGATTTCGATTTCGATTTCGATTCGAGTGCTGTTGTTGTTTGAAGCCGACGCCGACAGTGACGACACAGATCCGATTGATTCCTTTAATCATCCATCATCGACGACGACGCCCTGTTGTTTCTTCGATTTAGATTTCGTTCTTCCGCGTTTCAGTTCTTCCGATTTAGGGTTTCTAGTCGTCGTGATTTGAGAATTGGAGAGGAGAGATAAGGTTTTTTTTGTCAATTATACCCTTTCGAATTGTAATCACGTATAAAATTCCATTAATTACTAATAAAAATTCAATTTGTTTCAGCCTTAGGATCTTCAAAATGAATGGTGCAGATTGTTTTGTATTTTGCACCAGATCTGGGCTTTGCACCAGATCTGGCCTCTATTACGAAATATATATAATATATTTCAATAATAATTTAATAATAAAATTTTAAAATACATGGAATACCACCATAAAATTTAACTTTTCTTATTTTCTCCAAAAAAAAATCATAATTGTATACATATTTGGGACCCCGTCCCTAAAGCTTCTGAATCCGCCAATGTATATGAATGACAACTCTCAAGTATTGAGCATTCTAAGTGGAGCATGGACATGGTCTTGGCTTATCTCCATCAACTGAATGACAACTCTCAACAGCAGCATGGTCTTGGCTTATCTCCATCAACTGAATGACACCTCTCAACAACAGCATGATCTTGACTTATCTCCATCAACTGAATGACAATTCTCAACAGCAGCATGGTCTTGGCTTATCTCCATCAACTGAATGACAACTCTCAACAGCAGCATGGTCTTGACTTATCTCCAACAACTGAATGACAACTCTCAACAGCAGCATGATCTTGGCTTATCTCCATCAGCAACAACAGACCTATGTCTATCACAAGTTCACGAGCAGACATTATTTAAAAGATGTTTATTCTAATTGAGAGTTGAGACAGCCAAATATGATACCTGACAATTGCATAAGGACAAGTGCATGAGGAATCTCAGCCAAACCCTATATCCTACGCTAACCCCAAATCAACACCGACACAACTCAAACCCAAAATAAACCCCCGCACGACTCCAGTTCACCTGAGGAAAGAGACGACGGGAATCCAGTGAGGAATCAAAGAGATTGAGAGGCGCAATTCTCCGAATTGAGAGCGCGGGCGTAAACGCTCAGAGCAAGACGCAACAACGAACTAGATAGCCCAAACCGAATTAGATAACGACCCTTCCTCGCCTGCGGACGTCCTCCCTAAACCAAACCGCTGCACGCAAACGAACCGCGGACGTCCTCCATATCACGCTCAGGTCCTAAAATTCCCACCGCCGGTGTATATGCTCTTAATTTTCATTGCAACATGAAGAACACGGGTAAGAGCAGTAACAGGTGGGCCCAGCTAAACTGGAGACAAGAACAAAGCAAGGGATAAAAAACAGAGCAACTCCTTCTCCTCATATTTCTCTTTTTCTTCTTACAGCCCAAATTCACATACACCTCGTCTACATCTTCCAACAAAATTTCCGACAAAAAATAAAAAGTAAATCATCATTCACTGGCTGAATTCTGTTCTAGGGAAATCAGGATGTCCTGGAACAACAGAGGGACTCTGTTTTTGTACCTTTGTTGCTTCTGCTCTGGCATCTTGTTCACCAACAGGTTTTACATCTCTCACTCAACTTGTTTTATTGTCCTTCTGATTGATTTGATGAACTCATTATTCTCTGAATTTGGAAATTGGGAAATTGTGAATTCAGAATATGGAGTGAATCAGAGTCTGGAGGGATCACGAAGGCATTGATTAGTTCAGAGGCAGAGCAGCTCAACTTCGTTTTAAATGGATGCCCTCCCATCAAATCGAAAGACGCGATTCGCCAAGTTTACAAGGCTCAAAATCCCATAAAGTCAGTCATCTGATCTCTAACCCTTTATTTGGTTCATGGAAAATTTGTGAGATGGAAAGAAAATTTGGAAGAAAAAATAATCGCATGGTCGATTACAGAAGGATTCAATGCAAACTTTTTCCTTGTCATTTTCCAACTTTACCGAAAAATTTCACTTCATTTTCTTTTCAAAAAAATTTCCTTGAAACAAACGGAGGGTAACACAAACAATTTCAGTTCAATAAAGTTTGTGTTGGTCTATGTCTGAGCTTTAAAATTTTATGCAGCACAATGGATAAGACCATATCAAATTTTCAGATGAAGTTGGCTGCTGCAAGAACTGCGCACAAGTCTATGGTGGAGATCTCGCCTGAATCAGACCATCTCCCCACAGACTCCTCTTCGCCTCTCCACAAATGGTTACAGATTTTTGCCCACCCTTTAACATAAGATAGCCCGCTCGTCTGCTCCACATGGCACTTCGGGGCATCATCTCCGTCTTTGACTCTTCGGTCGCGACTTCATCTCCGTCACCGTCTTCGCCTTCTCGGTCGACCGTCGGTGAGATTGCAATCCGATGAAGTACAATACAAAGGATAGTTCAGTGAGGCTAGCTTATGAACCCAAATCTCTAGCCCAAAAGCAATAGCTCTCCTTACTAGGAAAACGATTGTTAAAGTTGCATGTGGAACTAATCATACGACATCCTAAATGGAAATAAGCAAAATTCAAGGTGGTGGCAAGTTTTCGGTGCTTCGTCAATTGTATGATGATTGTAGAAGGCTGCGGGTATTCCTCTTTGCTTCGCTTGCAGAAGATTCCATCTACATCTCTATTAAGCCCGTTAGTTGATCTACTTTTAAAGAGGTACGACACTTCCACACGGAACTTTTATGTAAATGGACACGCCATCCATATAACATTGGAGGATGTTTTGTATCTCACTGGTTTGCCTATTAGAGGCAAACCAGTGATCGCTGACAACACCTGTGATACGTCAGCATTTCAACGAGTGTTTGGAAGAGAGACCGCGCAGATAAAAACCGATCAATTGTGTGAAATTGCAAAATCCGTGAATCAACCTAATGAAATAAGGATGAAAGCATCCTCCTTCCGGTTATCACGTGCATGATTGCTCCTAAGATGGATCGAACAAATGTGTTTACTACTTATGTCCAGTTCATAGAGAACTTGGAGGAGGTAAACACGTTTGCTTGGGGAGCGGTCCTGCTCGCCTTCATGCAGTTTAATATCAAAAATAAGAATAAGAGGAAGTCAATATGCGGGTGTCTGTGGGTTCTTTTGGATTTCTTCATGCTCCGCATCGAAAGAGTGCGGAAACAAATCAATGTTCAACTCCCAATGGAGAACCTAAGCATTCCCTTTTTGGTTCAGATATTGGAGGCGGTCAATCCAATCTCTAATAATCACAAGAGAGACTACGGTCCTGTGGACGAGCTGTTGAATTCTCTGACGTTGGATGACTTCTTATGGAAACCGTATAATACGGACATGTTGCCTCCCGCTTTACAAGACCAAGCAGAATATGGAACTTTTGTAGGCCCAATATTATGCAACAACTATGTAGTGAACCATGAGCCGTATCGATTTCATCTCCAGTTTGAAGTCTTTAGTGGTTTGGTCCTTCAGACTACACATCTTCCCCCAGTCACATACCTTCACAATCAGGGTAGTGGTGCACCAAACTTTCGAAAGTATTATGAGAGAGACCTTAGCTTATGGGAAAATGGCCATTTTGCACAAACACGCCTCATGGTGACTTATTCTAGAAGAAATCGTAGGGTTGGAGATGAAGGTGCAGATGGAGGTAGCACGACTCACAGCTCGCAACAAACAACTCTCTCTCATAGACGGGAACCCAACTGGCAGCCCGACGGCACGAAGCTTGTCTAGTAGCCCCTCGGACTGCAACTACCAAAACTCTCCCGATGGCAACCCGACTCGCAGCCACTCGGCTCAAACTCTCCTAGGAGTTCTCCTCCTCTCCTCCTTGAATATTCCCTTATTGGTTGTACTACAGGTGGCAGCACTTCAAATGTGGAGACCCTTCCTCATGAAAATCGCAAGAAGAAGCCAGAATGGAAGTAACACCTCGCACCCTTCCCACTCTGGGTCCAAGATCATGTGTTCCTCCTGATTTTTATCCCCCTGAATACTCTGCAATGGCGAATAAGCAAGCGAAACAAGAGGATTCCCGGGGAAAATAATCTATTTTTATTCCCCCGGATCCGGTTTTCCATGGGGAAAAATAAAAAAATAGGTTTTTTAACTGACCGGATTCCCGAGATTCGATTTTCCACGGGATCCAAATTTTTGATGCCTCGACCAGAAGTGACCAAACATGCACGGGTCAGGATTCCCCTAACACCGAATTCCTACGATCCGTTTTTTGACGCCCTATATATATTCATGTTCTCTCGTTCATTTTCTACATCCAAATACACTTCCTACTATAAATCTCTCATCATTCCACTCGTTTTAGCAACTTCCTTCGACATGGTAATGCTCACTCTTGATAATTTAGATGTTCCAATCATGGACGAGTACGACCGGGAAGAAATGGAGAATTTTGAAATGGTCGCTGTTGAAAATCTGCATTAAGAGAATGCAGTACATCGTTACGTATGGGATCATCCAGATTTTGAAGATATTTCGACATGGGAAAACAATCAACCAGCCGATGAGTATATGGGAGGAAATTTTGGTCAATCGGATCTCCGCGAATACCTTGGAGTTGGGACTGAGTTTGACTCAAAAGAACTTGCCATACATGCGGTGCGGAAGTGGTCGATAATGAAACGGGTGGAATACATGGTAAAAAAATCTAACCCTTCTTTTATGGTGTTTCAATGTCGAAAAGGTCAAGAAATTTGTCCATGGGGCCTCCGGATAGCTGCACTGGAGGAAGTCACCGCTGGGAAGTGCGAAAGCGTCGTGTGCACCTCATATGTCAGAATGACACAATTATGTCCAACAACGTCCATATGACGCCTAAGTACATCGCTAAAGAACTGTGGGATGTGATGACAAAAAAATTACGGTTGAGTGGATTTAGCTTGCATTGGCGAAGGGACAAGACCTTCTGTTATGACCAACAACAGTACTATAGGTACTCGAATATTGGATTTAGCTTGCATTGGCGAATGGACAAGACCTTCTGTTATGACCAGTTTGATGGCATAATTTGCACCTTTAAATTCTGCCATGAGGTTGTCATGATGAAGCCTCTCCTTGAGTACTGGACTGGCCGACATCCCTCTGGCCCATTTCAGTACGCCTTCGCCTTGTCAGATTTCTACCGATGTTGGTACGTTTGAAGTGAGGATTAGGCATATGAGGAAGTTCATCATAGGGTTCCCAAAAGTCAAAATGAGAAAATGGACTGAAATGGTTACTCCAGGTCATGTTGTAAGCTTCAGTGTATACTCATGAGGCACTTAATCGCTGTATTCCATGTTCGTAAACTTACAAACTGCAATTGCATGACTGTAAGGAATATGAAGTGTCGTCCATTTTCCACATTCACATGTTCTCTTGGGTAGGCAAACTTTCCACAGATGATGCTTAATTCCCGTGGTAACCTGATAAATTCCCTGGGACAGGTTAAAATGTACGACTCTGTGGAACTGTGCCCTTTCTCTGAGTTCCTCCAACCTCTCGTGTACCTTTGGTGCAAAAGCCGAATCCGTATTGTCGTAACGATAACGACGGGTGTTAAAGTATTTATTTAACTGTTTGAAAGTGAACATAATCAATGCTGAAATTGGTAAATCACGTCCGTGCTTGAGAACACCATTGAACGATTCCGAGGCATTCGTGGTCATTGAGCCCCATCTCATACCACCAGTATCCATTGCCAAAGACCATAAATGAGCGTCCACATTGTGCAACCACGATCGTACGCTAGGTCTGTCTTTCAACAGTTTCATCAGCTCCTCAAATTGAGCTGCAAACTTGTACTCTTTTTTGGCATATGCAACCTTGCCAAGTTTTTTCTTCAAATAAGAGTCTTTGACCTTTGTGTTGAAGTTGCTCTGGAAGTGGTGAACGCAGATACGATGGTAAGCATTAGGAGGCGACCATTGTGGTTCTCTCATAGTAGACATTATTCCTCCATGTCTCTCAGATATGACGCACAAGCCTTGACGTGAAGTTACACCCTCTCGAATGCAACTCATGAACCAACTTCAGCTGGAGGTGTTTTCACTCTTGACAAAAGTAAACGCAACAGGTAAAACACTATTGTTTGCGTCCAATGAGCATGCTACGAGGAGCTTTGCATCGTACTTACCGTACATATGAGTTCTGTCAAAGGATAATATAGGACGATAATGCTTAAACGCATGAATACATTCATCAAATGCCCAAAAACACGATTTCTTCCGTATCCCATTTGGCACATGTTTCCGGACTATGATCAACTAAACCCTTCATCAAGTGCAGTAGGTCTGCGAAGGAGCCATCCCATGTTCCAAATAAGTTAATCATTGTTTGTTGCTTCGCTTGTCAAGCTTTCACGGGGGAAATTTGTAGCCCATAGTCTTTATAAATTCTTTCTTGTATCTCTGCTCCACTCAATCGTAATTTTTCTGTCATCACATCCCACAGTTCTTTAGCGATGTACTTAGGCGTCATATGAACGTTATTGGACATAATTGTGTCGTTCTAACATATGTGGTGCTCACGATGCTTTCGCACTTTCCAACGGTGACTTCCTCTCAGTGCAGCTATCCGGAATCCCCATGGACAAACTTCTCGACCTTTTCGACATTGAAACACCATAAAAGAATGGTCAGATTTTTTTACCACGTATTCCATCCGTTTCATTATCGACCACTTCCGCACCGCATGTATGGCAAGTTCTTTTGAGTCAAACTCATTCCCAATTCCAAAGGATTCGCGGAGATCCGGTTGACCGAAATTTCCTCCCATATACTCATCGGCTGGTTGATTATTTTCCCAATCCGAAATATCTTCAAAATCGGGATGATCCCATACGTAAAGGGGTACTGCATTCTCGTAATGCGGATTCTCAACAGCGACCATTTCCAAATTCTCCATTTCTTCCCGGTCATACTCGTCCATGATTGGAACATCTAAATTATCAAGAGTGGGCGTTTCCATGTCGAAGGAAGTTGTTAGAACGAGTGGAATGATGAGAGATTTATAGTAGGAAGTGTATTTGGATGTAGAAAATGAACGAGAAAACATGAATATATAGGGCGTCGAAAATCGGATCGCCAAAATCCGGTGTTAGGGGAATCTCGACCCGTGCCCGTCCAGTCACCTCTGGTCGAGGCGTCAAAAATTCGGGTCCCGTGGAAAATCGGATCCCGGGAATCCGATTTGTTAAAAAACCTAATTTTTTTTGTTTTTTCCCGGGGGAATAAAAATAGATTGTTTTCCCCGGGAATCCTCTTGTTTCGCTTGCTTATTCGCCATTGCAGAGTCTTCAGGGGAATAAAAAACAGGAGGAACACGTGATCTTGGACCCAGAGTGGGAAGGGTGCGAGGTGTTACTTCCATTCTAGCTTCTTCTTGCGATTTTCATGAGGAAGGGTCTCCACATTTGAAGTGCTGCCACCCGTAGTATAACCAATAAGGGAATATTTAAGGAGGAGAGGGGGAGAACTCCTAGGAGAATCCTGAGCCGAGAGGCTGCGAGTCGGGTTGCCATCGGGAGAGTTTGGGTAGTGCAGTCCGAGGGGTTGCGAGACAAGCTCCCTGCCACCGGGCTGCCAATTGGGTTCCCGTTTATGAGAGAATTGTTTTGTTGCGAGTTGTGAGTCGTGCTACCTCCATCTGCACCTTCATCTCTAACTCTACAATTTTTTCTCGAATAAGTCACCATGAGGCGTGTTTGTGCAAAAAGGCCATTTTCTCACAAGCTAAGCTCTCTCTCTCATAATGCTTTCGGAAGTTTGGTGCACCACTACCCCCCGGTTGTCAAGGTATGTGATTGGGGGAAGATGTGTAGTCTGAAGGATCAAACCACTAAGGACTTCAAACTGGAGATGTAATCGATACGGCTCATGGTTCACTACATAGTTGTTACATAATATTGGGTCTATAAAAGTTCCATATTCTGCTTGGTCTTGTAAAGCGGGAGGCAACATGTCCGTATTATACGGTTTCCATAAGAAGTCATCCAACGTCGGAGAATTCAACACCTCATCCACAGGATCATAGTCTCTCTTGTGATTATTAAAGATTGGATTCACCGCCTCCAATATCTGAACCAAAAAAAGAACCTTAGGTTCTCCATTGGGAGTTGAACATTGATTTGATTCCGCAATCTTTCGATGCGGTGCAGGAAGAAACCCAAAAGAACCCACAGACACTCGCACATCGACTTTCTCTTATCCTTATTTTTGATATGAAACTTCATGAAGGCGAGCAGGGTCGATCCCCATGCAAACATGATTACCTCCTCCAAGTTCTCTATGAACTGGACATAAGTAGTAAACACATTTGTTCCATTCGTCTTGGGAGGAATCATGCACATGACAACCAGAAGGATGATCGCTTTCATCCTTGTTTAATGAGGTTGATTCACAGATTTTGCAATTTTACCCAATTGATAGGGTTTTATCTGCGCGGTCTCTCTTCCAAACACCCGTTGAAATGCTGACATATTATGAGTGTTGTCAGCGATCACTGGTTTGCCTCTAATAGGCAAACCAGTGAGATACAATACATCCTCCAATGTTATATGGATGACGTGTCCATTTACATAAAAGTTCCGTGTGGAAGTGTCGTACCTCTTTATAAGTAGATCAACTAACGGGCTTAATAAAGATGTAGATGGAATCTTCAGCAAGCGAAGCAAAGAGGAATACCCGCAGCCTTCTACAATCAATCTATCATTTTCATTTTTGAAATCGATATCTAAATCATCATACAATTGACGAAGCACCAAAAACTTGCCACCACCTTGAATTTTGCTTATTTTCATTGTGGATGCCGTGTGATTAGTTCCAAATGCAACTTTAACAATCGTTTCCCCAGCAATGAGAGCTATTGCTTTTGAGCAAGATTGGGGTTCATAAGCTAGCCTCACTGAACTATCCTTTGTATTGTATTTTATCGGATTGCAATCATGCCGACAGTAGACCGAAAAGGCGAAGACGGTGACGGAGATGAAGTCGCGACCGAAGAGGCGAAGACGGAGAAGAAGCGCCGAAGTGCCCTGTGGAGCAGACGAGCGGGATATCTTATGGTAAGGGGTGGGCAAAAATCCAAACCGTTTGTGAAGAGGCGAAGAGGAGTCTGTGGAGAGATGGAGTCTTCTAGTCCAGGTTGGAAAAAACGGAAGTACTTGATGGTTATAGGGATCAATACTGCTTTCAGCAGTCGCAAGCGACGCGACGCTCTTCGCTCCACTTGGATGCCACAAGGTCCTTAGACCCTTAAATCTCCCTAGATGACTTCAGAGTCACATTTAGCCTGTAACTAATGAATGTTCTTTTTTTTCTTCTTTGGAAGGCGATAAGAGGAGAAAGCTGGAGAAAGAGAAAGGCATTGTTATCCGATTCGTTATAGGTCACAGGTAATCAGACTAACAATAAAAATGCCTTCTAGTTACAGATGACTTGAAATTAGTACTTGTGTTAAATTGCTCAGTTCAGCATCCGGGGGGATTTTGGATCGAGCAATCGTAGCAGAAGACGAGAAGCATGGTGACATGCTGAGGCTGGTAAGTCTCACAATGTGCTCAATATCTTGAAATGAATTCCAAGTATGACGATAAATTCTTTAAATTGTAGGATCACATACCATCAAAAAAAAAATTGTAGGATCACATAGAGGGCTACATGGAAATGTCAGCCAAGACTAAATCATATTTTGCGACGGCAGTGGTCTTATGGGACGCTGAGTTCTACGTTAAAGTGGACGATGATGTCCATGTTAACATAGGTAGCTAGCTATATGAATCATATTATCCAGTACAGCATTGCAGCTGAAAAAATGTCCAAAATTTTTAGCTCAAAGAAAAAAAAAACATTGCAGCTACACTTGGAGAAGCCTTGAGCAGACAGCGAAAGAAAAAAATGATGTACGTCGGTTGCATGAAATCCGGCCAGGTCATTGCTCAGAAGTGAGTCATTTCCTTAATTTTCTTCGTCGACGCAAATTTTTGTTTCTAGTACTAATAAATTGAGACAAACCTGTGTAACAATATCTTTCACTGACTTGAAAACTTCATGAACTAGAGGTGTGAGGTACCACGAGCCGGAGCATTGGAAATTCGGTGAGAAATATTTTCGTCACGCAGCTGGACAGATATATGCCATATCGAAAGATCTCGCAGTTTACATTTCAGTAAACTAGTAAGATCTCAGAAAATATGAATGTGAACTTTTCCTAGACTAAAATATTTTTTTCGTGCTTTAAATACGAAGCACTTTAATTTTCTAAGGCATTGTTCTTTACAGTATACGAACGAGGATGTGACGTTGGGATCATGGTTCATTGGGCTTGATGTAAAGTATGTTGATGACAGAAGGCTGTGCTGCGGTACACCGCCTGGTAAGGCCTGGAAAATATTATTTGGTGACTTGAAATTGCAAGGATATGCTGAAATGCTGAATTTGGTTTGGCAGAATGCGAGTTAAAGGCGCGAGCTGGGAATGTGTGTGTGGCCTCATTCGACTGGAGTTGCAGCGGTATATGCAAGTCTGCGGAAAGGATCAAGGAGGTGCATCGACGTTGTGGAGAAGGCGACAAGGCCCTGAAGAGAGCAGCATTCTGACTTAAAAGCCGGAGTCTCGAGTCGAGCTTATAAATATATAAAAGATAGAGAAATATAGATACATGTAATGTAACTGAGGAAGAGTGTTCTTGCTAAGCAAACCTCTCCAAGTTTCAGCACAGAAGAATGTCATTCAAGTTTTGTTACACTAAAGAATCAAACTTGCTGTGTTAGGCTTAAGTATTTTATCAGTTTATATCTTAAATGCTAACAGGTGAACGTTAAAATCAAACTAGTGCATGTTAAAGTCAAACTGTTGAACATTTTCTAAAATCGAACTAACACATATTGATGAATTATTACAGTAACTAGTAGTAGAAAACTTACAACTCCGTTTATCTTGATTATATATCAGTTTTTCAGTGCGTTGTTATGTCGCTGAAATCTGATTTTTAAACGAAAAGTTGAGTTTCATATGAGACATGTGTTTTGATACAAAGATTAATATATTCCATAAGGAAAATGTAAGGTGGAAAGTTGTTTTTTTGATACAAAATATAAATTATGATTTTGTGATTTGAATGGATGAGCGATTAAATCTTGATTTTTGGTGTATTTTCTTGATGACGAACTATAAAATGAAACTGACGAACTATGTTATCTTTTTTATTTTGTGGATCGAAAAGTGACGACCTATAAAATTATTTTGACGAAGTATAAAATTATTTTGACGAATTTTATATTTTGTACCAACAATTAAATTTGAATCTGCCTATTCGATAATATCAGTATGTAAGGATTCTTTACCAAGTTGTGACATCAATAAAATGGTATAACTAATTAATGCATTAATAAAGAGCATGTAGTAATTTCGAGATTAATAAATTATTATATTTTTCTTCCGCAGTTAATTAAACTCATCCGTGTGTCGTTCCCAATTCCCCATCGAAGATTGAATTGTTTTTTTTTTCTTTTTTCTGATTGGATAGTTTGATTCAGTAGAAGAACATTCGTTCAAATTTTCAACCCTAAACCTAATCGATCATTCCTGTCAAATCCTCTCAACAATCCGATTCAAACCCACCATTCGTCCCTCATTTTCCTTCCGAAAGCCACTCGCTTTTTACCACCACCAACTCTCCGCTGATTCCAAATCGAAAACTTGTTTCTGATTTAGAACGCGACAAAGATGATTCAACTACTGTTCACGGTGATCGGATCGGAAATGGTACTCATCCTGACACTCCTGTTCAAAAACCCACTCAGGAAGCTCGTGATTCTCGCGCTAGATAAGGTCAAGCAGGGACGAGGTCCGGTGGTGGCGAAGTCGGTTGCTGCAACCGTGTTCTTGGTAATGATGTCTAGCGTTTGGGTTATAGTGGAGATTCAGCAGCGCATGTTTGAGTCTGGATTAATGAATCCGACGGATCAGGTGCTCCTGGCTGTCCACATGTTGGAAGCTTCTCTCATGGGTAAGTTTTAGCTTCTTCTTTTTGTCTGTTGATGCTTGTTGTTCTCAATAAATTGTTGAAATTGAGGAATTTTTAGAGTTGGGAAATTTCTGTTCTGTGAATTGGTTGGCTGTTGATGGAGGAAGTGAGTGACATAGTTTGGTGTGTTGTGGCGCCTAGTTATGAATTTAGTTAGCATCAAGTTCCATGGCGACTTGACCCTTCTCAGTCGGTTGACATATGTTTCAATTTGGGGGTGTGGATTCCCATCGGGTTAGTATTTTGTGTTTGCAGTTGAAAGATTTCTCCAATGTGCAAAGAAAATGAAGGCGTTATATTACCACGAGATTTCTTGAAATTCACGTTGGGCTATATAAACTACATTTGTTGGAAGTATGTGTTTTTCTCATTTGATGTATGACAAAAGTTGGATTTTGAAAAAGGCCTTAGATGATGCCTCATTGGACGGAAGTACTCTGAACTCCTTAGCTTTTGATGTGCGTGAGATACTTGGATTTGGAAAGAGGGCTTAGATTAGTCTTATTTCGACAGGCATTGTATCTATGCTTCCAGGTGGTTTTCATATGAAATTTTACTGCATATTTTCAAAGGGTGGTTTGAAACCTGAAATAAGCCAAGCCTACTCTTGTCTCCAAAGCTAATATCTTTTCTATGGTTCGATGAACTTTTATGAAACCAAACTCAGTTATATTTTTTGTACTGATATGGTGCATTTTGTTTCGAGCTTTGTTTACTGGGCTTCACTCTGAAAATGAAAGCCAGATAATTCGATAAGAATTGACTTAAGTGGCTGGTTCGTATTTAGGTAGCTGATTGTGTTTGATTCAACTTGGGTACATCATGATGAAGAGATTAGTTACTGTTTCATCATTCGTCGTCTGCACTAATCATAATGGATTACAACTTCTGCAGGCTTTATGCTGTTCCTTGCATTAATGGTCGACAGACTTCACCATTACATAAGAGAATTACGCATGCTAAGGAAAACCATGGACGCCACAAAGAAGCAGAGCAGATCCTTTGATGACGGTAAAAATGGGAACTCTGAAGAGCTCAAAGCCATTGGAGACGAGATCGCCTCACTGAAGAAAAAGATCAAGCACCTGGAATCTGAATGTGATGCTAAAACAGCAGAGGCTGAAGCTGCAGAAGCCTACACTCGCAAACTCAAGAACCAATCCGAAGACTTCCTTCAAGAGAACCGGCGGTTGCTGGAGGAAAATGAAAAACTCCGCAGACAGTTGCACGCAGTTGATGATAAAAAAAGCTCTTAACTGAATAATGAGTTGCATTTGCGTGGGAGGGCTTTTTTGGTTGAACTGAGACGAGAAAGAGATGTGTAAACGTTGATATCCTTGCAGATGCATTTTGAGACAGGAGTTGATAGAAATAAATGATAGTCGGAAAAATTAAATCTTCAACAATTTCCTTATACACAGAGATTAGTTTCTCTACGGTCATTTAAATCCATTTTTATAAGGAAAAACTAAATGAAGTACAGTTGTGGCAGCGCTATACAGAATTTTGTTTCGGTCTTGATTACTTAGGATTTGGAACTTAAACACCCATAAATAACTCCATAAGCAACGGTGTTGGCATTATAGGTCAACGAGAGTTGATGTTGATATATACAACAATCTCGCACAAAGAACAGAGCACCAAAAATCACAACTAAAATATAAAACAAACGCCAGACAAGAATGTTGGAGAATTTTCAGGATGATTTTATTAAATTCGAAACTGAATGATGAGATATACATCTACCAAAATCAACACCAGCATCTCCCAACACAAACCCACCATCATCAACTTCCTCAAATTCACTAAAACATTCATCACTACTTTGACTAATTGAACCAATTTCCGACCTAACTGGAATCCAATCCTCATCGGAGCTCCAACTGGCTCTCCCTGAAACACTCGCCAACTGCTCCATCCTCGAAATCCCCACCTCAACGTCCATCTGGGTTTCTCCACACCGTGACGCTGATTCCAATTCATCATCCGATGCGTTCCACAACTGATGATCCAAAACGCTTGTCGGAGAATTCGAATTGGGTTTTCCCAAAGATTCAAACTTTGTGACAAATGGATGACTCAAAAGCTCCGTTGCCGTCCATCTCTGCTTTGGATCTCTCACCAAACACTTACTCAAAAAGTCCTGTCCTTCGTCGGAAAGCGAGCTTGGCATCGCCGGCACTTGATCGGAGAACGCGATTCTGTACAAAATCCGAGCTGGGTCCGATCCACAATTCGGCGACCACGCGGGTTTTCCTGTAGCCATTTCGATCACTGTGCAGCCTATAGCCCAGATATCACCTTCGAAACCTTGTTCCTCACCTCGAGCAGTTTCCGGCGCCATGTAAACCGGCGTCCCGGAGACCGAAACGCCATCGTTTCGTTCACAATCAGCTCTCTTTGCGCAACCAAAATCCGCTAGCTTCGCTCCGTTTTCGTCGCTAATTAGAATGTTACTACCCTTGATATCGCAATGTACGACGCCGTTTGAATGCAAATACTCAGCGCCTCTCAGAATCTGACACGTGTACGCTCTGATCGTCTGCTCGTCTAACCGGCCGTTGCGGCGACAAATCTCGTCGGCGACTGTGCCTCCGGGGACATACTCCATGAACAGATTGTAGCAAAGCTCGTTCCTTTCCATCCTAACATCAAACCCTTTGTAACCCACGATATGCGGAGAGCTTAGGGTTGACATAATCTCCATCTCCCGTTGCAGAAATCGGCAGTTTGAAGATTTGACGGCGAGGATCTCGCCGGAGAAGTCGGCGACGGAGACGGCGGAGGTGGACCCTTTTCCTAGCTCGCGGCCTCTAGTCCAGGCCATGTTTTTTGCGTGAATTTTGAAAATTGAAATTTTGAAAGATGAGATTTTTTTAAGTTTGAAGGGATTTGTTTGTTTAAGCAAGGGTTTATATAAAGGTTGAATCTTTGAAGCAAAGTTTGTGCTTTTAATTTAAGTTAGTTTAATCGGTTGGTTTGTCCAACTCTCTCATCTCGTTATTTGGCACAAAACGTGTCCAACTCTGATTTTTTGAAGTTGGGTTACCGGCTGATGCTGACATGGCAAGATCACACGTGCGGCGCGTGTCAAGAATTTTAGGACTTGGTGTCTGAGTTGAAGACATGTAATTTGGTGTTGTGTGTGGAAAATCAATTGGTCAAGATTGAAGGAGATTGGAATTTGGATACGGTAGATTGGATGGATTATCTGCATTTCGATGATTCATTGTTTTGTATAGGTTGGATATGGATGGTATTTAATTAGATAGCAAAATGTCATATTAAACAGTCATTTGAAACGGCAAGGTTTTGATAAGACAATGTCAAACCTCAAACCTCGTTGTATCAATCATAAAATTACTAAATTTGAAACTGAACCCCTTTCAAAAAAATTGACTCATACCCACACAAAAGCACCATTTAATTAATCTGTACATAAATAATAAATCCTAGACTGATATATGTAATAAAAACAGCGTACTTGCATCGAAGGCGTCAAGAATTTTCATCAAAAAATTGTCAAATTTTTCGGTGGTTGTCAAAAGGGTTGACAAATGAGTTTCATGATTCTATAAAATTAAGGTTTGGAGTGGGTTGAAGTTGAACCACTAAACATGAATTTATTGGTTGAAGTTGCATTGAGTATTTTATGTTAATGGGTGTGTTTGAGCTTGAAATTGAAGCGGAGAATATATTCAAATTCAACCTCTTTCAAATTTGTGAAGTCAAGTTTGGTTTACTTATCACACAAAAAAAGTTTGGTTTAGGGGTATGTACCTAACACCTACAAGAGTCTTAGCTTGTTGGGGTTTGTGGAGTGTCCTTAGACCATCTACAATGTACTTAAAATTCAACACCCTCCTTTTTACTCCACGTCATTTTCTCTCTCCTCCACCTAATAATTCAACACACATTCAAATTTTACACACTCCAATGTTAAAGTTTAATCAAATTCAACACCCTACCCCACATCATCTTCTCTCTCCTCCACCTAATAATTTCATATTCTTATTTACTTTTCTATTTTTATTTTTGTAATTAAATTGAATTATAGTTATCGATTATACTTAAATTAAAATAACTAAAAATTATATTTTAGTTTTCTTAAAATATAATTTATTTAAATAAATTTTTTATTTCTTCTTCCAATTAAATGAACACTAAAAATACGATATTCATTATTAAACCAATAAAAAGTTACAATAACTTAAAATGCGATAGAATAAAATAAACATGCGGCACACACATAATAAAATAAACACACGACACACAAATAACTTAATTAGTACAATAGACTTGACTAATCATCTTCAATGGCGAAACATTCCAAACTTTGCCCATATGTGTTTCACTAGATCTGCTTGCAATTCGAGGTGTGCATTTGGGTCACGGAATTCGGATCTAGCCCGCACATGATTTGCAAATGCGGGTAGCACCTCGGTCGAGTATGGTTGTGGTGTACTAGACTCACTCGCCTCCGATTGATCAAAATCGGTCCAATGTTGCGCATATGTATCGCGTTCATCCTCAACAATCATATTATGTAATATGATACACGACCTCATGATGATAGCCAAATCGGCTATGTCCCACAGACGAGCTGGTTCACGAATGATTTTAAATCGAGCTTGAAGCACTCCAAATGCACGTTCGATGTCCTTCCGACATCCTTCCTGATATTTTGCAAATAACTTATCGAGTTCACTTTGAGGAAGTCTAATTGATTTGACGAAAGTCGGATAAGAAGGGTAGATACCATCAGCTAGATAGTATGCCATGTTATAGGGACGTCCATTCACAAAGAAGTTCACACTTGGAGCATTTCCCTGCTCAACATCATCAAACACTGGTGACCGGTCTAGAACGTTTATATCGTTCAACGTGCCCGGACATCCAAAAAATGCATGCCATATCCATAGATCATGAGATGCAACTGCTTCAAGAATAACCGTGGTGGTTCCCTTATCGCCCCTAGTAAATTGACCTTCCCACGCCTTAGGACAATTTTTCCATTCCCAATGCATGCAGTCAATACTCCCGATCATCCCTGGAAACCCTCGCATGTCACTAACATGTAGTATTTTTTGCAGGTCATCTTGGGTTGGTGCTCTCAAGTACACTGGCTCGTACAATTGTATGATTCCTTTGCAAAATCTACGTAAGCACTCCAACGCTGTAGTACCTCCTATTTTGATGTATTCATCAACAGCATCGGCCGACACACCATATGCTAGCATTCGCATGGCTGTGGTACACTTTGCTAAGGGAGATATGCCTTCTTTTCTGAATCCATCGACTCGTTGGGTGAAGTAGTTATCACTACTTGATAGGTCCCCAACGATCCGAAGGAAAACATGTTTCTGCATCCGGTAACGGCGACGAAACATTGCATCGTCATATGTAGGCTCATTGGAAAAGTAGTCGTCAATAAGTCTTTGGTTCGCCGCTGGATGGTCTCGGTTGAGATATTTTCTCTTGCTACGAGTTGCATTATTTTCTTGCCATGATTTCTTACGGCGCTCGGTGAACCGGTTCATGATATACCGTTCTTCAATTTCAGTTTTTCGTTGGTAGGCTTCGATATCGAAAGGAAATTCTGAGGGATCCATTGGAGGCTTTTCTTTGTTTGAAGTTTGTATGAGTTTGGAATGAGATATTTGTAAATGAATGGATCAATAAGCCCCTATTTATAATTACATCTCCTCAATTTCAATGGTTGAGACTGACGGACTTCAAATCTATTATTGTATCTAGTTAATTAAATTGAATGGTCGAGATTGACGGATTCCAAACAAACAATTGAATATAGTACGTTAACATATAAATATCGGATTCAAATTAAAGCATACACAACACTCCAAGAATTAAAGATGCATGACAATGACTAAAGCACACAAGCTGATAGAGACACTACACTGACATACATCAATTTCCAAATAGCTCTTGGCCCAACCTTTCCAACAACTCTTTGTGACGGTCATCGGGATTCTCCTTGGAACTTAGTTTCATGTACAATTTCATCTTTTTAGCCATATTCCTTTCTTTCATCAGTTGGTTAGCCTCCTCCTGCTTCTGGTTAGCCTCTGCTTGCCTTAGTGCTATATCGTTTAATCGTTCCAACTCTTTCTCCTTTATTTGTTTGAATTCAGCCCACTCTTGTTCGTCCACCGCCTCCAAGGCAGCTCCTTTACTTTTCTTTTTGCCTTTCTTTTTGGCCGCCTCCCTTCCCATTGGACGAGCACTAGATCCTACAGAGTTTGAGTCACTCTCGTGGGATCTCTTTGATCCACTACTTCCTGACCCAGTATTTCCTCCAACCTGACTACCATAACGAGGTTGATCACGAACAGCTTGCCATTCATCCATTAAATTGAAAGGACCATTCTTACCACTTGAGTATAACTCCTGCGCTTTGGCCAATACATCATTCTCCGACCACCCGCTTCCTTGCATACGCTTAGCACCATCATAAGCGCCAATCCATTTTCCTAGAATTTTGTTGATATAATTATAATGGTTTCTGCATGAAACTCCATCTCTCGGAGGATCAAATGAACAATGCTCATTACAGTACTCAGCAATTTTTCCCCAATATGCTTCACTTTTTTGATTTCTTCCGACTACACTATTTGTTCCATGTTTAATCCATCCGCTAAGTAGCACCAAATTTTGATCAGTGGTCCACTTGGGGCTTTTCTTGCGAATAGGAGTTGAATCCTTTGCAGTTGGAGTGACTTCAGAAGCACTTGTCATGCCACCAAGAGCCATTTGTGTTGAAAATTCCGGAAATTCAGTTGATCCAACATTCTGAACGTTTTCATTCCCCGTTGGCATATAACCATTAAAAGGGGGTGCTTGAGATGAATATGCCATCATAGATGCATAATATGGATGAATATTCGGAACGGATGAAGGCATGTTAAAATTTGGTGGAAAACCAAAATTAGGTATATTTTGAGGTGGTTGTTGGTTGGAAGATTGATTTTGGAATTGATAATTGTTGGGATTTGGGTAGTTAAATGGATAATTAGAAGGGTTTTGGGTGTTGAAAGGGTTATTATTGGGATCCATTTCACTAAAGGAGAGGATAATAGTAGAAAGAGAGTGCAAAAATGCGGTTTTTTTTTCTGTGTCCAAATCAAGTGAAACAACTTTCATTTTGTAGACAAAAAAAAATCATGAATTATGGTGTAAAAAAAATTAAAAAATCATTTACAATGAAAGAATTGAGCTCAAATAATTGAGATGAGATGAAATAATTGAGCTCAAATAATTGAGCTCAAATAATTGATTATGGTCCAATGAGTATCCGACACGTGCAGATGCTTTTCATTTTCAACCCGTTGAATTCATTCAACTTGTATGAATACACTTGGCATCAACAGCCTTTTTACTCTCCCATTGCACCAACTTTTGTAGTTGAAAAATGGATTCAACAATCACATTGTAGATGGTCTTATGAGTCTATGACAACAAGTGTCATCAAGATAGTTGTTGTGGTTAAACTAGTTTGTAGTTTATGGTTGTACACGTACACATGTTGTGTTTTATAATAAGCCAAGTGTTATTAGTCAAAATGGATGAAATATTCAATGCTTTGTTTTGTGTTGTGTGCATGTGTATGTAGTTTCTATTTTGGTGTTTTAGTTAGCCAACAACTCATCTTGCTTTGAGGAGTGTGAAAGTAGGTTTATTAGGCCTTTAGGGTTTTGCATTCACACACTATCACTATGATGTTTTGGAACACACGATGGTTTCATCATTTTGGAAATTTTCATAATTGGTTTTGGGTGTCTACTTCATATTAGGACGGTTGATGAAATCAATGTTACGTCAGTTCCAAACCAATGCCATCATTTTTTTTATAATGAGTCTCAATTAATACTCTATAGTCAAATATTGAAAATTAAATATTTAAGCAATTTGTGTGTGATTGCATGTGATTGTACGTTAAAGGATCCGGTGTAAACATTATTTTTTTTTGGTAAAAAATACAAGTCAATAACATTCCTTGATTTGATCATTTGGACGGATGTGCTTAAATTTTGCGTCATATGGTTGGTTTCTTAGCGACGAATTATAGACCACTTTGACGAACTATGTCGTATAGGTGGTTTCTCGGAACGAATTATAGATCACTTTCGACGAATTGTAATTTACACCAAAAATCAGTTTTGTATCTGATCCTTTCCCATGATTGTATACCAAAAGAAAAAAATTGTTGGTATGGCCCAACTTTTTTATATATATAAAAATAATGATAGTATATACTACAAAAAAAAAAACATTTGCAATTAAAATTTAGACTGTTTGCTTTAATTAGCACTAATTCTCATATTAAGATATCATAATCAATTATGGTTATCACTTATTACACTGCTGATTGGCGACTGCTAGCCCTTATGACACGCATTAATAAGTGAATGGAGGAAGCTTCTAAAGATTATAACTATAAGAGAGGGTGTAACTAACAAAACTAATCTTTATCCAACAAACATAGTTGATACCTAATTGAAACTGACTAGCAATAAGTGATAAGTATATGTTAGTTCTAAGTAACACAATTACCCATTCATATTTTCTTTATTAGCGGTCAATAATAATTCTCTATTAGTGACTCTGACTCTTGTTCGATTTCTAGGCGAGAACAATAACACTTAAAGACCGACAGAATAACGAAGTGTTAAGGCCTCGTGTGAATTTAGAGAGCAAAAATAAACATGTGATAACAAATTAAAGTAATTAATTTAACATGTGAGTAGTAAGTTAAAAGCAATTGAGGAAATGTTTTGCAATTTCTACTTTATTTATATATCTCATTAAACGTTTGAGATTATGGAGATTCGTAGGTTATATATATTAGTGTTGTTTGGTGGAGGTTATGCCAAGATGAATGATTTGGTAGCCAAATAGAAACACTATCATTATCATGCGTGGCTTGTAAGGCATTTTTATTATATTCCTCCTTAAGATCTTTACACGAATCTCACTTTATTAATCTTTTTTTGTTGTTGTTGGAAAATTTAATTTCTTGATATGATTAACAAATGTATATTGCCATGTGAAGGTTAATGACATGTGTGAGCAATAAAGATAAGCATCCTCATTCCTCATAATTGTGTGCAGGTACGGGTCTGTCCATTTGAACTGAAACTTAACTGATATTAATATATATTAACTTATATTAACTGTTATTAATCTATATTGACTGATATTAACTTAACTGAAACTTATATTAACTGGTATTATAAATCGTTTTGTTCCACCACCACCGTCGACCGCCACCGCCGCCACCGGCCACCACCGCCATCACCACCGGAGGGGGCCGGCGGCGAGGGTGGTGGTGGTGGTGGTGGTCTAACTTAACTTAACTCTAAACTGAAATTTATATTAACTTACATTGACTGAAATTAACTGAAATTAACTTGTATTAACTTATATTGATTGAAAGGAACTTATTTTATCTTAGTCGTCAAAAATATAAGTTCAAATGGACAAGGCCTAAGTCAATATTTATAAATTATCACACGAGAATCATAATATATTATAAAATACATCTCTATAAACAACAATTATAAGGTTATACTATGTTTTTGAGGCTTGCTTTTTTGGCTAGTCATGACACACAAATTAGTGCTGATATGCAGCCACCTAGTCAACTCTATATCAATTAAATGTCTATCAACTTCATCGAACAAAAAAAAGACGTTTAGAATCTCACAATGTCTTACATTCGAATCGATATAAAACTAGAATTACTATCCATATATAGTAAGCGATAAAAGAATAAAGAAAAATAGGTGCCACTATACTCACTAGTATCCTGTGATGTGTGATGAACATTGTGTCACACTTTTTTTTTAATTAAAAAAAAAAGGTTTCCATTTGCTTGAAGCATAAAGCTAACTTTTAATAGAGTCTTCTAGACAACAACTTCTACAACGTACTAGAATCAACATATTTATAAGTAGTCCAGTTTGAAGCTAGCTCTACCATCTCTGGTTCAACAAGTGTCCATTCTCTTTTGTTTTTTTGTCCACGTTACAAAAAATAATGTTTTGACTTTCCAGCCAATGAGATGGTATTAAAATATGTAAAAAGAAGTGAATTCATTGGCCGCAAAAAGGAGACACGTATGTGGATGAGTTTGGTAGCGTTTTATATGTGTTTAGTTGTCCTTTTTAGTGATCCAAAAATATTCATTTGTAGATTTTAGTAGTAATTGTGAATTCAAATAATAAAACCAAGCACAGTCGATAAGAATATGGATGTACTGTTAACCGCAGATTACAAGGGCTGTGAAGGAATTCAATAAGTCTGATTTCAAATTTGTCATTAGTAAACCAAAATCAAGCGATAAATGTGAACCTCCAGAAGAGGACAGTTATAAAATATCTTGTAATGGAGCTTGGGATCCTACGACCAAAGAAGCTGGCATTGGAGTAGTATGCTGGGACTATATGGGAAGGGTAGAGTTCGTGGCGGCAGTTCCATTGGAAAACCAAGGAAGCATTGTATAAGTGGAAGGTATGACAGTGCAAGTCGGCATGAAGTTGGCAAAGAGAAAAGAAGCTGTCAAAGGTTACGTTCGTCAGTGACAATATTGAGGTTCACTACAAATTTTTGCTCAAATGAACGAGAACCAATATTTATAGTAGGGTTGTCGTATAAAGCATTTTTACTATAACATTACGATAAGAAGCACTGTTATCGTAATATCGATTGACGTAAGAAACGTACGATAACAGTACGATAACGATTTACGATAACCATACGATAACTGTACAATAATTTACATTGTACGATAACTTTACGATAACCAGACGATAACATATTATTGTTATCGCAGAGTCATCGTAAAATGTATACGATAACTTTACGATGACTCTGCGATAACAATAATATAACAATATGAATATTATATTTCACATATTATATTCATTTTAATTTATTTTTAAAATAATTAAATTAAATTATTAAAATTAATCGAAAATTAAATGATGAAAATTTGTTTTTCATTTCACAAAATGAATTGTATTCAACAAATACAATAAATTGTTCAAAAAATGTAATACATATACTGTGAATTTCTATGTTTCTACCACGCATGACCCCGGTGAGCAGCTCCGCTGAGCCAACTCCAATCCTCAATCACCCGAGCTCTTGAAGCAGCTAACTAGTTGCATCTCCAGGAAAGATATTGTTTTCTCTAAGTCATCAATCAGAAGATGCAAGCCACAAGGTGAACAACATGAGATGCAGCAAATTCAAGTTCAGACGAGCCAACAACAGAAATACACAAATCAACCCTTACCTTTTTGCCAGCTTCAACTCTCCCACAACATTTGAGCCATACTTACCTCAACCATCAGATTGGGCAACAAAACTCCACCAGATGATTTCTACAGGAAGTAAATTCAGCAAGTTTTACACTTAATCCTGTGTAAATTCAGCAAGTACCTTCACACCGATCTGGAGCTCAGTAACATCCTTAGACTTCTTCGCCGACACTAATCTCCAAAACAAAAGACAACAAATTCACAATTACAAGAAGCAAATCTTACAGCAGCCAGAGAAACTGCTTGTCAAATGGAACAGAATAGGAGGCATGAATCAGGTAGAAACTATAGGAGCTAGTAACGGGACGTTCAGTGACGTTTACTTATAAACCTTCTTCTACTAGTTTACATGTGTTTCATAATCCATATAATACACAACTGCACACATGAAAACATGACTGTAAAAAAGATTGATAGTTTGACTCAATTGAAAACTCCTCCTACCTGAAATAGATGTTCCTCACTGTTTTCCAACACCTTCAACATCTGCTGTGATAGCCTTCCCCTGCATGTTTACCAAGAGATTGGCATACACAACATATGCTAACAAGTTTGAAGTTTGAACCATTCACAAAAGCCAACAAATAAAAGTAGCCACTTTCGTCACCTGAATTTCAGAATCCAATAACAGGAAGCTAGTATACTTCAGCACAAGTATTTCTAAAATTTCTTCAAGATTGGCCTCCAACTGAGTTCTACACAAATCGCAATACTGAAAAACTAACACAAGTCAATTGGGTGGAGTAAGAAATGGCGCATGGGAGGGAAGATCAGAAATCACCAAGTCCTCAAACAAGTTCAAACTTAATTGAATTAGTGGTATTGTAGTATATTTCTTATCTGTATTAAGGTTTCTATTTTATACAATTACACTATATGATAAGTGTAATTGTATTAAGGGAAGAATCCAAAATAATCACTAGAAATGTGTACTGCATACAAAATGGACAATTACAAATTACAATTACCTCCTGCGGGGTGACTCAATGCTGGAAATTTGTTGGACATCGGGGAATCACTGAACTTCTGAACTTAAACTTTCCCAATAGGTTCTTTTAGATAAATCAATGTGAGTTAGCTGCTTTGCATCCCAGTGTCGAACTTCTGCATAATAATATATAAGTTGCATATCAGTACCACAAACAAATAGCAATCATCCATGCAATGCAAGGTTCTACACACAGGATTAAGCAGCAGCCAGAGAAACTGCTTGTCAAATGGAACAGAAAAGGAGGCATGAATCAGGTAGAAACTAAAGGAGCTAGTATCGGGACATTCAGTGACGTTTACTTATAAACCTTCTTCTACTAGTTTACTAATATAATTACATACCAAATTTTCAAATTGTAAGAGAACTATATTCAAAGATAAAGATTGTATACAAGCAAATTCATAGACATCCTATTTATATTAAGCATTATGATTCAGAAAAGATAAAATTCAATTTTTGCATTTTACTTGGAATTCCATTCTTGTTATCTAATAACATAGCATACCTGTCTTTCATTAGTAGCTTGTGTTGTAGCCCAAGAGCTGATACTCTACCTCTCATTTCCTCAATCTCCTATCTGGACATTCGCATAACATAGTACATACTAAACATTAATTGTAGAGGCAAAACTGATAGCTGACATACAAGATTACAACAACAATAAAAGAATGCTGGGATTATGTTTCCTACATTTATATTCTTATTTTTGGAATAGTTAATTGAACTGTCACCACAAAATCCCCAAAGGGAGCACAAATAGAGTATAAGTATATCAAACCCACATTCTCACAGCACATTCATGTTTGAGTCTTGATATTTTTGCCATCGCAGACTTGAGAGCCTCATCCTTTCCGTATGATGAGAAGCTGCTTCTTTAGACATTAAAATAGACCCATTTTCAAGTTCCAGAGAGCACTTCATTTCATAAAAGGGGAGTTAAATTTGAACACTCCAATCGATGAACTACAAAGGAACACAACGCTGCAGTTCCAGCAGCAAGCTACAACTGAAACCTTCATACACAGTGAATCATCAAAATTACTCTAAAACCAACACTGAAAAAATCATACAAACAATCTGGATATGTACTACAAGCGTGGCATCCAATGCCAAACACTTGAATCTAAGCAAAGGAAGCAAATAAAAAAGTAAATTGAACAATGGAAGCCGATTACCCTAAAACCTAAATCTACAAATTCCTAAAATCGGAGAAATCGAACACACCTGAGATGAAATTGGAGGAGGCGGCACCACGTGGGAGTCGTCGTTTGTCCTTGGCGGCAGTAGGCCAGGTATGGGTGTTCGGATTTTGGGGTTTTTACGCTTCCGTTAAAATGAGAAAGAAGAAGACGGGTTGAATTGAGAAGGAAGAAGTTAGATAAGTTTGATGACTTTTCTTTTTCTGCGGCAACTTTACCATAACACAGATGTTATCGTACTACTACTATGTTATCGCAGAGTAAACGCTTTGGGTATCGTATAGTCTGAACTTTCAAATTTTTATCGTAGTAATTACCGCAAAACTATCGCACGTTTTGTGCGATAACGCTTTTTATCGTACAAGTCTTATCGTTCAAATCCCCCAAAATTTGTAGTGGTTGTCCTAGCCCTGCTATCAGATCAATCAAGGTTACATATATATACACGTAGGGTTAACAGTTTTACTGTTAAGATTCAAAATCATGAAGTTCAATTAATTTATGAAATAAATTAAATTATGTATATTTTTATTTAAAGAGGGTCCAAATTTTATTTTTTGCGCAAGGATCCGGAAAATCTTAGGCATGTATCATCAGGTCATTACAATTGGCATTACCAATGTTGAGGTCATAAAAAACGGGATATAATTGGAAGAAAAACACTAATAATGACGGAACAAGAAAAATTCAGAATAACACTTTGCCGTTAAGACAAAAAAACGCATGCATAGGATGAGATAAGCCTCTCATTAATAATGGATAATTTCTTTTAGGAAAGCCAAACTATTTTGTGACACTTGTCAAGGAATTAAATTATTGGATTCCTAAGCAGCGTGATCACATGTAGATGTAGGTAGACACGCACCTAATTTGATAAGAACAATCCATGTAGATTGGCATTCAAAATTAATCACCTTTTCATTCTTCTTTGAGTTTAATATAGTTAAATTTTAAGTGCACCCAATTTTGATGCATACACTATCTTTAGTTCATACTTAGTAAGAAAGCAAGTTCCTTAGAAGAATCCAATCGAAAAGTTTTACCGAGGCCTATGGCAGGATTCAATCCTTGGTTCTTTTTCACGAACTCACCATCACATCGCATCACATCAGGTCATCGCACGAAAAAAAGAGCAAGAGAAAAAGTGTTGAGGTGTAAATCAGAAGTTATGGCAAGGCCAGGGCCAACACTCAATAGTAGGGGTAGACATTTGACTCTAGGGTAGACATTTGATCCTAGGGTCAAAATGCCCTTAGGGCCATCCTTATCCAGTGCGATCCGTACTCTGTCCCGCCCTATCCTCGTACTTTAATATACCATGCCTTTCTACCCTAAGGCATGGTAAGGGTCATGAAAAAATAGACCCGACCCTGCCCTCCTATCCTGCCCTTCTACCCTAACATCACACCCTGCCCTCCTACCCTATCATACCCTATTTTATCTACTATTTTCATTCATATTATGAATTTTTTTTCATAATATGTTTAAATTTGCCTTACTTGACCCTATCCTACCCGACCCGACCCTATCCTACTCGACCCTACCCTAATATTACCATGCCCATGGGTACCCTACGAATTTTAAAAAATTGCTCTATCCTACCCCATACCGTTCATAAGGTCAATGAAAAATGGTCATACCCTGCCCATTGCCGACCCCTACTCAACAGCTATCTCTCTCTGTCCGCCTTTTGCCACTGAACTGAATGATCTGCAACAGTTTATGTTAACATTTTAACTCCACATCGTCCACAAACATTATAGATTATACCAAATCATTTTAATTTTATCCAGAAAGTCGTGTCAACAACTAAAATTTACATAATTATACGTGATTTACAATTTAATTTGAAATATGAAACAGCCTAAATGGCATTCTTCAATGAACAGCTAAGATCATTAAGTTTTATAGGGCCAGGCAATATAAAAGTCGGCAACTGTAATTTATGGGACACAGATTGGCAGTTTTGCTGTGTGTATCAATTTAGGATTGCAAAGCATGGATTTAGTGGAAACATAGCACGCAGTGTCATGATATTTACAAGCACAATGTAAAACAGTTTACGCAGCATTTTAAGTGTGAAATGTCTAGCTGCTTAGTTAGGTAAAGCATCATAGAGTATAGTAGTAGGAGTCATATCATACACGGGACATGTGGTGTGGGAGAGTTGTGGGGATGTTTGGTAGTTTTGTGCATGATGATGCTCCTCCTTTTATGCTGCATCTGCAAATCCAACTCTCAGGTTTCCATAGTCGAAAACTGTGTGATACCTGCCCATGAAGATATCTCCAAGTATCCTGAAAATAAAGCACCGAGCACGAGTAAAAAGATGCTCAACGTTATAACAAAAGGGAAATTAAATTGAAAAAAAAAAAGTACCAGAGAGGGCCGAGAGGAGGTGACACATCCAGAGCTGTGAATCCGCTGATACATTGTGCCTGAGCTCCGTCTCCCACTTGAAGTATGTACTATTTCACGCCAACAAAGTGTTAACAAGTTAATAAAGCTAAATAGCTAAATATAAACCTCACTTGTATTTTTTTTAATGAGAAGAAAAAAGTCATGGAAATAATGAAATTAACATGAAAATATGGCATATCTTTCAACTAAATGCAACTTACATGTTCTGGCTTCAGGTCAAATACTCTGTCACCAATTGAAAATGAGACGTTAGGCATTGAGGATAAGGCGCTGCAATCCACAGCAGATTCTCCCATTGGGCTAGGTAGTTTCTCGCACAGCTGTAGAGGCAATTCTTAATGAAATTGCTCAGAGATATTATAGAAATAGAAAACCTGAGAAATACTCCACCTGATTGGCATAGTCCAGGATGCGATCTTCTGTCATGTTCTTCTTCAGTTGACTCTGTATCCATACAACTGCCATTTCACAAGCTGAGCATGTTGCATCATGCACGCCTTTAGAAGACTTTCCGTTGTTCTTCTCCACCACGCTCTCGATGACCATACTGTCACATAAATGTTATCATTAGTCTCACTGATGATAACTTGAGTCCATATTTCCAGAGTCGCACTTGCAATGTCTATCTTTATGACGTGAATAAGAAAACTAAACCAGTGTATGCACAGGTCCATCAGTATGCCTTGATCATCTACTATTAAAGGAAACACAACATATTTGTTGAAAAAGACCAGTGTTAGACCACAAATAAAAAAACAGGGTTCACGCTCACCTGACATCACGAGTTCCATCGAAGGAGCACAGACCTATTTGTGAGCATATCTTTTGTGGTCTGGTCTGTGGATCAGCCAAAAAGGGGAGGAGTGAGTGGCGGTGCCTGAACTTCAAAAAACAACTACAAAACTGGTTAAGAAAAATTTGTAACCATACCTCTGCTAGAAGCAGTTCTATTATGGTTTTCCCATATTGAGAAACAACTGTCTTGCATTCTTGGCTAACTACTCCAGACGCACCAATGGCATGGTTTATTTCAGTGATGATAGCCTGTTAGAGGGATAAAGCAGAACACAGCTATGTAAGGTATACATAAGTAGTTATGTACAAACTTGGACTATTGTGCATCTCGTACAAGCACAAGTTGCGTCATGGCAATGGCAAGTAGGGTACGAAAGAAAGTACTAGATAATTAAACATACTGTTGGCCCAGCCAGCATAGAAGTTCCAGAATCAGCAATGGCAGCACATCCATTGGTGCAATAACCTAGTACAGGATGAAGATGCTATTTCTCAGACTCACAGTAGGTATACTAGCAAGCATTTGAGAAAGTGGTTAGACTCTAAACAATACAAAAATCAGATATTCAATCACATACCAGTTGCTTCACCGTCAACCAGCACATCGCCCATGTTAAACTGTCAATACAATAAGAAACACAATAGTTATTATATCAACAATCTGATAACGATGCTGTGAGTATAGTTGAAAAGGCACTAATATGAATGTGCATACCTGCCAATATCCTTTCCTTGTAACAGGAACATATGTGTGCTCCCCGACGTAATGGTCTGGGTCAACACCACCAAAGACAAGTTCTCCTCCTTCATCTTCATTAGCCTTGCGGCTCATCCAGAATGAGAAAACAGGTTCCTTAATAAGACCTTGGCTGACCATGTTGTACCTGTAAAATACCACAGAGTTAATAACATTAAAATCTTACTTTCAATGCAATACAGAAAATATAATTTCAAACTTTTAGAAAGCTGTATTCATTGAAAAAATGTGAACAACATTGTTAACAAACATGGTTTGGACAGTACCATACTGGAACAGCATCTCCCACAGAAATCTCCTTAAACCCAAGCCCCAATATACCATCAAATTTTGCCGCCACAAATGTGATGCCAGGCTCCTTGGTTGCTTCAATAAATTCCTGAGTAGAAGAAATAACAATGTAAGTGTAAAATGATCAAACAGGCCATACTGAAGTGTTATCCACTACTTTTAGTTGGTAGGGTTTTTCTGTACCTGATCAGTTACAACGAGATTACCAACTTGGACATTGTCCTCACTGAAGAACCCAGAAATAGCCCCAGTCCCGTATTGAATTGCAGCAGATTTCCCTGCATGGCATATTGGCACATTGTAATTATGTCAGCACAGATATATAGATAAGGCTTGAGAGATGCCAGATAATATTAAGTCAGATAAATAGCTATTTGGTTTTAAGATGAGGTTACCATTCTTCTGATAGGTACTAGACTCGCTTGACTTATACTTGGAATGGAAGTAACAAGCAACCTACACGAAAATGGAAAACAAGACAGCTCAAATACACTAATGATAAAAACCCAGATGCCTTGTTATTGTTTTACGCTAAACGGAATGTAGTACTGACCGAGAAATGACATTTCTGTGATGGAACCCAGAGGTTGGAACTACCAGTATCAAATATCACAGTGAACTTTTGAGGAGGGGTACCAATACTGATATCGCCAAAATACTGAGCATTCATGTAATTTTTCAGCGACAGAATATCAACATCCCCGGGTTCACCAACAGTTTTTAGTCCACCACAATTCCTTGATCCATGCATCAATCCCCCATCCTTGACATCCACGTGTCCAACCTGGTCCCGCTTCACTTTCTTCAAACCAATTCGGACCAGGCCGTCATTGGATGCAGAAAATATAGTGGGGGCCAATAGTAAAATCAGTAAAACTGGAACCATCGTGGCTGTAAGTTTAAAACCCATCTGTAAATTGACCCTGCATATTCCATTACCATCAACCCATCATTCAAATTCAATCTAAGAATCATTCAACGATCAGACAAACAATACTGAAAATGCTGTTAAATCAATTTCCTCTAGAATTACATTCCACACCATTTAACTTTCACATCAAACTTAAGCTTGAAATTAATTATTTGCAATAAAAATAAACCACTATAGCAAGTAGCAACTGATCAAAGGCAAGTATTAGGTCAAAATCACTACATAAAATAACTCAACAGCCATAATGATTAATGAAGCTACGGAATCGAGTACACATCCTATCAAACTCTTCCCAATCGGCCATAAAGATTCCAAAAATTTCTCTTCTTCTTCAAGTTTTCTAAAACCCTAAAGGAGTTGACGTTGATTAGATGAACACCAGTTCCAGTTTTCGATCACTCACACGACACAACACTATGAACAAAAGCAACTAGCGAGAATGTTTACCTCGAAAACAACGTAGATTTCCGAAGCGCTTGGAGTTGAGAGAAGAACCGAACTGAGCGATTTCAAGATGAAAATTGCTTACGAACGAAGCAAGTCAAACGAGGAGCGGAGAGATTCTCTGCACGACGCTGCACGCTACCGTAACCTACACCGTTCGATCAAGATTATTGAACGGTTGCCATTATATATTCCAAATCGCAACGACGTGGCAGTTACTGATTGGTTTCCGATGCATTTGAAATATTTGTGTAGCTGACTGGTAGTTGAATTAAAGCCCAGCTACTCGTCAACAGTTACCAAATAGTTATCACATACTATAGAGGCGGCCCATTAACGTGTTTGAGCCTCAGTTTAGTATTAAGCGACACGGCCCGTTTTTATCCGGCCCACTAACCGCGCCCGACCACTCTCTTCAGTTCCGACAAATTTTCATATTTGACAAAGGATGCATATGCAACCATAAGTCTTTTCTCAAAAAAATGTATATGTTCTCTTCTAAAATGCGTTAATATTGGGATTCGGATCTCGTATAGGCAACATAAAAACTTTCAGTTGATAACATTTTGTAAAACTACGTCCGTTAACATTTGTCATATGTTTTTGATGTCTGAACTCCTAAACTATGTCGTTTTAAACCTATAAACACAAACCGACACCGTTTTCGTTTTGACAACAAATTGATGCGTTGTTTGAGATCCCAATCCTTAGTATTGATAATTTGCAATTGGCATTATATTGATTCAGACAACATCTTCACCATACAACTATTTATAAAGTTTCAATCCAAACCAAGAATTAAGGTTGCGTTTTTTAAATTAGGGATGCACAAATCAAACCCAATTACTATTTACTAAAAACTAATTTAATTCTAAATTGTAAATAAACTAGAACAGGAACGACGAACCAAAACTCTATTTTTTTTTTAGAAACTCAAGTCTCAATCTTCTTCTTTTTTCAGAACATGTTATCTGTTGTTTTGTTTGTACCTTCATTCCCAATAGTCAAAACTAGTGCATTACAATTTACAATTTACAACTCAGAATCAGATACATGCAGTAACATATTAATAGCAAAAACAGAAAACAGAAAAAACAGAAAATAGGTTGATTTGTTTGGATTTTTTGTTTTTTCGGTCCGGTCCGGTCCATAGATCTAACCCGACCCGGATATATCCGGTCCGGTCCGGTCCCCGGTCTCCATTTCCAGAAAAATCTGGTCCAACGGGTCGGTCCACGATCCAGTTTTTCAGAAAACTCCGGTCCAACGGTCTGACCCGGATGCACATCCCTATTTTAAATGAATCAAAGCATCCTTCGCACTTGCAGCATGGTTTGTCGCAACATCTTTCTTAACGCTGGGCGAACTAAATTGCAGCTTTTCCAACCAAACGGTCCTCCACAAACACCGATCACTCCATTTTCCAAGTCACGTTTGTAGTGTATCTTCCATCCCTTCTTTTGGCACAACTCTTGCAGTTCCGATTTAGGATGTAATCTCATAATGTCTGGAGATATTATTTGCTCCAATAACGATTTCACTATGTAAACGTTACAAACAAACAACAAACACGTTAGTGCATCACATCATGTCAAATAAAAGTGCTAACTCTGTCCGAACGAAGAAAAAAAGTTGCAGGTACGCATGTCAGACATTATGCGGCGTTATATTATGGAGCGATTTCGCAAAAACTGCATAAATGTTTGAAAAAACATCGCATATATATTGCATATAATATCATGGAGAAGCGCTCAAATGAGAAACCACTTATTTTTTCGAGAAATTGAAACCTCAATCTTCACCTACCAAAATGCAATATGCGTTTTCTAAGATGCATTTTGGTGGTGAGATGTGTCACTTGTGCATTTTCCAAGATGCATTTAATGTAAAGTCAAAGTCACTTTTTTACATTGTTTTTTTGGACATGTGTCACATGCAGATTCAAAGGTGTATCATGATCTAATGGTGAGATTTGAGTTCTCAAGTTCTCAAATTTTTAAAAATTCTCAACCGAACGATCACCCTAATATGATATATGTAATAATGCTTCATATCTCATATGGAGAATTTATTTATGAGAGATGAAAGAATTATTTATTAAAATGTACTACTGGCCACACTTTGTCCAATAAAAATCCACAATCCATGAAAAGAGCTCCTACTAGTGATTCCAGTATATCTGCTGGACTTTTGGTGGCTTGATAAGTCCCATTGAATGCAGCGGATGATTCTTCATCACCTCCCTAAACTCCTCAATCTACAAAATAAGGCTATACGTGACGGAGGTGCGAAGTGATGTAATTCAAACAACAAAGAAGTAAGAGGGTCGAGGTTTAGCCAAGTGGTTTGGTGCAATTCGACTCCTCATTCTAACTTTCTAACACAACACTAATCAATGTAATCGGAAAAAAATAAATAAAGAAATAAGAACGAAAATAAACGATACAAAATTTACTTGATTTTACCAACAGTGTGGAAGCTACAAGGTAAAAGTTATCTAAACTAATTTTAAAAAATTCTTATTATAAATATATTTGGTTAAATAAGTATCTACAAATATATTTCGAATTAAGAATATCTAAATCAATATATAACTTCTAAATATTTAGGATTCAACGCTTCGTAACAAACCAAATATCAATAAAGACTCGACATAATTACTTTCACGGATAAAAACAGATCATGTGCTATATATATGCTTGCTTGGTCCTCAATTTGGTTTCCCTTTTGGTGTCTCAAGTACGCATATTCATATAAATTGTGCTTGACGGCCACTTGAGCGAGCTTCTCAGTGTCTACATTAGCGAAGTTGCGTCAGCAATCCGGGAGACAAGTCTGGATACCAAATGTAGAAGGCTCTAGCTACCGACATGTTCAAAACCGCGTCTCCGACGTACTCCAACCTCTCGTATGACTCGCACTTTACATCAGTGATGAAAGCCTTCTCCAACAAAGTCTTGTCTTAAAACTTCGTATACTCTTAATTTTTTTGTTGTTGTTGTTGCTCGCTCGTGCGAATCAGTCTTGTGCTGGTAGTTTGTTGGATTGTCAGCGTCTGATTAGTGTGTTGGTTAGTTGCCGAGGTAGCCTTGTCCTGGCTGTCGGTGTCTGTTGGTTGGATCGTTTGTAGCCCGATTGTTTTTTTGTTTTTATATATACACCTTTAAAAAAAAACAAAGTCTTGTCTTTGAACTTGGTTACCCCCCAATAACTTCTCCACCCCATTTAAATTTCGTGGCTTTGGTTGATCAGATTCTTTAGAGAGTGAATCTTCTTTTGTTTTCTGACAACAAAAGAAACATCTCCGGAACTTCATGCTTGAGAAAAATAGCTTAAACAAAGAGATCAGATGTTTAAGTGTGACGGAAAATCAAAATCAAGTGAACATTTATATATATTAGTAGATATACGCCGAAAGTATACTACGATATGAATCTGTATGCAGCCATTATTAATATTAATAGGTCTTTTCAATAAAATGGTATTGTTATTGCCCATGCATTAATGTATCAATTATCATCTGAATTTCTAGAATATTGTTAATATTGCAGATTCTGTTCATTCATTTGGTAAGCTTTACATCAGTTGTGTCGTAGTTTGGTGGCGATGTCTTGCACTTTATTTGTCAATTAATTCGATCTAGGGTTTTCGAATGAATTGAGGATTCCTATGACAAAAACACGTCATCAAAAAAAAGGGTCTCAGTCCTCAGCTAGTTCGTGCCCCAAACTGAAAGACTCAAATTTCGTTTGGTATTGATTTCTTGTATTTGCTGTTGTTTTTCGTTTTCAATAAATAAAATCGGAAGGTTAAAAAAATGACATCGTTTATGCGGCGGTAGTACCTCCTCACACTGTTCATCGTATAAGAAATTACTTTTTTTGTTTTTTTAATTTGATGAAAACTAAATTGAAATTACATAATGAAATTGAAATCACACAGTGAAATTGAAATTTCTCAATTAAAGAGAATTAAATTGAGATTTATTTCGCCAAAAGGGTGGTGCATGCCCTGTTGGTTAAAGACGTCACATACGATTCCTTACATCCCGGGTTCGAATCGTGTGGACACAATTTTGTGTCATATGTATTGTATTATTGTGTCATATACATTGTATTATTCCTAATTATTGTACCTCATTATCAAATAAAAAAATTGAGATATATTTCACAATTTGGACATAAGAATTAAAATTAACACTGAAAGTTATATTGAGATATATTTAGAAAGTTTATATAATATATTTGGGTAATGATAAAAGTTAAAACAAATTTTATATGATATATTTACATGAGTTCAGATCCGGTACAAAGCACAAATCCTATGCAAAATACAAAATAATCTGATCCATTCGTCTGGACAATCCAATGGCTGAAAACAAATTGATTAAAATAAGTAAACAACTGAATTTATACGTGTATATCATAATAGAAAGGGTAAAACTGACCAAAAAAATTTGAAAAATAAACAACCCTAATCCCGTCAGATCTGTTTATTCATCCTCAAAAAATCTCTGCCGACGATCTGTTCATCCTCCAACCGACGATTCATTCATCCTCCAAAAATCTCTGCCTCATTCATCCTCCAAATCGACGATCCGTTCATTCTCCAAAAACTCTGCCTCAGATCCGTTCATCCTCCGATTAAAAGTAATACATAATTTGTCATCCTGGTCATGACGAACTATATATAAAATATTCATGACGAACTATAAATAATACTGTCGAATTCGTGTCGAATTTTAGTTTATTCTTGACGAATTATGCAATAATTCGTCAAAGTACACTACAATTCGTCGAAATCTTGATGAATTATAGCCCAAATTTGACGACCTATGACATAGTTCGTCATAAACAGAATATGACGAACTATAAATAATACTATCGAATTCGTGTCGAATTTCAGTTTGTTTTTGACGAGTTATTGCATAATTCGTCGAAGTGCACTACAATTCGTCGAATTCTGGATGGATTATAGTCCAAATTTGACGAACTATGACATAATTCGTCAAAATTGGACTATAATTCGTCAAAAATTCGTCCATGTTTTTCTGCTCCTGCTGTTGATCTTCCGACACTCCAATCGCCATCCTCGAGAGACATTTGGGATTGATTGAAGGTTTGGGACGTGTTCGTTTTAATGGAGTGGAATTGGTAGTGGTTGGTAGATGGAATCTGAATTAGGTGATGGGTCTGCTCTGTTCCATAAACCAAGCTAGTTTAATCAAATGCAGAACAGAGAGTGAAGTAGGTCGATGAAGCCAAAATGTGGAGTGGAGAGATATATTGGTTCAGGAGAAGAAGATTGATATTGAGATATAAACAGACGCGTGCAGAGAAGTGGGGAACAAAACAGAGCAAGTGAAAGGTGAAAGAAAGATAATTATCAAGTGTACGTGTTTCACATATCCAGCAGTGCACTGCAGAACAATAAAACATCCAAATTAAGAGGCCACTTGATCGGAGCTTATAATGGTACCATTGATGCAGATCTGGATCTGTATTGCCGGAAAAAAAAAAGAATAGAAGAAAGAGAATGAAACTTGTGGTTATAGGAATGATCAAATATGCCCTTAATCTAATGAAAAATTAAATTTATTGAGATTTTTTTCTTCTAATCTCAACCGCACATATATTAATTTGAAAGGCCGAGATGATTTTGTATTTTTTACAGTAATTTGAGTTTTGCACCTGATCCGTTCTCATATTTACATACTTCAAAAAGATTTCAATCCTAATTAATATAAATACGGATTTGGGCCATTAAATTAAAATTGCATTTGGGCGGCATGAGCATGACCCATTGATCTTTCAATTAAAACAAATAAGGGTTTGCAACATGTGCACCTCCTCGCCTACCCTGCACACGAGATTACAACTGCCGTAATTATGAACAACCGTAATTATTGTTTCATACTTTATGCAAGATGCAACAAGTAGAACTTGTTTCATTGACCACTTTTGGGTTTATCCGTCTTACTTTTCAAGAGTGTTCACATTACTTGTTTCAACTAGTATGATGATTAGCTCCAGTTGTTCTCTGTTGAAGTTGCGAAGGGAGAGAACAAAATACGCTAGAATTCATACTCATAAGGAATGAGTTTAATACTTACAACGTAGAAAGCAAGAATAAATAAACAACAAATAATAGATTAAAGACTATATTATCCCAACCAAATATAGAAAACTCTATTTATTTATAAAAAATATAAACATTAATATTCAGACTTCACAAAAAGTAAAAATTTAAACTTATTTGATAGTCGCACACATGAATTTTAAGCAAACAGAAATTGTGAATGTTAAACAAAGATCAATTCAATATATTCTACATATCTTTTTTCAATGCGATAGCATTTGAGTGTAGATGTAAAAGCAAAATAAACAACTCGTTGCTAGCAAAATATGAAACACTTTTGTTTCGGGATGAAAAAAAGCAGCAACAGTGAATTATTTATTTTACACAACTGTAGTAGAATCGGGTGGAAACGACTTCATGTAAAGATTCCAAGATGTATCTACGCTTCAAGTGAAGGACACATGAGCCTGATACGGCTACGAAGAAGCACACTAAGAGAGTACCAGAGTAGCGGAGACGTCTAGTCCTTGCCAAACTCCCAGAGTACTCGCCCTCCTCCATCCTCTGTTGACAAAACGAGCAGCCATAACCACAATTAAGCCATATGCATTGACATAGAGTACAACATGATGATATGCGTGCTTCAACAGCACATCAAAGTTACTATATCCACACCAAAAAGGCCATAAATTGATACAAATATGAACTTAATTGTTTAAAAACTAGATTGCAACAAAGGGTAATAAAGAAAACATCATAAAGAAATGTAGTTGGTACATTCTTGGAACAAAGAGAACACTGGGAGTACCTTTAATTTTCTTGTTAATCCAAATTTCGATCAGCATCCCAGCACCAATTCCACCAGCAATACAGGAACCATATATACCAAGATTAACATACCAGGGCCTGCGAGGAAGAAAATAGCATTCTGGAATTTCTCTAATCTTGGTTCGAGGCCTTCTTTTTACTGCTGTGGCAGTAGCAGACTGTTTCGGAGCAACACTTGCAATGGTTCCCCAGTCAGTACCTTTCAAAGGATCCCTTGACTCCTCAATCCCCATTTTCAAGATACTTATCCAATATCTGTCATTCCCAGTCATAAAAAA
Source organism: Rhodiola kirilowii (assembly GCA_033675215.1). Lineage (NCBI taxonomy): Eukaryota > Viridiplantae > Streptophyta > Magnoliopsida > Saxifragales > Crassulaceae > Rhodiola > Rhodiola kirilowii. The sequence continues at coordinate 53,284,009 of CM066193.1, forward strand.
GAATATCATAAGTTGTTTCGCTCACAAATCGAAAAAAAAACATTTCAAAGGGACACACATCCCTCTCAAGCATTAAAGGATACTCTAACAATCACAAAAATAACAGAAGTCCCCATAACACCTTCACATAGTTAACTTTTACGCCACAGCTTCGGCTCAAGCACTCTCTACCTCTGGTAAATAAATCAACGAGGAAAGGAAGTGTAAGATTCATTGGTTAAATCGTTCAACCCTTTTTCTAACCTATACAACCCATTTATCTGACTAGCCACAATATGTTGGAACGTCGTCTTCTTCAAGGGCTTAAAGATCAATGTATAGATGCTTGGATATTGAGTGAATCGTGCAAAACGCACTTTCCAAATTCAGTATTTCTACCCTTATCAAACAGGGTTTCCAGAAATCAGAATTGTGATAAGACGATCGAGTACTTCTTTTTCAAAACTCGGAATGTTTTGTGGGATGAATCTTCTTAAGAAGAAGATGAGTTGAATCTTCCTGACTACCTAGGTAGTCACCCTAACTCAGAATTCCCAACAGGTGCCTTTATCCTATTCAACCGCCATAATCGTTTCGGTTTTTGCTTCTTCTTCTTCTTTAAATGAAGGCTGATTTGGTTGAATGAAATAGAGAAGAAGACACACACAAAAAACTCTGGTTAAAAGACCTAATAGTGGGCTTGTAAGGAACATGGCCAAGTGACCTCGTTCCATAGTAAAGTTGAGTAGCAAAACTATTACCACCTCTAGAACCATTAACTACCAAACTGTTGTTAACAACATGGCGAACAAACTCAGGGGCCATCTCTTCCTCACTACCCTCCATTTTCTTGGCGAACACTGCAGAGCTCACCTTCAAATTTCCTCTTCAGCGGCTTCGGGGGTAGAAGACAGTTTTATCTTAATTTTATGGTCAAAACCAGAAGAGTGGGGGTATCAGAATACCATCATTTGTCACTACCGCATCAGTGGAGATAGGAACGGCACTATCAGTACGAACAAAATTCAAATATTTATCCGAAATCACCTCGGCAGCAGTTTCAGGTTGGATCTGCTTCAAACTAGCATCATCCAACACAAGATGGAACAGAAACTACTTTCTCACTCTCAATTACCCCATCTGTAGACCCAGAAGCCATACACATCAAATCAACCTCGCAAAACCCTAATTACCCCAATTCTCCCAACCCTGGCTGATTCAATTCACAAATTACAAACCCCACATGAACCGACCGCAGTTAGATCTACGAACGCGGCTTTAACAAATTAAATCACAAAACCCTAAATCCGGCCTCTCCTAGGGTTACGTCGAAACTGGCCGACCGAGAAAGAATCGAAGAAAAAAAAAAGAAAGGGGATAATAGCAAGCGGAAGTGGAGAGTAGGGTTTCGAATTTCCACATACCTCTGTTTTCTTGATCGAATCTTCAATTCGCGTTTTCTCGAAAATGGATTCGTATGCCGCGATTAGTTAGTTGGAGCGAAATGAGCTTGAGTTGGGTCAACCCAGTTTATAGTCGCGCGTGTGTTACACGGAACAGTTACAATTGAACGTACAGAGCGCCGGTGAGAGCAATGGAACGATTTACAATTGAACGGACAGGATTTCATCTGATAGAGAATGAAACTTTTTTTTTGATAGGGGTTAATGATAAGTTAAGTTAGTATCTCTTATGGGAGTTAGATCGTTAGATGACGATTTCGAACTGACACTTAGAGCATCCCACTATGCTTTTTTCAACCATAGAAAGTGATCATGAGAGATGATTAAAAAAATCATGCATCTCTATCATGATTTTTTTAAAAAAAGAACATCTCATGATCTTTTTTTGTATTTTGATCATGAGCCTGAGGCAATCTCAACGCGACACATGTCCTGTGTAAGAAACAGTACAATTTTTATTTTGATCTTGCAACGAATATATCTTCTAAATTACAAAGTAAAAAAATCAAAATAAATACCAATATTCATAATTTTTTGAGCTATATAAAACGAGATACACTTTGATATATTTTTATTAATCTTAACATTTATGAGCTATAATTTATGTAGTGATGAGAGAGACTGATGATAAACTTTTTTTTTATCATGAGTGGGATGCATATGATTCGTTTGATCATGGGGATGATTAGATGAGAGCGAAAAATGATGAGAGATGGATGATATGGTTTTTTTATCATGATGAGGGATGCTCTTAGGACGCAGGGGAAGCTCCACCACTGGATACTCCGCTTGGCCTCGATAGAGAATGAAACTTGATTCGTCATTTTCCATGGCGCTTTTTGAAGAATTTCTTTGCCTTGCACAAAACATTGAAACAGGCAGTGAAGGATATATAAATACAAAAACTATAATGCCAAAATAAGATAACTTCAGACAAAACGCTGCTATTGAAAGAACAAGGGATACCTGCTATATCGAAGAATCAAAGTACAAACGTTGTATCATAGAGCAACTGGAGGCCACTGAAACCAGTATTTGTTTCAACTTTACGTTATTGCAAACAAGCAAAACAATATGATTAGTCATTAACAATCTTGCCACACACAGAGAACTCCCAAGTTAATTAGCTCATGTTACTTTACTTCTAAGCTTATGGGATTTTTAACGTGTACACACTGAAATTAAAATTAGGCTCAAATTATATTGAGCAATATCCAGAACACTTAGAGCATCCCACCATGATAAAAAAACCATATCATCCATCCTTCTCATCATATTTCTCTCTCATCTAATCATCCATACACTACAAATTTTTGCTCAAATGAACGAGAACCAATATTTATAGCAGGGTTGTCGTATAAAGCATTTTTACTATAACATAATATAAGAAGCACTGTTATCGTAATATCGATTGACGTAAATAACTTATCGTCTGGTTATCGTAAAGTTATCGTATATATTGTACGATAACTTTACGATAACCAGACGATAATATATTATTGTTATCGCAGAGTCATCGTACAGTTATCGTATACATTTACGATAACTGTACGATGACTCTGCGATAACAATAATATAACAATATGAATATTATATTTCACATATTATATTCATTTTAATTTATTTTTAAAATAATTAAATTAAATTATTAAAATTAATCGAAAATTAAATGATGAAAATTTGTTTTTCATTTCACAAAATGAATTGTATTCAACAAATACAATAAATTGTTCAAAAAATGTAATACATATATTGTGAATTTCTATGTTTCTACCACGCAGGACCCCGGTGAGCAGCTCCGCTGAGCCAACTCCAATCCTCAATCACCCGAGCTCTTGAAGCAGCTAACTAGTTGCATCTCCAGGAAAGATATTGTTTTCTCTAAGTCATCAATCAGAAGATGCAAGCCACAAGGTGAACAACATGAGATGCAGCAAATTCAAGTTCAGACGAGCCAACAACAGAAATACACAAATCAACCCTTACCTTTTTGCCAGCTTCAACTCTCCCACAACAATTGAGCCATACTTACCTCAACCATCAGATTGGGCAACAAAACTCCACTAGATGATTTCTGCAGGGGATGGATCAGTGGGAGAAGACGAACCAATTTTCGGAGAAGCAATCCTATTAAATTTCGACCCCGCGACCAAAGTGGCAGCATCGCCAATGATTTTTGGAAGCTTTATTCTTTTGTTGGTCCCTATAATCTGAGATCCGAGCTCAAAATCCATTGCCTGGGGCACGCGATCACCATACTTCTCCTTCAGAGCCTCATGGGATTTGTGTAGTAGGTCCTAAGAGCAAACAAATGTGGCACATTAGTGTAATGTACAACCTGTGCTTAACATTGGCATATTACCAAACTTGCATTCAAACAGTGACATATTACCGCTGTACTAAAACCTACATTTACGTAACACAGATAACAATTGCATATAAGAGCATATACAGCGGCACAAATGGAGAGAAGCTGCTATCCCAGCAGCTGCTATTTTACACCTGTTTTGCTGCCTAATTTGAGCATGCAGCTGCAATTACAAGTGCTGCTTCTGCAGCTGTGACAGCTGCTGTTGCTCAAATTAGGCAGGAAATCTGCTGAAATTTAGCAGCTGCTGAGACAGCATCTCCTCTCCATTTGTGCCACTGTACATGGCCTAAAGCTTGAAAGACACATATATCTCAAATAATTAACACTGTTAAGTTTACCAACATGATACACATATATATCTTGAATGAAATAAACATGATACATTATGTTCAGTTCATAATATTATGAAAACTGTGATCAAATAAACATGATATTATGGAACAAACATACCCCATAGTGCGGAGGTGAGGATCACGGGGTTGGGATGTCGTAGGACTAACTCTGTTATAATCGGGATCTGGATCATTCGGTTGTTGGTGTAGTGAGCGTTGTGTTAGTGTTCTTGGCGTGGTAGGCGTCACAAAAGTTTCCCTCACCGGGAGAACCCTTCGTCCATATGGCTGCCTAACTTCATTGGGTTAGACAGGACTGGGATGAAAATGCTACGGAGATTGTACATGATGATGCGAGGGTCCATATGGCCAGGGACGGTTCCAAGGGGGGGCCTGGGGGGTCCCAGGACCCCTCTTGATTTTTGCAAAAAATTCTTGACCTAGGCAGGAATTGAACCTTAGACGCCAAACTCTAAGTCATCGTTATGTACCAACCTATACCAACTCTACTATGAACCTTTTATGTCTACACTCAACTAATAGTAAATATGATTCTGAGGTTGATCTGTTGATTTATATTTTAATTAAGTATGTTTTACTATTAAATCATACTCTACTTCATATTTATTGACTTTTTTTCCATCACTAAGATATAAAGAATATTTATTGATTAAAATTAACTCAATTAATATACATTTTATTATTAATAATTAAAATATATTTTATATTTAATTTCTTTTACACTATCAGCAAAAAAAAAAAATTTCAGGACCCCCCTATCAAAAGCCGCTGGATCCGTCACTGCATATGGCTGCCTATTCATATCATTATCAGAACGTCGACAGCCTTCTTCGGGAGAGGTACCAGCAATGGAATTTCCATCTACCGGCAAGATGTCTCCTGCATCCCATTTGGACCAAAACCGTCCGAGTGCCCCTTGATTGGAACGTTTCAAACCAGTCCACCCTGGTTTCTGCTGCTGCGATGAACCAGTTTTGTCCATGTCTGACATTTGGTCACATATGTAACAAACATAATATTAGTTAGCAAAATTAACAGAGAAGAACATGGCATGAATCATCATAATTCGTTCAAAAATCACAACACATAAAGCCATATGCGGACAACTCCATGGTCTGTAACACATTCACAATTCAAATTGAAGACAAATTGACAAGCTAATAAGATGTAACCGACACCGACCGACTCGATACAAATAGAAATGGAAACCCTAGATCTAGATTTGATGAATGGATGCGTTTGCATTACAGAACCTTGACATGCGACGGCGAAATCACTCGATTCTGGACTGCCGCCACGTTGTAACTCAGTCGTCGAAATTGACCGACGACGGATTGTGGAGCGGTTGAGAAAATATTGAGCGGTTTCGGCTTAAATTGTGGAAGTAAAAATTTGTCTGGCCAAGTAATTGAAATGTGAGAGCGGTGAAACGAAATTTGTGGAAGGAAACTTAAATTGGGTTTAACGATAACTTTACGTGTGTTTTACGATAATTAATTGTTATCGTAAAGTTAACGTAAGACTTACGTAAAAAAGTCTGTCATCGTATTTCTTGTCGTTACTTTATCGTATATTGTGTACGATAACAACCGTTAACGTAAAGAATTTATTGTTCAAATGAATAAAAATTTGTAGTGATATGATCAAATGAATCATATGCATCCTACTCATGATCAAATAAAAAGTTCATCATCACTCTCTCTCATCACTACATAAATTATACGTAGCTCATAAATATTAAGATTAATAAAAATATCAAAGTGTATCTCGTTTTATAGAGCTCAAAAAATTATGAATATTGGTGTTTATTTTGATTTTTTTACTTTGTAATTTAGAAAATATATTCGTTGCAAGATCAAAATAAAAACTGTACTGTTTCTTAGACAGGACACGTGTTGCGTTGCGTTTGGTTCATGACTCATGATCAAATCCATTTTTTGATCATGAGATGATCTTTTTTTACAAAAAATCATGGAATGATCAAAACTATGATAAAAAAGATCATGGTGGGGGTACATGGTTTTTTTTTTATCATTTCTCATGGTACTTTTCTATGATAAAAAAAACCATGATGGAGATGCTCTTACTGGCCAACTACTCGTCAACGGTTACCAAATAGTAATCACATACTATAAGCGGTACGGCGCCGTTTTAATCTGGCCCATTAACCGCGCCACGACTACTCTCTTCAATTCTGATAAAATTTCATATTTGACAAAATAAGTGTTTTCTCAAAAAAAATGTACACCCTAAAGAAACATGTTCTCTTCTCTATTGTTTTTTTTATAGTTCTCTTCTAAAATGCATTTATATTGGGATTCAGATTTCGTACAGCCAAGATAAAAATTGTTTACTAAAAGTGACATCGTTTTGTAAAACTACACCATTTTATATTTCTCATATATAAATAAAATCTAAAAATAGATGTCTTAACTCTTAAACTGCGTCGTTTTAAACCTATTAACACAAAATGACATCGTCTCGTTTTCACAACCAATTGGCATTAATTTAGACAACATCTTCAACATACAACTATTAAAAGTTTTCAATCCAAACCAAGAAAGGTTACGGTTTTGAGATGAATCAAAGCATTCTTTGCAGCATGGTTAGTCGCAACATCCTTCTTAATGTTAGGCGAACTAAATGAAGCTTTTCCAACCAAACGATCCTCCACAAACACATTGACCACTCCATTTTCCAAGTCTCGTTTGTAGTGTATCTTCCATCCCTTCTTTTGGCACAATTCTTGTAGTTCAGATTTAGGATGTGATCTCATATTGTCTGGAGATATTATCGGCTCCAATAACGATTTCACTATCTAACCATTACAAACAAACGAAAAATGTGTCAGTATATATCACAGCAATGGAAAATAAAATTGTTAACTCCGTCCAGCTGAAAAATTAAAAAAGACGTTGTGATGATATTATGCAGCGCTAAAGTTATTTATGAGAGATGAAATAATTAATTAAGATATGATGTACATACTGGCCATAGTTTGTCCGGTGAAAATCCACAATCCATGAAAATGGCTCCTACTAGTGATTCCACTATATCTGCTAGGACTTTTGGTGGCTTGATAAGTCCCATTGAATGCAACGGATGAAGTTCCATCTCCTCCCTAAACTCCTGAATCTACAAAATAAAAACATATTATGACGGAAGCGCGTAGTAGTAATATGATTCGAAAACAAATAATTTTAGAACGAAAATAAACAACACAAGAGTATGCTATATTATAAAACTCAATGTTATCTAAATTAATCACTTTTAAAAATATATTTGGTTGCATAATTATCTCAAAATATATCTAAAACCACAACCTGACTTAAAGAATATATATCTAAATTCAACCTACAACTTTCTAAACCAACTAGAATTTATAATCAAATAAGAAATCCCAAATAATTAGGATTCAACAAATCCTTACAAACCAAATATCAATAATAATAAAAACTGATCAACATTACTTTTACGGATAAAAATTAAAAACGCTAGCTTACTTGGTCTTCAATTTGATTTCCCTTTTGGTGTCTTAAGTACGCATATAAACCGTGCTTGACGGCCACTCGAGCGAGCTTCTCAGTGTCTACATTAGCGGCCCGAAGTTGCGTCAGCAATCCAGGAGACAACTTGGGGTACCAAATGTAGAAGGCTCTAGCTACCAACATGTTCAGAACCGCATCTCCGACGTACTCCAACCTCTCGTATGACTCGCAGATTACATCGGTGTACGAAGCATGAGTGAAAGCCTTCTCCAACAAAGTCTTGTCTTTGAACTCGTACCCCAATAACTTCTCCACCCCATTCAAATTTCGTGGCTTTAGTTCAGATTCTCTAGAGAGGAAATCAGCTTCTTTTGTTTTGTGACAACAAAAGAAACATCTCCGGAACTTCATGTTTGAGAAAATAACTAAAACAAAGAGAGATGTTTAAGTGTGTTGTGACTGGAAAATCAAAATCAAGTGGACATTTATATTATTAGGCAACTTAATTAGAATGAGACTTAATAAAATCGATTATTTCTTAATATGACCGATTTTTCCTAAAATGGCGATTTGTTGCAAATTATTTCACAATTAATTCAGCCAATTTGAGAGAGTGTAAAAATTAGAGCCATCTAGGGTTTTCGAATGAATTAAGGAACCCATGCTGAAAAAACTGCTTATAGAGCTCTCTCGAAACGCCGTCGTTCTACCAATCTGCACTCTTCCTTTCATTGAGTTGGGCTCAAACCAAAACAACCCAATAAAAATGGATGGTGCCCAAAAGCCCAGCACTGAACCTAACACATTTCAGTGTTTGATTCATTCATAGTGGCTCAACAATGTTAAACTCGCTCTTTAAAAAAAACAATTAATGCTAAACTCTGCCAGTTTATCAAAAAAAAATCCAACTCTGTCATCAATAGAGATATATTTTAATATTTATATGTTTGTATTTATGTAGAAATAAGAGAATGATAATGAACTATATGTTTGGTCATGATTGAGATGTCCATAACCAAATAGATCATGAGTCATGACTAAACGGGTAGCGGGTTAAGCGGGTCAAACCCGTTAAACCCGCTAATGTTAAACGGGTTTAACGGGTTTGACCCGCTTAACCCGCTACCCGTTTACAACCCGCCCGATACCCGCCCGCCCGCCCATTTTGCCACCCCTAACGAGATGCTTCTAAGGAAGATATATAAACAACAATATGGCTAAAAAAAATTTCATATACGTTATATGGTAATTGTGACAACTTAAAAAAAATTGTTTCTAAAAATAATTTTTACTCCTAATATGAGATTGAAAGAAACTTAAAACAAAATTAAAAGTTAAAAATATACTATAAAATAGAAAACATATAAATTAAATAAAATAAAAATATCTAATTTCATTTTAAGTATAGTCAAATAAAGTTAACTAACGGAGTTACTTTCATCTATTGATTTTAACAAAATTTAATGATACCTACATTTAATTGAAAATTTGATAATTCGGACCTCAACTTGGAAAATATTGATAATTCGAGGCGTCGTTTTATACTTTTTCCCTAAAATAAATGTTTTATATCGATTTATTACATTATGTTTTTATATGGAGTTCCACTTCCAATCATTATTTACTTTTTAGGGATTAGGTGTAATATTAAATATAGTAATACTGGACTGTTGCAAGTGAAGTTGAAATTTGAATTCACCTTAATAAATAAAGAAACAATTCCAATAAATATTTGTATGGCATGCTAATGATTAATTACTTTTTTTTGAGTGGAATGATTAATTACTTAACTAGCAGTTTTACTAGTAATAATAAAAAAACAAAAGTCAAAATACTAGTCATAATTAGTCAAATCTCATCACCATGAAAAAAAAAATCAAGTGACAGCATGCATGAATCTACAGAATTTGAAAAATGATGTAATTGTTTAAAGTCACACACCTACCCCAAAATCTGGATAGATGTACAAGAAAATCTCATCATATCAACAAGCACGCCGTGTTCTTCTAGCCCTTGCTGGTCGCCCCCCTGCTTCAGAAAATCATCTGCGTTTCCAGGTTCAGTTTTCTCTCTCACACAGTTCATTTTTTTTTGCTTTAAGTTTTTTTTAATGTAAAAAATTGTGTTTTGACATAATCGCAACATCTGACTGATTAATCATGTAATAAATTGATTGTACATAGCCGCAAAATCTAGCCTTTTCCCTTGATTTATTTATTCGATTAGTTTTATTTATTTCCATTGCTTCATGTGTTTATGTATATGTATATAATTTCTCAGATTTTAGAAGTAGCGGTGTCCTTTGAAGAGCAACTACGATAAAGCAGAAAGATGTTGTCATTTTAAGCTTGCTTTTGTTTGGCAACTCCTCTCTCACTGCGCACATGTTTTAATTATGTCTTCTTTGCATGCTTACAAATATATCCATGTCGATATATCTGACTGTGTGAGATTTATGTTTAGATCGAAGACATTTTTTTGCTTGTCCGGCTGGTTTAATTAGGAACATTACGTGTTCGTTTCATAACGGAACTATTAGATACCTGTACGTTGTAACACGACCGTAAAGAAATGACGTAATTTTGATATTCAGATAATCTCGAACAAGTTATATTCAGTCTCTAGTGAATAATAAACAACATTGCAGTCTCAATGTAATGATCAATTATTATTGACTATTTCCAATGGTGTAAAATACAACATATCATTATTTGGTTTGCTCTAATTGATGCTCGCTCATATACTCATAGACTGCATATACGAGTATTCCCATCGTAAAAATTATCCAAATAGTTATAAATTATATTACTACAGTTTGGATATTATGCACCATTATTCGATTGGACATTGTGCTATTTTTTTAGTAAGAACTGCTGCATAATGTTCAATTATCAGTATACTGATTTTGTTGATAATGTTTCAATGTGCAGCTTTAATTCGAATAAGTTTTGTGCAATGGCGAGTAACATGATCATCGACGATCAAAGATCGACCGGCAACATTCAAAATTATGCGCCGCAGCCCTACCAAATATTACCAAACCCTAATGTCCTCAATAACCCAGTTGCTCAGAAATCATCTTTGTTGCCAAGAAAGAGATCCTTACTTGAGTCTGAGCTTGAGGAAAGACCAGGTCACTTCGGACGGTACGCTTGTCCATATCTACAATGCCGTTTCAGTAACTACTGCCTTGGATTTGTTACTAGGGCTGACAGGAACAGGCATATGCTGGATTGTCCGTTCGGGGACGGCTCGGTGCCCCAACATGTATCTACTGATGGACAACTGCCCAGTGCTAAATTTATCAACAAATTGGTTGATGACTTTACTACTGAAGCTGATTTCTGTAGCAAGCTTGAGAGTCTCTTTATGAGTCCAGCAGCTGGTCTACCTGCTTTAATTAGCTCTTTTAACAACATTGCACGGCCACCAGCCAATCAGATATGTCGTCCCAGCACAAGTTCTCAGATTGTGGAACCAGAACAGATCTTGCCTGGACATTGTCTAACGAAGAGCGGCGCAATTGGCCGGAATTCTCACGGGGTATCGGGACAGTTGCCTGTGCAATGTTCCATCGAAAGCGGAGCACTAACTGATGGAGGATTAGGAAAATTACCCGAGACAACCGAAAGCAGTGCACTTGGAAATAATAATGTGATTGCGAGTTCTCATGGAGGATCAGGAAAATTACCTGACCATTATTATCCTTCCGAAAGCGGTAGTGCAATGGAAAATAATGTGCTTATAAGTTCTTACGGCGGAAGATCAGGAATAACTTTGCCGGAGCATTATCGCATCGAGAGCGATGCACATGAGAATAATGTGGTTACGGGCTCTTATAGGGAGATAGGGTACTTTCCTTGGCATAATGCTCTTATAAGTTCTTATGGCGGAATAACTTTGCCAGAGCGTTATCAGATCGAGAGCGGTCCACTTGAGGATAATATGATCATGGGCTCTTATAGGGAGACAAGGCATTGTCCTGAAAATAATGTGCTTATAAGTTCTTATGGCGGAATAACTTCGCCAGAGCGTTATCAGATCGAGAGCGGTCCACTTGAGGATAATATGATCATGGGCTCTTTTAGGGAGACAGGGCATTGTCCTAAGAATAATGTGCTTATAAATTCTTATGGCGGAGGATCAGGAATGACTTTGCCCGCTCATTATCGCAACGAGAGCGATGCGCTTGAGGATAATGTGATTATGGGCTCTTATAGGGACATAGGGCATTGTTCTGAAAATAATGTGCTTATAAGTTCTTATAGCCGAGGAGGATTTGGAACTTTTCCGGAGCATTATCATATCGAGAGCGATGCACTTAAGGATGATGTGATTATGGGCTCTTATAAGGAAATAGGGCAGCATTTTTTTCCTAAGCATAATGTCACAGAGACCGTTGCACTTGAGAATGATGCGACAGTAAAATCTTACGAGGAGCTAGGAAATTTATTCGAAGATTATTCCATCAATGCACAACCTGAGAAAGACGGAGTCATGAGTTTTTATAGAGAATCAAGGGAAATATCCGATCACTTTCCCCCGAAGAACAGTGCCATTGAGAATAATGAAATCGCGAGTTCTTTTAGAGAGCCGGGACAGCTGACCGGGCATTATTTTTCGACAGAAAGATGTGCACTTGAGAATCATAAAACTCAGAGTTCATTAGGAAATTATTTGCCTGAAGTTACTAACAATAATAGTACTCTTCCTACTGTGGAGCAGGGGACATCAGGCTTTCAGTTTGCTGAAAATGATGAATTTTTGGATTATAATTATTATGCAGAATATTTCAGTGATGAAAACATGCTGTTGGATGATCCATTTGCTTGGCCGTATAATAGCTGAAGATTTAACAGCCTGCATCTTCAAGCAAACCGCTAGCATGTATGGGTTAATTTTACTATCACAACTCTTGTAGTTCAGTTTATTTGATTTTCAAGTATCACAGGTTTTGAGACTCTGATTTTATTTGAGAATTCAACATTTTTTTATATTGAAATTGCAGTATTTGTAACACGCTAAAAGTCAAACAGTATATAGGCATGTTAATCAGTTCTGATTGAATGTATATGGATTTGCGTAATGGGTAATAGTTGAATCGATTGAGCTCCTCATTGTAAATTAAGGTGATGTGTTGGACTCTCTCGACCAGTTGTCAAATGGAAATATTTGAAAACTAGATACATTGTGAGAATTTCTTTTTCTTCGAGAATATTGAGAATATTCTTTATGCATTTTCGTTTTGCATAAGTGCACTTTCCGAACTTGAATATGCACATAGGGAAAAAATGCTCGAAATTGTGCAGGAAAAAATGTGAGTGGGACACGTGTCAGCTCTACATTCAAAGATGCAACTTCATCCAATAGTGAGATTTGAAGTCTCATGTTCTCGATTTTTAGGAATTTTCAACCGAGCACCCCCTACATTGTAGAAGCAATCACCATATTTGAAATAATAAGTAATATAATAATATTTATAGACATGCACAAATTCAGATTCGGGCCGGTTTTTTTATGTTTGATAATCTATACAGTCGGTCCGGGCTAAATCCATCCGATCAATTCGAGCTCATAATCTTGTCCAAGCCCGCCCTATGTACCGGGACGGATTACCCATTGGGTCAACTAACCCGCTACAAATATGTATCACTACATTTTAAATAAAAATACAATAATTTTCTTGCACAACAACAGTAGATTACGGTGATGTAGCATATTAGATGGATACAAAACATTCGCCACACTGATGTAAAACATTTCCAAAAGCATCATAAAATATTTCAGCAAAGTTTTTTACAGGGAATAATGTCGAGAGTAATTTTCATTGTTAAAACTTTCAACTATTTTATTTTTGAAGTCTATTTCTTTTGGATTTCAACAACACACATTAGAAATAATTTTTTTATTTCTTACTAATTACAATTAAGTATTAATTTTCTTTCTTTTTTAAAAATAATACAAATTAATGTTTATTTTGTAGCGGGTTAATGGGCGGCCCTATTAGCCCGGTTCCGGCTAAAATATGTGGTCAAGCCCGACCCTACACAAACACAAACTGGACCGGGTCCGGCCCGTCGAGCCAGTGTGCTTGTCCAAGCTCGTTTCGTTGACCGGACATCGGATCGGGCTACCCCAAATTTGTACAGGTCTAAATATTTTGTATAATTTTTTTCATAATATGAATCTACTGGATTTGAAATTTAGTTTATCAATTCCTCATCATTTAATTTTGAAATCAAATTGTTCCGAATGTTTGGTAATTTTTAGGGAAAATTACAAAAAGATTATCTGGACTGTCAGACAATTTCAAATCGCGGCCTAGATTATTTCAATTTAGTGTTTTTGAACCAAATTGCAAACAATAAACTAACGCCGTTAATTAACACCGTTTACAATTATTATCTATTTCAAATATGTAGCGTTTCAAATACAATTGATTTCAAATCAATTGATTACCATCCTCGACCACGACAAAAATTATATCTCATCCACAATTGGAAGACATGCCTTCGCCTTGACACAAGATGAAAATCGACCGTTTCCGATTATATCAAGTAGGTCAACAACTCCCTCTACTCCTCCTTCGCTCAAACCACGGCCACTGCACCACCCTTATCACCAAAGTTTCAATACAGCTCGACAACCTATGGTACATCCACGCCAGACTTGTCGAGTGAGGATGATGATGTTGAAGGTTCAAGCCATGCATTAACATACTTTTTTGATACAAAATACAACCTTAATCGTGAGGATTTATTTTGTGATGATGGGGACCGTCCTGTGTGGTTAGATGAACAATTTAGCTTGTTAAAGCTAGTCAATAAAATTTTCTTAGTCACCGTCATTATTTTCATACATTTTGTAAAGAGGATGCGTTACGTAACTACTAGACAATATTAAATTAGTTGGGGACTTTTTTATAAAGAAAACATCATAACGGTGTTAGTTTATTGTTTGCAGTTTGGTCCAAAAACACTAAATTGAAAATTGAAATAGTCCGGGCTGCGATTTGAAATCGTGCGACAGTCCAGGTAGTCTTTTTGTAATTTTCCCTAATTTTTATAGTTTTGGAGAAAATGACAATGTTTAATTCGAATTAGGAGTCCTTAATGTTCCTATCATGTTTTTCTCTTTCTCTTCCTCGTACTGACTTGCGCGTGGATGCCTTCTTCATAACGCCTCGCGTGATGCTTCCTACATCACTCGTGGATGCTTCCTCTTCACGCCTCGTGCGTGATGTTTCCTCCTTCGTGAAGGTGCAACTGTCAAGATGGCGCGCCGAGTCTTGCAACGGTAAAGGTGCCCAATGTGGCCTGAGCTTCAAGTGTCGAAGAATGTATCGGTGATTTGGGGTGAATGTGCGAATCTATGCATGGTAAATGTGTCGAACTTGGCCTACGCTTCAAAAGTGAAGAAATGTACCAGATGATTTCGGATCCGATCGAAATGCCTTGCTAACGTTGCGGAGATCAATATATATGTATACAAAAGGATAAGGCGTCATTACATTGTTATGTTTTGAATTTTTGTACCCACCCATTATAAAAAAAAATCAAAACATCATGAATGCCATTATAAATAATTCGACTAAACTCAATGTTTTCTTTATTAATTAATCAATAGATGCGCCAGAAGGTAATGTGGTTGTTGCTTTTTTTAGCAGAGAAGGCCAAAGACTAAATGCTGAGATGGTTATCTGTCCCGACAACCTGCTCGGCTCAAGGGCTGATGATCGAATTATCCGATTTTATAAGTAATATAAAAAATATTAGATTTTAAATAAAATTCGAACCCAGTCTTTCAGTTCAGATTCATGTTCAAATAAATGGCCCATCCCAGTAATAGATAGTTTGGTTTCAAGTGTCCTTGTTTGTAAGAATTGTGGATTGTATTAAAAAAAACACCAACACTCGTAAATCGTTATGATGTTTTTTTCAGAAATTATAAAAAAATTCAATTTATTTATATGATGACCTGTGAAAGCGGTAATCAGTAAAGTACTGGATAATGTGTGATTCAGTCTTCAGATCATAAATCCATCATATATGGTTTTAGAATCCCACTTCGAATCGAATACTTCAATATCGATTCTTGGCCTTGTCACCTTCCAATTCCAGGTATGGATCTGAACTCTCTTCCTTTGAATTCTATACAGTTCTCCAATCTACTTGAAATCATCAAATTTGCTAAGTTTCCTCCATCTGGTTATGAATTTTTTTTGAAAAGTTGCGTAGCTTTTTGGTGATTATCTGGCACCTGGAATTTTGATATGCGTAAATTGAGATGGAGATAGAATAGACAATTGAAATGGAGATATAATGAACAATTGCAGACAAGGTGTTTGATGAAATGACTTTTTTTTCTTGGGGTTCTGTGCTTGTGTCTGTGAAATGGTTATAATTAAGCAATGGTTTAACTCACTCGATAGTACAGTGTTTCATTTTGCCGTGCGGTCTGTTCAAGCTGCACCATTTGGTCAAGGATGCATTGTCTTCCTATTGAAATTTTATACTTTTCTCCCGAGTGCGATATGATTCCACTAGTGCATAACCAGCAAAAATGATAGTCTCCCATACACATTCAACTACCTAAAAAGAGTTACCTTACAATGGAGTGTAATCTGTTCAATTAGAGTCGATAATTTCAATATGAGGTTTTTCTGATGATTTTTTTTTCTTGCAGGTTTTGTTACTGAATTACGAGCTGAGAAATGGCTAGTGTAACAATGCTTCCCTCTTTTGGTAACTTCTCAACTACTAAAAGCATCACTGACCAAAGGAAGCCGAGTAACTTCAACACTAGGCGCAGTGTAATAACAATGAAAATTGAGAAACCGCTCGAAGAGCTATACAATGTGAGAGTGGAGCGGCAAGTGCCAAAGGAGAGGCTAGCTGAGCTCAATGTTTCCAGATGGTCAGTGTGGAAAACTGGGAAATGTCATCTACCGCTACCTTGGGACTGGCATGTAGACCAGTTAGTGTATGTTGAGGAGGGTGAAGTTCGAGTCGTTCCTGAAGGGAGTGAGAGATACATGCGGTTTTTGGCTGGGGACCTCATCCGTTACCCCAAATGGTTTGAAGCTGATCTCTGGTTTAATGGTCCTTATCAAGAGCGCTACTGTTTCAAAGCCTATGGTGACGATTAGTTATACCTCAACAACGAAGCTAGCTTATAGCACTTCGTCGTTGCAATACGTATCTGTTTGAGATGATAGTTACGTCGACGATTATTGTGCAAAACTTCCATGTAATTTGTGCTAGCCCTTGTTATGTCATCAAATCAGTGATTGTTGGTATACTTGTGTTCTTCTTTATTTCTCCCTGCCATGGAATTCTGCAGTGCGTTTTAACTAGTGTAATTGGGCCGTAATGGGCCTACCTTTCGGCCCACTTTTAGGCCCAAATTGAAAACCACCAGTTTGAGGCCCAAATTGAAAACCAGTGCATTCTGCTCGCAGCGATAACCTAACTCGAGTCTCTTCCAATTCGATCGCATTCCGCTCCCGTCGCCGTCGTTCCTGTGAATCTCCGGTGAGTAATTTGGCTATGCTTCTGAAACCTTAGTCTGTCATCGCGCATTTTGATGTTTTTTAGCCGAAATGGAATTTTTGACTATAAACCCTAAAATTTCAATTTTTGTCAACTTGTGAAATCCGAAATTGGATTGCTTTTGGATAAATGATTTGTGTTTCTGATTTATTTTTCTATATGAAATTTGTCTGCATTTGAGTTCATTTTCTGCAATCACAAAAAAAAAGAAAGATTAGTTGAGATTTTGTGATTCTTGGAGTTCAGTGTTTTCATATATTCTCCCTTCTTTTTTTTTTCTGTCTTGCTTTTTTTTTGTTCAGCTTGTTGTTATTTAGTGAATGATTAATGATTATTTGATATCTTGTAAGGTTGTAGTTTATTGTGCCGCTTGCTATTAATTCTCAAGCTATGTTATTATATTTGGTTTGCAGTGTCGAGATCATGAACAACGCTTTCAAGGCTTTTAAAGCTGCAGTGCCGATTGAATGGAGTCCTCATATCTACATAACCCTGGTGAGAGGAATGCCAGGAACCAGGAAACTTCACAGGCGTACCTTGGAGGCTCTGCGATTACGGAAATGCAACAGGACTGTTATGAGATGGAATACACCTACTGTAAGAGGAATGCTCAACCAGGTATCAAATTCTTGAGCACAATGAATGCAATGATTTAAATTGAGAGTTGTTGCTTGCTGGCATGTCTGTGTAATAACTCTCGATTTAGGTGAAGAGATTGGTTGCGATTGAGACGGAAGCGATGTACATGGCTCGAAAGAAGAACCTTGCTGACCACCGCGCAGTCCGTCCCCCGTTAGTGATAAGCCATGCTCCTCCAGCTTCAAATTCTTCTGCTTGACGGCTATGCTTTGCTTTATTACGGTGAGACCTCATCTACTGAATCAGGCATTTGTTATCCCAACAGTAGGTTTTGCTTGCTTCCATGGCTATACAACACCTTGTCCACCGTTTTCAGTGAACATCATAATAATATTGTTCTGTAGTTTTTATGAAATGAAGCTTCTCTATGATACATCAACTGATGAATTTCTTTTGAATGGGACAAGCTTTAAATACTCATAATATGTTGGCAATCTTTTACTTTAGGATGATTCCTTCCTCGGTTTTGCAAAAATAATACATTATACATACACTTCGGTTGAACTCGAACCAAGTGTTGCTCTAAACTGTTGGTGTTAGTCGTTAAAGCCTTCGACTGATTTTGCTTGCTCAGATCTTGTAGAAATCTGTTAGTTGTGCATATCGTGTTCAACCAGTGAAGAAGCAAAACTATTTCTGTTTTCAGTATATTAGTTTCTCTGTATATTTTTCATTTGTATGCCTTGTTCTATAATTATCAGTCTTTACTCTTTAATATAAAGTTCATATTGATGAATAACAAATTACTTTTATATTTTAAAAATAAGGTCCAACAAGACCTCACTATTAAAATGAAAATCAAATAAAAATAGTGTTAACTAAAAGACTAATTTTTGTGATTTGTAATAGAGCAAAGAGCAATGTGCAAAAATAACATCTTTCCAGAAAAGTCATGTAGTAAGTAGAGCTAAAAGTAATGAGCAAAAATGACTATTTACTTTATACATTTTAACACAGCAAGAGAGCAAAGAGTTAAGAGCGAAAATAAAAATATATCCATATTTTATTTTGTAGTAATGAAAGCAAAAAAGCTAAACTCGTAAGCATTTCAATTATTTACATTATCACTTCATTTATTTCTTTTTTGTCCTACATTTTTTAAATTTTTCTGATTTTTCTATTTTTTATTTTAAATTATTTTTATTTTTATTTTTATTTTTGTATTTGAATTTAAATAGTTGTATGTCCCTTTAACATTCATTTAATGACATTTTGTAATTTTATATAATTTTAAATCAACAAAAAATTCATTTCTTTTCTATTTCTTCATAAATTTAAGTGGGTTCCACTTATTGTTTTCCTTTCCAACACCCTGTCAATTATTGCTTACCTATAAAACATTATTTTTTGCTCTTTTTTGCTCACTTGCTGCATGAGCAATAAATAATAAAGTCTCTCTATTATTGTTTATTGCTCACCTTGCTACGCATGTCCTAAAATCTATCGACTTTGATATCAGTCCTACCACAAAGTTCATCTTGGGTAGCACATAACTTTCCTCGACAGTTTATGTACGTATGTCGAAATAAAGTAGGGAAAAGTGCAAAAAAGGGCCCTGAACTACCATTCAATTTCAATATGAGGTCCGAACTACCACATTTTTCAATCAGGGGGCAACATCAAAAAGTCCGTTAAAGTTAACGGATAGAGCTAACTCTGTTAGTCAACACCGTCAAAGTATAATTAAATATTTTTTTCATTTCATCTATATATTTCTCATTGTAGATTTTTAAATTTTAATTTTATTATTATATTTTTAAATTTCTTACTACAAATGCGTATTATTTTTAAATCAAAAAATTTCGATTTCATAATTTATCATATAACATGTATGAATAAAAAAAATTATTTTTTTATTCATATTGTAAAAATTTTAAAATTTTTCCCATATATGCATGATGGGTGAGTATAATATTTTAAATTTATATAGTGTGACAATTTACCATAAAACACGTATGAATAAAAACTAAATTATTGTTTCTTAATTCGTATTCATAAGAGAATAAATATCAAAAAGAATACAATGAGAGATATATCGATAAAATTTAAGAGAAAACATTTAATTATAATAGAACAAAATATATAAAGTTTAGGAAAATAAAAATATTAAAATGAAACTAAAAGTTTTTTTTGATGAATACTAAAACTGAAAGTTAAAAATATTCAATGAGAAATACATAAATTAAATTAAAGAAAAAACAGTTAATTATAGTTTGACTAACGGAATTAACTCCATCGGTCCATTCGTTAACTTTAACGGACTTTTTGATTTTGTCCCTTAATTGGAAAATATGATTGTTCGGACCTCAGATTGAAATCGAATGATAATTCAGGGCCTCTTTTTATACTTTCCCCAAAAAAGTAACATATAAATTTCGATGTTCAAGTGACGAAAGGGCAAAACACAATGCTTTATAGGTGAGCAATAATTCTTTGTTGTTGCTAGGTTGTTTCGAGGCGTTAGTTTGCGTTGGTCACTTCGGTGGACCGACGAGTTGCCTCTTCTCTTCGGTCAATTTGGCATGGATTAAGTGGAACTTGGCCAGGGTGTCATTGTCACTTTGGAGCTGACTGTTGAGTCATTCCTTCTGTTGGCCAATTTGGCATGGTTTGGACTTCGAAGTGTGAAGGCTACGAAACAGTTGATGGACTGACTTACTGTACTTAGATTGTGTTTCATGTTCAGTTGTTTACATTAGTACTTAGTGGTCATCTGTTGTACTGTTTTATATTATTCTCCTTGAAGTCTATGCATGCTAATTTCATGTATCAAAAAAAAAAGTGGCGAAAGGGCTCATAATCGGATTGATTGAACTTTCAACTTGTGATTGAAAGGGCTCAAAAGTTCAACTTTTCCCCAGTGAGATGACCCTTGTCTAAACTGTCTATGCATTTGGCATTTCGGTCGGGTACTTGCAAAATGGATTGAAATAAAATTTTGTAGTTTTGAAATTGAAAGTGATATATCTATCGGAGTTACTATCAAATTTTTTATTTTGATGAGGATTAATGGGTTAGAATTAGTATCTGTTCCTTTTTGGAGGGGTGAGGACTCGAACCTGTGTCACTTGGGACGCAGGTAGATTGCCCACCACTGGACTAATCACTTTGCCTCGGAGTCACTATCAAATTGAAGAGATGTGTAATGTGACTCTCGAGTCCCACAATGAAATTCAAGTTCCAACAAGTAATCAGCCCAAATTGTGCACAAATTTCCAACAAAAAGGCCCGTGATTCTTTGCTTATTTAAAGTCTTTAAACTAATATAGTACTTGTAACTTCTTTAATCATATTTTACATTTCTTTCATATCCTATGAACAATAATAATGACACGCATGTATTTTCTTCATAAGAGAACATTCAATTGAGAATTTGTTCATACTAGAATTATAATATTTAATTTGTCTCTCATTCAACACTCAATATTCAATATGTTCAACAATAAAACTATAGATATCTTATCAAAAAATAAAATAAAACTGTATATATGATTCTTTATTTCTCGAAATGAAAAGGATGGTTTTATCTAAACAATCTTTTATTTTAACATATATCACTTATTCAAGAACACATGATAAATATATTTACATAATCCATACTTTTTTCTAAATGCATACAATGACAAATTGAACGGTTGCCTTTTTAATCGTAAATCAACAGCTAATTCAACAAGAGGATCGGGATTTAGCCGAATGGTGGCATGCCTGCTCGACACCCTCGGGTTCACCTCATTAACCCCTAACGCACTAATAATTAACTCACTAACAACTAACCCATGTATAAAAAAACAGCTAATTCAACAAAACAAAAAAAATAACAAAGTCCGTCCTTTGGTTGGTTGGTTCAAAGATTATGGGAACCAGTTGCTAGGCGAATGTCTGTCCGTGGTCTTCAACTCTTCATGGTTTTATTAAACTATTGTCCCTCTGATTCTACGCATAATCTAATTATAATATATTAATATTTTAGTATTGTTTATTCAACATGGAATTTTACAAATTTAACCTTTATCCGACTAGCTATTATAGCTCTGCTGTTACATTCCATATTCTTTCCTTTCTCCACACAAAAGTTTAAAACAGAACCTTAATTTTAAAAATGTTACAAATTAAAGCGTCTAAACATGCTGGTTGCCCCAATTGAATTTTCAAGCCAACAAATTACTAGGCTTTTATGTTTTAAGCATTCATTTTGTTATGATTTGATGCAAATGTATTGTTTAATATTTTTTTTTATCATGAACGTCCATATGAGAGTCTATCTATGTTTTAACTTTTAAGAAGTCGACAACCCCATATACAATATTAAAAATGCATGATCAAGTCAATGTGATGCTGATGCATGTATAATTAGCACATTCAAATTTATATCTAATCAAAATTTAAAGTCAGCCAGTTCGACTTTGCTACTTGGACACATGTGAGCACCCTAATGACGTGATCGTGTACTATTAACGATGAAAATGAAAATTTCAACAAAAAAAACTATTAACCGAGTGCTCCCGATTTTATCTATATGATTGGCTCATCATTTTAATTAAAATTTCCTTGACCAGACACAACACAACAAGTCCACTACTAGCAATTTAGCCATAGATTCTCACGTAATGCTTGTTTTGTAGTAGTAATATGTACGTAGGTCATATGGCCTCAATGGTCCCTACTCCTATACTTCTCCTAATGTCCTACTAAAATTAATTGTTGGTGGGCCTTATCTATATGAAAATATCACATCCCAAATCCAAAATTAGATAGATTTTAAATTAAATTAAATAATAATTAATACAATGTCGATTTTCATAGACAAGTGGTCCGTATCTGGTACAGCCATCATAACATCTGCTTTAATTCTGACATTTTCGCAGTTTATACTTTCATGAAACATCCACACGACGGCGTTTTGTTCGATACTTGCAAAACATGTTTAAATTTATTTTGTGAATTTCACAAATTTGAAATTAATATGATAAGATAGAAAAGAAAAGAAAACTTTCAGGCCGAGAAAATCTCAGATGAAAAGAAAAAATCCACTTATGACCGTTCAGCAAAAAACAAATCAGCTCCCGAGTCAGAGTGGCAATTTCGTAATAATATGGTCTACCAGGGGCGCCACTCAACCATTTCAAAAATACAAACAAACAAAAACGAACATTTTCTCAGGTTGTACCACAAAACAGACCACCAACACACTTCTCCTTTTATTATTATAAATAAAACAAGCAAACAACGAATAAATAAATAAATAAATTCATTTAATTTAATTTAATTTAATTTTGTTTTGTTATGCCATTTAATTCAAATCCGCTTCTCTAGCTTTTTCGTTTTCCCATTTGCTCTCTTCTCTCTCTTTCAATCTCTGTACTTTACTTTCTTTTCAATTCTTCTCCACTTCCAGTTTCTGGGTTTCTCTCTATTTTTGGTTGCTTTTTTATTCCATATTTTTGTTCAACATCAGCTTCAGTAATGGCGGACATAACCCATCTTCCTATGGAGCAGCTGCAGGACTTAGAGTATTGTATTGATTCCAATCCTCCCTGGGGTATCATTCTTCTAGCTCATTTGATTCTCTCTTTTTCATCGTTCATAGGTCATGTGTACTTTTGTAGTATCTCTGTGTGTTTCTACTGACTGGCGTAGAAGTGGGTTTGGATGTTTTGTTGCGATTGATGAGTTTCTGAAGCATCTGAGCTGCTTTTGGTTGTTGATTTTGTGTGATTAAAGTGATATTGAGCATTTTGGCTGTGCTGCATTTTGTTGGATGATTTTATTGTGATTTAGGGCAATGTGTGACTGCAGGTTTTGTGCGTTTTTTTAGGATGTTTTGTTTTAGCTGCTTGGCATGCAGCAGTGTGTTGTTTGGTTAGTGTGTGTGAGGGAGGACATAGCTGTGATTTTTGCGTTGAGGATGATTGTATTTGTTAGCTGGAAAAGTTTGTGCTTGATTGAAAAGGAAGGTTCTTGGAATATTGTGTCAGTTTCGGGAATAAAGCAGCTACTGGATAGATTCTTGATGTTTTTGTTTTGTACAAATTTAAGCATTTGACGGAAAAATGAAGAACATGGTATTGGGCCATGAGTTTGAATTTTAGTAAGTTGTGAGTTGTAGTGTGCCCCAGAGAAAATGAGCCTGTTATACGTATTTGCCCCACTTGGTGGGAAGAATTGGGAGTTTGGTCTCATCCTTAAATTTATGGTTGTATTGATCAGATGAAAGTTTTGGATAATTGCCAAATTTTGTCTATTTACTTAAGATTGTTCATTGTTGAATGCTGGTTGGTTTGTTGCATTTTAATGCACCTGGCGATGTGTCGTAGCTCATTGTCGTTCTTGAGTGTGAAATACGCCAATGTGACCTAAACGCGGTCTGTATCTAGATGCAAGTTGTCTTGTTTTTTTTACAAGCAGTTGAGTGAATTTATCGACTTGTCTTTGTGAAAAAAATATTTTCTTCATGAGTATTTGATATGATATAGCGCTAACATGATTGTAACATGGTTTCCTGGCAGTTGAAACCATTATATTAGCATTTCAAAACTACATATTGATGTTGGGAACAAGTGTGATGATCCCTTCAGCACTCGTTCCTCTGATGGGAGGAAGCGACGTAAGTTGTCCTCTACAAATGTTAAATTAATGTATTAAGGCACATGCTTCTCTTACAAACTGTTAATTTAATTTTCTGCCATTAGGGTGAGAAGGCACGAGTAATACAGACTCTACTCTTTGTAGCTGGCATCAACACTCTTCTTCAGGCGCTATTTGGAACTAGGCTACCTGCTGTAGTTGGTGGCTCATTTGCTTATGTTGTTCCTATAGTTTATATCATAAGCGATTCTTCTCTGACGCGGATAACAGACAACCACGAAGTAAGATTTCAGCTCTTAAGCACCACGCGTCGACCACATGGAATTTTAAATGACACTGGGAATACAAATATAGCGTCCCTAAACGATGCCATGTTCATAAACACAATGTGTCCTTACAGTTTTGAAGTGATGATATATATATTCTCTTTTTGTCTGTGTGCAGAGATTTATACAATCAATGCGTGCTATTCAAGGAGCTCTCATTGTAGCCTCAAGCATACAAATCGTACTAGGCTATAGCCAAGTTTGGGGAATCTTTTCACGGTATTTTATGATTCATGAAGACGTCTTTTGGTTTGACTCATTATCTTACATAGAATCCTCATCATAAATTATCTGGTTCTTCGGTGTAGATTTTTTAGTCCTCTTGGTATGGCGCCTGTAGTTGGATTACTTGGATTGGGATTTTTTCAAAGAGGATTTCCATCAGTACGTATTCTTCCGAAGGAGTCCTAGCACCACAATTAATGAGTAGATTTCACTTCATCATCCTAAGTGTGTTGAAGTTCACCATATCGGCACAGCTTAAATGCCCTTTACGAAGTTATTTATATTTAATCTGGTTTGTGGCAGTTGGGAAACTGCATTGAGATTGGATTACCTACGCTATTGCTAGTCATTGGAATCTCTCAGGTACACGTTTGTGCTGTTATGCCAATCCCTTCATATTGGCGTTATTCCTTATTTGGTGTTTTATTTGTACGCTGTAGTATATGAAGCATGTGAAAGTAATGAAAGATGTCCCCATCTTCGAGCGATTTCCTGTCTTGATCTGTATTGCAATCATGTGGATTTATGCACTCATCTTAACGGCTTGCGGCGCTTATAGAGGATCCCCAACCAAAACTCAACTTAGTTGCCGGACAGATAAAGCAAACCTCATATCAACGGCACCTTGGTACTAGAAGATTACATATCACACTTTCTCTCTATATGTTTTTCCCCGTAGATTCATTTTCTTACAAGGTTGTGATGTCGCATAGGTTCATGTTTCCGTATCCGCTTCAATGGGGCCCACCAACTTTTTCCGCGGGTCATTCGTTTGCAATGATGTCAGCAGTTATCGTTTCAATGGTTGAGGTAGGAATGAGACTGATTTCTAACGCAATTTATAATCCATCGTGATCAACATAGTAAACACCATAAGGTAGGTCAGTTTAAAACTGTTGTTTTTGTTACAGTCAACTGCAGCGTATAAAGCGGCCTCTAGGCTAGCCATTGCTACTCCGCCTCCAGCTTATGTCTTGAGTCGGGGCATTGGTTGGCAGGTATGTTCTTGATTATAAGCATCTGAAGTTCGCATTTGGATCTTGCCTGCGGATTACTTTGTACCATTCATATTTTTCTCCTAAATTTAAAGCGATGCCTTTGTTTTATACTTGGCAGGGAATTGGTATTTTGCTGGATGGTCTTTTCGGAACAGGAACCGGCTCTTCTGTGTCTGTGTAAGAACACTTCCGTCAGTTGAGAGATGTAAAGAAATCAATGCGAAATCGATCTCATATGTTTAACTTGACTTGTTTGGATTGGACACTTGCAGGGAAAATATTGGGCTCCTCGGCCTAACCCGAGTAGGAAGTCGCAGAGTTGTTCAAATTTCAGCTGGTTTCATGATATTCTTCGCATTGTTAGGTTGGGCCCATATTCTTGTTCCTATACCAGGCTACGAAGTTTCTAAGATATTTTCGCATCTGATAGCTAACTCGACTTTGTAATCCATTCACAGGGAAATTTGGGGCAGTTTTCGCATCTATTCCATTCCCGATTTTCGCCGCGTTGTATTGCATACTCTTTGGCCTTGTGTGTATGTTTTGTTTCATATTTCACTTTCAAAACTTTTGACCTTCTCATTAATTACTTTATTCGCTCACAAGTCAAAAGTGTTTCGTTTCTAAGCAGCTTCTGTTGGAATATCGTTTCTCCAATTTACGAACATGAACTGCATGAGGAACCTTATCATTATCGGCATATCTCTCTTCCTTGGGATATCAATCCCTCAATTCTTCAACGAGTATTGGACTTATGGTCGCCACGGTCTTGTCCACACTAATGCCGGATGGGTGAGTTCATCATATCTCCACAAATGTCATTTTTCCACAATCGAATTTAATTATTCACTTACGGCATACTTTTTTATGCAGTACAATGCATTCCTGAACACGATATTCACATCACCGGCAACAGTAGGCCTAATAGTGGCTGTGTTCTTAGACAACACGCTAGAAGTCCAGAAATCAAAAATGGATCGAGGCATGCCTTGGTGGAGCAAATTCAGAACGTTTCGAGGAGACAACAGAAACGAAGAATTCTACACATTACCGTTCAACCTAAACAGATTCTTCCCTCCTACATAATCCCAACAACGTCATCCTCGTCGCCTAGCTAACAGCTCACTGAACCTCGCCATTGACCATTTGGAATTATCATTCCATTTCGAACAAACTGCATCAAAAATGCTGATCTTTTTACCTATTGGATAGTTTCGTAGAATTGTTATCTAATTTTTTGCAGGCTGCGTGTAGTGCAACCTCAGATTTAGGATGTCCGGGGCAGATTTAGCCTCAAAGGATTTGGTTTAGGCTGCTTTTTGTTTCTGATTGTAATAAGAAAAATCTACAACTACATGACATCAATGCAGCTTCAATTGGCTTCTACTTGTGTGATTTTTATTCAGCACAAGATTTTAGGCCTGTCAATACTAGCGTCTTCCTGCAAAATACTTGTACTATTTAAAAGTGATTTATAATTCATTGTCGATGAATTTTGCTACCTCATATGAGGACTACGGTCTAATTATGATTCAAAAGATAAATTTTGTGAGTTATGATTTTATAGAACTATATAAGCTAACACTTGTTACTCTTTTGATGAGACGTGAAATATTTCTTCAATTGTATTCTGCTCAACAAGTTCAGTACCAAGATCAATCGATAAAAATCTTAGCAGACGTCACACCAGAAGAGCCACGCATCATGTCAACAATGTCCGGACACATCAAAGTTGGCCTAAATTGTACAGTATTGCCTAATGCCCATGATACTGAGGGGTTGATTTAACACAGATGCTTTTTTTTTCCCCTCATGCTGTCAACAGTGAAACATTCTTTTTTCACTTGCAGAAGAGATAAGCTTTCCTCTTCTCCTTGTGTTGTATACATCTCTCTATTGATGGCTAGTAATGGATTTGTTCTGCAATCCATGAGCTGTCTACTTGTCTTTAATGTGGAACATGTACATTGAATAAGATTCATTTTTTGCGTTTTCATAAATATGATCTTCTTGATTTCAGAAAAAAAAAGATATTCTTTAGATGCATCCGGATGTTTGAACCGTCGACCTCTTAGTCATTTCACTACCCCTCTGCAGATATTATCAGCATTGCTTTGCATAAAAAAATGCACTAAGATCTCAAGTGTCCGGAAAATTATAGCTGTTGAGCAGTCATGTCTCTTTAATTTCTTTGTCTCTGAAGATCGATTGGAACGGTACAAGTATTCTTCTTTGCGCGTCTTGAACCCCACCAAAATGTTTGGACTAATTACTCGGTCGCCTATCCCTTGGTCGTATTGAACAGAGCTGATATTTTCTTGCAGGTCTGAGCCTCAGAACTTAATGTGATGGCTTAGATAACATTTTATGATGACAAATGGACAATGCACAACCACAAAGTGTTCAACTTGCTGCTGATCCAGAATTTATCTGATCGACTGACGTGCACTTTTAAGGACATAGAATGTCCCTGATGATAATGATCGAGTAATCATCAACGAAGCGCGTCTCCTTCTTTCTCCCTCTCTCTCAGTCTGAAAAAAAAATGACGAGAATTGGATCAGAATGATTAAAGTTGACTCATTCAGCATTCATGCAAGTTCCTGGAATTTGGACTGAAAGAACTTTAATAAACACTGCATATGGTAGGGAATGGTTCTTTAAGCTCCATTCTCCATCCCACTCACAACTCTAACTTATTGCTTTTTCAGCTGCTTTTGTTGCATTTGCACACACCGGTAAACATACACGATAAATCTGCAGCATCGAAAATTATCGCCTTGTTCAAAAGCATAAGAGATATAGCACAAATCTACACGTATGGATCACTCAAGTCAATAAAATGGACCCAAACGAAAGAAAAACAGGTATGTCTTATTCTCTAACACTACACAAGACCTCAAATTAAAGCAACAGGTCACTGGAGTCTGGAACAATGGCGGACCATGAACTTCATTATGCTTAGCTGTCTACCATCCCTCTATCTTTAACTACAGATGTGTACAGATTTCTAACTAAATTAAAATGAACAGGTAACTAACTAATTACAAGCTATCCTTTCACATCTAACTTATATGGATTTGCCAAAGCATTATTATCAGTCCCCCCTATTCCATTTCAATAATGCATGTCATAATCGCACAACTTGCTTCTG
Source organism: Rhodiola kirilowii (assembly GCA_033675215.1). Classification (NCBI taxonomy): domain Eukaryota; kingdom Viridiplantae; phylum Streptophyta; class Magnoliopsida; order Saxifragales; family Crassulaceae; genus Rhodiola; species Rhodiola kirilowii. Next base: position 53,313,141 of record CM066193.1, read on the forward strand.
TTCCATAGACCCACAAAATATCGACCTTGCACTAAAACCCATCCTTTTTTTTCTCCTAAATTGAATTTTCACTTCAGAAAACAAAATGCTCTGGTCCAGCCTATATTCCCTTTCAGATCAAAAGAAAACAAAACACAGCAAACCAATTGCATTACATGATGACCCCAAGTTTATTAACACAATAAAAAGGTTTAAGGTTTGATAAAATACTATGTAATGAGAAGTCAACAATATCTAATCAAGTTTGATCAGTGCCGGAATTTAAGACTTAGATAGGTATATGCAAGTGCGTGGCAGTATAAGCTGAAATGTGGAAGGAGGAGGGAGCTTTCTTTTTTGTAACACACCTAAAAGTAATCAAGGAAATTGAGTTTGGTCAATAATCTACAGTCTACAGAAGAGTACAAACAGGTATAGTTGGCCACAAAACAGGTTAAAATAGACTAATGAAGTCCCAACTCGTACGTGTGCGAGTAATATTTTCAAATTTCCCAAACTACCTTACGGACATTGTCCTATAAATAGCCATGACCAGAGCTCAAACAGACACACACCAGAACTTGATTCTCTGCAAGAGCGAAAAAAGGTTGCGAACAATGGCAAACTTTCCTGTGATCGACCTTGAGAAGCTAAATGGTCCAGACAGGGCAAATATCATGGCACAGATTGAAGATGCTTGTGCCAACTGGGGTTTCTTTGAGGTATAACTAAAATCAAACCAAACTTCAACTCAACTTGACTTTTTAATTAACAATCTCAATGGACTTTATAGATGCTAACATTGAAATGACTCTTCTTCTTTATGTGTGTACTGTTAGTTGGTGAATCATGGACTGTCACCTGAATTCCTAGACACGGTGGAGAGGTTGACCAAAGAGCACTATACAGAATGTATGGAGTCGAAGTTTAAGGAGCTGGTGGCTAGTAAGGTCCTTGAAGGTGCTCAAACTGAGAACACCGACACAGACTGGGAAAGCACCTTCTTCTTGCGCCATCTCCCCAAGTCAAACATTTCTGAGGTCCCAGACCTCAAGGATGAGTACAGGTAAACAAAATTTGACTCATTATCAAAAATTGTGTGGCACAAAAGTCACCAATAATTTTAGTGCATTAACAACATTCTGACTTCTAACCCACAAAGCCTCATATGACTGTTAGAGAATATTCTAATTTATATTAGGTGTATTGGTTGTATATGTAAATCACTATTTTGGAGCCATAAAGCATTAAATATTAACCTTTAACTAAAAGTTATTATAATATGATATGTAACATGTTATGAACTGTATGATGCAGGAAAGTAATGAAGGAGTTTGCAAATAAGCTAGAGAAGTTAGCCGAGGAGCTGCTTGATTTGCTATGTGAAAATCTGGGATTAGAGAAAGGGTACCTCAAAAAAGCCTTCTACGGTGCAAATGGTCCAACCTTTGGTACCAAGGTGAGCAACTATCCACCATGCCCCAAGCCAGAGCTGATCAAGGGACTTCGCGCCCACACCGATGCTGGTGGTATCATATTGCTCTTCCAGGACGACAAGGTTAGTGGCCTTCAGCTGCTGAAAGACGATGAGTGGGTGGATGTTCCTCCAATGCGCCACTCTATTGTCATCAACATTGGTGACCAACTTGAGGTATATCCACATCATAAGCCTAATGGTTCATACCAAAATAATATGTTATAACTTATAACAAGCTGTAATCTTATGCAGGTCATTACAAATGGCAAGTACAAGAGTGTTTTGCATCGTGTGAATGCCCAAACAGATGGCAACGGAAGGATGTCGCTTGCATCGTTCTACAATCCAGGCAGTGATGCAGTAATATACCCTGCACCTGCACTGGTGGAGAAAGAGGCAGAGGAGAAAAACCAAGTGTACCCAAAATTTGTATTTGAAGACTACATGAAACTCTATTCAGCAGTAAAGTTCCAGGCAAAGGAGCCTAGATTTGAAGCCATGAAAGCAGCTGCAGTGGCTCCAATTGCTACCACTTAAGCAAGTGTATGATGCATAGAGCAAACAGTATTTGCTCACTTTCTCTTGTTTCTTCCCTAATGTTTGAATGGTTATCAGAGTACTTTCATAAAGAATCATGCATTGTCCTAGCTTTAGTATGAAACTCAAGCCTACTAAACAATCACTGTTGCATCATCTGGTAGAACACGAACTAACTTCCAGTAGAGAATGACTTCAAATTTTGACTTCAAAATAACCAAAAAGTAGCAGCTCAGGAAACACATTAACACAATGACAAGAATGGCATTGCATGAACATCTTCTTTTGTTATCCAATGAACTCAACAATTCATAACTAACACAAATTTGCAACAATTCTCAGGTCTTTTTTATCAGTTAGCAAGCTATAAGATACCTTTGGAATCCGAAATGTAAAGTGAAAAACAAATCCAATGGCCACATAACATAAATGCTCAACAACTCAAACTAATTGATGACCCAAAAAAAATCATTTTCTCACTGGAATTTACTAATGGATTGATCAATTGTAAATCAAATTCATACATTGGTATTTGGTTTATACTCCAGACAGCTTTCCATGCCAAATTGAACATTCTTGATTAAATTAGCCCTGATTCCACGTTGAACTCCGGTTAGGGTTCGGAAATCGGTAACTGCAAATACACATGAATCCATCAATCAAGCAGATAAAAGTACACAAGTGTAATTTGATAACTGCACATACGCGATGCCGCGATGGAGAAGTTGGCGGGATCATGGAAGCAGAGGATGGCGTTGCCGACGAGAGCGAAGTTGTGCGGAGGAATGAAGAGGTCTTCGTCTTCTTGCGGAATAAGTGTTTGCTGAAATTGATGAAGGTCAGTGGGGGTGGCCGCGGCAGGGTGGTTCGGAGGAGGCCTGGTTGACGGAGGATATGATGACTTGGATCGCACGGTAGGTCGAGGAAATTGTGCCACCTTACTTTTTTTTTCCTTCTTTTTTTTAACATGCTCTTTGCCTAAATTCATTTATGAAATAAATAAAATCGGGTGCAACCCAGCTATTTACAGTAATTTGATTAAATAATGTAGTTTAATATGTTCTTAGATAAAACTATGTAGTTTTTAGTCGAAACTGCATAGTTTTGAAAAAAAGATTAGTTATCAATTTAGGGGTTATATTAATGAAACGACGTAGTTTTAATGTTGTTTTATCAAAACTACGTCGTTTTTGAAAGGCTGTAAATAACTTGGTTGCACCGAATATCAATCCTTTATGAAAATGTATTTGGTAAAAAGTGATTCAATTTCAAAAATGCATAATGAAAACGAAAATAGAGATTGTCAAAATTCCTGAAAAAGAAATTCACATTCAAGCCTCCATGTACCAACATATTTGTTAAGTATCTAAAGTATGGGGCGCGCTCAAATGTTATGGCTTACTAATGTGTTATGTGTTACGGTGTTCTGATTGGTTGATGAAAAACAAGGAACCAATCAGAGGCGAGGAACACGGTTCTTATGGTGCACCTCACAAGCACGGGGGGTTTATGGGTGAGGGTGCACCGTAGTTACGGTGTTCCTCGCTTCTGATTGGTTCCTTGTTTTTCATTAACCAATCAGAAGCTCCGTAACACATAACACTCTAATTTGGCCATAACATTTGAGCGCTCCTCTCTAAAGTATTTATTTATCATTTATTTTTTAAGTAAAACTGAAAATTCAAGCATATTAGATCACAACACTAAGAAACCAGTTTATCGAAAAACCATTTTCTAACCAAAATCAGACTTGGTGGTTCTACGCCAGTCAGAACCGGGTCTAGTAAAAAATTCCATCGGTTACAGGATACCGTTTTTGTTAAAAACTCATTCTAATTATTTCGTAAAAGAAAAAAAAATTCAAAATGATCATTTTGAAAAGAAGAAATAAAACTTCAAAAATTGAGACAATAGGGGGCAAATCAAGGATGGTTAGCTATAGTGGTCAGTGGATAACAGGACCCCTTCTTACATGACACAATACCATCGTGTCCTGTGGACACTTGTGCATTTGTTATGCACGTATTAACTATTAGCACACCATTATATCTACCATCTCCTTTCTCTTTTTACTCAGATATTGAGTAAACATATGCCTTAAGATTTTGCATGGAATTAGAAAAGCTGGTAATAAATTTGACTTTGAGGAGGCATCAAGCAAGAACAGAATCACAACTACAAGAGATGTTTTTGTCTTGTGTGAATTGAAATTTAAAACAATGCATTAAATGGTGAAAATGCAATGATGCTTTCTTTGTTCTATTTCATCTTACTTATTATCTTCTTCTCTTCTGACCTGCAGGCTGCAACTGAAACAACAGCACCTTCTGCTGCTAAAACTGGGGGCCTATTTTGATTTGCAAATCCTCCAAACTCAGTGAGTAGTAAATGAGCCCCCCCCTCCCTTTGCATGCACTCACATGCTTGCTTCTGCAACAAAGTACCACCATTACTCTCTCATATTTGTGTTTACAATAAATATAAGACCATACTTTATTACTGCTTGACTACACACCCTCATATGCCTTTCATTCATTAGTCTTCAAATTCTTGTTTATTCACCCTGTGTATCACCTGCAACTCACTTGAATTGACACATCATAAAAACTCCATTTTTGTGAACAAAGAGCATTGTTGTCAGACACATCAATTTTATTTTTACTCCCTCCCTCAGACCCTCACTATATAACTCTTGGACATGTATGTGTTGTGTATGCATAAACAACCTTAATGTAAGAATGTTTCTGTCTTCTTCAGTTTCTCTTTCTTTGTTTATATTCTTCTCTTGTTCCTTGGTGAGAACCCAACAATGGGCGGAGAGTGCAGTTAAGGATCTGTTCATGGCGGTGCACCTTAGAGAAGATGAGTATGGTGATGTAACGCAACAATCATACATGAATGCCTATTGACACGATGAGCGGCGACTTCTCTCCTGAGCTTAATTCATCTTTTCTTTTTACTGATTTTTTCGTACTAATTTTTTGTTTATTTTTTCTTGACCTTGCAAGTCCACGATATTGATCTTCACGATCATCATTCATATCGTACTCTCTACTCATTCACGGCATCTATCCCTTCTGAGCTTTTTTTAGTTACTTGTTATGAGCTTTTTTTAGTTACTTGTTATTAGGTAGGATATCGTGTAGTCTAATGTGATATACAATTAATTATGCAGACCTATAGTTGTATGTGTAACTTTCCTCGCTGTTGTTCAATAGACAATAAAACTGTCCCTCTTCAAAGCATACACGACAAGGAACTGGGCAATGTTAATTTTATAAAAAATGTTTTAAAATTATTTTGTTAAACACGGAGCTTGTTTGAATTTGATTCTAAGTACGTAGACAAAACAAAACAAAAATTGTTTAAAGGTCATTGACCATCGATCAACATTTAATTTAAGCAAAAAAAAATTGATTTATCCGAATTAAAATCGAACTCGCAAAAGTTAACGAGGTTAAGCTTAAACATATTTTTGCAAAGCTTGATAAATTTTGACATAAACTTGTGAAAAAATTAACACGTCACATTCTAATACATTGTTTGACTCGAACTTTTTACAGTGGCATCCGTATAGTTTTTCAAAGACAGACTTCACTAGCAATATGAAGAAACAAAATTTTCAGTTTCCGACGGTAGCTAGTTAAAAACTTCCAGATATCAAGGATGGCAGCAAAAGAAGCCCAACATGCTAAACCTTATACCTCACATTTGAAAGAGTTGAAAAAGATTTCATTTTTTACAGCAGAAAAATGCTTGAATTGACCTCTTAACTGAAGTTAACCACTTTATTTTTTTTTGATTTTGTAGTTATCCTCTCTAAATGAGATGTCTTCAGGAGTACAACACAAGTTTGCAACAATACAATACTAAACTGCAGAGTGAGCTCGCTGCTGCTAACGGTAACCTTAAGCGCGTGGAGAAAGAAAATGCTGCGGTAGTTGAAAACCTGAACACAGTTAGGGGCCATAATAAATCATTGCAAGATGAGTTGGCATCGTCTCGGGTATGCCATATATAAGCAAATTTATTTACCAGTTTCCAAAAGAGTGCTGAAAGAATGAATCCTCATGAATTAAGTATCCTTTTTTAAAATTATGTTATGATACTGTTTATGATTAGAAGCAAAAGATAAGTTAATTGATACTTGATAGAACAACCTAAGCTCTTTTGATGATGCATAATATCGCTCTTAGTTGCTTCTGGATTACTCATTCACTACCTATTAGAAATCTGTTTATATTATCTTATCAACAATATTTATTAGGAATACACTATTCGGTTTATATGTATAGGGGCTTCAAGCTGAAGCAGTTAAGCAGAAAGAAGCTTTGAGCAAGGAAGTCACTACTATAAGAGGAGCGCTTCAACAGGTTAGGGATCACCGTTATTCTCAACGCCGGAAATTGCACCGTATGACAGCTGAATTGGAGAAGTTCAAAATGTGTACTGAAATGTCATCCGCGGAATTAGATCACCTGACCCTCGAGACTAAGCAGCTAGAGGTAGCTTGGCATTGCTTTGCATGCAGTTCATTTTACGTCTGCAGGAACAACTTGCAGCGGCAGAGAATAAATTACAAGTATGACATCCCTCTTCATATTAGCTAGGCAGATATATTGATCGGCAGTCATGTTGCTGAATGACATAGTTGAAAAAAATATATGCCTACAAAACATCTTTGATTTGTTAGATGTCAGGCATGTCAGAATCAGTAATAAGGACAGAATCTGAGGAACAAAGAAAGGTGATATTTGAATTACATAACAAGTTGGCCGAAGCGAAGCTTAAGATTATTGAGGGAGAAAGCATCAGAAAAATAGATGCACAATACTATATTGATATGTTGCTTTACATCATTCTTTATCAGCGAACAAGTTTATATTATGTATTTGAATAATTTGGCAAGCTTTATGCTGCATGAGTTCGACCCCTACTGCCTGAAGATAATGCTAGCATGGAGGCGAAGGCAATTTTGTTTCCTGCATCTACTGAATCTGCTGGGCGTGCCCTTGACCTGATGCAAAATGATCATAATTTGTTACTTTCTGTTTCTTTGAGTACTGACTCGATTTTGGGTATAACTACCAGAGCAAAAATTGTCCTTCACTTTTGACAAAGTATTCACTCCTTACGTGCGCCAAAAAGATGTTTTTGTGGAGATTTCACAGCTCGTTCAGAGTGCATTGAACGTATACAAGGTACAAAATCTTAGTCTTTTTCTAATCTTTTTGGTGGACTCTCATTTCAACCATATAATGAGAACTGGCGTTTCAAGCACTTACTACAGAAAGATGGTTACTATACGGCTCAAATTCATTTCTGTAGATTGAACTAGTCTTCCTTAACATGCACTATGCCATTTTACAACTTATGGGACATGTCAAACATTGTGGTATAAGTGTGAAATTAGTCATATAAGACTTATGTGACAGACAACCTGTCGCATATCTGATGTACCATATGCTCAATGGCATAAGCTCCTAAATGACAAGTGCATATTGGTCAGTCATATAAGAGAGTCTCTAATGCAACTTGCTCGACCAATGTCGCGTAAGGTTTGTCGCGTTGTCGCTACTTATGCAACTGATTTACTTGTCTTTTGCGACAAATGACCCATAAATGTTTTGTCGTGTAGAGCTTCCTATACGACATAGATATTTTGCTAACGATGTTGCTTTAGTTATCTTATGACACACATTCGAAAGTTGTGCTCTGTCACTTTGGACCTCTTATGCAACAACTGCAGCAATTACCCATGTCTCTTTATTTATCTTATGAGACATATTTGACAAATATCTTAGTCGTTTTTGATATCTTATGTGACAAGTGCAGGAATTTCTCTTGTCACATTAATTATCTTATGAGACTCATTTTGACAGCTGCTTTGTTACATTGGATCTCTTATGCAACAATCATAACAATTATCATGTGTACTGTTTTGTTCTTATGCAACTAAGGCACCTGTAGCAACTTCCCCATGATTATGTCTAACACAATGCAAACCAAACTGAAGTAAATAAATTCAGTACATTAGTTCAATTCAGGCAAACAAAACATCAAAAGTCTGTTACAAACGAGTCAAATGGGTGCACCAAATCCGCAGATGTGCAACCCCTAAAGAGTTAATAAAGTTCAGTACCCTGACAAAAAGTTACATCCACACAAGTTTCTTCATGCATAATCCGGACTTGGATAAGGAAAACTTGCACCGTCGCTTGGCACCCCATGGCCCATTCCTGCACGCATGAGCTCCTCTACTGCTCGGAGCCTTTCCTCAAGCTCCGCATTCTTGGCCCTTTGATCTTCCTCTCTGCGAACAGCTTTCTCATTCTCTATTTGAAGTTTTAGAATTTCTTCCTTTAACTGAATTGTCTCCGCACTTTGCGCTGCCACACTCCTAGGACGCGGAGGCCTCTTCAAGCAACTTCCTACACCAACAACATGAGTCCCCTTTCGTTTTCCAATCACTTCAGTCATTATCATTGTTTGAGTTTCCACAGGCAGTGGATCTTCAACAGCACCAGGGTCATCGACATCACGAACGTCAATGAGTTCTTGCACTCTATCATTCATTTGTGCCTGCATTTAAAAATATTAATGGACTAAATGAAAGTATAATGAACAAATTACATGTTATAATATAACAGATTAAACAAATGAGTGTAAAATGTTAACAGATTAAGTAAATGAATGTAAAATGTTAACAGATTAAATGGAATTAAAACCAAGTTCCAAATGCAAGTAAACTAACAAATTAAATGTTCCAATGCAAAATGATTTAACATAACCACAGCTTGAATACATGTGTAAAATGTTAACAGCACTACTACAGAAGACACCTTATGCAACGGTTATTTGGACCCTTATGCAACGGTTCATCATCCGTTGCATAAGCTACCGTTGCATAAGGTCATGACCTTATGCAACGGTTCAAGGAAAACCGTTGCATAAGGTCATGACCTTATGCAACGGTTTTGAGGAAAACCGTTGTATAAGGTCATGACCTTATGCAACGGTTTTGAGTAAAACCGTTGCATAATGTCATGACCTTATGCAACGGTTTTGAGCATAGAACCGTTGCATAAAGTACGAAAAAAATCTGGTAAATTTTGGCTATTTTATAGCTCAAATCCAGTTGTAAAATTAAATACAAATTGCAAACAAATGTAATTTCCTGTTACTCATTTTCCAAACATCAAAATACTTTCATTTCATTCAAAATACAACTATTCATTACACCATTCATACAACTTTACATAACAATCAAATGCATGAGGAATCACTGATATCACATAAAAAATAATCTCGAAGCCTTTAGTAGCTCACATACAACAGGTATACCCATAACAAGAACCAAAGAAGTCGATACTTGCAGAGTGCAACGGCTTCTGCGACTCCGATACTTGCAGCAAGAACCAAAGAAGTCGATACTGAGGAAAGCAGCTTTTTTCCTTTAGCATCACCTGCATCAAGTTTTAAATTGCGTCTAAGTCAAACAAAATAATCTTCACAGCTCAAGAAGTGTGTACCCAAGTAGAGCTTGCGAATCAAACACCATAAACTAATCTTCATAGCTTTAATTTAACCAAGAAAAATTCTAGTGTGTGAAGTGAATGATTACCTTGATAACAACTGAAGTTACTCCTTTGTCGACACAAAAGTATGTCCCTGATTTGCGAGCATACTGCTCCGAAAACTTCCTCATAAGTACACTGCATGACCCGTAACCAACATTAACTACCACACCGCTGATTAAATGCCAACAAATCGTTCACGTCAAAGTGTAAAACATTCCAATCTAATTCCAAAATCCAAATGCACACCACATACCACTTTCTTGACACACAAATTCAAACACCAGGTTCTGATTCCTACACAGAAATTTAGCATATCTTCCCCATAAACTCAATGGATGCCAAACACAAGCCGCACACATTTAAGCAACAATCAGCCATACGCACCAAAAGCTCCTCTCAAATCCTCCTTACAAATTCAAGCACAAATTCACACCTATTCAAAAATTAGGGCTAACAAACCAAACCATCTCAAAACCAATCATCCAGACACAAATGCAATACACATAACCAAACCCAAACCTACAAATTCTCAAGCAGCGAGATTACACAGTACCTTGACAGCGGACCGCGATGCGGCGATAAGGGCGAGCGGATACGGCTGTGAACGCAGGGATTGCCAAGCTGTATGAAGACGACGAAGAAGCTTGCAAAGTCATTTCGTAGCCTCTCCAATTCGAATTCAAACCGTTTCTGCTGCTGTTGCTGAGGAGTCTGTTCTCCACGGCTCGAACAATCGGACGACTCCTCGGAAATCACTGTCAACGATGGCTTCCAGTTAGTCGACGAGACGGATCTGAACCGCCCTTGTGTGAAACTCCGATCAAGCGGTTGCTGGCGGACAAGCGGCGCAGAGGCTTCGTCTCCGCCGGATCTGGAGGAAGATGTTCATCATTTCGCCCTTTCGAATCGAAATCCAACATCCCTAGAATCTCTTGCTTCTGTATCTAACAACTCCAAACCGATGAGAGTGAAGAGCGGATGAAGCGAAGAGCGGACGACTGACGAAGAAACAATGTGTTTTAATTTTAGGGTTTAGTATATGCAACGGTTAACACAAAACCGTTGCTTAATGTTATTCCTTATGCAACGGTTTATGTAAAAAACCGTTGCATAAGGTAGACTTTATGCAACGGTTCTTAAAACCCTATACAACGGTTCAAGGAAAACCGTTGCATAAGGTAGACTTTATGCAACGGTTCAAGGAAAACCGTTGCATAAGGTCATGACCTTATGCAACGGTTCAAGGAAAACCGTTGCATAAGGTAGACTTTATGCAACGGTTCAAGGAAAACCGTTGCATAAGGTCATGACCTTATGCAACGGTTCAAGGATAACCGTTGCATAAGGTAGACTTTATGCAACGGTTCTTAAAACCGTTGCATAAAGAATACCTTATGCAACGGTTCTTAATAACCGTTGCATAAAGTATATCTTATGCAACGGTTCTTAAAAACCGTTGCATAAAGTCTACCTTATGCAACGGTTTTTTACATAAACCGTTGCATAAGGAATAACCGTTGCATAATAAGAAATTTGAACCGTTGCATAAGCTCTTCTCTGTAGTAGTGCAGATTACTTGAAAGTAAAACCAAGTCCAAATGAAAGTAAGCTGACACATAAAATAAAAGTAGAACCAACCAACATAACCAAAGTAACATCATTCGTTTTGTTTAACATAACCAAGTTTCAAATGAAAGTGAAGGAACAGATTAAATGTGGAGACAGATTAAACATTAACAGATTGAATACATGTGTAAAATGTTACCAGATTAATTGAAAGTAAAACTAAGTTCCAAATGCAAGTAAACTGACACATAAAATGAAAATAGAACAACCCAACATAACCAAAGTAACATCATTCGCTTTGTTTTCACACTACTTCAAACAACAAACAATAAAAACTGACAGTGAACAAAGTAAAATAACCAATTACCGCTATCGGGCCACCAACAGCGCATCTATCATACACGTCGGTATAAGCTGCAATATATGGTGCCGGGTGGTTATCTACCATGTACTTTTGGGCCCTATGGTAGAAAGGAAGCTTTCCAGAGTGATGAGTTGCTCGGTTTTTGCTACTGCGAGCTTTCTTCATGCGATTGCATTTTTCCTATCATTTTTTCCTATCAAATTGCGCTTAAGACTCTCTGGGCTCAGTTTGTTCGGTGGACGCCTCATTCGTGATGACCGGATCAACTTCAGACTCTCATTTTGGACAAATCGTATACTCTTTCTCTTACCTGGTGCCATGGCAAGATGGTGTGGAGAGAAGGATAAAGAGGAGGCGCCGGCGATGTAAATGATAGATCAGTGCGGACGGTGGAGAGAGATGCAGGTTAGTCGGTGGACTGTGGAGAGTTGTAATGAAATTGATAACTTGCTGGCGGCTGTGTAGTAAACATTAGGGTTTTTGGTTAACTTTGTGTAAAAAGTTAATGGGCGGGTGTTTTCCCTCGTGGACTTTGGGCCCAAAATGAAGAAAAGCAAATGAAACTAAAAATCATTGTCAAATAGCACAAATTTAATGGCGGGTGTTTTCCCTCATTCGTGATCACTATACCGCCCATGACTTGTCAAAAAAAATAAGACACCATTATAATAACACAATTTAATGGCAAACTGAAAATAAGTGCTATTAGCTAGCATTAATTTAGTTTACAATTGAAATTTGACATTCATTGCACGTGAGAATCATCTTTACTCTTGAACATGATCATCAACTTCATGTTCTCACAGTAGTGCTAATTATAGTGTTCATCTTCATCTTCTGTTTCTTCACATCCCAAACTAATTTCATCACCATCTTCATCTCTATATGCATAACCCCCTTCTTCATCATCCATGGCATCATCATCATAGTCTTGTGAAATGTTAGGGTGCATATCACGATCATATTCATCTTCTTGATATATGTCGTCATCTTGAGCCACTCTAGAATTTGGATCTCGACCAATTGAAAAATCACTATATATTCCTCTATGTGAAACAACATTGACAATTTTCCAATTGTCACCGGCTTTTGGGTCTTCCAAGTAAAATACTTGTCTAGCGGTGGTTGCTAAACAATAGGGCGAACCTTCATACCATGTAGATGATGTATCAATGGAAAGAAGTCCATGGTCTAATTTAGTTCCATTCTCAAATGGATCGGTGTTGAACCATTTGCATTCAAAAAGAACAACGGGCAACCCATCGGCATATATCAACTCAATGACTTTCTCAAGAATACCATAATATCGTGTCGTCTTCGTTTGTTCTTTATCACATGCCACTTCTTCAACCATGACTCCGGAATTTTGTGTCGTCATCTTTTGGTCTCTATCCCATACCACAAACTTCACACCATTTAAATGACATTGTGAGTAACAATTGTAGGCTTGTGGGAAACAAGACAAAATGTGCAATTCATGATCATAGTCTGGATGTCCTGTGTTTTGCAACTTTTCCATCTGTAAAAGCAATATTAAAAATACATTAGTATATATTAGTAGCATGCTAATCATTTTCTAAGCTATCTGCTGCAATTCATGATTATAAGCATTTTATAAGCTTTCTGCTAGGCATGAATATGAATATTCTGACAGCAAGATATTGAATAAAAAATGAATATGACGCTTACCCAACCACGGAAATAAGGATGAAAATGCCTAATTCGATTTTGATCTCCATAATTAGGACATTCCCTCTCAATTTTGTCCTTGTGCTTACAAATATAATAACTTGCTTCTTTACAATGTTCCATGACACACCAATGAGCAATCTCAATTTGTTCTCTATTCAACTTTGCGCGTGAAAGATAACCACTCGGCTTGACAAGATCAGAAACTACCGAGATTTTGAATCGGGGTTCACAATTAGAGCCATCTTCTGTGGGTGCGTTATTTGATGAGTCACCAATGTATAATTTGCAAAAATTAACACACTCTTGTGCAATGTATTGCTCTGCAATACAACCCTCCGGATATCGTGTGTTTCGAACTGATCTCTTATATTCACCCAATTGCCTGAAATAAAAAAATAAACTATCTGCACCGAAATGAAATAAACATTTTCTAATAGTGGCATAGTCATTTAAAAAAATGTTAATTACCTCTCAATGGGGTACATCCAGCTAAAATGCACGGGCCCTTTAAGCAACACTTGATCGGGAAGATGAATCATTAGGTGAACCATGATGGTGAAAAAAGCAGGAGGGAATATCATCTCTAATTTGCTGAGGAGCTCACGCCAGGAGGAGCAAGAGCGAGAAGGCAAATGGTGTGTGTCGACAAACCTGTTTTTTGAGTTGCAGGTTTCAAAAATCTTCAAATTTGTGGGTGGTCAAATCAGTCGAGAAGAATGCTCTGTTTCGTACAAAATGAATTTAATTCAGTTCTTATGCGACTGAAGTTAGGAAGGTATGTAGCTTAAGATGTAAATAGTAGGTGGGTATTAATAAGTAAGTACATTGTTGTTCGAATAACATTGAGAAGAATGCTCTGTTTCGTACAAAATGAATTTAACTCAGTTCTTATGCGACTGAAGTTAGGAAGGTATGTAGCTTAAGATGTAAATAGTAGGTGGGTATTAATAAGTCCGTACATTGTTGTTCGAATAATTGAATGTGGCAGACACTTATACGACTTACTTAGTCATGTCGTTTAAGTGGTGTTGCATAGGAGAAGTTATAGCACATTTCAAACTTGTGGCTTATGACTGTGTCCCATTTACTTTCTTATACGATTAAATTATATTTATTGCATAAGATGTGTAGCATTACATAACTTATACGACATACCTAGTCATGTCGTTTAAGCGGTGTTGCTTAGGAGACGTTATGGCACATTTTTAACTTGTGGCTTATGACTGCGTCCCATTAGCTGTCTTAAGTGACTAAATTTTACCTGTTGCATTGGATGTGTAGCGTTGGATGACTTATGCGACACAGTCAGAAGCGACATCCTTATTTGTGTCCCATTATATTCTACGCGACACATTTTAATGTGACACGGTTAAAAATTGTCCCATAGGTTGTAAAATGGTGTAGTGATGGTTACTATGATGGTTGGATTATTAATTTAACCAACATCCTTGCATTTTCTTCGAGTTGCATTCATTTATAATGTCCAGCTCTAGGATAATAAGATTTCATATACTGAGCTTGGCTGATTGAAAATTGTATCCATTCCTCGTATCAAGGACTAACAAAGTATTCGATTTTAGGTCTGCATATTTGCTTATGGCCAGAGAGGTTCTGGCAAAACGTACACAATGATGGGTAGACCAGGAAACCCTGACCAGAAAGGGCTAATACCTCGCTCATTGGAATAGATATTTCAAACCAAGCAGTCACTTCAACTACAAGGCTGGAAGTATGAAATGTAGGTTTCCACTTTCCACCACGTCTTGCGAAACATGTAACATTCAAGTAGTAGTAAAGAAGTGTCTTATTTGTTGGGCCAGGGCCAGGCTGCCCGACGCCCGTAGCAGGTAAAGCTACAGACAATCTCACATGTTACATGTAATTAATTAACTACATTCAACTTGTCTGTTTTGTATGTACTTATTTGATGATCATTTTGTTCTCTACTAAGGTACGTAGGCAAGACTCGGATGAATGAACAATCTTCTAGGAGTCACTTTGTTTTCACCTTGAAAACATCAGGCACCAATGAGGTGTAGGGGATCTTATCTCAAAATCATTTATGGAAATATATCACTACCTTATTTCTTTAACTGATGCTGATTATTGAGTTCTAAAGTTAAAAGTTCTTTCCCATGACAGAGCACCGATCAACAAGTTCAAGGCATCCTGAATCTTATTGATCTAGCAGGGAGTGAGCGACTTTCCAAGAGTGGCTCAACTGGAGACCGAACTGAAAGAAACACGTACAGGTCTAGTGAATTCTTTTCCCCGAAGACTGTTACTACCTATTGTAAACATGCTTCTGATTTCTGAAACTACATTTGTTTCTTTACTTCAGGCTATTAACAAAAGCTTGTTGTCTCTGAGTGGTGTAATATTCGCACTAGCCAAGGAGGACCATGTCCCTTTTAGGAACTCAAAACTTACTTATCTGCTTTAGGTAAAATATTCAGCATCAACACATACTGTAATAGCCCAAATTCAGATATGTCTAGTATCATTAAATTTTTTAAATAAATTTAAATGAGGCTGATAAAAAGAAGAAGAAAGAAATTAGGAAACAAAAATGATGAGAATGAATTAAATAAGGAAATTTATTAAGAATGGTAAGAGACTTAAGAAACGCATGTCTTCATCTTCACCATAATTTGTGCGTTTTCTATCCTCTAAAAATCGAACGACCATCTTCATATTTCTCGTAAGTCTGCACCCCTTGTTTGGAAAAAAAAAATGAAGAAAGAAACAATCAGATTGTATTATTTTAAGAATGGGTATTGTGATGCGTATCATCTGTGGAGTATTTGGGAAACTTCGATCAACTTTAGGTATGTGCTTGTCCTGTATTATGGGATACTTCTCTTCTAAACTCTTCTAGTGAAGATTCTGTTCATTTAGCAAGTTTTCTGATTGCATAAAAGTATATTTTGATTTAATCTGTGTAAATGTAATTCTCAAATTGAGTTCTAAGTTGAGTATTATAAACTGCTTTTTGGTTTTGGACAGATCCGTCGACTGATTTTCAATTCCCTGTAACTTTTATTTTAATTACTCAAATAGTATGATGTTTGATTCTATTACATTCTAATCAAAAAGATCTTCGCAACGGTATATTGTATGTTTATTGATTCGATCTGAGCTGTTCTGAGATTGATTTTGAAATTGAGTAATGAAAACTGTTTTATGAAATTCTGGGAAGAACTGTCGACTTGTTTTAAGTTGCCTGTAACTTCTATTTGAGTTATTGAAAACGTATGATTCTTGATTCCATGATGTTCTAGTCGAAAAGATCTTTCCAACCGTATATGATTCGTAATTTGGTTCATTTTGAGTTGCTCTGAAACTGGATTTGAAGTTGACGTTCTACGCTGTGTGGTAATTTCAGCAGATCTGACAGCATGTTTTGAATTGAGCATAACTTATGTTTTAAGTGATCAAATTGGGTGTTTTAAAATTCTATACCGTAGTACTCGAAGTTATATTTCTAGTAGTATATAGAAAATATTTTAGTTCCGCCTGAATAATTCAGAAAATATATTTGAAGTTGAGACGTTAAACCTGAAATTTGCAAATTTGGAGATTTAATGCATGTGGAATGAATTCGAATAACTTTGTAATTTGGAATTCAAGAACGAGTTTATGAATGTAAGGGATCAAGTATGTTTTTCTTTTGCATATGACTTCTAGGTGATGCTTGAATTGATTTCTCCGTGATATGAATTTTATTGGAGGTTAAGTGATGCGGATTTGAGGTAAGTAATATGGACACTTCTAGTTATATCTAAAATTATTTTGTAAAATTCAGTGGCATGCCCGTTTACTTCGAAATTGTTTTTTTTCAAAAACTTGAATCATGGGTGTAAATGCTTCAGAACCTACTTTATTCCCGATTACAATATTCTCGTGACTCTCGTTAAATATTTAAACCACCTGTTTTACTACTCATGTCTCATGACTCATTTCCTCTGTCTTATCTTGTGTCTCGTGTAACTCGTGCCTTCCGTCTCTTGTCATAATTTGTGTTTCGTGCCTTCACTCGTGTTTAACTCCGGCGGCTTGCAATCCAAACATGATTCGTGTTGCCCGCCACGGGGCAAAACGTGGCATTCGTGTTGCCCGCCACAGGGCAAAATGTGGCACTCGTGTTGCCTAGTCGTAGGGAAAAATACGACGATAGCGTCCCGGGACCCATGCAGTGTGATTGGATTGCGAAGCCATTCTGCGTGATACGTGCTTGAAGCCATCTTGTCTTGCTATGTTCGTCTTGCTATATCCTTCGCTCCTCGTGCTACAAGCTCTGGATTCTCGTGCTTGGTTAAATATCTTCGTGCTGAAATGTTTTTAATCATTCTCGCTTCGCTACATGTCTCCGTGTATTTTGTCATCACTATCTCGTAAGTCATGGTAACTTATTTTAAATAATTATTTTGACACTCATGATTCAGCTAGTTGAGGTCTATGTTACTTACACGAGCCGTGGACTCATGTTTTCCATATTGTTGTTTTTCAGATGTTGCTGACTGTACTATGGGGAATGAGTGAGAGGTACGCTAGTGAAGAATTCTTCTAATTACTTTTAGAAGACTTAAACATTTTAAGTATTTGGATATCAGACTAGTTCACTGTAGTTTACGAATTAAGAAGTTACATGAAATCCAAGTTATATTTTTTCGCATTTTTGTTATAAATTTAATTCATGCGTGTATTGTGTAGAGGCTTCGTACGTTCCATCTGTGGTTTAGGGGACGTGCGGACGATGTGACGCCGTTTTGGAGTCTATAATTTTTGGGGCGTTACATTTATGGTATCAAAGCAATAGGTTCCGTTCCTGCTTATGTTAATAAGAAAGCATAGCTTTTAAGTAAATAAAATATTGCGCGAGAGCGGGGTAGACTATAAGAACTTTATTTTGGGAATTTAATTTTGCACGCG
The DNA here is from genome assembly GCA_033675215.1 of Rhodiola kirilowii. Taxonomy (NCBI): domain Eukaryota; kingdom Viridiplantae; phylum Streptophyta; class Magnoliopsida; order Saxifragales; family Crassulaceae; genus Rhodiola; species Rhodiola kirilowii. The sequence goes on from CM066193.1 coordinate 53,331,268, forward strand.
CTGATGATTCTTTTGCGTGAACTTTAACTTCATGTGGATGTAATGAAACTTAACTTTTGATGTTCTCTATGAGCTTTTGGAGGTTATCGTTTTAATTATACATGATAAGTCTTTATTTGGCCAATGTATGCTATTGAACATGTTTTTGGAGTATAAAAATTAGATTATTTGTACTTTTGTTTTACTTTTAAAGTGGAAAACTTGAGGTTTTAGGAATATCCTTATTTTAATTTTAACAATGATTTAAAGATTAAGATTTATTTCAGGAGTTGAAAATAAATATTTAATCGTCCATTTGTACTTCGTGGATCACGTGCTTGGTGTTATACATGTTACTCTACTGTATTGAACTTATTTTTGGTATGAACCCTGATTTGATGGATCACTTACTTAGGTTTGTATGACAAAAAAAAGGAATCGTTTGGCTTGATTATGATATTAACTTCAAAGAGTGAAATTAATTGTTTACTATAGGTCTTGTTAATCGATCACTTGTAGCTATGGAGTTGTATGTGATTGACTTTCTCTCAAATTATTACCAACTCAAAATTCAGATTGGATGTGAATAAGGCATGCGGATCATCTGTTACCACTAATGCTACATGATTAATAATCATTTGTCAGTTTGCTTGTGTTATTGGAATTATCTGTTTGAGTCAACTGTTGTAGTAAGTTGTTGATGATCGTTATTAATGACAAGTACACTTATTTGACGAGTAGTATAAGGTATTTTGGAAAGAATGTCATTATAAATCATACACTTATATGTTTGTGCTAGAAAGAAAAGCATGAGATGTGATTACACAAATTGTACCTTGGAGTGCATTATTAAGTACAAAAGAAAAATCAATTACTAGTATTTTATTTTAACTATGCAAGGTTTATGTTTTTGCATTTAGAAGGACATCGTCGGAACTTTGTTGAGGTTTTTAGTTAATAGCTTCCTCGTTTATGCAATAACATATAAGGATAGTGTGTTGGTTAAATTGCAAATATGAATCAAGTTTCTTTAGTTTAATGAATAGTTGATCTTTGCCTATCGTAAGTATTTGATGATGAAATTATGACATGACTATTTAGATCAACTTTAGAGAAGTAAGTGTTGGTTCATAAATTAATAAATCTTTATCCATATCTATCATGTTGGTCAGCCATTTGGAGTTATAGAGTTTTTCTTTTGGAGATTATCTTCCGTTCAGGTTAGTGAAGACTAATTTTAAAGTTTAGGAATATATAAAGCTGGCTTCCGAACATAGTGTGTACATAATAAGTTATCCATGATGCGTGTGCTTACTGAGGTGGTTATAATCTTCAGATTTTGTTACATAATGTGTTTGTGCCATCTTGTGATAAGTGTGTGAAGTTTGTCATTAAAGTCATACATATTGGGAGTTGCACTGTGATTTGTGAAAACATGAGATTTACTTGATTAACCAGAGTGACTAAAAAAAAGTGTTTCTATATATATATATATATGAGTGGATTCTGAATAGTCTTATTTTACAACGCGTGGTTTGTAAAGGTTAAACACTTGGACTCTAATATGATGGACATGCCTTGCATTTATGTTTGAGGTGTTAGATTGTCATCATTTAAGAGATTTTATGTATGTCATTAGTATAGGTATAAGTAACACACAACCTGGTTAGTTAAACAAAATAATGTGAATATAATTATTTTTATAGTAAATGAACATTTTGGTATTTGTGCCAACTTAGCCATTGTAAAGATAAATATGTAACTCGTAGTTGTGCTTTAAAGAATGATTTGCATTGTATCTTGAACAAATTGATTATTTTATTGTTACACTTGGAGACAGTAGAAAAGTAATTTACTGTGATTTAGAATTAGAAGTGGTTGCTTTACACTTTTGTTTGGTGGTATTATTTTGTATAATGTGCTATGTGGAGTTCACGTTTTGTTAAAGACTAAAAGTTGTAGTACATTTGAGGGGTTAGACATGAGACATGAAACATGACTAGACTCGTTGTATAACTATTAAATTTTAGTCACATATGTCGGTTTGGTGAAACAAGTAGATTGATATTTTGAGGGGTAAGTATTATTCCAGTTTCATCTTTGAGCACTTTTTACGATCATATGATTGAACTAAGCTTAATTAAAGTTGACGTAAATCAATGGTTTTAAGATATAGTAGCGCAGTGGAAGCGTGTACCACCACGCAGAGGAACCAGAGCTCAGGAAGATTACACGTGGAGAATACCGTTTGGATAGAATTCATGCAGAGAATCACAGTGCAGAAAATATATAACAACTTTCTACTCTCTCTCGCTTCTCTCTCTTCCCCTTCCTATGCTTCGCTCGGCATCATTGGTGTGGTGCTGCCATTAATAAAAAAATTGAATTTAGTAGCCCCTCACTCGACTTCATCGTTCTCAGCTGATTTTTGTTGAGGCACCTGTAGAGTTTTCCAGGTACTTACGATTTCGAAAGGTGAGTTTTCTTCACGTTCTCCAGATTTGATCGCCGTTTACAATGTTTGAATATAGCATTTCGTTGTGGCTCGTGATCGCGAGACTGTTTGGCCATAATCATCAATTATTTTATTTCAATTAATTGTAGCTATGTTTTAGGTTTTTCTGCTTCTCGCTAGGGTTGAACGAGATTAACTTTGATTGAAATGGTGGTTTAGAGGATTACTCTGCAACGCACAATAATCTGACGATCGATCACTTTTTTAACTGGTAGTTTGTATTTGTAAGATCAATGTAACAGACGGATCACGATGTCAAACTGTGTAGAGGTGTATTAGACTTTGATTCGGTATCTGTATATTTTTTAATTGCTTCTTGATTTATCTGTGAAGCAATTTGTGCAAAGCTTCTACTGATATGCTAACTTTGAGGTTCAGAATTTAAGCAAAATATTAAATAGTTAATTTTTGGTGTGGCAGGATATGGAGCGCCATGCTCAGGATAGTATTTATTTTTGTTTTAGAAGAATGCCTTTTTTATTTCTGGTCCTGATGGAGTTCCTATTGTATAGCTTACTGTTCTTTTTGAACCACTAAGTTTTGAAGCAGGGCTGAGAATGGACAGGTAATTGATGTTGTATGTAGACTTGCATAATGTTAATAGCCAGTGATAACAACTAATAGTTAACTAACGTTAGGATTTTTTTGTATGCACGTTGGTCACCAGGTTTCAAGTTATAAGGAAATATTTGTTTTAGTATTTTTGTAGATTCTAGTTTTTTTTTGTTTTTTTAGTTCTGTTTATATTTTTTTTGTATTTTTAGTTTTATGAAAACTACCGTTCTTTTAATTAGTGTAATAATTATTTTTAAATAATAGTAATTTTTTTGTAATGCAAATTATTTTTAGTTTGTCAATCTTTATCAAAATTTCTGTGTCCGTCCCTGTATTCAGGAGTGTAAAATGAAAACAAATCAAACTGACTATAGATCGGATAAAACTCTTCATTGTGATCAAACCTAGCAAGTCATTTTTTTTAATTCTTGTTGTTTTCTATTTAGTTGGGGCCCAAAAATTATTTTCGACCAAGAGCGTTGGGAATGACAGACACAACCCTTTGTGTTCACTATTTTAGCTGCATAGTGAAGCGAGTTGTTGCTTAGGCTGTCAAAGTTCCTCAACTTTGTTATATCTTTGTCGGCTATTCGATTCACCAACTTGTTCACAAAGTCGTGGGAATTGTTGGTTCCCACGGCTATCTGGAGGATGGTTTCCGAAAAGTAAGTGATTTTAGCTGTCTCTGACTAGAATCTTGGTTGAAGATAGCCTCAGCAGTCTCCCAGTCATCTGTCAGGGCGGCTCTATAGAGCAGAAGGTAGCTCAGGACATAGTTGAAGTCCCCCATAATAATGTGTGATAACTTTGGATCAGTTACGGTCTTTCTCCTTTCTCTCTGAATTTGAATTTGTGCTTATGCATATTTATTCAATTTAAGATGCTGTTTTGCATTGCTATGGGCTATGGTTGGACATTGAGGTCAACGGTTATTTACTTAACCAAATATGATTTACTTTTACATGTGTGTTTTAGCACTATCGTGGCTTATGATTGGTCATTAACCTCAACTGATTATCTATTTAATCTAGTATGATCTGTCTATTTTATGCAAGCATACATCTCATGGTCATGCTGTTTGATAAAAACACGAAAAATACTAAACTATTGTGTTGTAACTGTGTAGTTTAACACTTTAACTTTATTCGGCAAATTACCAAACTATTTTAGTATTTTTGTAGATTCTAGTTTTTTTTAGTTCTGTTTATATTTTTTGTATTTTTAGATTTTTAGTTTTATGAAAACTGCCGTTCTTTTAATTAGTGTAATAATTATTTTTAAATAATAGTAATTTTTCGTAATGCAAATTATTTTTAGTTTGTCACTCTTTATCAAAATTTCTGTGTCCGTCCCTGTATTCAGGAGTGTAAAATAAAAACAAATCAAACTGACGATAGATTGGATAAAACTCTTCATTGTGATCAAACCTAGCAAGTCATTTTTTAATTCTTGTTGTTTTCTATCTAGTTGGGGCCAAAAATTATTTTCGACCGAGCCCTGGGAATGACAGGCACGACCCTTTTCAAGTCCAGATTAAGAAGTCACTGGGAATGCTTTGACAGTGGACTATATGATCCTCCAACCATTCCAGTTGCGGACGACATGTTAGATGGCCTTGACGCCATTTTTCGGGCTCCTCTTCAAAATGTTGTTGTGAATCCAATAGACCCATGGGATCTCGTGCAATAATAGGCACCAGCTGCTGCCGATGTATTGGTCCTTGACGCAACTATGGTTGCCCCTTTGGCTGAGGTAGAGTTGCCTCCAGATGCAGAGGTAAATATTGCAGTTCCAGAGGCAGTGGGGCCAGATGCAGAGGTAGATATTGCAGCTCCGGTAGTCCATAATGCCGATAGTTTATTTGATTTAGAGATACTTGAAGCAGCTCCGGATGCTGATTTAATGGTGCCATTCCGATCGATTTCGTCAAAATACAAACGCCGCAAAATGAGCCAAGGAGGAGGAGATTTCAATGCAAGGCTCCGAGTATTCAATGCAACCCTCCGTGGTTTTTCTCGTGCTGCCGGACTTGTTGGATCTCTTGTTCCTGCGTATGCAGCCTGGTCTCTCGTACGTGTAGAAGAGAAGAAGGTTGTTATTGAAGAACGTAGGCTTATTATGGAGACGAAAAAGTTTAAAGCCGAGTTTGAGAAGAAAACGGAAGACGGCAAGGGCGCAGCTGAGGGCGCAGCTGAGGGCGCAGCTGAGGGCGCAGCTGAGGGCGCAGCCGAGGGCGGAGCCGAGTAGTTTGTTTGTTGCTGATTTTAATTGTTACTCATTTATTGTTTATTGGAACATCATTGATCATTAACAAGTTCATCAAAATATTTGATTTTTATTGGTCCATCAAAAGAAAAGATTTAATGGTGCGAGCTCTTGGTGCTATCTTTGCGCACTTCATGCAGGTTGTGATATTCTGCCTCGCGCACAGCTCCAATGCTCTGCACGTGCCTGCTGGTGATATACTCTACCTCGTCTGCTAGAAAAAGAAACAGTACGTATAATAGTAATACTGAAAAGTTGATACAAACTTGGTAGGGACATCTACAAAGAGGGTTACTTGTAGATATTAATACAATAGCTGCCAAAGATACATGTTTTGTTAGTCATGTATGACAAACTAAGGAAAATAAGTAAAAACTATTGAGTTACGCAGCTTACAAAACAATAATTTTATTATTGGATGAAGAAACTCTTACAAGATGATTCTCTCACACCTCATATCTCACACTTCACTTATACTCACCCCTATTTATACTAAAGCTCTCCCTAAATAAAGGACTAGAATCATTTTGATCCAAGGACTACAATTAACCTCTCAAGAATAATCTTCATAAATATCTTCTCCATTCTTTTCCACATATCTCCATACTTCTCTAGAGAATTCTTTATCTTAAATGAACTTCTTCTTGGGCCATTTTCTAAGTTTGGATTTCTTCTTAATTAATTAGTTATCAAAAAATTTAGCCCAAATTAGGCATTGCATCTTAATATACATGTTTCTGGTAAATATTAATACAATAGTTGCTAAAGATATACATATTTTGTTAGTCATGTAGGACAAACTATATAAGGAAAATAAGTAAAAGCGGAATACCATTACCCCATCTATACACCTGAGAGATGAAGGGCAGGTTGTAAGATAATAGGCACGTTAGAGGTGTAGACAAGCTTGAGCGGGTCTTGCTGTCTAGGGATGCTCAAATTGGGACCGGATCGGACCGGATTTTATGGGTCGGTCCAAGACTGGAACGTAAAAAATCCAGTCCACGGTCCATAATTTTCATAATTTTCTGGTCTACTGGTCCGACCCGGACAGTAACATTTAGGTTCGGTCCGGACCGTAAAATTAAGGGTATTCGGTCCGATCCGGTCCAATTTTCACAAAAAATTCGGTCCACGGTCCATATATACCTCGGTTTGGTCCATGGTCCAAAATTTTGAAAAATTCCGATCCACCGGTCCGACCCGAACCATAAATTTCGGTCTGATCCGGTCCGGACCGGTTGTGCATCCCTAATTGCTGTCCCCTGGGATTTTTCGATATGACATGCAAGATAAATAACAGATGCATTATCAATGGTACACATACACATTCATTAAGTTACACATCACCAGTAAAGGTATTAAATAAGAAAAATATATAGCACCAACTTAAAACGCATGATAAACTTACAAGAGAGCACGGTCCTCCCGCACATTGTTGTCCACTTCAATAATTTTTGAACCAGCCAGTAATTGCATCACCATTCGAAATGTAACAAGAGTTCCATGACTGTAGTCTGTACCACGGTTTTGGATATATATAAAAGGGATCAGGCATCAACACCGGTTGTGGAGTGTATGCCATACAGAGAGGCAGCTGACTGCCCACCAGGAAAATGGAATAGATAGAATGATAGATCGATAACCTTCTCTCTGAATGTCACTTTCCTGTCAGCATTATATTCCTACATGTCACATCACTATTTGTTTCTAGGGGGGCGTGTAACGGCTAAGATGAAGCTTTATATACACTACCAAGTGTTGTGGCACGGAATTTGCACATAAGTAAGTTCATCAAAATGTTTTCGTAAGACCTGCATGATTGTCATCAAAGAAAATGAAGTTTCAAATATTTTATTTTGGCTAAAAGGCAACAATGTTTCCCACAAATAAAAAAGCTTCCGTTCGTTAACTTATCATGACCATTATCCAACGTACTCTTTTGGTAGTCATTTAATTTTAACACTCAAGTACATCCATCTAACTGCATCAATAAACAAAAAATCCTGCATCAACAAATACATAGGCGGATAATGAAAAGTACTAGCAGCACTACACCATTTTGCAAATTAGGAGATAAGTTTTTTCTGTCGCGTAATGCCGTATATTTGTCGCATATAATTTTTGCGACTATATATCCGTCGCTTAAAGTTTGTCGCGAAAGCCTAGTAGAGTAATGTCGCGCGACATTTTTAAAATCACATTTGTTCGCTTAAAGTTTTACTCTTATGCGGCATTGTGTTTAATTAGTCACATAAAAATTGAAATGGATTGTACTCCTTATGGGCATATGCTACATTTACAATGAAAATATTTTCCAAAATTGGTCACATTAGCCGTTTAACGGGACAAAATTACCAAACAAAATTGTCGCGTAATACTTCATACGCTTAAAACCATAACATGTTGGCTGGTATAAAACTACATACGCTACAAATTTTGAACACATAATTGTCGTATAAACGAACTTAAGCTTAGAAACTGAAACACATAATTGTCGCATAAAAGAACAAAAACGACTGGAATAACATATTACACCAAAAATATCGCATTAAAAAGACTTAGTCATAGTGCCAAACATGGATCTTTTTTACACAAAAGAGACATCCAGCCAATAAACACCCAAATCCGGCCAACATACATAATTCCTGCCTATTTGATTTGCAAATCCTCCAAACTCAGTGAGTAGTAAATGAGCCCCCTTTGCATGCACTCACATGCTTGCTTCTGCACCAAGTACCATAACTCCATATTTGTGTATAGTACTTAAGTCAATAAATAGACCATACTTTATTACTGCAGACTTCACAACCTCAGGACGCATATGCCTTCGAAAACATTCATTCATTGGTCTTCAAATTCTTGTTTATTCACCCTGTGTATGACCTGCAACTCACTTGAATTGACACATCATAAAAACTCCATTTTTGTGAACAAACGCATTGTTGTCAGACACATCAATTTTACATGCCTTCTCCCTCACTATATAACTCTTGGACATGTATGTGTGTGTATGCATAAACAACCTTAATGTAAGAATGTTTCTGTCTTCTTCAGTTTCTCTTTCTTTGTTTATATTCTTCTCTTGTTCCTTGGTGAGAACCCAACAATGGGCGGAGAGTGCAGTTAAGGATCTGTTCATGGCGGTGCACCTTAAGGAAGAAGAGTATGGTGATGTAACGCAACAACCAGACATGAACGGCTATTGACATGATGAGCGGCAACTTCTCCCCTGAGCTTATTTCATCTTTTCTCTTTAGTTTTTACTGTTTTTTCGTACTAATCTTTCGTTTATTTTTTCTTGACCTTGCAAGTCCACGATATTGATTTTCACAATCATCATTCATATCGTACTCTCTACTCATTCACGGCATCTATCCCTTCCGAGCTTTTTTTTTTATTTACTGGTTATTAGGTAGGATATCTTGCAGTCCAATATTCATGCTTATTGTAATGATATCAACATGTATACAATTAGCTGCAGACCTATAGTTCTATGTGTAGCTTTCCTCATTGTTGTTCAATATCAATAGACAATAAAACTGTCACTCTTCAAGCATACAACAAAAAATTGAATTACCCAAAATAAAATCGAACTGGCAAAAGTAAACGAGGTTAAGCTTAAACATATTTTTGCAAAGCTTGATAAATTTTGACACAAACTTGTGAAAAGTTTAACACATCGAGCTTCAACATTCTAATACATGGTTTGACTTGAACTTTTTACAGTAACATCCATAGTTTTTGAAAGACAGACTTCACTATACACTACAAATTTTGATCAATTATGCCACGAATAAACTGTGTGAGAAAAGCGTGACAGAGTCGTCGCAAAACGAAATTTGCGACAAAATTTGCGACCATTTAGTACTAGCCGCAAAAAGCTACGTCGCATAAATTTTACTGTAGCTTTGCGACGACATTGCGACGGCATTGCGACGATATATGCCACAACTATGCGACGATTATGCCACGAGAAAAAAAATAGTCAAAAAACCATCGCATAACGGTGGTATAAATGTTACTACAGTTTTACCACAGTTTTATAACGAATTTACCACATCAATATAGATAGTTGCCAAAATGTCGCATATTCGTGGTATAATTTTACCACCACTTTCCCACAGTAATGCCACTGTTTTATGACGGTAAAAATTTGTCCTTTTATAAAATTAATAATTCTCTAAAATTGAATATAAGAAATTATAATTTATAAATTAAATTTCGAAATTAATACAATAAAAAATATTTTGAAATTAATAATTCGAAAGAATATTATTACAAACAAACATACTAAAAAATTACTTTTAATTATAATTCAAATTACAATAATAAAAATATTACAAGTGGTGTTGCAACAGGTGGTGTTGTAATTTCTTCTGGACTCACATACTCCATCTGCAACAGGTGGTGTTGCAATTTCTTCTGCAAGGGTGGTGCTCTTAATGGTTACACTTACACCAGATCCTTCTCCAGAAATACCACTGCAGAAATAAAATAAAAAAGGTCAAACAAAGCATCACAGGTGGTATATATGATATACTCACGATATCCTGAGGAGGGCTTCAATGATCGGTGAAGATAGGTACAAAAAACATAAATGCTAGGGCTAGGCAAACCCAGTAATGTAACTCCTGGTTAGGAGATACTCATCAAACTTCTTTAATCATGCATCTGATCCAAGCCCCTGAAACACAACCGCCATTGCTGAGAAGGGAAGTTTCTGCACAAATACATAAATGCACCATTAGATTCTTTCAAATTTCTTAAGACATACAAAATAACCACATCACTATAAGCAAGGAACATTTGCGAAACGATTCATTGTTGATTTCATGAATCTGCCATTGTTGATTTCATGAAACCAAATCAGCAAGCAACCTTGATCTCAAAAGTAACGAACGCGATATCATTGTTGATTTCATGCCACAAAATTCCTTATATGCATGCCAAACACAATTAAGGTTCCATTCTGTTATAAATCAAATTCTTCTACTCTCCCTAAAACTTAACTTAAGGTAAATTTAAAAGTCCTGGTAAATTAGTTTAACAACTGAAAGTAAATGCTCAAAAGAACATGCCCTATCTAACAATTCTCGGATCAAAAACTGCATCTTAAGCTGGATCAACGAGACTTATAAATAACACAAAGTTGAGCTTTTGAATAATAACTGTGTTTGTTGCGACGTCCATGTATGGAGAGACTAGATGACTGTAACTGGAGCTCAAATCTTGTTATTACAGAATAAAACAGAGCTGAAGCAGATCAGAGTCCTTCTTGCCTTAAAATCTCTGAAATGGCGTTTTCTGGAACACTTGATTTCTTACCTATTTTGGTCAATCAAAGTCTGAATCAGAAGAAATTTATAATCGAAAAACTCACAGGGATTCGGAGTTTCTGGAATTCATCGATCCTCGCTGCTTTTCAATCGAAGATGACAGTGAAGCGCTTGAGGGTGACTCGCTCGTCCAGCAACCTTCTGGCCGAGTCATCCACCGCGCCAGAGAGCTCCAGATCATGCTGCCACGCGCGGCCGAGAGGGAAGACGATGAGAGTCTGTCAGCCGGAAAATAAGGCGATTTTACAGGTCTCGGCGCCGTCTCCGTGGACAGAGGAGAAGGCGAGCGGGAAGAAAAAGGAGGAGAAGTTTTTTGAGAAGTGCTACAACTGCGAAAAGAAGATCGGCTAGGCTGATGCTGTGTTTATGTACAGGTTAGGGTTTTGGGAAATCGATTTTTCGATTTGGTGTTTCTCGGATCTGAAATTTTGATAAAAGAGGGGGGGGGGGGGGGGAATGAAAAGTGGTGATTTACATTTGTTGATTTTTGTTAAAGGAAAATTTGCAGTCTCAAATTTGTGGCAAAATCGTCGCAAAATGCTACAGTTTTCTCGCAATTATTTGCGTCGTATAATGGAAAAAATAATCGTTGCAAATTTGTGGCAAAATCGTCGCAAAATGCCACGGTTTTCTCGCACTTATTTGCGGCGTAAAATGGAAAAAAACATTAGTTGCAAATTTGTGGCAAAACCGTCGCAAAATGCCACGGTTTTCTCGCACTTATTTGCGTCGTATAATGGAAAAAACATTTGTCGCAAATTTGTGGCAAAACCGTCGCAAAATGCCACGATTATGCCGCAACTAAGCTTCGTCGCAAAAACATTCGTCGCAAATTTGTGGCAATACCGTCGCATTTTACGACCATTTTGCGACGATTATTTGCGTCACAAAAAACCGTCGCATTTGCGTCGCAAACTAGTCGCATACTCAGTTATTTGGCACATATCTGTGCAAAACCGTCGCAACTTTTTGCGACGACTTAAATTTCGTGGCATAATTTTGTCGCATATTTGATCAAAATTTGTAGTGATATGAAGAACAAAATTTTCAGTTTCCGACTAGCTAGTTAAACACATTCAGATATCAATGATGGCAGCCAAAAGAAGCCCAATATGCTAAACCTTATACCTCACATTTGTAAGAGTTGAAAAAGATTTCTTTTTTTACAGCAGAATGCAGAAATGTAAATCCAGAGGTGAGAGTTTATGCAAATCTAAGACATATCCATATTGTTGTTACCTTTATTTTCAGCAGAGTTATTAGTCATGGGTGTCTGCCCTTGCCCAGAAACAGACGTCAACAGTTGAGAGAACACATCTAATTCTTCGGGTGATAATCTTGCGGTTGTTTCATTGGTGGTGAAAGCAGGAGCCGCAGCTAGATCACTGGGGTTCGGTAAGCCATTAAAAACCGGGACTGCTGGATTGGTAAAGAGTTGAGGAGAGGGAGTGTTGTTGCTCGCTACTCGTGCAAAGATCTTTTGCTCAAAATCTTGCAACTGTTGGAGCACATCTTCAGTTGAAAAAAGTGAAACGTCAAGTCAGATGTTTGTGATTGAGTAAACATGTGAAGGAGTTCAGAAGAAGTTCAACACTTTTTTACACAAGTTTGTGACGGTTCGATCGAATTAACTGAATGGAAAACGCCACTCGAGTAAACTTACCTTGGGTTATTTCTACAATAGGTCGTTTTTCTTTCACAAATTCATAACTTCGTTGGAGTCGCCAGCCATTTGACTTCATCAAGTAAGCAACTACACAAGCGGCCGACCTGCAAAGAATCATTTAAGTCAACATATTAAGCAAAACTGTGATGTAGGTTCAGTAAAAACAACGTAGTTATAAGGATTCAGGGGTATGCATCCTGACTAACCTGCTTTTCCCTGACATGCAATGGACAAGAACGCGGCATCTCGTCATTTGACATTGCTCTACAGAAAGCAAAGGCATTATTCATGCGTTCTAAACACGACAAAAAAATAAAATGAAGGAAAAGAAAGTCGTCATAAAGAGATTTCAGTGCCGAAGCAATCACGAAAGCCTTACACTACCAACATGTTTCCAAGGACTTGATGAGTAACTAATACAAAAATAAATGCCTTTCACTGAAAATAAATCAAAATGCTTCTACAGTGAAACAGCATAACTGGCATGTTATTATATATGAAATATAAATGAATATCGCAATATGATAGATATTCCCTCCATTTCAAAATAAGAGTCTTTTAAGACTTTTTTGTTTGTTAAAATAAGTTTTTTTTACAAATCAAGCTACTTTTTGCACGCATGAAATGTGTCTATTTATTGATTATACAGCTTATTAGTAGTAAATATTGAGTTAATAAAAGTGAGTATTCCTTGGACAGAAGTGCATACAAACAAATTCATTAAAAAGATATTTGAAAACTGAGCTCCTTGGTGAAAAAACTTGTGGTGAAACGGATGAATAGAAAGGATTCCAAACCTATAAATTGTATTGCGTCGTCGAATTGGAGAGTGCTATCCTCTGGAAGGTAGTGATAAGTGAAAGTGTGTTTGTAGAGATTAGGGCATGTAGGCACGGTCTGCACAAGGAATCACAAAGTATCACCAATTAAAATTAGAAGTCCTAGTACTATTCATATCACTATGGCCAAATAATTCACTTATAACTAGGCATGTTTACGAGCAGAACAAATAATAAATAAAAAGGTTACCAACTAAATGAAGAACTTTTTAAGTCCAAAAGTTGTGTCAACTTGCAGAATCAAAGAGATTAACAGAGAACTTTGACAAGTAAAATCATGAATAGATGCCGAATTATTACAATAAATAAGGAAAAGAAGGGGCAGCATGTTACACAGTAGCTACTAGGATGCTAATCAAATACACTGAAATCAGCAGGTCGTTAGTACAATGTGTAACCAGCATGAAAGTGGAATATATTTAACCAATGCAATTTATCGACGATAACGACGTGGACATGGAACAATGATCGATGATGCATTTAAACTGGATAGATAGATGATAAAAAACTGGTGATATTAAAAAAGAACAATATATTTCACAAAGATGAAGAATTACATGTTTCAAGGTAGGAGCTCTACACCATCTCTAAAACCCGACTCTTTCCAGACTAACAGGCGATGTCGGAATAATGCATATAAAGTTTATTTCTCAAGCAGAAAGGTGCTTAAAGTCAATAACAAAACAGGGGGGACAGGGTCAACTATTAACTTTAATTCATACTATGTCTAAAACACAGAAACAGCATGTCAGTATATACCCATCGTTTTTTATCAACAAACAAAAAAAGTATATACACATCGTTAGCAGTACTTCCAAAATCAAAAAGTGGAACACTAACTCTATCAATAAACCCAAAAGTTATCTTATTAACCACATTTAGGCACTATGATTTACTTGATCGGGTATAAAAGTTACAGATGGCAAGATGAATTCTATAATTACTTTTATTTTTCCGATTATTTGAAATCACCTACCAACAAACCACAATTAATTTTCTCAAACCGTATTATTTTCCCCAAACAAAGCCCTTCACCATAAAGATGAACACCCAAGGTAAAACGCTGCAGTCTCTAGTGAGACCCCATACATCCTTATGAATTCCTAGACAAAGTCTAATGAGAACAAAACATCGCAGTAAGCGCACATTTAAGTCTTGAAATTGATAATCTACACAAAACAAGAAATCATAGATCTTCTTGAGACTACTTATATAAACAGAGAACCGACACATTCCAAGGACTGACTGTAACCTACGTGAAGACCATAAGAACAGCAATCCTCCTTTTATTTCGTGTTCTAAAACCATTACTGCACTCCTCATCGTGGAGCCATACAAACAAGCCATGACATGATATAGCAATTGTCATCCAATTACCAGCCAGAAGCATATTCAACAACCATCCAACAGTTAATCACTCAATTAAACAAGTCAGGAGATAACACTTGCAAAAATATACACATCATCCAAAATTCAAAGTCAATCAAAATCAACTATGATAAGAAAAAACATGAAACAAAATGTAATCAAACAATTGCAATTTTAACAAAAATAAACAAAAAAATCTCACATTAAGAATGCAAGAAATCCCTTTAGACTTGAGAAGCTCAGAACGGGAAGCATTATCGTAGCTTCCCAAATAAAGAAACCCAGGCAATATCTCCGATGGGAAGGCACTGAAAGTGAAAGCACCCGGCGGTATCACCGCCGTCACAGGAAGGTGGCCGCAAATCCCACAAACTTCTCCTTCCTCGTACTTGTGGAAGTGACCACAAACCCCACATGGATTCTCCCTCTCCCTCTTCCCCATCCTCTATTCCGAATCAAACCCAGATGGAAATCAAGATTCTGAATCGAAGTAGGGCGATGACCCAGATCAGATAATGGAAGCGGATTAACACCCGCGACGGATTTAGTGAGCAGAGGATTCGAAAAATTGGAGCTTTGTTGATTAGGGTTGATATTTGAAGAGGCGACTGACACGGAGACTTGCGCGATTTTAATGTGGTTGTAATAATTGATGAGTTGTTACTCCTATGTCCCATTTTGTTTGTCATCTATTCTTTTTGAGTGTCCCTTAATTGTTTATTTATTTTTCTTTTATATACAAACTAATGAGAAGGGATCAGGTGCAAAGTACTAATTATTGTAAAAAATATAAACTAATCCTCACCCTTGATTTTATAATTTCAATGGATGTGATTATTTGGAATTAATTATATGTAAATTCAAATTGTTATTAGAATAAGGGCAAATATGACATACAACCTCCTTAAAAAATACAAACTAATCTGATTGCAGTTTCCTTATTCGTCGCGTGCAATCAGAGCGGGCATCGGTTGATTTGGAGAGAGCGAGATGAAACAACGCCGAATAGAAACCCTAATCTTCTCAAGATGCGATTTCCAGTGGACTTTATAAAATCGCGATTCAGATCTGGGTTGATTTGTACTGCCCTTCGTCGGCATTAATTGATTGATTTGGACTGCCCTTCGACGGACGACGAAGGACGACCGAGTAATTGGCTGCGGTTGTCGAGTCCATGGCAGACGACGGACTGAAGCGACGTACCGGAGAATGACGGGATGATAATAAGGTGTTCGCATGGCTGTGGAGTGGAGGCGGGGGATTGCAGTGGTCAAGTTATATATGGACGACGATGATGGAAGGACGAAGCAAGAGGAGGAGATGTTGCGTCGCGTCTGCCGGAGATGACGAATTGAGAATGAGATGTTATTCCGAACTTGCCAGAGATGACGAATTATAGTCAATTTTGACGAATTATAGTCAATTTTGACGAATTATGTCAAAATTTATTAATTTTGTCTGAACTGTGTTGTGTTGTTTCTGCAGAGGTACGTGCAGCAGTATAATGAGGTGGAGCTGTCTGCACTTGGGATGGGTATATCCAATTAACTCGTTGATTTTAATACTTTTATGGAATTTATTTGTGGGAAAATTGCTGCAAGGGAGGTGATGTGTGGTTATTAGATTTAGGTTTAGGTTAAGGATATGTGCATGGAGAATTAAGAAGCTTTTATTTGGTTTTTTGGGATTGAAGGACACTGTGGCTTTGCACTCTATATTTTTCCGATCAAAATGTGGTTCTTGTTGGATCTGCTCCTAGTCTTGAACAGGAACTCTCTGATGTACAAAACATGCTCAGATAAGTGGTTTTGTTGTTTTATACCATGGCTGACATGCTTCCTCATTCTATTTGATGACTTTTATGCAAATCGAGATTCTGCTGGGAAAGTCGGACAAATTTGATGAGTTAGTGGCTGTAGCAGCTGAAGAGAAAGCATCCCATGAAGCTGAGGAGCAGAGTTAAAAACACATTCTACGCTTCAAGCCTCTTAGCATCCTTTATGTTCTAGTCATCTAGTGTTAGCAAACAAACTCATCAAACAATTCCTTGTGTTTTACTTAATTTTCTAGTCAAGAACAACACAATGTTGTTTACTTATTTTTCCAATATCAACTTATCAAAATGAACAGAGTATATGAATTTATAATACTTGTTATGTGCTATTCTCGTTCTAGACCTTTTTTTTATAAATCTGTCGTGAATGCAGAACTAGAGAAACTCGTAACAAGGTTTGCTAACAGATGACGAATTATAGTCAATTTTGACGAATTATGTCATAGTTCGTCAAAATTGGACTACAATTCGTCAAAAATTCTGACGAATTGTAGTGCACTTAGACGAATTATGCTATAATTCGTCAAAAGTAAACTAAAATTTGTCAGAATTCGACATTATCATTGTATAATTAGTCATGACATTTTATAGTTCGTCATGAACATTATATAGTTCGTCATGACAATTTTATAGTTCGTCATGTTATCAATAGATATATATTCCCCTGAGTTTTGGAATTCTCTTTCCTAAGTGACAAATTTTATAGTTCGTCATGTTTTGGAATAAATAGAATCTCATTCAATTTCCTGACTGTAATCCTTTAGTAGTGCCTAAGTCTATAAATTCTATAGAAAACAACAAACTGGTCTGTTTGTTGAATTACACATAACTTTAGCACAGATTGCATACATCTCTTCAACAACTAACTTGATATACATTATCAATGATATACACTATTGAGAAGCTTATCCAATGTCCCAACGCTAATAGCCGTAGCAAGATGCCAACCAGCGTGAAGAAAAAGCGTGTTGGGATAGACATCGTCAGCGATGAAAAGGGCACCGCCTAATACAGATGACAAGGTATGCAAATTGTCGACAGTCTTCAAGTCAGGATCTTTAACTCCCCTCTTGGCAATTGCTTTAAATAGATGTCATTCAAAATGGAATACATTTCTGGCCATTATGCTCAAACAGCCACCTCTTTGGGGTGAACCCCTGTACAATTAACAATATTGATCAGTTTAGTAGTTAGTAAACATTGACGAACTATAAATAGTATTTGACGAACTATAAAAAGTATTGATGAACTATGTCACTATCAGACTCAAATGCAAACAATATTGATCAATTTATTAGGTAGTAAACATTGACGACGAACTATAAATAGTAAGTGACGAATTATGTCACTACCAGACTCAAATGCCAGCAATATTGATCAGTTTATTAGGTAATAAACATTGACGAACTATAAATATTAACTGACGAATTATATCACTACCGGTGGCTCTGCACGTCTCCGACGAACTATAATTAGTAACTGACGAACTATGTCACTATGAAACTCAAATGACAGCATATAATAGAACCTGAACTAAGGATTCTTTTCAATCTGCAACAGACTTACATTTTGGTTTCTAATGTCAGGGCAGAAGCAATCTTCCCTTTCGAAGCCTTACGACAACATCCAAAGCTGCACATACATATACAAATGGACCAGCAATCCACAATCAACCTCACAAAAGGCATAACACTGTTTTCCATCATTTTACACGTGATTTAATCAAATCCAACTGCACAACTAAAAGTCACAAACGGCATAAATCCAACTATTTCTTAGAAAAAAGAGAACGGAAAAAAAACTATTTCTTAGATCTATCTAACTCCAAACTAATTACTCAACTAGCAACTTCAATAATTAAATCAGAAATAAATTGTAAGAAATTCGAAAATTGAGTCTAACCGTGCGAATGCCACAAACTTGGAGTGTGGATATGACGGCGGATGCGCCGGATTTATTGTTCAACGAATCGCAAACCCTAAATTCGTCGTGTGAACTGTAATTCAAAATTCGTCGAGATCTTCGAAGATGCGTAGGATTATGGACGACGACGAATCCTCCAATCTGTTGATCTGTGTCCGACGAATCCTCCAATCGGTCCGACGAATCCTCCCTTCAATTTGTCCGACGAATCCCAAATCGTCGCCGTCTGGGGTTGTCGTTCGTGAGGAGAGATAGTGTTTTGAATTTTGTTAATTTTGGGTCAATTATACCCCATGTATGTAGATATACACGCATAAATTTGTTTTATTAATTCATTTAACCTTATTAATAACAGCCATAGGATTACAAAAATGAATGGTTTAGATTAGTTTGTATTTTGCACCAGATCTGGCCTCTCAATAATCAAATCAATCATCTCTTTCCAACTAAAAAAATTTATTTTATTAACAAAATTATATTTTCAATGATAAATAACTAATAATTTGTGTACGGGGCCACCTCCACATACATTTTCCTCATTTTTCTTTCCTCGTCTCTCTCATTGTCCTTTATTTACTTTTCTTAATTCCCGTGAAAACTGTCATTTTGGACAAACAAAATGGGACGGAGGAAGTATAATTTAGGGAAAATATCAAAGAGGGAGCTATCCGCCATTGATAAATTACGAACTATTAAAAATAATAAATAAGAGGCAAATTTTAATTTCTTTAATTGATAATTATTAATAACGGAATATTACTCCCTTAGTAATTTTATTTAAGTGATATTCCGTTGTTACTTGTTGTATGTCTAGAGAGCACAAAATGGGACCAGACCGTAAACTTGGACCGAACTGAACCGAAATTTTATGGGTCGATCTAGGACCGCATCGTAAAAATCCAGTCCGATCCACGGTCCAAATTTTTAAACATTTCCGATCCACCGGTCCTACCCGGATCGTATTATAGTGTAAAATTACGGTCCGATTCTCGATCCACTTTTTCCAAAAATTCCGATCCACCGTTCCGGTCTCTGGTCCACTTTTTCAACAAAAAAAAGGTCCTCCAGCAGACCGGATGTGCATCCCTATGTATGTCAATTAAATTTTTAAAATTGCCCTTTAATTATCATTTTTAATTAATTCTGATCGTGATTTGTATATGAGTGGTACTTCGTACTTCGTTTTTTTGTCATTTTCACTATAATTTAAGACTTTTAAAGATGACAAAGTAAACTTTTGGCTAAAATGCAAAGTTTAAAATTGAATTATAATTCATTGTTAAATGTATCGTATTAAGAGAATAAAATGAATAACAAACATATCATGAATATTTAGAATCAAATATTATATTGGAGTGATTAAGCATGTGAATTTTGAATTAGTTTTTAAAGGCATATTATAATTTTTTGGCAACCCATTGGTATGTTGAAAGTACGAATGGACAATATGAGAATATAAGGAATATGGATTACAAGTCTATTACAATTAGGGGTGCAAATGAGACGATACGATCGCGAGCTACTCGTGATCGAACTCGGTCAAAGCTCGGTCAAAACTTGATTCGACTCGACTCGTTTATGTTCGCGAACAGCTCGTTTATGTGTTCGTTAACATACTCGATTAAAACTCATTTATATACTCGATTAAAACTCATTTATATTGTTTGAAACTCGTTAACGAGCTCGATTAAAGTGATTTTTCACACTTTAAAATACTTTTTCAGTGAAAGCTCGTTTCGACTCTTAAAAAGTTTGACTAAAGTTCGTTAAAACTCGTGAAAAGCTCAATTAAAGCTTGTTCCACTCGAGAAATACTCGATTAAAGCTCTTTAATATTAAATAATTACATTGATTTAAGTTATTTTAAATACTCGTATAAGCTACAACTCGGCTCGAAACTCGTGAAAATTAAACGAACAAAGCTCGAGCAACCTAATACTCGACTCGACTCGACTCGTTTGCAGCCCTAATTACAATATATATAAAAATTATATATTTTGAGGCACATTTGAATTTTTGAAATTAAAATTTTCAATTATCAATGTGCATTTTAATCATTTCGGTAAAGACACTTTTAGGACTAAAAATACATATAAAAGATATTGTCGGAATATTTATTAATTTGTATGCAAATTTTGTTTGAAAAATATTTATTAAATGGCTAACATCATATATGATCTAAATTTGAGAGTGTCACATACAAAGAGGCCATGAGGTGGTAAGTTTTAACTTTTAAGTGTGCATGCTTAAAGACTAATATATTTGAATATTTTAAATATCTTGATATGTCATTGAAAACAATCAACATAATGTTAATGTGGTAAACACAAAGAAATACTGTTTGTTGAAGATAGCATACCAATAATGTAATAAAAACATTGGATAATTACTACTATATGATCGAACATTATACTTCTTTCTTTTTTTGTGTAATAAAAAAAAGAACATTATCCTTCTGTGTATGTTTTCATATTCTCCATGCATATAAATAAAGATACGATATTCCATTCTAAAGTCACTTCTCACATTTAATCGATCATAGCTTGTACTTTTTTTACAACTTTGATTATCATGACATTTATACTATATTGGAAATCCGACTATGGACAGAGGTCGTGGACGGAAATCCGACTATGTACGGGGTGTGAGAAAGCAGAGAGATGTCGCGATGGTCCTGTACCCAAAATTATTGAACAAGATACCATTCAAGAGCTCTTTACGAGTTATAAAATTAGAAAACTCCAACTTTAAGGAAGTTATGCAACTTTTACAAATAAATTTCATTTTGTTCGTCCCAAGTTCGTTTCCATCTAAAATTTTATGGAATTTTGAGAGTAAGTCACCAAAAGTACCGTTTATGTTGTATCTTTCTACCTAGTGATTTACTTTATGTTTTTCTTTTAAAGGAGCAACATTTATGTTTGACACAAAAGATTTCCTTTATGTTTACTTCATGTCTTGAAAACTCTCATATAACATTATGTTGATTGTTTTTAATGACATATTATAGTTGTTAGACAGCCTATTGGTATGCTGAAAATAGGCATGACCAATATGAAAATATAAGGAATATGGAATACAAGTCTATGCAAAGAATCAGGTACAAAGTTGATTTTTTGGTACAAAATATAAATTAATGATATCATAGCCCTTAATTTTGTATTTTGAATGGATGAGATTAAATTTTTGATGTTTTTCTTGGTGACGAACTATAAAATGAAACTGACGAACTATGTCATTTTTTCATTTTGCGGCTCGTCTTTTTCATTTTTCGGTTCGAAAAGTGACGAAATAGAAAATAAACTGATGAACTATAAAACGATTTTGACGAATTTTGTATTTTATATCAAAAATTAACTTTGTACCTGATCTTGACCCTACAAATTAACCGTTAGTCTACCTACCTTTAAATGTGGTAATTGTGCGCTTTTTTCACAGGCTTTCCCAACAGGAGAGGCATCGTATAGTAACCATGTCCTGAATGGTATGAGGTGCGAATTTGCCGATGAATTGATAGATTTGTTGCGGCAATCAGATAATCCAGTGTAAAACCTGTCATATGTTGTATAGTGGTCCATGCATTTTGTACCATTGACATGTCCAGTATCAACGAATGCGGACGTAAACGGATACAAATGTTCTGTATATTTAATGTTGTGCAATGACAGTGGTTGGATGTCCCAGTACCTACCACAAAGAGCATGGAAATAGAGACTAACGAATTTAGTGCTCCTCAGACGTTGGGAAAATAAGCAAACCATGACCTTTTCAACGAAGATGATTCTCGTAGGAAGTGCTTGAAAATTACACAACCGGAGGTGTCACAAATCAAAAACAGTGATCGGTTCTCTTCCAATTCATCGGCCTCATTGGATCAACGGGTATAGCATCGCTGGTTAAATATAATTTCTCCAGATAGACTTGTTTTATACGTAGTATGTAACGTTCTTTGTTTACTAAAGGACCATGCCAAGTTGAAGTACTTGTTTAAAAAATGTCCAAAGCATGAATATATTATGATTTTAGAATGAATTGTAATGCCTATATATTTATTATTTTTATATTTTAAAAAATTTATTATTACCGGAAATCGAAACGGTGAAATTGATTCCATTTAAAGTTTTTTGACAGCATTTAGGTCCAAATCCTACTTATGGTGAGATAATTGCTCATCATATGCAAAATATTAGGTATGTAAGTGTCAAGAGGTCAAGGGTTCGACTCCCTTTAGTAGCATATTTCTCCTCAATTTTGTGAGGAGTATTATTCATCCCATATGGAAGTGTTGTCGTCCCACCTCGGTGTGGACGTGTTGTTCCTCTCTCGCGGAGGTGTTATTCGTCCCTCGTGGACGTGTTGTATCCTACAAGTGGCGCTGCTGCCTCGTCTATTCCTTCCATTTACGGGTGGAGGTGCTGAATTCAAGATTATGCTCGTGGGTTTGAAATTCAGAGGTGACTAATGTTGGTGCTTCAATTGACACAATTCAAGTTTCAAATTCGGGTGGTGCCGTGCGTGGCCTGTGCTCCAAGAGTCTAATATTCACATATTCACAAGAAAATAAAAAGTTCTCATACAATATGTATTAGATGTATTTGTATGATGATTGTGATTGTGATATGTATGCGATGTAAAAATTCTATATCAATTTCTTTTATATTATTTTCCAAATGTCTTTTATAAAACTATTAAAAAGGCATATTGCGAATTAAAATCTGTGATTTCACAAATTCAGAAGTGCTTCCGAATATATAAGTTGCAAATTCTTAATATTCTAATATACATGTATATAATAATCCTTGTCTTATCATAAAAAAGAACCAGTGAAAATAACATATTTTTGTAAAAATACAAACCAATAACAGTTTTTGATTGGTCATTTGGACGAATGAGATTAAATCTCATCGTATGATTAATTTCTCGGTGACAAATTATAAAATATTTTTGTCAAACTATGATCGTACATTTTGTTTATCGGCGACGAATTATAATTTAATTTTGACGAATTTTATATTTTGCACCAAAAACATTCTTTGTACCAGATCTTTACACTATCTTATCATATATATTGTTCACGCGTGTTTTCAAAAACATTCTTTGTACCAGATCTTTACACTATCTTATCATATATATTGTTCACGCGTGTTTTCAATTACTACTAATGTAATGAATTACTTAATTTTTTTTTCAACGTCACACTAAAATACATTTGTAAAATACAAACACAGTTCCATTTGTAGATGCTTAAACACAAATCAGCATTAAATAATCATTCAGAAACATTCAGCCCTTAAAACTCCTTGCAACTTGGAACTGTTTTTCGCTTTGAAACAACTCTCTTAACCTTGATCGCCGGCCTGTTGTTACTGCTTATCTTTACGGGCATCGATTCATGTGCAGAGAGTGGCGAATTGATCGAAAAGTTGCTATTAAATTGAAGAAAAACTTCATTGGAACCACAACTCTCCTTTTCTTCTTTGGCGGATTCGAATGACTTGGTTTTTGCAGGAGAGATTGGCTTGTTGGTTATCACCGTGTCGTGAAGCTTGATAGTGTGAAAATCATCTTCGTTGCGGACCCGAGTGGCCATCCATCGCTCAAGCCAGCTCCAGCCTGTGTTAGTCTCTTCATTGTCCGATTTACTAGCCTTTTTCTTGGAACATATCCTCAACTGTAACACATAAAGCCAGGAATATGCCAAAATGTAAAAATGCCAAGTGCAAAATACAAAATGTAAAATGCAAACAGTAAAGTGCATATGCAAAGATTTAAGTGCAAAATGCAAAGTGTTAAATGCTAAATGCAAACGGAAAACGGAGTGAGATTCCGTCCATTTAAGCGAAAAAACAGACATTTAAGGACGCGACATAGTTTTATGTGTTTTTAAGTCAAAATTTGCGTAGTTTTGAAAATGGTTCAGTTTTCAATTTGTGACTTGTAGTATTGAAACGACGTAACTTTGATATTAATTTTATTTAATCTTGTGTTTCTCTTGGCTTCAACGGATATGAATTCATGGAAAACTCAGTATTCTGGTCTCAGATCTCAAAACCAAGTAACGTGTGTTTTACCTGTTGCGAGAAGGCGTAAGCCAAAGCTCTTTCGCGCCGCGTCATGGCCTCCAATCTGTTCTGCATCCTCATTTTCGATATGTTGCTGCTCACAGTGCTGTCATCCCAGTCCTCCTGCCAAAGCATTTAGGCTGTAAATCATTTGAAAAGCGTCAAAAAGTTCCTACCATAACATTTATTTGTTACCTTAAGCTTAAAAGGCTGCGCGTTCGCCCTCTGCGTCACTGAGAAAATCGTAACAGAATTCGCTGTTTGAACCTCTAGTGATGTGCATACTGATTCAGATTCGTCCACATTGCTAGTCATTTCATGCAGGAAAGCCTGCGCTTCGCCGCGCCTTGCCTGCAATTCACACCGGAACAATTTAAAAACTTAGTAACAAAATTTTTAAAAATATTCAGCGAAAATTTATATAAGATCAAGGCCTAGGAAATTCTTTGTTTTGTACCAAGTAGGATCTGAAAGCGGATTGTATTCTGATCGCCGCTTGTTGTTCGGTATGCGAGATATAATCATCGAGACTTTGATCTTCTCTGGATGATCCAATTTCATCAGTCAACATGGGCTGAGTGACAGTAGCCTCTGAGGTTTTACCTGAAACAAAAGTCTTAACAGAAGTAGAATCCTCTTCAGCAAGGACTGAATCAAACAGCTCATCTCCACACAGATAAGATCTCACACTGCTCCATGATCTCTTCCCTCTCCCCTAAATCAACACACAAAAATTTCAAAACCAAAATCACAAACAAGAAAAGTAATTGATCTCTTAAAGAAGTTATTACATTGTGATGATGATGTTGTTGTTCATGACCAGCAGCTGTTCCAAATGATCTGGTCTTGGAAAAGACAGTCCTTCCAAGCACTCCGGACAGACCCATCTCAGCTCCAGACTCAAAAATTCTGTGAACTGGGTTAACTTTAATCTCCAAGCAGCATCAAATAATGAGTGCCCAAATGAGCAAAAGAAGTGAACTTTTTTTCCCGGGGTCTATTAAAATTTACTGTTGAATGAGTAGTTGTATGGTGTTCCAAGAAAAAATCGGCGATTCAAATCCCTCCAGATGCATCTAAAGGCGTGAGTTTGAGATTATTCATTCCTTGTCTTTCATATAATAATATTTTTCATAAAAAAAGGTAAAAATAAATGAAACTTAAGCAAGTTGGTAATACATATTTGCAGCTAGAGAAAACTTTAGAGCTGTACAAACAGCTTATCAACTGGGATGTCACTTTTTGAAGCACATGGGAGTTGCAGAAGGAGTAAACAAGTGATTGCTTGTGAATGAGGCATGTCTGGACACATCCATGATTGATACTCTCCTTCACTTTTGGTCATGTTAAGCTAGGGAGGCTTTTTAGGGACTGTTTGGATTGGGATTGAGGCCATGATGGAATAAATCTAAAAAAAAAGGGACCTATTGGTGTTTGTGACTTTGGATTGGCATTTAGGGCAGAATGGAATAAAGGGTTTTGTGGTGTTGTTGAGATTTGGATTTGATAAGCAAAAAAGAAAAATAAGCAAAATTTGGGGAATAACAAAAAACATCGCGCCAGGTAGGGGTCGAACCTACGACTTTCTGCTTAGGAAACAGACGCTCTATCCACTGAGCTACAGGCGCTTTAATTGCTACGTTACGCGATTCTAAAGATTTAAATGCAATTATGGTTATTGCACTTGCTGCTATTTCTTCGTCCATAATTACACGTACTCGGGTTTCGCGTGTCGACTGCACAACTCTGCATGGCTGAACACAAATGAAGCTAATTACCCATATGTTATGTGGTAGATTTTAGTACACTTCCTCACTGGATTGTATACTGATCTATGATCAATCGAAGTACATTTAAGTCTTATATAATTTAGCGATGTAGCTGCGTCCAAAACGCATAGTTCAAAATTTCCATCACCATTTGAATCTTGAGACGTCACATCTGCGCGGTGACACAGAGAAGAAATATGGGTCAAACAGAAATAAATGAAGTAGCAAAATAGAGAGTCGAACAGAAGAGAAATGTGTTGAACAACATCAACATCTCAACAAAACAGTTGTCCTTCATCAATTAAAATAATTCAAATTAGAAAATATGAATAGGGTTGGCCATATTATTCACTTACGGAACTCATTTCTACACTCAATCTAAGAATAGCAAAACAACACCATTTTGAGTTTTGCATACCGTACCGCAATCTAAAAATAGCAAAACAACACTCTCTTTAACACCTCAATCTAAAAATGGCAATACAACACGAGACACACCATGACGATCTACACAAACAGCTGCTCGCCAAATTAATTTCAAATTTGGCAAAGTTATTCAACTCTATCTCGCATGTCCTCTTTCGCTCACTACACGTACTCCCTCACACTACGTATGCATGCATGCATGCATCTCTGAGTCGAGACACGTCGTACGTGTTCTTGTGCTTCAAGAATTAAATACAAAACCCTCTGCGCTGTTTGGTTTCTTGTTCGTCGACAATTAATGCTCAGTATATCAGATCTTCGTTATAAATAGGGTTAAAGGAAGTGTGCTTAGGACAACTAGACGAGTGAAGGGAGAGAGATGACGAAGTTTAAGGTTTGGGTTTTGTTAGGACTTTTGTTGGCGACTGTTCTTTTGGTCTCGGCTAGGGATGTGGTGGAAATTGAGAGATCTAAGGATGGTGAGGAAGATGATAATTTTATTTTTATTTTTGTGTGTTTTGGAATGATGCTTTATATGTTTGTTTTGCAGAGGATGATGTAGATGTGTGTGGCGAGGATGCACCCATGTGGGTTGTTCATCATCGTGGAGGTTGCGGTGGTGGCCGTGGAGGAGGGAAAGGTGGCGGTGGTGGAAAGGGAGGAGGACAGGGTGGTGGTGACAAAGGTGGAGGACAAGGCGGTGGTGATAAGGGCGGAGGATATGGTGGTGGAGGTGGAGGTGGAGGTGGTGGTGGTGGTGGAGGTGGAGGTGGAGGTGGAGGTGGAGGTGGTGGTGGTGGTGGTGGTGGTGGTGGTGGTGGTGGTGGTGGTGGAGGTGGAGGTGGAGGTGGAGGTGGAGGTGGAAAAGGAGGATGTGACAAAGGAGGAGGAGAAGGCGGTGGTGATAAGGGCAGAGGATATGGCGGTGGAGGAGGAAAAGGAGGAGGAGAAGGTGGAGGGAAAGGAGGGGGTGACAAAGGAGAAGGACAAGGCGGTGGTGATAAGGGCGGAGGATATGGCGGTGGAGGTGGAAAAGGAGGAGGACAGGGTGGTGGTGACAAAGGTGGTAGTGATAAGGGCGGAGGATATGGCGGTGGTGGTGGAGGTGGAAAAGGAGGAGAACAAGGCGGCGGCGATAAAGGAGGAGGGCAAGGTGGCGGTGACAAAGGTGGAGGATATGGCGGTGGTGGTGGGAAAGGAGGAGGCCAAGGTGGCGGTGATAAAGGAGGAGGCCAAGATGGTGGTGACAAAGGCGGAGGATATGGCGGTGGTGGTGGAAAAGGAGGAGGCCAAGGTGGCAGTGACAAAGGCGGAGGATATGGCGGTGGTGGTGGAAAAGGAGGAGGCCAAGGTGGCGGTGACAAAGGCGGAGGGGGAGGTGGTGGAGGAGGATCAGACGAAGGTTCTCCTTAAATCTAATCATAGTTTTGAGAACTATGTAGACTTAAAATTACATGTTGATGTGCTTCTAAAATCTCCAACTTTAATGTAAAAAGTAAAATCAATGAAAGTGCATCCATGTATTTCCCTTTTTTTATGGGTGTTAGGTGTTAGGGGTTAGAGGGATTTGAACAGTTGAACCCGAGCACTCTTTGTGCCGGGTGGAAGCATCAACCACTGGGCCACTTCATTTCGCCGTCCAAGTATTTCCCTTAATGAGCGATTTTTTTATAGTAGATTTTTTAAGCTATTGAAGGGATCAAATCCTTGACCTTTTCACAAATGTCTAGAGTTCAAGCCATCTTATGTTGGTGCATGAGTAGTAAAAGCCCGACGGTAACTTCGCAAATTTAAAATTTGATACTTCAACATTTTCAGTGAAATGGTAATAATCCAAAAATAAATAAATAGAAATGAATTTAAGAAATGAAAAAAAAAACTAGGTATCTGAACCAGATCGAGGACATATGCGTTTATGTAATTTATAGGGCTCAACGTTTGCCGCAAAAACAACATCGACTCTCAGTGTCCGATGAACTTGGAGGTCGTCAATGTTAGGTTTTCGTTACTGCGTCTTACTGCAATCAGGAACTGATTCATATTTATGTTATTGTTGTTTACTGATGCCCTCTTAAGCTATTTTCCAATTTGGGTAATGTTGCTTCTTGTAGAAATGTCTCACTCAGATAAACTTCCTTCCTGGGATTTAGCTGATTTAATGTGGTTTGAACAAAACTTAGGCTGATGACAAGGTAATGCTTGTACTTAAATAATCATTCTTGATCTCGACATTTCAATATTTCATTGTATATTCGTATTATGAAGCAATATAAGCTTGTCTTAAAAAGATGGTGGAGAGAGAAATTCTCAACAGAGAAACTCTCAACAGAGGTGAGAGAGAACCCACACAGAGGAAGGCAGTGAATTACCAAGCACTAAGAGGAGTTATTCAGCGTATTCATTGATAATATCCCAGTGGGCAAGGATGAAAGGTGGGTGAGAGCTTTGTTTAGTCAAGATGGCAAGGCCTTAGATGTCTGACAAGCGTATTTTTAACCCTATATAGTCGTCAAATTAATAGTTTTAGGGGTTCAATTGCAGTCAAACAAAATTTATAACCTTGGTAAGCCAAGGGTCGATCCAAAGAGCAGTGCGTGTGAATACTAGCTAACAGCGTGACCTATTTAGCTATTCCGAATGACAAAAGGTTTTGTGGTGTTGAAACAAGCAGAAAATAAATTGTTGTGTTTAAATCAGAGAAATAATTCCAGAATCCATACTTCACCCGTGCCAACCCCCACTAATCATGCAATCATGTTACGTTAATTATTCATGCTATCGAATATGAAATATAACCGAAATAACACTAGACAAGCCGCCCATCCACGGATCATTGTCTAGATTAATCTCAATCGTTGAACGCCGCCATCCACGGATTATCAACGATTTCGATTTATTAAATTAAAGGTTTTCCTATTAAATAATGTAAACATGACATAACATCAATTTCATGCAATCCGGTTAATCCCTAGGGCCCATCCACCTTTCGGCATATAACCTAAATACGTTCTATCAATGCAAACATACCCTTTGATGTAAATACATGCATAGAACGATAGTATTAAGCACACAATGAAATTGAATATTCAAATCGCATAAATAATAAACTTCAATTGATCACATGAGAGTTAGGGTTACATAGCACGGGATCCGTAGGATCCCAGAATAAGGAAGACTACTCGCTATTCATGGTGATTAAGCCACAAATAGTGCAATAAAGAGAAAAGGGCGAGGAAACCGTAATGACGCGGGTGCTCGACGAATCTCTCGTGATGAACTCTGTCTTCTCTCCCAAGTTAGGGTTTTTTTCTCCAAATAAGCAACAACAACCCAGTCTATTCTGTTTGTGTTTCCTTATATAGACCGTCTAAAAAGGCCAGAAAGCCCAAAATCGATTTTTGGAAATCAGCTGAAGATTCTCCTCGGAAGTGCAGTGACTACCGTGACCATTGGTGGGGGTCACGGCAGTCACGGCAGTTACTTGCATTGCCATTTTTCTTCTGAGGTAAAAACCTACCGTGACTACCGTGACCTTTGGTGTGGGTCACGGCAGTCACGCGAACTGCTGTTTTCTTCTGAGTTAAAATCCTACCGTGACTACCGTGACTCTGATGAGACATCACGGTGGTCACGGCTCTTCATTGGTGCAAAGTTCGATTTGGCCGTTTAAGTCGATCTTTTTCGTTCTTTCGACATCTTAGACTGAAGGAGCGAAGATGTGTCAATTTAACCTGAAACACTAGAGAAAGACATCAAATAGAGACAATATGCCGGGAGAATGAACGTAATCCTTCCTCGAATGTAGTGAATAATTAGTCGAAATATCGACTGATCAATGTCTTTATTCCAGCAAGGGGGAGAAGGGCATCCAACACCAGATTTGAGTTCTTAAGATACAAATCTTTGGGGAGGCAAAGGTGGCGATACCGAAATGGAATGGAGCCAATATGGGCAAGGCTAAGCTGTTGGTGCTGTTGGCGGACGACGGAGGAAAACCTAGAGCAGGCCATCGCCTCGTTCAGAGGAATCAGCAGGGTGCTAGGGGAGGTCTGGGAAAAGGCGGAGCCGTGCCAGTTTGGAGACCTAAGGCTAGTCGACCAAACCAAGAAAACAAGGGGAGCAGGAAGTTCAACGTTTTTTGTGAGGGTTAAAATCAGAAAAGAAGGAGAGTTAATTTGGAGGCATTTGTGGAATCTGAGGACTGGTTACATTATACCTAGTGGCAGAACTGAAATCCATCAAGTTTGGCGAGGAGGTTGAGAAAGAACTGCGTGCGGAAGGGATCTCCTTCGTCAAAATCATCCCAGCGGGCGGAAGAAATCTGTTGATCCAGTTCGCATGCGTGGAATACATGGAGAAGTGTATGGTTGAAGACTATAGATCGGTCCTAAGGAACTTCAATAAACTGAAACGGTGGAGAGAGGAGGACTTACCCACTTCTAGATCTATTTGGATTAGTATGCTAGGGCTGCCGTTCAGAGCCTGGACAGAGCGGAACTGCGAGAGGCTGGCGGCTCCCTTCAGTGTCTTTTTGAAAATGGACGATCGTGATGTTCGTTTCGTTGGGGTGGGCAGGGCGCGGATGTTAGTTGAAATATCCTTGGTCGAGAGGGTTTGCCAGAAGGTAGAAGCGGAGATTTCAGGCAAATTATATGTGATTAGACTATGTGAGGATTGTTGTTTGGGAGGCTGTGAAATAGATAAACCTCAGTCAGTAGAGGTGGAAGATAACTCGGATGGAAGCATTGGTCCCCCTGGTGC
The DNA here is from genome assembly GCA_033675215.1 of Rhodiola kirilowii. NCBI lineage: Eukaryota > Viridiplantae > Streptophyta > Magnoliopsida > Saxifragales > Crassulaceae > Rhodiola > Rhodiola kirilowii. Next base: position 53,362,569 of record CM066193.1, read on the forward strand.
AGTCTCTAGTAAAAACACGGCAGTTGGGGACAAGACACTTAGGGGATCTCGGCAAGCGGAGTCTGAAGGCAGAGATAAAGAAAGCTATGTTGGGGAGCGGAGGGAGATAGATCCGTCCTTCCCTCGGGGGCAGAGCAGGGGGGAGGCGGTGAGGCTCGTTTCGGCTGTGAGGTTGACGGGAAGCTGGTAGACTAGGACGATGAAATTTCAAATTTCGAATCAGACGGTGTAGCTGGAGGAGTCGAAAGTAGAAACTATGCTTCATCCAGCCAGAATGTCCCTGAGACAGGCCTAGGAGCTGGCTCTACAAGCTGGGTTTCTCTGTTACAAGCAGGTAGCAAGGAAATGGTTGCGCTTAGGGCTGAGCATTGTTTGGTAAATTCTGAATTTACCGATTTAATTTACCGAATCGAGTCAATTCGGTTCGGTAAAATTGGTAAACGGTAAAATTGGTAAACGGTAAAATTGGTAAATTATCGATCGGTAAAATGGTAAAATTTGGTCGGTAATCGGAATGAATTTTTTGATTCGGTAATTTACCGATTTACCGAATTTACCGATTAATAAATATTTACTTATTTAATTATATTTATTAACAAAATTAAACGACACACCATCAGCAGCAAACCAAAACAAAAAACCCTAAGTCCGACTTTGCAGAATCGCATCTCAGCCTCCACTCCAAATCGCGACTGATTCATCCTTCGCTCCAAATCGCGACTGATTCATCCTTCGCTCCAAATCGCGACTGATTCATCCTTCGCTCCAAATCGCAGTGTCATGAGACTCGCGACTGACGGCCACTCCAAATCACATCTCCGCCTCCACTCCAAATCGGTAATCTGTCAATCCGAATTCGTCGCTCCAACTTTGTCAATCAGACTCTATCACATCGTAGAAAGCAGTCAGGTAAGTGAGAAAATCCAATCTCTTTGCAGCCCTGAGTTTCATCCTTTGATAGCTTAAGTTGATTTGCCCTACTGGATGGAAACCAGGTGAGAAGTCCATGAAGCCAGACCCCAAGCTCAGCAAGGAATACTTTACCGCTGTTTGACAAGTTATTTCGAGATATTTTCAAAGCACATTAAAACACTCAGAGATTTGGTAATCCTTTATCGCCCTTGTTGAGTTATTAAACTGTACAAATGATAGCTCTAGAATATACGCACTTTTGGTGGCCTCTATGCTTATTGTTTCATTCGTTTTATCACGATTTCACTTGCTATTTAACGCCTTGTGGTTCATTTCAGGCCAATTACAGAGTTTAAGCTGAGAACACAAGTTAGCGTTGATTCTGGAGCAAAACCGAGCATTCTGGTGCTAAAGTGAGCAAAATAGGAGTCGGAGCGCAGAATTCACTTTTATGTGCGATCGCACAAGGACTTCTATGCGATCGCATAGAAAGTCCAGTCGCATAAAACCTTATGCGATCGCACACCCTGGAGCTACGGTCAGAACATGGGCAGTTGTGCGCTTGCACAAGATCAAGTATGCGATCGCACAAGAAATCCAGTCGCATAAACTATTATGCGATCGCACACCCGGAAGCCAAAGTCGCAAATGCAGCAAAGGAAAGATATGCGCTCGCACAATCTCAAGTATGCGATCGCATAGAAAATCCAGTCGCACATAATTATGTGCGATCGCATCCCACCGACCACCAGAAAAGTTGTGCGATCGTACAATTGCAAATATGCGATCGCATAAGGCGGCAGATGTTATAAAACCCAGAATTTTTAGGGTTTCGGTGTGGCTTTTTGGAGAGAAGTTCTGCATGGATTCCCAGGCGCCGACACTGATTTTGAGAAGGTTTTTGCACGGATTTCGAGGTGGAAAGTTGAAGAAGAAGACCAATCATTGATACTCTCCATTACTCTTGATCCTCCATTGGTTTAGAAGCTCTAAACTCCACATCTCATATGGGTTTTTACACTTTTGTTATTGTTTTTGATTGTAACCTCACCATGAGTGAGTAGTGACCTTGGTTGGGGATCCATGAATTCCCTAAACATGTTTGTGACCTTGTAAATGCTATAGATGTTATTGATGAATGATTTTGCACATGATTCTTCTTCATTGGAACTTAATGTTAAGGGGTGCCTATAAGGTGTTTGTGAGAAGTCCTCAATAGGAATCCTAGTTGATTTCATGTTTGATGTAACTAGCGTTGAAAAGCATGATTTCAAATGAACTAAATGAAGAAGCATTAGGGTTTTTGTGTTACATGGCGACACTCTAATTCTAATGAGAATGGCATGGTTTTTACACGTGTATGATTATCTAGCCAATAGAGCTAGGGCTTGAGGGTAGGTAATCTTACTTTTCAATGCCAATAGAGCGAGAGTTTGAGGTATTGAGCGAGATGTGACCTCTTAATATTAAGTTAGAGCGAGAGTTAAACTTGGTATTAATGTTGCATGCCTAAATTCTAAGTGTGTGCATGGGAAGTTCATCAATAATGTCCCAATTTACCGTCACAATGATTGTTTAGTGGAGGATTGGATCCCTAGTCATCTTTTATTGATTGTTAATCTCTTTTCATTGATCAAGCTTTGATTTGGATAGTGAAATTTGCTATCAATCTCTTTGGAGAAGCATTCCCCCCCCCAAAACCATAGACATCTATTTTAATCTCTAGCATCATAAGTTTAAACTCCTATCCTCTGGGTTCGATCACGGATTCCCGAGCTTTTATAAATGTTTTGATCACGTGACTAGCAAATAAGTGTTTGAATCTCATTCGAATATTTTACCCTATATCACAACCGATCAAATGGCGCCGTTGCCGGGGATAGGTTAATCAACTAGGTGCTATTTGATTATTTAGTTTGTTTGCTTTTCCTTACTTGGTAGTTATTACTTGCTTTGTGCTTGATTGTGTTTGTTTCCCTTGCCCTTCATTGCTAAGAATTTCTTTTGTTCTTGTAGGCATTTGAATGAACACAAGGTTTCAAGGAAAGAAACACGTGGCTCTAGGTTCAACATCAAGTTCTTCTAACCCTTCTCAACCAACCACAAAGAAACCACGAGGTAGACCCCGAAAGAACCCGATTGCCCCTATTGCACCTTTACCTCCGGTTATTCGTGCTATTCCCCCTATAATCCAAGAGAGACAACAAGTTATTATGGAAGAGGAGAATGAGAACCGTCCGGTTCTTCAAAGAAATGTCCAAAATCGTAGAATTGATGGGGAATAAGTAGAGGATCCTCAAGCTAGAGATGACAATTATAATGAGAATGAGAGACGTCCTATCCGGAATCCTCATGTCCCTCGTAGAGAGGAGAGACATTATAGATATGATGAAGAGGAAGAGGACGAAAGGCCCGTGGGAGATTACATGACTCCCACCCTCGAGGGAAACGGTTCGGTTATTATGCCTCCGGATGAGGACGCTTTTGATTTTGATGTGAAGTCCTCCTTGGTGCATATGGTAACTCATGATCAATATCAAGGAGTTGGGAACCCCTCCACTCATTTGGCCAATTTCCAAGAGTATTGCCGAACTTACAAGCCGAGGAATGTGCCCGTGGAATATGTCTATCTAAAGTTATTTCCTTCTTCGTTATATGGAGACGCCAAGGAATGGTTGCAAAACCATGAGCCGGGAACCTTTAGAACTTGGGACCATCTAGCAACTTCTTTTCTGAACAAGTTCTTTCCTCCATCAAGAACCAAGAAATTCACGGATTTCATATTGACTTTCTCCCAAAGAGACAATGAGTTATTTCATCAAGCATATGATCGTTTCAAATATTATTTGAGGGAATGCCCTCACCACAACTTCAGAAAAGCCGATCTTATGCGATATCTCTATTTGGGTATGAGCAAGGAAGCTAAAAATCAGATGGATACCGCTAGTGGAGGTGCTATCATGGAATTACCGACGACTCAAGGGTTCAAAATTGTCGACAAGATCGCGATAAATTCGGATAGATATCAAGGAGTCGACCACAAGAAAATGGGCAAGTCAAGAGATGATTCCTCAAATTATGCAACGAAAGAGCAAATTAATGAGTTGTCAAAGAGGATGGAGTCTATGATGAGTATGGTGAATTCTGTGGAGGCAACTAAGCCTAAGGCCGATAAAGAGAGAACTTCGGTTCAACAACCTTGTTTTCTATGTGCAAGCACTAGACATTCTACCAAAAATTGCCCCGACGGTTGCTATGAAGATGATGATGATGGGTATGAAGAGGCACACTTTGTAAATCAACAAAGGAACTATGCTCAAAATGCTAATCCTATCACTAGAAATTATGAGCCGCCTCAAAGAAGAATGTCCAATGATTCGAATTTCCCTCCAAGGCCTCAAGGGCAAAATTCTTATTCAAATCAAGGAAATTATCAAAGGCAAAACCAACAAGGCCAATCTAGCCAAATACAACAAAGGGCTCCATATCAACCAAGGGCAAGTTATCAAACTCAACAACAAGGGAATTATCAAGAAATGAGCCCTCAACAACCACAAGCCCCAACTCATCGAAATACACAAGATCAATCCATGACCGATGTCTTAGCAAGTCTTGTGGCAAGTCAAGCAAAGGCCGACCAAAGAATGAATCAAATGTTCCAAAGAATGGACGAGATCTCTACTCACAACAAGATGTTGGAGATGCAAATAGCTCAACAAGCCGAGTCCTCAACTAAGGCACAAGGGAAGCTACCGAGTCGGCCCGAGCACGACAAAAAGGAATATTGCAATGCCCTTTACATTGAGGGATCATTTGAGGATGATTATCTAAAGAGGAAGGAACATTGTGAGGCGGTGACCCTTAGGAGTGGGAAGAAATTGGAGGGTGTTGCACCAAAGAAAGCCGTTCAAATGCCTCCAAAACCCGTTGGCCAAACTAGAGCCAAAGAAAGAGAATTCAATGAGGTCCATAATCCTCCAACCGTAAAGGCGAAAGAAAGTGAAGAGAGAAAGGAAGAACTCAAACCTTATTCTCCACCGGTCCCATTCCCTCAAAGACTCATTAAGCCCTCGAAGTTGGACAAAGAGTATGAGGTCTTCACCAAGATGTTGAAAAAGCTATATGTCTACATACCATTTCATGAGCTCATCAAGAAAGCACCTCTATACAACAAGTTTTTAAAAGAGATCTTATCCAAGAAGAGGACCATTGAAGAAGTTGAACCCCATCCCCTTAACCATGAGTGCAGTGCCCTCTTTTCGAAGCAAATTCCCCAAAAGATGAAAGATCCCGGAAAATTCACTATCCCTTGCTCAATAGGGGATATGAACTTCTCAAGTCCACTAGCCGATATCGGGGCTAGTGTGAGCGTTATGCCTCTTGCCACCTACCGCAAGCTTGGATTGAAAGGGGTAAAATCCGCCAAAATGACACTACAACTCGCGGATGGGACTACAAGGCAACCTTGGGGCCTAGTGGAGAATGTCCCAATCAAAGTCGACAAATTCTACATTCCATGCGACTTTGTGGTGATTGATATGGGGGAAAACTTCACTTCATCATTGATCCTTGGACGCCCCTTCTTGGCAACCGCAGGTTTTAAGGTTGATGTTGGAAAAGGGAAATTGACACTAAAGATTGGTGGAGAAAAGGTAAAGATAGAAAAGCCAAAAGAAGAACAAGTGGCTAGTATTGAGAAAAAGCTTGGGAAGGAGGGAGTCGAAGTTGCTAAGGGAGAGAAAGTTGATAAGAAAAAGTTGCACAACATGCTTGAACCCGATGAAGACCCTTCCTTTGATCAATATGAATCACCACCCGGCGACGAGTTGAAAAAGAATGGAAAAGCAAATATATCAAGGGGTGAGAAGCTACCACGTTGGAAAAAGATTATTAAACAAGTTGCTTGCAACTCTTCAAGGAACCCGGATTGACTCCTCCACTTCTCAACAATACCGCTAGAGAAGGGATCCCGCTCGGGACTTCTTAGTGTGCTTCCTATTTTATTACAAGAGGACTCGGCTTCGTCTTAGCCAAGACGTTAAACTAGGCTCGTAAGTGTCTTTTTCCTATGCTCTTAATGTTGTCTATGTTGATTGGATTTCCATGTGGAAAATTGAAAGGTTGAAGTGTGAATGTGCGTGAACCTCTATGTGATGATTGATGAACTTTGGGCTGTCCTTATGATATTGTGCTTGATAGATTGGATGATTTAATTGGACTTAAGTGTGGGGTCTCGAAATTTTGTGCAGGAGTGTTGATAATCGTTTTGAATTCGGCTTAGAATCTTCTCTAAGTAAATCTATGCGCTCGCATAAATCATTGTGCGCTCGCACAAAAGCCCTTCATCAATTCGGTTAAGGTCGCACAAATCTTATGCGCTCGCACATGATTTTACTCCCCTGTCTTCTTTGTGCGATCGCACATATCACTTTACGTGATCGCATACCAACCCTTAGCATCTTTTCTTCAAGCTTGCACATTTCCTTTGTGCAATCGCGCAGGCGACATCATGCGATCGCACAACGGAATTATGAGTCGACTTGCTTAACATTTATACCTTTTTGATGATGATTTGCCTACCTTGTGCGCCTAACCCTCTCATTCTTTAATGTGTGTCTAATAGAGTAAAAAGGGAGCTCATTAATCAAATCATTTGAGCAAGACCAACTCGACAAGCAAGCAACCTCTCTGCTCTTGAAAGGGCTACCTCCAAACGAGAGAAGTTTTTCTTGACCCTCTCTTTGCTTTTTATTCTATCCATTGCTTAGGGACTAAGCAAATGCTAAGTGTGGGGTGGCCTATATTTGGCATTGTCTATACTACTTGAGATGCTTTTGCTTGTTTGTCATGCCTTCATGTGTGAATTCCAACCAACGTATGCTTAAGAAAAAACACTTGCACCATTGCAATTCATCCAAAAATTTCAAGTTATTAATAAAAACAAAAAGTCTAGGCAAGGACACATTTCGAAAAAAATTCATCTCTAAATTCAACTAGTCGGGCATGATTTCACTTGATTGATCCTTTAGATGACTAATGGATTGGATTGTTGACTTTCATTCTTGAGGATCAAAGCATCTACTAGCACTTCTTTATCTTTCATTCTAAGATTTTTCTCGTTGAGACTAAAGAGTTGATCTTTGAAGCATAAAATCAAAATGATTTATAACTCCAAAACCCTTGCATGCCATGATTGCCTTTAGGTGACCTTAGTGACCTTGCTTATTCTGTGGATTTGTCTTGTTGGTTTGTCGTGCTCCATCTTTAACGCTTAGCCCTTTGTTAAGTTCTAAGTGTGGAGTCAAAAGAGGGCGAAAAATGGGCCCCAACAAAAAAATATATACGCTTCATTCTTACGGTCAAAAGAGGGCAAAGCCCCGACTAAAAACTCTCTCGATGTACACGAGAAGTTTTGAGCAAAATATACAAATGTCGGGGGTTAGGGAGGTAAGTCCCCCCTCGAAAGCATTTGTAGGCCAAAGGCCATTAGAAAGAAAAAAAGGGGAAAAGGAAAATAAGAAGCACTTAGATTTGACAATCGGCTATCCCGCCATTCTCTAGCATGAAAACCAATGAGGCAATTGATACTTACTAGCAAGAATTCACTAAGGGATGAACCTCGTATTCTTTTATACTTAGGCATGAAATGACTTGCAATTATTTACAAAAAAATATAATGTTGGAACTCCTCTTCTCTTACGACTAAGTGACCTATGCGTCCTAGGCTTGAGAATGAGTTCTAAGCTCACAAGCCAATGGACTAGCCTCCTTGCTAGCATTGGTGAGTGATCCAACAAGATTTCTTTGCAACGATTTGATCACTTTCTTGAAGTCACCAATATAGAAAATGACTAGAATCCTTGATTAAAGAGTTATTAGTCTTTGCTTTGATTTGCTTGAATGTCCTAATTCATGAATTTCCATAAGGATTCGAAGAGGACTCATGTAGTGATTGAAATGCACATATCTAGTTGAATACATTATGAACCTCATGAAAAACACCTTGCCTAGTACTTTGAAAATTGTGAGTTTAAAATGCCTAATTGGATGATTGTTCTCTTTGTGGGATTTGTGAGTATTCCCGTTGTCTGAAAACTCTCAGGAGACTACAACTCCTCCACTAGGGTGGCCTGGGGGTTTAAAGGCTTGGTGCATTCGCTAAATGCACTCGTGTTACCTACGAAAGTGGTTAGTAGTAGTATGTTTTGTTTCTTAATCTTTTGAGTTAGTTTTCGTAACCATATGGAGTTTCTTTGAGCCGATCATGATTGAGCAAAATGCCTTCTTCTTGTTGATCTATATGACTAGTTTGCTCGGGACGATCAAACGATAAGTGTGGGGTGATTTGATAGCTCTAGAATATACGCACTTTTGGCGGCCTCTATGCTTATTGTTTCATTCGTTTTATCACGATTTCACTTGCTATTTAACGCCTTGTGGTTCATTTCAGGCCAATTACAGAGTTTAAGCTGAGAACACAAGTTAGCGTTGATTCTGGAGCAAAACCGAGCATTCTGGTGCTAAAGTGAGCAAAATAGGAGTCGGAGCGCAGAATTCACTTTTATGTGCGATCGCACAAGGACTTCTATGCGATCGCATAGAAAGTCCAGTCGCATAAAACCTTATGCGATCGCACACCCTGGAGCTACGGTCAGAACATGGGCAGTTGTGCGCTCGCACAAGATCAAGTATGCGATCGCACAAGAAATCCAGTCGCATAAACTATTATGCGATCGCACACCCGGAAGCCAAAGTCGCAAATGCAGCAAAGGAAAGATATGCGCTCGCACAATCTCAAGTATGCGATCGCATAAAAAATCCAGTCGCACATAATTATGTGCGATCGCATCCCACCGACCACCAGAAAAGTTGTGCGATCGCACAATTGCAAATATGCGATCGCATAAGGCGGCAGATGTTATAAAACCCAGAATTTTTAGGGTTTCGGTGTGGCTTTTTGGAGAGAAGTTCTGCATGGATTCCCAGGCACCGACACTGATTTTGAGAAGGTTTTTGCACAGATTTCGAGGTGGAAAGTTGAAGAAGAAGACCAATCATTGATACTCTCCATTACTCTTGATCCTCCATTGGTTTAGAAGCTCTAAACTCCACATCTCATATGGGTTTTTACACTTTTGTTATTGTTTTTGATTGTAACCTCACCATGAGTGAGTAGTGACCTTGGTTGGGGATCCATGAATTCCCTAAACATGGTTGTGACCTTGTAAATGTTATAGATGTTATTGATGAATGATTTTGCACATGATTCTTCTTCATTGGAACTTAATGTTAAGGGGTGCCTATAAGGTGTTTGTGAGAAGTCCTCAATAGGAACCCTAGTTGATTTCATGTTTGATGTAACTAGCGTTGAAAAGCATGATTTCAAATGAACTAAATGAAGAAGCATTAGGGTTTTTGTGTTACATGGCGACACTCTAATTCTAATGAGAATGGCATGGTTTTTACACGTGTATGATTATCTAGCCAATAGAGCTAGGACTTGAGGGTAGGTAATCTTACTTTACAATGCCAATAGAGCGAGAGTTTGAGGTATTGAGCGAGATGTGACCTCTTAATATTAAGTTAGAGCGAGAGTTAAACTTGGTATTAATGTTGCATGCCTAAATTCTAAGTGTGTGCATGGGAAGTTCATCAATAATGTCCCAATTTACCGTCACAATGATTGTTTAGTGGAGGATTGGATCCCTAGTCATCTTTTATTGATTGTTAATCTCTTTTCATTGATCAAGCTTTAATTTGGATAGTGAAATTTGCTATCAACCTCTTTGGAGAAGCATCCCCCCCCAAACCATAGACATCTATTTTAATCTCTAGCATCATAAGTTTAAACTCCTATCCTCTGGGTTCGATCTCGGATTCCCGAGCTTTTATAAATGTTTTGATCACGTGACTAGCAAATAAGTGTTTGAATCTCATTCGAATATTTTACCCTATATCACAACCGATCAACAAACATCATTTGGTTCTTGCGATAAGGCTCTACTTTGTTGACATCCACTGGGTGTTTCCTTTTCCTCATGTGAATGAAATACTTGTTTAAACAAAAAAGAAAAAGAAGCTTAAGTTGATTAACTGTCATATATTCAATATCCATCTGATTTTGTTGCTGTGGTAGTGTTTTAGTGTACTATTTGTTGATCATAAACTTACTTTCTATCTGTTTTGTGTATACAAAATGTTCAAGTCACATATGGTCCTTGGCTGATTAGTTTATGGCATGAGATCTTTGCTGTTATGCATTTTTTGCAGCATCCATTCTTATTGTTAGGCATTTTTTGCAGCATCCTTTTTTTGCTGCATCCATTCTTTGTTGTTATGCATTTTTTCCAACATCCATTTTCTGAGTGTTATGCTTTTGCATTATAGTGGATGCAACAGGGTATGAACTTGCTGCTGGAATTTATCTAGAGATATGAATTTGCTACTATCCTTGATATCATTATTTTTGTTGGCATAGATAGCTCAATTGCTGCTTGAATTTATCCAGGAACATAAATCTGCATTACAGTGGATGCAACAGCTATTAATGCAGTATAATTTTTTGAGATGAAGATGGAGAAGCAGGAGAAAAAAAGAAGCACAAGACCCTCTTTTGAAATACTCTATTGAATTTTAATTATATTCCATACTTGATGTCGGTGTTGTGAAAACCGGACCGGACCGGCTGGTTCGACCGGTTGGACCGGGAACCGGTCCGGTGACCGGTCCGGTTCTCGAATTGGATCGAATATGCAATAAACCGGTCAAACTTGGTCAAACCCGGTCAAGAACCGGTCAAACCGGTCAAGACCCGGTCGGTTGAACCGGTTGACCCGATGGGTTGACCCAATTTTTTTATTAAAACGCAATTTGATTGGTTCAATCGGTTCGATTTGGTTTGAAAAAATATATATTTAATTTGACTTGGACAAGACTCGAACCTAGTCTTCCTCTATAATTATCTTCTCTCCTTCCACCAAGCTAAACATGATTCTTGTTTTATTATTTGTTTCAATAATGTATATTCATTCATCAAATCTATAAAATTTATTACTTACTATCAATTTAGCTAGAAATTCAATTAGTCTTAGAAATCCCTTATTGTTGTGACTTACAAATTAAGACTAAAATTGTTATTATTGTATTATTGATTTGTACTTTAGTAAATTCTAAATTTGTTATGGTATGTTATTGTAATCAGATCATAAACATGTAATATTTATTCAAGTCATAAATATGTTAAATTATAATATCATATATAAGTATATTATTTTATTATTTTTAATTCGTGCGGGTCAAACCGGTTCGACCTGATTGAACCACTGACCCATCGACCCAGTGACTTGACCGGTTCGATGACCGGTCCGGTTTTAATAACACTGCTTGATGTATAAACACTGTTACTTTTTTTGCTCTTTTTGGTTTACCAGATCTAGTTGTTTAATTAATCTTTTAAAACAATTTAAAATTTTGACAGGAAATTTGGTAAATTCGGTAAATTTTCTGAATTTACCGAATTTACTGTTTTATCGAAATGTTAGTAAATTTGGTTCGGTAATCGGAACAAAAAAAATGGTTCGGTAAATTCGGTAAATTACCGAATGCACAGCCCTAGTTGCGCTAGGAGGGATAGGAGAGACTGATAGCAGAAAGGAGATTCAGAAGAAGCTTAAAGGTAATGGTGGCCCTCTTCAATCTATGTTAAGTACGGGAGTGTGCCCAAGAGAGAAGATGCAGAATATGGACAACTCTGACAAGTCTGACCATGAGGAGCCTTTGAGCATGTCTGAAAAATACTTGAGTATGATGAAGATGGCTAGGAGGAAAGAGGCGAAAGGGAAAACAGACATAAGATATCAAAGGAGGAAAAAGTTGAGGGCGACAGCAGCTGATCAAAGCCCATAAGAAGGAACATAACTTGTTAAAAAGCCTAGAGAAGAGACCCTAGAAGAAAAGGAAGAAGAGAACAGAAGGCTAGTCAGGAAGGAGGCTGAGGAAACCTTCCATTTTGCCTCTAAAATAGGGATTAAAGGCAACTTACCTGAGGAGGAGATGATTCAGATCTTTGTGAATCTCCATAATGAAAGAAGGTGAGTAGTTCATTATCAGAGAAGATGCACCTGATTTGTTGGAACGTTAGAGGTGCAAATAGAAGGAAGAAGCAGCAGGCTATTCGCAGTCTTAGAAGAAGATATCACATGGATATGATTTTCATCCAGGAAACAAAGATGGCCAAGCATGAAGATAAAGTGGTATCTATAGTGTGGGGGGTGAAAAACTATGCTGGAGGAGCGCGGATGCAGTAGGCAGTAGTGGTGGGTTAGTAACTATCTGGGATCCAGAATTTTTACAGTTTAAAAGTGATTACAAGGGAAGAGGGTTTATCTTGATACAGGGTTCAATCAAGTGTAATCTCCAATTAGTGCTCATCAACTTTGTGAACGTATATGCTCCATTAGGGGAGAAGGAGAAACTTATTCTATGGGAGGAGCTTGTATCTTTAAAAGCTTCATATGAAGGTGAATGGGTTGTAGGTGGGGACTTCAACTCAGTTCTGGTTGAGGAGGAAAGAAGAGGGTCGATTTTCAACATGAAAGATGCTAGTCTCTTCTAGGATTTTGTCCAAGCTATGGGTTTAGTTGACATCCCACTAAGAGGAAGGAGATTCACGTGGGGAAATAAAAATGGGGCTAGTAGATTGGACAGATTTCTCATTTCCCCAGAAGTTCTGTCGTTGTGGCCGAAGTTGGAACAGAGGGGACTTGAAAAAGGCGCATCGGATGATGTAGCAGTGGCCTTACTGGAAGAAGAGAAGATCTGGGGGGCTAAACCTTTTAGAATGTTAAATGTCTGGCTGGAGCAACCAGGGGTTAAGAAGATTATCATTGAGGTTTGGAAGGTGATGGAGGGGCCGGGATGGAAAGGTTACACTATTCAGAGAAAGCTGTCAAGTGTGAGAATGAAGCTAGCTCATTGGAACAAGTATTGCTTCGGGGATATCAAGTTCAAACTAATGGATTCCAGGAAAGAGTGGGAAAGACTAAGTTTGTTGCAAGATTCGAGGGGGCTATCAGAGGAGGAAATGCTTAAGAAGATAGCACTACAAAGGAGATTATGGCAGTTGGGGAGCTTCAGGAAGAGAGGATATGGAGCCAAAATCAAGAATAGCGTGGCTTAAAGCTGGTGATCAAAATACAAAATTTTTTCATAGGAGTGCATCCTGGAGATCTAACAGGAACATGATTTCTGGTATTCTAGTTGATGATAAGTGGGTGGAGGATCCCGTGCTCATTAAACAAGCGACATGTCACTACTTTGTTTCAATTTTCAAGAAGTTTGATCCATGCATTTGGGCCTTAGAGGGTATGAATTTTGCTTCCTTGAATGAGTATCAGAGGGAGTATCTGGAGAGTCAAATAAGCAAGGAAGAAATTCTGTATGCTTTGAAGGACTACGATGGTAACAAGGCGCCTGGCCCAGACGAGTTTAATATGAATTTCTACAAAAAGCTCTGGTATATTGTCGGCGATGAGATGCTGGGTTTTATTAAGGAGTTCTGTGTTAATGGGAGGCTTTTGAAGGGGATAAATAGAACCTATATAGCTCTCATTCCCAAGGTTGCAAGTCCGCAAAGCTTCGTTGATTTCCGCCCGATCAGCCTGGTGAATTTGATGTACAAGATCTTGTCCAAGTGTCTTGCGAAAAGACTTAGTTCTGTCCTGCCTCATCTCATCAGTCCAAATCAGACGGCTTTCATTGCAAACAGAAATATTATGGATGACATTATGGTGATCAACGAGCTTATCCACGCTTTAAAGACTGAGAAGCGATCGGCATTGGTGATCAAGCTGGATTTCTAGAAAGCTTATGACTCGGTCTCTTGGGAGTATTTGGAGATGATCCAAAAGAGCATGGGTTTTGGTAGCAAGTGGATTAGTTGGATGGCTGAGTGCTACTCTTCTGCAAGCATGGCTGTTCTTATTAATGGTTCTCCGTCTAAGAAATTTCTCATGAAGAGAGGGTTGCGTCAAGGGGACCCCCTATCTCCTTTTTTGTTCCTTCTGGTGGCCGAGGGGCTTTCAAGAATCCTTGATAAAGTAGCAGGTGAGGGAGTAATCAATGGATTGGAGTGGGTAAAAAATGATGACAAACTGACTCATCTGCAGTTTGCAGACGACACAATTTTATTCTGTAAGGCAGATATGGAGGAAGTTCAAAGATTGAAGATGATTCTCTTTGCTTTCGAAGGGTGCTCGGGTTTAAAAATCAACTTTGGTAAGAGCATGTGCTATGGAATCGGTCTGAAGAAAGAGGAAGTCCAAGGTTTCGCTACTTGGATGTCCCGTTGGCTGTTTTCCCATGAAGTACTTGGGGTTGCAAGTAGGGGTGAACCCATCCAAAGCAAGTACGTGGGATCCAATTCTGCAGAGATTTAAGGACAAACTAGTGTCATGGAAGAGTGCGAACCTATCATTGGTGGGGAGAGTGGTTCTGATAAAATCAGCATTATGCAGTTTGCCGTTATACTACGCGTCCATTTACAAATTACCTATATCCGTGGCTCAAGAGATAGAGAAGATTCAAAGACAGTTTTTGTGGGTTGGTTTGGAGGCTCGAAGGAAAATGCATTTCGTGAAATGGGTTACAGTCACAAAGCCAAAGAAATTTGGGGGCATGGGTATCCAGGCACTAATGGAGAAGAACTTGGCATTGCTAACAAAGTGGTGGTGGAATCTGATTTCTGGAAGAGGTGGCCTATGGAGACGCATGGTTTTAGAGACATACGCCATCAAGGGAGTTCATGAGCCGAGCAAGGTGTTACTTAATTCAAGGAAACTATCTAGTTGCTCGAAAAACATTCTCAAAACAGTGCAAGGGAACAATGAGATAGGAGTGGCATTCCGGGAGGGATTGAAACTAAAGTTGGGAAGAGGGAACGAAATCAAATTCTGGGATGATGCTTGGGCAGGAGGCATGGCATTCAAGGACCAATACCCAAAGTTGTATCTTTTAGCAGAGAACAGCCAAGCGAAGGTGGGTGAGATGGGCTTTTGGGTAGACGGAGTATGGCATTGGAAACTGAGTTTCAGGAGGCCATTATACCAGTGGGAAGAGGTGTAGAAAGGTGAATTGTTGGAAGGGCTTCGGCATTTGCAGCTGAAAGACAAGGTGGATGATAGAGTAGTGTGGGCTTTTTCTTCAGACGGGAGTTATAGCACTAACTCCTTGATGAGGACAGTTATGGCGATCAAAGCCAAGAAAAAGAAATGGGAATACCTGCCATTTCAGCTGTGGTCCGGAGTAGCCCCTCCCAAGGTAGAATTGTTGGTCTGGAGGATCTTCCTTGATAGTCTACCTACCAAAACAGCTCTATATAGAAGGAGAGTCTTGACTAGAGAGCAGGACCTGATATGTGCGCTATGCCAAGGGGAACAAGAGTCGTCGGACCACCTGCTAATACATTGTGTTTGGAGTTGGAAGCTTTGGTCGGACGGTCTCAGTTGGTGGGGATCAAGTTGGGTAGCGCCTCAAACTGCAAAGTGCCTACTGGAAAGCTGGGAACTAGGAGGCCTATCAAAATCTTCCAAGAGACTAGGGAAGATCTTATGCTATGCTACCCTGTGGTCCATTTGGGAGGAAAGGAATAAGAGGTGCTTTCAAAACCAGAAGAGAACAGTCGAGGAGGTTGGAGAGCTGGTGAAAGCGAGAGTGGCCTGGTGGGCGAAGTTCCGAAGTACAAAGTGCCCTTATTCAGTAGCAACGATCAAGAGATGCATTGAAGAAGTAAAGGAAAATTGCTAGCTAACCAGGTGCGGGCAAAATGGAGGAGGAGAGCCCCTATTGATCAGAATAGAGAGGGGAATGGAGGCCAGCAACAAGCGTTTTTGATCTGGGGAGTGTTCAGTTAGTAGCGAATCAGCTTTGATTCAAGGAATCTAGAGTAGCATAATCAACAGGGTAGCTGTAATTGTGATCTAGTTTTACAGTGTTGTTGTTAGTTCAGTTACTTGAGTTTTAAGAGTGTAAAGATGCGGTCATGCGGACTGTTTGAATAGATCAATGTGATCAGGATTGATGAAGCTCAGTTCTTTGAGGATATTGACAATTTATCGTTGCTTTGCTTATGACCTGATGAAAATTAGTAAGGCTGTAATACTTGCTGTCATGGCTGATCTTTACAAACTGATCACAATTGAAAGTAATTTATAGAGGTGTTTTGGCTGATATTTAGCTGGACTACATCGTGCTTATTGATACTGGCTTAAAAGTCATCTAATCTTACAGTGGCTTGGCCTTCGATTTTGGCTTTGGCTTTGGCTTTCCTCTCCCAAAGAAGTTCACTCTCTGGAAGATGTTCAATAATTTACTGGCACATTTCCTTTGTGAAGCAAAACTTGTAGAATAAATGCAGCCTCTTGTTTGCCCAAATGGGTTCCTCCGTTTACTTTGTGACCTTTTTTCCAACTCACGTGGTCTATCTTTTTGAGATCTCACTGGTAATGTTTGTTGTTGAATGCTGCTTTTAAGCAAAAGAAGTTCCTGTTCGAGATTTTGAATTCTAAAGCTCGCAGATTCATATTCTTTCCTCGCATACTCTTGTTTCTGCCTTGCTGGATCTTTCTGCAGCAAGAAGCTCAACGTACGACTCTGATGCTCATCTTCGTCAAAATATGGGCTATCTCCTGGGTGCAAGCCTTTTGAATTTAAACATTCGGAGCTTGATAAGTTCCTGGAAAAGTCTTTACAATCGGTGTACCTGAATGAGTCAGAGCATTCTTTGAATGCTTGTTGTGTGCTCAATTGCTGCAGAAACAATGCCTGGACTATCAAGCGGAGCGGCATTAGCTCATTCTGAACTGCCTGAATGCATACCTCCTGTGAAAGCCTCTGACAGTTGAGGTATTTGCATACTGCTCCTTTCTCTTCTTGCGAGATTGTTTTGTGTGCCTACAGAAAGATTCATCGGGGGTTATATTTTGTAAAATTGTGATAGATAAGTTTGTGATTGTCAGGAGTCGTTACCTGCAAGAAGGCATTCATCGCTGCGTACAGATGATCATGTGTCTGTCTGTAAGATATTGGAACTGTTTCAATCAGCTCGGCAAATTTCTCAGATCCCATATTTGCGTCAGGACCTATCCAGCTGAGGTAGATATCCCACAAATCTGCCACAACTGAGTTCCTTGGCGAAGGTGTGAGATTTTGACTAATGCTAGAAGATACAAAAGCTGAAAATATACCCTTCATTGCTGTCAATTCCTTGCTGGTTGAAACAGATTCTGTCTCATCTCCTGGAATGAGGAAGTCCTGAACATGTGCAAGGTGTAATAGAGATGCTATTTGATCCTGCAGCTTTTTCATGCTATCAACTCTGACGCCGATTTGGAGCGATTTTGAAAGTAATGCTAAATAGAACCCGACGGGGATTGTTCTATTAGCCTTCTCTCCGTTTGGCAGGAGGTCGAGAATTCCCTGCAGTATTTCATAAGCTTTGTTTCTTAGCTCGTCATCTATGCAGTTATGGCCTGGCTTTGAGTCCTTTTCTTCGGAGAGGAGCAACCAATGGGTTGCATAGAAAACAATTATGGGACAGACATGTTTTTCTTTCATTCCTTGTCTTCTGAGTGCTCTGACTATTCTTTTGAAGAAGCCAAAAGGCAGCGCTACGAGATCTTTCATCCAAAGATCCTGGCTGATGACCTCCTTCGCCAAATCGGTGTTCCATGCTTGTGCAGCTAGAGCATCCAATGTGACAACTGGCTGTTCCCTCCTTCGTTCAGGATCGAGAATCTCCATACAAGCCATGAACGCCAGAGACTCAATGCACCGGCTCACAATCAGCAGCTCCTCAGACCAAGGAAGCAGCAACTGGCACTTGTGAAGGACTATTAGTGTATCATCCCAATTCTGCAAAACTACCTGGTTAAGGTAAAGGTCTAGCCTGGCGCAGAGGCTGTTGGTGCTATATGCTTCTGTCATTTCAAGATACTCAGCTGCACACCTCAGTGCCGCGACATTGAAAGGATCAATCAATGTTGAGGATCTGTATATGAAAAGTGCAATCATTTCAAAAGTCTCAGGTCCTCCTGGAAAGTTATCCGGGAGCTCAACTTCCAATGATTCATCCAGCCTCTTCTGGAAATATCCACTCTTAGAGTACAACGGGTACTGCAAATTCCAAATTCACAACCATATTACACAAGTTTCCTTCTTAACTAATAGCCAGTTACACGAACTTAAATCAATTTCTCAGTTCTCACCTTGTGCAGATTAAAGAGCTTATCAGCTACTCTTATGCGAACACAAGCTGGTAAACCAGTCTCTTGGCTCCTGCGATGTATCCAAGATAAATTCATGAAAATTGCACTTATATTAAATTTTCAGATTCCTTAAGCCTGAAAAGAAATTTTTACCATGATAGGATTTTGATCTTTAGCAGCACACTGATTTTCGGAGAACGGAAAGGACTTGAATGCGAGGACACTGCAGAGGTACCTTTTGGACTGTTTGTGGCTTCCATCACTTGAAGTACATGAAAAAAGCTGACAAGTTTCAGTAATCTCTAGTCTTTGAATACATCTCGATACTCAAGACTCATTTTATACTATCCAAAAAGCAGTTTAATCAGTGGTTAGTAGTCTATCTCATTTTGGGTACTGTATGTTGAACTTATTTTAAGGTTTCTTATATGAGTAGAAGATATTGATGCACACGGGTGAACTCAAAATCCGAATCTCAAGCCCTTAAATACAGGTATCTTGAGTGCAAGAAAAGTTGTACGATATAAAAAAAGTTTAGCAAAAGAGTTGGATTGATTAAGATTAACAGCCCAAGATTTCCATTTTCCAGTATTTTTTTCTCTTCATTTTTCCTTTTTGTTTGAGCTTCATTGTTTTCTGTTCCCAGCACGATTAGTTAATTTATGCAAGCAGGAATATGGGGATGAATAACAAATTGGGTGTACATTAAAAAATGTTTTTAAAGGGAGAAAAGATGAAGTTAGGGACAAGTAATGTGGGAAAAATCTGTAGCAGATGTTAACTACTAAGACGGCACGGCTTCTGATTTCTGGGGGATGTTTCTAGCTGGTCAGAGGGGTTTGCTTCTTTTTCTCCCTACCAGACTTCATTCCCCAGGTTTAGTTTATTTCTCCGGATTGTGAAATATGTGCGCGCACGTGCACGTGTGACATCAAAAGCCGGTGTGTAGTAGTACTTGTTTCTAGAATTATATTTGCTGCTTTTTTCGGTGTTTGAGGATCCATTACTGAGATCTGTGCTTGACTTTTCTGTACTGCTTGATCTTCTCTAACCATGTTGAAGAATAAACTATAGGTTGATGAAGCCAAAGCTTGCAAAGCAAGCAATACATTCTTCTGATTCTGAACTTTGTTTGGGAAGAGAGAGGGGTTAAGATTACGTACAAAGTCAAATTTTGGTACAAAATATAAAATTCGTTAAAATTATTTTATAATTCGTCAGTTTATTTTATAGTTTGTCAAAATTATTTTATAGTTCGTCACTTTTCGATCCGAAAAATGAATAAACGACATAGTTCGTCAGTTTCATTTTATAATTCGTCACCAATAAAAACATCAAAAAATCAAGATTTGATCAATGACTATGATTACTTTGTATTTTGTACCCAAGAAATTAACTATGCATCGGATCATTTTCCAGAGATTGGAGTGCAACTTGCTTATTCTTCAATCTCAGTTCTCAGGACAAGTATCCAGAAGTTAAAAACAACAATTCTGAAAACAGGAAAATTTCTCAAACTGACACACTCAGCATCTTTTTCTCAAAAGTCATTTTTTTATACAAAGAACATCTCTAAACATCCTTTTTTTCATAACTCTTGATTTATGTTTCACTTGTTAAAAAATTTGCAGCATGTCACATATTAGTAGAAGATAACAAATTAGTAATTGTGAGCAAGATAGCTTATTTCGGATTGAAGAAGAGGAAGATACATTAGGATGGCTGAGAAATGTTAAGTAACAAAAAAAGAAAGGCATTCAGGCTACAAGTAGATCATCAAGTCCATGCACAAGACGCCACTAATGCCCTGTTCATCCAGCCGAGGTACAGAGCCCCATCACGCTCTTCTAGCTTATATTTATCACTGTAGTTCTCCAGCAGCCTTTTAATTGTAGCATTGACTAACGAGCTCAATGGGTATGGTCTGAAACCTGCCATGATAAATCGAGATTTCCACTTACCGAGAAGCTCATGCCTTTTGACTCTCTCAGCGCCTTCACATGCTATGATGTTCACTAGGTCTTTTGCTAAGCAGTGCTGCTCGACGTGAATCCGATCCTTGTGGTTCCTGGGTAGAGTGGCATCGATAGACTCGAACATGGCGGTGTAGTAGTCCATTGTTTCCAGAAATCTAGGGAAGAATGCCGCTGTGTTTGTGTTTGATTCTTGTTCCACTAGAGTCACGACTTTTGGAGATAAGCCCTTGACGAGTCGCAACAGTCTGTCACGGTGATTGTGAGTGCTCACACTCTCGTCAGGCAAATGGTGAAGGACGAACGCAAAGTTCACAGCTAGAGCCTCCCCTGGTCTAATTCCAAGATTAGTCAGTTGAGACTCGCAATCAGACATGGAAGCAGCATGGAACTCGAATGGAACTTTGAATGACCCTGCGAGCTTGGATAACCTCTTCCCCACACCACTTAGTCCTCCTCCTCGGGCATAAGCCGAAATGGAATCGTCGATACCAGTGATACGAATGTGAGGCGGGCCACCAGGCCTAGCAGCAAAAGCCTGAATCAATGTCAGCCACTGACTGCCCTGACCGATTTTAAAATCTATGATGTGAACTCTATCTTCATCCTTCATGGCTTCTGCAATAGCTCCATTTGCAGACATGTATCCGAATTTAAAATACGGGCAGACCTCGTACAAAGTGTGCATGTAAGATAGGAGAGCCCAACTTGCAGGCTCCTTGCATCTCAGCACCTTGTATATCGAGCTCCCAGCAGAATTAAACTTTGCAATAAGACCTTCCAATACATATGCCCCCAGGCGCTGAATTGGTTCACCTGCAACTGAAACCATTTGTTCCAATTCCGCTATCAGATATTGTGCCTTCGGACGATTATCTTCTGAAATCGCTAGCGCACAGTCCACTAGACCTTGTCGCAAGTCCTGCTTAGAAGTTATCTCCATCATTTGTCTCCAGCTGTCTATCTCAGGAGATGCTACTCCCGGCTTGTCATGGAGCATACTGTTGTATTTATCAAGGACATCAGAGTCAGGTCCTAGCATTACGGATTCGAGTTCCATTAACTTGTTTCTCAACTCGTGCTTGTCATCGGTTAAGCAAGAGCTGCTAACTGGTGAGCCATAGCTCTTCGCGTGTGCATGACGCTTATCTAATTGGTAAGAAGAAGAATCTTGCTGTGACAAGGGGCTCCCATTTGAGAAACTCATACTCGACACGTTATTGTTGCTTCTTGTTGTAGAGGACGACTCCAACGTGCAGTACCGGTCATTTGAATTTGGAATTAGCACACGGCCATTTGAAGTCTGGATCATGAAACGAGCCCTTGTGTTGTTATCATTGCAGTAGCTTTGATGATCAAGCGGCTGAAACTGAGGCAACAAGTAGGTATGTGCCTCTGGCATTGATTTGTTATACAACCGCTTTGACATTCTTGAAATTACAAACAAGTGGGTAGCAAGCAGAAGTCACACCTCTCAAACTTTAAGTTCTCATTTCATTTTAACTTGATGTCTCTTTCGTCAACAGCAACAGGAAACGCCACCCTCAGCAAGACCTATCACAGATCCACTAGAGTCGTAACTCGTAAGTACCTCCCTGCAAGTCATCTACCAATAAATACATTTCATCGTAAAACAATATCCGAAAACAAAATCAAAACAAAATAACTTCATATATCTACAAGTTGCTCAAAGGAGCTATAAACATCTGAAAACCTACTGTAAAAAAACTCAATATAAATTTTATTCCATTTATCTTGCGAAAAGTTATGACTCAACATCAATGATCAAACATACTCAGTTAGCTCAACCAAAATAAAAAAACATACTCAGTTAGCAACATGACGGAAAACTCAATCCTCAGTTAGACTTCTAGAAGCAATGTTTGGTTTAACAAACAACCAAAATTGGAATGGACTCATCAACACATAAGCATGCTAGAGTGTCTTACAAGCTAAGAATAAATTTACTAAATTCCAAAAAAAAAATTTGTTGATTGTAGGAAAAAAATAATTTAAATAGCTTTCTTCACGCTGGGTGAAACCCGGAATTTCCCTGATTAGGGTTTTACAGAGTTCCAAATCAAAGCAGCAAATATCTGCCACTTCAATTACTTGAAAACCATTTGATCTCCAAATTCCAGCTCGCGAAATTCACAGAAAATAGCCACAAAGAAAACCTAGAAATTAAGCTTGTGAACAGAACAACAAAATGCAGAGAAGATCAACAACGGAACCTTAGATCGATTTGCAGTCAACTTTGAAAGTATAGAGCTGACAATAGGGGAATTGAGACGACAAACGTACCTTAATTCGATCGAAGAGCTTTTTTTTGGTTTGTTGGTATCTGCGCGAGAGCTTAAGATTCTGAATAGTGAGAAGAAAATGGCAGAGCAGAGTCCACTTGCTTTGTTGGGATTTGGGGCTTGAAATATAAATAAGGAAAAGTTGTATCCCACATAAAATAAAGTAAAACATATGTTTTAGTATTTCGCGTATAGGCCCCTATAGTTTCTTAACATTGTCTTCGAACCCTATGGGCTATGATTATGGCTTTTGTTTACTGTACGTTTTTTTTTTAAATTTTGGTAAATGAACGGACAATCTCATACTCATAACAAATATGAAACAGTAAGCTCGAATCTATACCATAATTATGATTATTTCACTCCGGTTATATAATTATAAATGAAAAGGAAAATTTTAAACTTGTCCAGTCCAGTCAATCATTTGAGATAAATTTTCACTAATTGTAACATTGACCAAGACAACATTATTTTACCATTTCAGAAACTATTATGAATCAAATTTTTGATGAAACGGGGACAAATTAGATAATTCTCCTATTAATGTGATAGGAAAGCAAACAAAGGGGTTGTAATTTGTAATAAAAATGTGAATTAGTGGAAAACCTAGGTAAGATGGAGGACATGTTACCATAGGACTTTCATTAATTAAGGAAAGTGACCTAAACACCTGTAACAGGTTAATTGAAAGGTCAATAATAATAATCAAATGGTCCAGACAAGTTTAGTGACCCTCTGTAGAACATTTGGCTCCCGATCTACACTTGGATCTTGGAAGTTATAATCACTGGATTCCATTAAACCCTAGACCTACGTCTTTTCCTAGATGTCCTTTGGCTTTAGGTTTAGGCAATTTAGATTAAATACCCCTAATCTTGGCTTAATTATAATTTATATATATGGTGAATTCATTGGTCGGGGCTCTTTAGGAGCTGACTTAAGTGAGATATGACGTAAAAATTTCGAATTCCGAGAGCGCTCATTCCTCTGGTGGGTAAGATTAGAGGGGTAAAATCCAAAAACATATAATTCTCATGTGTACTTTATTGTTAAAGTTTGTCGTAGTAAAGATGCTCACATCAAGTCATGTTTTTAATATACAAAGGATCGTTACACATATTCGAGTTTATGATATGACTTCACCATTACTAAATTTAGGCAACGTATATTAGATAGATGACTATGGATTGATTGTGCTTTCGATTCATCGTGTTATTTTAAATACTAGCATTACGTGTCCGAGCATATGTACTTACACATTATATCGAATCATCAAACACACGACAACATTATCATAATATCGAAGATTGTCTAGGAGATGATATGATCAAATGGAAAAAAAATTGGTGTAGCGTAATTATTGAATACTACGAGTGCTAAATATTATCCTTTTGTAAATATAATGTTTTCTCGATTAATACTTTTTAAAATATAATAAATCGACGGCGCTTTAATTGAAATGATACATTTTGACACTCAGAACATTTTGTTGTACTGCATCAATTCCAACCCATCAAATAGACATGAATAAAGCATGACAAGTTTTGGATGGACATTTATATATTCAATTTCAATATTCATATTCCATTCAACTTTTATATAAAAGAAATGAGTCCTAATTAGCTAACTCTTGCGATTTGGTTCGTGGAAATGACTCAACAAACAAAGACCAAACATAGAATATCAAGTGAAAAACATGCACCAACCCAATGTGTATTTTGAATAGTAATTTAAAAAAATATTGAAAAGGAGTTTGGGAATCAATGAAGTGTGTGATGAAAAGTGAAGAGTGGTTCTTTCATGTTCCCTCAGACCTTAATTTAGGGTCCATTTAAGGACCCACGTCTCTCCCTATCTCCATGACTTCAAGGGCCTTCTTTGTATTGATGCCTTCCTTTAGGTCATTATTTAGTTCATGTAAGTTTAGTGTCATGACAAAGTTTGTAGTCACCTTGCTTTTGTGAAAGCATAACAAACATTTATGACTATACATGTTGTACAGCTCATGCATGGTGTTATTCTCTTTTGAAATTTCTTGTCTAAAGATGGAGGAGAAAGGCTTTTCTTTATTGAAATGTTGCAAAGATAGCTAGCATCTTTGATCGCTCGATAATATAGTGCAAATACTCAATAAGAATATCGAATACTTATGCTAATCACGGTTAATCAAAACAATTTGTAATGACTCGGGTGAACCCAAGGTCGGACCCAAAGGATAAGTGATTAAACTATTAGTGCTAATGATTTACTTAGGATGTCTAATGGATGGGGGGGGATTTCCTCTAAGAGGTTGATAGCCAAGTTTTAACTATCCAAGAATGGTGTAATTAATGAAAAGGGGAAACAATCAATTCAAAGATGACTAGGGATCTAATCCTCCACCTAAACCATTATTGTGACGTTAAACTAGGACACCATTGATGAAATCACATGCACGTGTTTAGAATTTAGCCATGCAACATTAATGTTAAGTTCAACTCACGCTTCAACTTAGTACCAAGAGGTTACATCTCGCATAATGCCTCACACTCACGCTCTATTGGCATTATAGAGTCTAATTATCTAGTCTCACACTCACGCTTTATTGACTAGACAACCACACTCTTGTTAAGATCAAGCCATTCTCATTAGGTTAAAAGTGTCATCCAACTAACACAAAATCCTAATGTTTCTTCATTTAGATCATTTGAAATCATGTTCTTCAACGCAAGTTACTTGAAACACAAAATCAAGCAAAGTTTCTCATTGGGGCATTTTCACAAACACCTTATGGGCAACTCTAATCATTAAGTTCAAATGAAGAAAAATAATGTGCAAATCATTCATCAATGGCATCCATAATGTTTATAGTGTCACAAACATGTTTAGGGGATTCATAGATCCCCAATCAAGATCACTACTCACTCATAGTGGGGTTACAATCAAAAGCATCCATGGAAGAGTATGTAAACATGAAGAAGATGAGTTTAGGAATCTAAAACCAAAGTAGGAATTCAAGAGAATGATGTTGGTTTTCTTCTCCTTCACTCAATCTCCTCGAAATTCGTGCTTGATCCCCTCCAAATCCGTGCCAAAAATTCGCCAAAAAAGTCCTTTTGAAAATCCCCAAAAGTTTCTATTTATAGACAACATTAGGGTTTTGGCACTGTAGCAGGCCAGTCGGTCGACTGGCGTTGGGCTGATGTCCCAGTCGATCGACTGGAAGAGAAAAAGGTCGTTTGGCTAGCAGGATCTCAGTCGATCGACTGGCACAAAGAAGGCTCCCAGTCGATCGACTGAGAAGAGTCAATTTGCAGAATCTCCTGCTTGTTGCTCGAGTCGATCGACTGAAGGTGAGTCGATCGACTGAGAAAGGCTGATTTGCAACAGCTCCTGTTTCCTCTGGCGAGTCGATCGACTGGAGCAGGGGAGCTTCCCAGTCGATCGACTGAAGTGGAAAATCTGCCAACTTTTGCTCTAAGCACCGGTTTTTCCCGAGTTTTCTTCTAATGGCTCTCGACACTGAGACATCTTGATTTGTACCTGAAAGCGCATGAGAATAGGATCAAATGACATCAAATAGTAGTCGGAATCGAACTAAAGCTATAGTGAAAACGGGCATTAATGAGTCGAAAACTCGACTCATCAAACACTCCACACTTAAGCTTTGTTCGTCCCGAACAAAGTATGCAAATATGCCAAGGAAGTGCAAGTGTCGAAATGCTAGTGGTACTATGTTTCTCGTTCACTTGCCACACTAGATTCCACAAGGTCTCGATCCTTATTCCTAACGTGTTATTTGAAAAGTAAATGACAAGTATATACAATCTACCTAGCTCCTTTTCGTAGGCGTTACGAATGCATTTAGCATATGCATTAAGCCTTTAAACCCCTAGGCTACCCTAGTGGACGAGTTATAGTCTCGTGAGAGTTTTCAGAAAAGGGAATACTCACAAATCCCAAGTGCACTTTTCCCATGAGAATTGAATTTAAGAGTGTTTAACCAAGGCCATGATTTCTCAAAACAAACTCCTCACCCCACGCTAGGACTATCATCACAATACCATCAAAAGGACTTTCGAACCACTTTGAGTACCATTAAGGTTGTGCATTCAAGGTCATCAATACTAGAGCTATCAATCGTCTCATCCAAATGTCTATTCATTTTCAAGGTAATACAATAGAAGTTAAGCTTTTAGTTTGCACAAAAAATGTCAATCGCTTGCCTATGCTAGCTAGGGCTAGTCCACGGGCTTGCGACATGGAACTCGTTCCCAAGTTTTAGGCGCTTAAGCCGTAATCCATAAAGGGAAGAGGAGTTCGACACGAGAGTTCTCAACAAACAAGTCAAAAACCAAATGACATACTCCCGTGCAAGCACATGGGTCGTCCAAAAGTCACTCCAACTAGCACACAAAACAAATGATGCACCCGCACAAGTGAATAATGATGGAAGAACATAGAGTCAAGTTTTACGTGTTTCTTATTTTCTTTTTCTCTCTCTTTTTTTTTCCTTTTTCAAAAACTGCTCTCACTCATTATCGTCCTTTTGACGCGAGTCAAGACGAGGGTTGCTCGACTATTTTCCCGGTTACTCGGACTAGAGATTGGACGGCGTGAGCCACCATCCCACCTAACTGCATAAGTACCGCAGAGGCGAATCAAAAAATTCAATTTTCAATTTTTTTTTGTGACTCCACACTTAAAACTTGACAATATGTTCAAAAAGCGTATGGAATATGCGGGAGACATACATAAGCAAGGCACCGTGTTAGAGGACTCAAGTCACCAAGGAATAATCAAGAGATTTAGGTTTTTCACGAAGAGTTTTAAAAGTGCTTGCTATAGCTTGATCCAAGGTATTTCAACGAAAATACTTAGAGAATTAGATAGACGAGAGATAGCAATGATATTGGTTTTCAAGAATACACATTCAATGGACTAGGTCGGTTCTAAGCTCAAATTCCGATAAATGTAGCAAATAGGCTAGGTGTGATTTATAGGAATCGGAATTGATAGTCACGGGCCTATGTGGTTAACACTCTCTCATGTAGGGATAAGGTGCAAAAGATGCAAGTGTCCATCAAAAATGATATGCAAAGCATGCAATCATGTGAACTATGTGCACAAACCAGACACGGGAATACTCACAAATCCCACAAAGAGAGCAACCATCCAAAAAGGCATTTTAAGTTCACAATTGTCAAAGTACTAGGCAAGGTGTTTTTCATGAAGTTCATAATGCATTCAACTAGATATGTGCATTTCAATCACTACATGAGTCCTCTTCGAATCCTTATGGAAATTAATGAATTAGGACATTCAAGCAAATCAAAGCAAAGACTAATAACTCTTTAATCAAGGATTCTAGTCATTTTCTATATTAGTGACTTCAAGAAAATGATCTAATAATTGCAAAGAAATCTTGTTGGATCACTCACAAATGCTAGCAAGAAGGCTAGTCCATTGGCTTGTGGGCTTTGAACTCATTCTCAAGCCTAGGACGCATAGGTCACTTAGTCATAAGAGAAGAGGAGTTCCAACAATAAAGTTTTTGTAAATACTTGCAAACCATATCATGCCTAAGTATAAAAGAATACGAGGTTCGTCCCTTAGTGAATTCTTACTAGGAAGTATCAATTGTCTCGTTGGTTTTCATGCTAGAGAATGGCGGAATAGCCGATTGTCAAGTCTAATTGAAACATTAAAGGGGGTAGAAGCCGTACTAAGCACTTTCGAGGGGGAACTTACCTTCCTAACCCTCGGCACTTAGCACATACTTCTATAAAGTTCTTCCTAATGGTGATCAATCATAAGGAAGGGATTTGAGGCTTATTTCACATTTTTTTTTCTTCTTTTTTTCTTTCTTTTTTCTTTCTTTTTTTTCTTTTTTTTCTTGCCCTCTTTTGACCCCACACTTAGAATTTTGACAAAGGGCTAAGTGTTAAAAATGGAGCATGACAAACCAACAAGACAAATCCACAAGATAAGCAAGGTCACTAAAGTCACCTAAAGGCAATCATGGCATGCAAGAGTTTTAAAATTATATTTTTTTCGATTTTATGCTTTCAAAGATCAACTCTTTAGTCTCAACGAGAAAAAGCTTAGAATAAAAGATAAATAAGTGCTAGTAGATGCTTTGATCCTCAAGAATGAAAGTCAACAATCCAATCCATTAGTCATCTAAAGGATCAATCAAGTGAAATCATGCACGACTAGTTGAATTTAGAGATGAAATTTTCTCAAAAATGTAGCCTTGCCTAGACTTTTTGTTTTCATTAATATTTCGAAATTTTTGGATGAATTGCCGAGTAGTGTGAATGTTTTCCCTAAAACATACAAGTTGATTGGATTCCACACATTAAAGCATATCAAGCAAGCACAAACATCTCATGTAGTCAAGATATGTCAAAATATAGGCACCCCACACTTATGTCCTATCAAGGCATCAAGTTAACCAAGCACATGTTAAGAAATTATCAAATATAGGCATTCGCACATGCATAGTTCACATCCTCAAATTCTTGCACGAAACAAATAGAAATCCAATCAAAATAGGTATACTCAAAGACCGGGAGAGAAAACACTCACAAGCCTAGTTTAACGTCTTGGCTAAGACGGAGCCGATTCTCCTCTTAAGAGATAGGAAGCACACTTGAGGAGTCTTTTGCTAAGATCCCTCCTCAAGCGGGGCCTTGTACTTGATCGTGTCAAACCACCTTCAAATCCCATCTGAATTTCTTCCCACCAAGTCTACGATGGGCATCCAATTGCGATTTTGACCTCTTCAAACGTGAAAATCCCTTTATACCTAAGGGGTCATGAGAGCTTCTTCCAAATGATCTTGCAAAGTATGGCACGAAGCTCCCAAACTTGTCTCCAGACGTCGGAATGAAGAAAGAGTCTTCAAAGTTTGTCTCGAGCTTGATGGGCACACCTTCCTTTAATTTCTCAATAATTTCCTTGGGTGCCCACACCTCAATATCGCTCATTAAACTTCCATTTACTTGCATGCGAGGTGGCTTTCTCGTTTCTTCCATGTAGACCTCAACAAAGTCTTCATACCTATGAAGTTCTCGTGGATTAATATCCTCTTCCTTGATTCCATCATCAACAAGAGAATCGGGTTCACATTTATGCTCTTCAATAGCGGGAGGGAGGTCTTCTTCATCCAAAAGAGATATCTCTTCAATGCATGAGTCGTCATCGTCGAAGAATTCCTCATCGGAGAGCCAAGGTTTTGATGGAATGGTGAGCTCTTGTTCATTCTCGTCCAAACGATCTTGAGATGTGCTAGTAGTGAAGGATGCTTCACTCTTGCATTCCACCTCCTCTTCGTCACAAGATTTACTCTCCATCTCCTCATGAACAGCTTGGCGAACGGCTCTCATGAACTCATCCTCCCCTTCTTGATCCCTTTCTTCCCTTGAGGCATTAGGTTCAATAACTTCTTCTTCGGGTACCTCCTCCTCAACATCCATGTCTTCACATTCCATTGTTTGTTGTGACCATTTGCTTCCCAAAACTTGGTGTTGAGCACCCATCTCCCTCAATTGAGCCCATTCGCTTTTTAACTCATGGTTTCGAGCCTCCAATATTTTCAACTTAGCGTTCATCCTCTCTTGGTTTTCAAGGAGAGTGGCAAACATGGCATCACAATCGGAAGGCTCATTTGAAGGTTGAGGAGGTTGAGGGTATGGAGGGTAGGAGTCTTCAATTTCGAAACATTGACTATCATTCCAATTTTGAGTGTAAGTATGTGATGGATTCCAAGAGTTTTCCCAATAGCCGTTTAGTTGCTCCTCTTCTTGGTCATCCCCATCCAAATTATAACGATTAGTTTGATAGTCATGCTCTTGGTAATTCCAATATGGTTGCTCCCCCTCTTGATAATATCCCTCATTAGAATAGACTTGTTGGCTTTGATTGTTCATCCAATAGTCTTCACAATGGGCATTTGGTTGATCATCTTCATAATAATCTTCATTGTCTTCATACTTCCTTTTGTCAACCAAACCCATCATGCTATCCACAATCTTTGTCAAATTGGCCAATTGATCTTCAATTGCATAATTCGAGGAGTCATCCTCTTCATAATAATCTTCATCGTGCATGGCTTGTTGGTTATAGTGGTCCATCCTCGCAAAACAAGATTAACGAAGTTAGAAAGGGAAATGAGAGAAAAAGAAGAATATACAAGCATAAGAGAACGAAAAATATTTACAAGATGACAAACTAAACAATCTTTTAGCACCTAGTTAATTAACCTATCCCCGGCAACGGCGCCATTTGATCGCTCGATAATATAGTGCAAATACTCAATAAGAATATCGAATACTTATGCTAATCACGGTTAATCAAAACAATTTGTAATGACTCGGGTGAACCCAAGGTCGGACCCAAAGGATAGGTGATTAAACTATTAGTGCTAATGATTTACTTAGGATGTCTAATGGATGGGGGGGGGATTTCCTCTAAGAGGTTGATAGCCAAGTTTTAACTATCCAAGAATGGTGTAATTAATGAAAAGGGGAAACAATCAATTCAAAGATGACTAGGGATCTAATCCTCCACCTAAACCATTATTGTGACGTTAAACTAGGACACCATTGATGAAATCACATGCACGTGTTTAGAATTTAGCCATGCAACATTAATGTTAAGTTCAACTCACGCTTCAACTTAGTACCAAGAGGTTACATCTCGCATAATGCCTCACACTCACGCTCTATTGGCATTATAGAGTCTAATTATCTAGTCTCACACTCACGCTTTATTGACTAGACAACCACTCTTGTTAAGATCAAGCCATTCTCATTAGGTTAAAAGTGTCATCCAACTAACACAAAATCCTAATGTTTCTTCATTTAGATCATTTGAAATCATGTTCTTCAACGCAAGTTACTTGAAACACAAAATCAAGCAAAGTTTCTCATTGGGGCATTTTCACAAACACCTTATGGGCAACTCTAATCATTAAGTTCAAATGAAGAAAAATAATGTGCAAATCATTCATCAATGGCATCCATAATGTTTATAGTGTCACAAACATGTTTAGGGGATTCATAGATCCCCAATCAAGATCACTACTCACTCATAGTGGGGTTACAATCAAAAGCATCCATGGAAGAGTATGTAAACATGAAGAAGATGAGTTTAGGAATCTAAAACCAAAGTAGGAATTCAAGA
Organism: Rhodiola kirilowii; assembly: GCA_033675215.1. NCBI lineage: Eukaryota > Viridiplantae > Streptophyta > Magnoliopsida > Saxifragales > Crassulaceae > Rhodiola > Rhodiola kirilowii. The sequence goes on from CM066193.1 coordinate 53,394,186, forward strand.
GAATGATGTTTGTCTTCTTCTCCTTCACTCAATCTCCTCGAAATTCGTGCTTGATCCCCTCCAAATCCGTGCCAAAAAGTCGCCAAAAAAGTCCTTTTGAAAATCCCCAAAAGTTTCTATTTATAGACAACATTAGGGTTTTGGCACTGTAGCAGGCCAGTCGGTCGACTGGCGTTGGGCTGATGTCCCAGTCGATCGACTGGAAGAGAAAAAGGTCGTTTGGCTAGCAGGATCTCAGTCGATCGACTGGCACAAAGAAGGCTCCCAGTCGATCGACTGGCACAAAGAAGGCTCCCAGTCGATCGACTGAGAAGAGTCAATTTGCAGAATCTCCTGCTTGTTGCTCGAGTCGATCGACTGAAGGTGAGTCGATCGACTGAGAAAGGCTGATTTGCAACAGCTCCTGTTTCCTCTGGCGAGTCGATCGACTGGAGCAGGGGAGCTTCCCAGTCGATCGACTGGAGTGGAAAATCTGCCAACTTTTGCTCTAAGCACCGATTTTTCCCGAGTTTTCTTCTAATGGCTCTCGACACTGAGACATCTTGATTTGTACCTGAAAGCGCATGAGAATAGGATCAAATGACATCAAATAGTAGTCGGAATCGAACTAAAACTATAGTGAAAACGGGCATTAATGAGTCGAAAACTCGACTCATCAATCTTGTTTGGAAATTGGAATAACAAGACATTTGAACATATTTAGGGATTATTTACGAAAGTAATTAGGTTAGGGTTTTAATTATCGTTATATATGTTTGGCATATGTTTTGCATGCATAGTTTAAAATTTAACCACGTTTCTCTATCGAAAAAATAATACAAACCACGCTTCGAAGTACCATGTTAAAATTTGATATAGTCAAAGAAGCGAATTGATGGAGATTGTGAATATACGGAGTATATTTTAGGAGAAAACATGACTCAATATCATTTTAGAATTACATTAACCACATTCGAAATATATTAATTATTTTCGAGTAGCGCAAATAATTTTAGAGCATGTGCAGCGGTCGCTGACAGAAGAGGTGTTATTGTCACTTTTATTTTAAGTTTATTACTGCGCAACACCTTCTTTCTCACCTACTGAAGCAACATGTGCGAGAGATGTGTAACTCAAAAATAAGCTTAAAATAAAAGTGTCAGTAACACCTCCTCTTCAGCAACCACGACACATATTCCTATACTACAACTTAAAATAAATCTCAACTGAACATCTTGCATAAAACACATGCATGTTCGAGGTTGATTGTTTTGACACTACTTGCATAATAAGTTTTTTTTTTTGGAAACACATTTGCATAATAAGTTGATCACTAGCTTGCTGACGAGATTAGATGAAAATCCCAAACACTAATCTGTAAAATACTTAATTAAGTTCTCTAGATTATCATCAACCACTTGTGGCTTTTAAGTTTGCACATGTAAGAGTATTTGCAATGCAAGAAACAAAAATATCAAGCAAGTGGTAAGCTCCGAGGTTTATTTAAATATTACACTAATAAACATGATTACGACAAATTAACGTTTGCATTGCCATTATTCAATCAAATTCAATAAGGTACGTAAAAAAAGATGATAAATAAATGAACCACCTCTATTTAAAAGCTTGAAGACACTAACGGTTCAATACGAGCTCAAATATATATTTTTCAAAGTTTAAAAATGATCAGATATTTTGGTGGTTTCCTTGAATCCTTATCTTATTCTTAATCATTTTGATCAAGAGTAGGAGAAGCTTTCATTTGTCCGACTAACTTGATTTATTCAACTTTTAAGAAATATACATACGACTAAAATGATAAAAGTACACTTCATTAATTATAAGATTCGAACCGTTATAAGATTACCACGTAATACTTAGACGTTCTTCTTATAATCATACTTTAAATCATGATCGTCTAAATTTAACTATAAATTTTTCTATATTATACTAATGTAATGTAACCATTAGGGTCATATTAATTTCTGCAAACATAAATTATTTTAATCCTAAAATCATGTGTACTTGTGTAGCAGTTGATGTAAGGAGAAGATGTTGCTGTGACTCTCATTTTAAGTGTAGTTTTGATTCGATACTACCCAAAAATAAGCTTGAAATAAAAATAATACCAATATCTTCACAGCAAACGCTACGCATATTCTTAATACAAAAGTTGATATGTTATGGTATCACGAAACAATACATCGACATGTAAGCACTGATCTGCAACATGCTAGGTGGGAGTGGGACGGTGACACAGCCGGGCCCAAATCGGGCATTGCATGCGGAGCTAATTTGTGGACTTGTCTAGTCAATAATATCATTAATTATAATTATGTGTTTGTGTGCACGAGTTCATAATCCAATAAAAAATATATTAAATACGTTTCCAAAAACATATTAATCAAAAGCTACCTACTTTCTTTTATTTGACTAATGCGTTACGAAATATGTTATTGACTTAATTTTTCAATTCAAAGTTTATGCACGTTGCGCTATCCTCTTATTAATATGATTCGATTATCTTCGACCCTACAAGTCAGATCGATACGAAGCATAAGCAATGCATCACCTACATCTCCTTCCCATAATAAAAAGAGGCCAACAGGTCAGTTAGCCACGGTTAGTTATGCGATTTAGGGCATGTCCACTTTGACTGAAACTTAATTGATTTTAAATGATCTTAACTGATCTTAACTTATCTTAATTGATATTAACTTATCTTAACTGATATTAATTTATCTTAACTGATATTAACTGAAACTTATATTGACTAATGAATAGTAATATTATGATGATGGTGAATAGTATGATGACGATGGGATGATAAATAGTAATATTATGATGATGAAGAATAGTAATTTTATGATGATGGTGAATAGTAATATTATGATGATGGTATAATGATGATGATGGTATGATGAATAGTAATATTATGATGATGATGAATAGTAATATTATTATGATGATGAATAGTAATATTATGATGATGGTGATGGTGATGATGATGATGAATAGTAATTTTATGATGGTGAATAGTAATTTTATGATGGTGAATAGTAATTTTATGATGATGAATAGTAATATACTGATGATGATGATGGGGGTGATGATGGTGATGAATAGTAATTTTATGATGATGAATAGTAATTTTATGATGATGAATAGTATGATGGTATGATGATGGTATGATGAATAGTATGATGGTATGATGATGATGATGATGGTATGATGATGAATAGTATGAGGATGGTATGATGATGATGATGGTATGATGATGAATAGTGTGATGGTATGATGATGATGGTGTGATGATGGTGAATAGTATGATGATGATGATGGTATGATGAATAGTATGATGGTATGATGAATAGTATGATGGTATGATGAATAGTATGATGATGATGGTATGATGAATAGTATGATGATGATGATGATGGTATGATGATGAATAGTGTGATGGTATGATGATGATGATGGTATGATGAATAGTATGATGGTATGATGATTGTGAATAGTGTGATGATGATGATGGTATGATGATGATGATGGTATGATGAGTATGATGAATAGTATGATGATGATGGTATGATGATGGTGAATAGTATGATGGTATGATAAATAGTATGGTGGTATGTTAAAAGTAACTTAACTTATCTTAACTGATCTTAACTTATCTTAACTGATATTAACTTATCTTAACTGATCTTAACTTATCTTAACTGATATTAACTTATCTTAACTTACAAGTCAAAAAAACACGTCAAAGTGGACAGGGCCTTAATTGTCATTTGAAAGTTGATAACTGAATGTATCTGAATAGAGGGCGCACATGAGTGGCTCAGTGAAGAGCGCACTCCGCCCAGGTGCCAAGCGCCTAGGTTCAAGATCCTCCAAAATCGAAAAAAAAGAATGTATCTGAATAGTTATAATTAGAATGTGTGATCAACATTGTCCAAGTTAAGAGTTCAAATCTTGATAGGTTCAGTGTGAGTGTCCTTTCGTAGGTAGATAAAGTTAGAGGGATAAAATAAATATAATAATTAGAAAGCAAAAAGATAAAATAAATTGTTTATCTATTTCCTTTGCCAAGTGAGAAAAGGCATGTTATATAATTGTAAGCCAAATGTAGCCCAATATGAGAATGTGGGCCATGATATAGGACTTGGGCCCTAGATAAAAGACCAAACAATAGTCACAATGAAGCTCAGATATACGACGCCGTTTCAATGCAATCTGAATACTGAGGAAGCATACGCCAAACCTGCAGGGTCCGACCCGAAGCAATTCATGCTTGAAAAAAAATCTTCCTCGACGTGTTCACAAACCCCTGACCGAGGACCAAATCCAGATAATTGAAGTTCCGATTGATGATTTTCCAGAGCTTCCTTCTTTGATAGGCGATCCGTGAAATTTATTTAATTTTATTAATTTTTGGTTTTTGTGGTGGGGTGAGATCTGGAGGTGTGAGGAATGTATCAATGGAGGAAGTTCGATTTCTTTGAGGAGAAACTCGCTGGAAAGTGCAGTATTCCTGATGACGTGTCCGGAAATATCACTTGCTGTTCGAGCGGCAGAGGTCGAGTTGTGGTTGGATGCGATGACGGCACTGTCAGCTTGCTTGATCGGGGTCTCAAGTTCAACTACGGATTTCAAGCTCATTCCTCGTCTGTTCACTTCCTCCAGCAGCTCAAGGTTTTATTCTATGGTCTCCTGTACTGTAATGAGCAAAACTATAAATGATTAGCAAATTGGTGTAGATTTTTTTGGATCAATGAGATGGAACTGAAGTTCGTGATAAATGATTTGGTTTGTTATAGTTAGAGGAGGTTACACTTGTAGTGATGATTGTTTTTTTTTTTAAGTTTAACTTTGGAAAATGAGCAAGATTGATACAACGCATCTGACTAATGATTTATGTTCTCTTAGTTAAAATTTGTCCTTGGATGATAGTACCACGAATTTGAGTTTAATCAGTGATGTGATGAGCTACAACTATTAGTTTACGGAGCTATGAACATCTGCATTTCCTGTGTTAATTTGAATGTAAGGCAACTACTGCAATGTGTAGCTATCTTAATCAAGAGGCATCTTTTGCCGCACCAATTATTGTAGTTTGTAATTAGTAAACAAGATTATTATTATACATAAGTCTTCATGTGGATAAGTAGATACGTAGACCTTGGGCTGGCTTGGATTGATGCTCATATTTTTGTATATGTTCATTTTTTTGTGAACAATATCAGAATTTTAGCTACTGAAATCAACACTGGTTGGACATTTTAGTTGTGCGGTCTTAGATGTGGATCATTTTTGGGGTCATCTGAAAATCTTGATTCATGCGATCGTAAAGCAATCGCAGTCGATACACTTTTATGTTTCTTAAGGTTCTCAAACAATCACTGCAACAAGATTTGGTGATGATTAAGTGTTGAAAGGTATCAGTGAACAATATCTAAGCCACTTGAATGACGGACTATGTTTCATAATGATTTCTTTACATTGGTGTTCAGCTGCTTGCTCATATGTGTGTAGTGTGAGCTGGAACTATCACACAGCTAAATTGTAATGGCTTCTTGGCTATGGTAAGTTAGAATGTATACCAGACTGATACAAATCTTTTCATTCTGTTCTTTCTGTAGCAACGTAACTATATAGTAACTGTTGGAGAAGATGAGCAAGTGTCCCCTCAAACATCAGCAACGTGCTTGAAAGTCTTTGACCTCGACAAAATGGAACCAGAGAGCTCTAGCACAACAAGTCCTGATTGCATCCAGATACTCCGGATATTCACTAGTCAGTTCTCTGAAGCAAAGGTCATACATCAATTTGTGATGGTCTTTAATATTTCCTTGATCTTATTTTTGCATGGTTTTTTTTGAAGATTGTCTTTTATTTGCATTAAAGATGTTTATTTGTCATTGGGCTTTGCAGTTATTTATATCTGGAAATAATTTAAAATCTTGGGGACCTGCAGATTACCTCATTCATTGTTTTGGAGGAAGCTCCACCAATATTACTAATTACTATTGGCTTAGACAATGGCTGCATTTACTGCATCAAAGGGGATATCGCAAGAGAACGCATAACTCGTTTCAAACTACAAATCGATGATCCGAATAAATCTCCCATAACGGGTTTGGGATTTCGAATGGAAGGTCAAGCCCTGCTACTATTCGCTGTTTCTCCAAATTCAGTGAGCCTGTTCAATTTCCAAAGTCAGCCCCCCAGGCTGCAAAGTCTTGATCAGATTGGAACTACTGTTAACAGTGTCACAATGAGTGACCGCTCAGTATGTCACCTTCTCATCTGTCTATTTGTTTTTAGTTTTTACTTCTACTGCTTTTTGAGAGTTCTCATCTCATGTCTTTGAAAATGTCAGGAGTTAATTATTGGACGCCCTGAAGCTGTTTATTTCTATGAGGTCGATGGACGTGGTCCCTGTTGGGCTTTTGAAGGAGAAAAAAGATTCGTAGGGTGGTTTCGCGGGTACCTTTTATGTGTCATCGCTGATCAAAGAAACGGAAAAAATACGTTCAACATTTATGACCTGAAGAATAGATTGATCGCACATAGCTTGGTAGTCAAAGAGGTTTCGCACATGCTTTGTGAATGGGGCAACATTATTCTTATAATGGCCGACAAATCAGCGTTGTGTATTGGGGAAAAGGATATGGAAAGCAAGCTAGATATGCTCTTCAAAAAGAATTTATATAGTGTTGCTATTAATCTGGTCCAAAGTCAGCATGCTGATGCTGCTGCAACCTCAGAGGTTCTCAGAAAGTACGGGGACCACTTGTATAGCAAACAAGAATATGACGAAGCCATGTCACAGTATATACTTGCCATTGGTCATCTTGAGCCTTCGTATGTGATACAGAAGTTTCTTGATTCACAAAGGATTCATAACTTAACGAATTATTTGGAAAAACTACACGAAAAAGGGCTTGCTTCGAAAGATCACACTACACTATTGCTAAATTGCTACACCAAGTTGAAAGATATCGAAAAGTTAAATGAGTTTATCAAAAGTGAGGATGGTGTTGGGGAGCACAAGTTTGATATCGAAACTGCAATCAGAGTCTGTCGTGCAGCGAATTACCATGAACATGCAATGTATGTTGCTAAGAAGGCTGGGCGACATGAGTGGTACTTAAAGATTTTACTTGAAGACCTTGGCAGCTATGATGAAGCCTTGCAGTATATCTCGAGTTTGGAACCAAGTCAATCTGGTGTCACTGTGAAAGAGTATGGCAAGATACTCGTAGAGCACAAGCCTACAGAAACAATTGAGATACTCATAAGGCTCTGTACAGAGGAAGGAGATTCATCTAAGAAAGGAGTTTCAAATGGTGCAGACATTCAAATGTTACCATCACCTGTCGACTTCCTTAACATCTTCGTCCACCATCCACGACCACTTATGGTATTTCTTGAGAAATACACCGACAAGGTGAAAAACTCATCTGCTGAAGTTGAAATTAACAACACCCTCTTGGAGTTGTATTTATCAAATGATTTGAACTTCCCTTCGTTATCACAATTAAGTATTAGTGACGGAGTTAGGGGGAGTAAACCATCAGGAGCACTTTTGCCATCCAAGGCACAGTCAAATGGGAAGCTAATAGCTAACGGGGAAATTTCAGCAAAGAGCAAGGATAGGGAGGAACGGTTTCAGAAGGGTCTTCGCCTCCTGAAAAGTGCATGGCCATCTGATCAAGAGAACCCACAGTATGACGTTGATCTGGCCATAATTCTTTGCGAGATGAATAACTTCAAGGAAGGGCTATTATATCTTTATGAGAAACTGAAACTTTACAAGGAGGTGATTGCATGCTACATGCAGGCTCATGATCATGAGGGATTGATTGCTTGCTGCAAGAAGTTAGGAGACTCGGTTAAGGGCGGTGACCCAACCCTCTGGGCAGATTTGCTAAAATATTTCGGTGAACTGGGAGAAGATTGCACCAAAGAAGTGAAGGAAGTCTTGACATATATCGAAAGGGATGACATCTTGCCTCCTATAGTTGTTATTCAGACACTATCAAAAAATCCATGCCTCACGCTCTCTGTGATCAAGGACTACATTGCCCGAAAACTTGAACAAGAATCAAAGCTGATTGAAGATGACAGGAGATCCATCGAGAAGTATCAGGTTAGCATTTCTTGGAAAATTCTGTATGGACTTATGATTAATTTTTACTAGCGCTCAACATAAAACTTATATTTTAAATCGTTATGTTATATGTGTAAGGATTGAGGGTTATGTTTGCAAATGCATTTTTTTTTGAGTTAGTAAGCCCCAAAAAATGCGGTGTATTTAGCGATATTTCTTTTTATTGTACAAAGCTGTTCAGCAAACGTTTTGATGTGGGCATAAGTACGTTACTGGCAACCTGAAAAATAACCATGCACTATTTAAAGTCTGACAAATATGTTTATTCCCTTGACAGGAAGAAACGGCCACAATGAGAAAAGAGATCCAAGATCTTAGAACAAATGCTAGAATCTTCCAACTGAGCAAGTGCACTGCCTGCACATTCACCCTCGATTTACCAGCAGTCCACTTCATGTGCATGCACTCATTCCACCAGCGCTGCCTTGGAGACAATGAGAAAGAATGCCCTGAATGTGCTCCCGAGTACCGTTCTGTTCTTGAAATGAAACGCACCCTAGAACAGAATGCAAATGACCAAGACCGTTTTTTCCAACAAGTAAAAAACTCAAAAGACGGATTCTCAGTCATAGCTGAGTATTTTGGTAAAGGTATCATCAGCAAAACTAGCCCTGCACAGGACAACAACGACGCTGCTACTTCCAGCACTCTCTTCTAGTTGCAGCATAAACACGTCTAAAACATCTTCTGTTTCGATCCTCATGTTATATTTCAATTTGGCTACCTAGGTTACAGCAGAGTGTTCCAGCATCTTTGTGGGCTATTGTGTGATTAAACTCTGAGAGAGTGTGTTTGAGGAATTTTCTTTGATCAACAGTAATATACTCACATTATTGAGTTCCTTATGTGTAAAATCTGAGAAGACAAAGTGCACCTCTTATAAAATTTTGTTTTAATGTATCATTAAATTTTTGTTGTTGTTGTTTGAAAATACTGCTACTACAAATTAATTAGACTGAAATACTGTGCAATAAATGAAACTATTTATTTAACATAATGATTAATCTAAATTTATTTGATTGGATTTTGATCTGATTTTCTAGGGTTTGATTGGCGAGCTTAGAAGTTGGAAGATGAGTAAAGAACGTCGGCTTGAGCCTCTAGATTTCTTTATCTGGACCGTTGAGGTATGACCATTCCAATCCAATCGTGTTTTGTTCTTGTCCAGAAAAATTGGAATTTTATGCATCTGGAAGTGGTTTTTTGAGAATAAATGTTAACATGTGATCATTCAAGTTCCAGTAATTTGGCTGTTGATGCTTATCTCTTATATCGACAGTTTCTGTTTGTTTATTCTGTGAAGAAAAAGAGTATGTATTCTTTGTTTTACTGTGCTGTATGTGATGCTTCATGCTTCTTCTGTTTGGTGAAATTGTGATGATTAGTTATAATGTCAGGCGCGTTTCATTCGACTTTGTTACTTAAGGTAGGTGTCAATGCGGTGTGTAAGACTTCCTATAAAAAAATACGTATAACATTGGAGTTTCTTTTAGGAGGCTGTTAGACTGGTAGCATGTTGATAGAATTTTTTTTATTTTCATAGGAATTAGGATTTGCATTTATTCATAAGAAACAGGAGAGTAACACATTCATTTATTTATCTATTGATATATGTTTATTTATTGTATGAATAGGATGTTGGCTTGTGGCTGGAATTAATAAATTTAGGCAGCTACCGTCAGTTTTTCGAAGAAAATGGAGTGAACGGAGAATATTTAGAGGGGATGCTGTCCTTGTCCACGTTCACACATCAGCAAAATTGGGCATTTATTAGGAGATGCGACATGAAGCCTCAAGACTTGTTCACCTTCTGTACATCACTACAGCATATCAAGGGTTAGATTCTTTTAAAACTTTGCCTCATATAAATTGTAGTAGGTCTAATTTATCACGATACCCTTCTCTAGCACCGGGATAGAATGCAGGTATTGTGTTTTTAATATTTATTGTGGGCAAAATGAAGTCTAAATTTGCATCTCAAGAACCCGACAGTAAGCATATGGAAGAATGTTTCCCATTTATGTTAGTCATTCCAAGATATATTCTAGTTTGCTTCCTTGATTTTTTTTGTCTTCTGTCTCATTCCAGAGCATTGCCTGAAAGGCTATCAGAGACGTCCTTGGTGGGCCTTTCCTTGCCTCTTTGCTAAGCGCAACAGACAGTCTCGGATTGGCTCCTTGAAGCTACAGGGAGATGATAGATCTGTATTCGAAAATACATACGATAATGTGATCTTGTAGTAGAGTAGTTACTAAATTACGAACTGTCAATTGGAAATTCAATAAAATAGGTGGTACCTGGTTGAGGATTGAACACCAGTGTAGTAGCTTTTTTGTGTGTGAAGAAAGATGTACAAAGAAGCAAAACAATCTAGTGCAGCAAAATAAAACCCTGCTGAACTAGGACACTCCTAAATTAAGTCCAACAAAGAGGATCACATAGTGTACTATAAGGTTTGACACCAATCTCTATCTTCTAACCCAATTTATGTATTGTCAATGGCGGCTATCTTCATCTTTAAAAACCAAACAACTCTTCTAACTGCCCTTTCAATAGACGGAGCTTCACTATTGAATATTTTTCCATTCCTGGCCCTCCAAACTTCGTAGGCAGCCATAGAGATTGCAGAGGGGCCAGCATTCTGGTTCTCAAGGCTTGTTGATTCAAGCTATTAAACCAGGGAATCAAAAGGTGCCAGGAATTGGGAGCCCTGTACACCTGAAGGAAAAGAAAAATCGTCTCAAGGATCCTTTTCGCAAAATAACACTAAAAAAAGAGGTGGTTCGTCGTGCCAAGCCTCTACAAAGATTAGTATCCACCGTCAGCCCCATAGTATGCATCCTATCCTTTGTAAGGAGTCTGTTTTTAGCCAGCAACCAAAGATAAAACGAGCTTCTTGGAGAGTTGAATCTATACCAAACCAATTTATGCCAATCAACCTTTTCGGAATGCTCCCTTACAGTGTCGTAGGTGTCTTAGACTGAAAACTCGGTCTCATTCCCTTTCCAATAGAGCATGCCCTGGTGCACAGAGACACAAATGGAACTCAGTAGCTTGGAAGCTTCCAACTCCTTGATCACCCAAGAAGTTTTACTGACCGAGTCGACGTCCCACCAGTCACGCCCTTGGGTCCAATACGCTCTAATCCAGGAGTGCCAAACATTGTCTCCTACATTTGAGTACTTCCAGAAATGGTTCAACCTCATAGCGTCATTTAAGATGGAGAAATCCCTTAGCCCCAACCCCCTTCTTTCTTGTTCTTGCAGACCTCCTTCCAGCTAACAAGAAAGCTGCATTTACCTCCAGCAACATTCCCTCTCCACAAGAATCTAGCACACAAAGAGTAAACCACTTGCAGAACTTTGCTAGGGAGAGAAATCATTCTAGCCCAATAGTAGAATGTCGCGTGAAGGACAGACCGAATAAGGAGACGCCTACCCGCCCTCGAAAGAAAGCGATTGCTCCAAGCATTGATCTTACTAGTAATCCTGTTGATGAGATTGTTGACGTCTGCAGAACTGATTTTTTTAGAGCTTAGGGGAATGCCAAGGTATCTCACCGGAAGCTTAGCAACAGAAGTGCCTAGCACTTCTTCTACCCACATAGTTTTGCTAGTCGGCATACCTGCTGTGAAGACCTGGCTTTTCTCCAGGTTAATAGCGAGGCCCGAGGCGCGAAGAAATTGCTCGACCACTTCCTTAATGGCTAAGATGGAAGAGCATCTACCACTAGAGAACAGAATATGATCATCGGCAAATAGTATATGTTTTAATCCGATCCTATGACACTTGGGATGATGGTAGAAATCGACACTTTTGTCAAGCCTAGTTAAGAGGCCAGACAAGTATTCCATAACTATAGTGAAGAGAAAGGGAGAAAGTGTAGTAGCTTTTTCTAACAGAGAAACATGAAGAAGAAGAAAAATCCAGTTTATCTTTCTTTTGTTGCCCTAGCTAGCTTTGTGTTTGAGCTTTATAATTGTGGCATTTTGTGTTTTAAGTTTTAAAATTGTTCTATTTTTTACACGATACATTTTCCAATCGGTAAAGTTTAGAAACACTTACGTGTCAGCTTCATATGTTCACGGAAGCGTTTTTCAAAAGAAAAAGATCAAATATTGACGATACCAGTATTGTGAAAAATTGGATAAATTGGAAATCCAAACTCAAAATAAAATTAAACGCACGTCCGTTTATATGAGACTATTATGCATACGATTCGCATCAATCGACACCATTATTTTAAATCAGTTTTAAAGTTAATAAATTATTATATTAATATAAGTTAAATTAAATTCAATTAAACTAAATTTCAAACTGAATCGGACGGCCTAAATATAGTTGTTATAACTTGAATAAATAAATTATTGAATTTGATGAAAATGGGTCCCATTAACGGGTCAATCAGTCAATGACAAGAGGAAAGTGAATCAGCAAAAGAAAACCAAACCAAGAAAAATAAGAAGAAGAAGAAGAAAGATCATCTCATTCTCATCATCAACATCCTCCGCTTCAACTTCCGACTCCCAAATCTCTCTCTCTTTCTCACTCAAATGCACAACAGCATCTTCAATCTTCACTCTCGCGCACCGGTAAATTCTGACCCCCTTTTGTTGTTTTTTTTGTATACTCGTTACTGTTTTTATTTTCCCGAGAAAATGAGTCAATAATTTGTGGATCAATCGGATTTAGGGATTGGGGGTATTCATTTGGGGTTTCATTATTTGTCATAAAGATGTAATCTTTAATGGTTTTGTGAATATGTTTAATTTGATTTTGATCTGGGTGGTGGTGGCTTTCTAGGGTTTGATTGCCAGCTTAAATTTGGAAGATGAGTAAAGAGGGTCCGCCTGAGCCTCTGGATTTTTTTATCTGGACTGTTGAGGTATGAGTTATGAATATTCTATTCGTCAATTTGCTGTTTTGTTGTTGTCTGGAAAATTGGAATTTTGTGCTTCATTTCGCAATATAGTTAATTGTGCATCTGGAAAATGGTTTGAGAATTTGTGTAATTTGGTTATGGTTTTCCAATTGCTGTTTTAGTTGATGCTTATTGTCCCTTTGTTGATAGTTTCTGTATGTTTATTCTGTGAAAAAAAAATATGTATTATTTTTTGTTATACCCATATGTGCCATTTCTTCGGTTGGGTCAGATTGTGCTGCACTGCAGAATGAGACACTAAGGCCCTGTCCACATTGACTTATTTTTTTGACTTGTAAGTTAAGTTAAGTTAATATCAATTAAGATAAGTTAAGATCAGTTAAGATAAGTTAATATCAGTTAAGATAAGTTAAGATCAGTTAAGATAAGTTAAGTTACTTTTAACATACCATCATACTATTTATCATACCATCATACTATTCACCATCATCATATCATCATCATCATACTATTCATCATCATCATCATACCATCATCATCATCATACCATCACACTATTCATCATCATACCATCATCATCATACTATTCATCATACCATCATCATCATCATACTATTCACCATCATCATCATCATACTATTCATCATTCCATCATCATCATCATCATACTATTCATCATACCATCATCATCATACTATTCACCATCATCATACCATCATACTATTCATCACACCATCATCATTATCACACCATCACCATCATCATACTATTCATCATACCATCATCATACTATTCATATCATCATCATCATACCATCACACTATTCATCATACCATCATCATCATAAAATTACTATTTATCATCATAAAATTACTATTCATCACCATCATCACCCCCATCATCATCATCAGTATATTACTATTCATCATAAAATTACTATTCATCATCATAAAATTACTATTCATCACCATCATCACCCCCACCATCATCATCAGTATATTACTATTCATCATAAAATTACTATTCATCATCATAAAATTACTATTCATCATCATAAAATTACTATTCATCATCATCATAAAATTACTATTTATCACCATCATCACCCCATCATCATCATCAGTATATTACTATTCATCATCATAAAATTACTATTCACCATCATCATAAAAGTACTATTCATCATACCATCATCATAATATTACTATTCATCATCATAATATTACTATTCATCATCATAAAATTACTATTCATCATCATCATAATATTACTATTCATCATACCATTATCATCATACTATTCACCATCATCATAATATTACTATTTATCATTATCATAAATATTACTATTCATCATCATCATAATATTACTATTCATCATACCATCATCATCATACTATTCGCCATCATCATAATATTACTATTTATCATTATCATAAATATTACTATTCATCATCATCATAATATTACTATTCATCATACAATATAAGTTTCAGTTAAGTTAAGATAAGTTAATATCAGTTAAGATAAGTTAATATCAGTTAAGATAAGTTAAGATCAGTCACTATAAGTTAAGATCAGTTAAGATAAGATAAGACACTATAAGTTTCAGTCAAAGTGGACTAAGTGTTGAAATTGTGAAAATTAGCAATATTGTCACGCCGGTTTCATCTGAACCAGTGGTTCACATGGTTATGTTAGTGTAAAGTTGGAAAAAGTGTAAATCTGCCTAAAATAACAGGAGATCTAGAGTTCTTTTTAGAGGCTGTGGATCGCTGATGGACTGTTAGCGTGTTCGTAGTATATATTTTACTGAAAATTTCTGGTCTCAGTCTTGATGACCTTAATAATATACACATTAATTTTATTCATCTATCTTTATTGTATGAATAGGATGTTGGTTTGTGGCTGGAAAAAATAAATTTAGGCAACTACCGCCAGGTTTTCGAAGAAAATGGAGTCAATGGAGAATATTTAGAGGGGTTGTCAATGTTCACAACTGAGCAAATTCTACGATTTATTAGAAGATGCCACATGAAGTGGGGAGACTTCATCACCCTCTGTAAAGAACTAAGGCGAATCAAGGGTTAGATTCTCTGTAAATTCTTATAAAAGTTTGGCAGTTAGTCTAATTTATCGAATGGAAGAATGATTCCGACTTATGTTAGTCATTAGTCTCTCCCAAATCAACATATATTATCTCCTTGAGAATTATATTCTTGGTTAATTTCTTGATTGTTTTTACAGTGGCTTGCCTGAAAGGCGATCAGAGAGTGAGGCGACCTTGGTGGGCTCCTCCTTGCCTCTTTGTTAAGGCAGCAAAGCGCAACAGACAGTCTCGAATCGTCTCCTTGAAGCTCGAGCCATGATTGTAGTTTCCTGCTGAGATCTGTTTCTTAAATTCAGTCAGCGAAGGAACAAATATAAATAGGGAATGACTTTATCCTCATATGCGTGCTACCTTTTATCATTTTGGTTCTTTTCTCTAGAACACATTTAAAGATGTATATCTCTGTAGCTATATAAAAAAAAAAATCATGTATCTTGTTTTTCATTATAGACTGTTGAAGAGTTCATTTCTTCCATGAAATAAAACTATCTTCTACGACTGACTTTTTTTTTTCTGCCTCAGCAATGTATATTTTACTATGTAGTATCAAATTCATATCTTTTACATCACGGATTTTCATTTATCATATTAGATATGTACATTAATACACATGATACTGAGAACCACAAGATACTTTTGGTGAAATAATAATAGCCACAATCTTGCTAAGAAAATCTGCAATGGGAATCCAGAGCCTGAAATAGAGACCAATAGTCTGGTGCTCACTTGATGAGATCCTCATCTGCTCATCCTCTAGTTTGACTATAAAATACTGCTGCTTTATACCATATCTGAATAAGCACATCAGCAATTGGAACTCTAATCATTTTCAGCAAGTTCATCATATACAAGCTCAGATGGCTACTTCTGCTATCCAACAGTCAGCTTTTGCTGGGCAGACTGCCTTGAAGCAGAAAAATGAGCTTGTTCGCAAGGTTGGCAGCTCTGGTGGGCGAATTACCATGAGACGCACGGTGAAGAGCGCCCCTCAAAGCATTTGGTAAGATATAAGATCTGCTTAAAGTAATTGGTGTGAGATGATCTTGTGAATGTGTAATTAGATTACTGATGTTGGTTGCATTTGGAACAGGTACGGGGAGGATCGGCCAAAGTACTTGGGTCCATTCTCTGAGCAGACTCCATCATACTTGACTGGAGAGTTCCCCGGTGATTATGGATGGGACACTGCTGGGCTATCAGCAGACCCTGAGACTTTTGCCAAGAACCGGGAGCTCGAGGTGATCCACAGCAGATGGGCCATGCTTGGTGCCTTGGGTTGTATCTTCCCTGAAGTCTTATCTAAGAATGGTGTTAAGTTTGGCGAAGCTGTCTGGTTCAAGGCAGGAGCTCAGATCTTCTCCGAGGGCGGACTTGATTATCTAGGAAACCCCAACCTTGTTCACGCACAGAGTATTCTTGCTATTTGGGCAACTCAGGTTGTTCTCATGGGACTGATTGAAGGTTACAGAGTCGGCGGAGGCCCCCTTGGCGAAGGATTGGACAAGGTCTACCCAGGAGGAGCCTTCGACCCTCTTGGATTGGCTGATGACCCTGAAGCTTTTGCTGAACTGAAAGTGAAGGAAATCAAGAATGGAAGACTGGCCATGTTCTCTATGTTTGGATTCTTTGTCCAAGCTATTGTCACCGGGAAGGGACCAATTGAAAACCTCTTTGACCATATCGCTGATCCCGTTGCCAACAATGCCTGGGCTTATGCCACCAACTTTGTTCCCGGAAAGTAAGCAACTTTATTACCAGTGACAGTACTGATGAATGTATAAATCTCAATATTTTACCAACAAATTGTTATTCTCGAAAGACTCCCATATCAGTGCTGCTCAGGGCACCAATCATTGTAACCCGGCTGGATCTTGACATAATGTTTGTGAACAATCTAGCAAGCACCTTACCAATAGTCCATGCATGAACAAGTGCCTCCCTTGAAATGGTGAAATCGACTATTGTCCCTCACAATGATTTCACGGTCATATATTTCTGACAGAAGCTTAATAACAGCATGGCAATCGTTACAAACCCTTAGATTCTTAATAACACGGATAGGACCTGATTTGACATTAATGAGACCATAAGCTATAGCTAATCTCTCACTATGGGTTCCAAGTTCATTTTCCTTCTCCTTCTCTCCCTCAATACACAACAGAACCTGGCTTGTGTCTGGAGTGTGACCTTTGCATTTCAAATTCTCCCTCATCTCAGCCAACTTAACATATATCTCATTTGTTTCAGGGTGTGCCTTATCACCCACGATAAACTCATTAAGCCGGCCGTTGTGCTCTATTGAACTGGATCCTGGATCTTTTCTAATACCGTGTTGTTTCATCAATTCCCTTATGTGTGAAACTTTGTCCCACCGTTTAGCAGCAGCGTAAATGTTAGACAGAAGAACATAACACCCGACAGCATATGGAGCCACCTCAATCAGGTGCTCAGCTGCATATTCAGCAGAATCTATATCCCCATGATTGCGAGCAGCACCAAGTAAACTCATCCATATAACTTTATTTGGTTTCATGGGCATGATCTCTATGACCCTCCTCGCCTCTCTAATCTGCCCAGCTCGGCATAACACATCCACCAAACAGCCATAGTGTTCTACAGTTGGTGTTATCTTATATTCTTTAGTCATTAGGTCAAAGTAATGACGACCATCACTAACCAAACCAGCATGGCTGCAAGCATTCAAAATCCCAATAAAAGTTATGGCATTAGGCTTCAAACCAATCTTGATCATTTCAGAAAAGAAACCAAATGCCTCAGTTGCCATACCATGCAAACCTAATCCAACAATGACAGCAGTCCAGTGCCCTAACTTCTTCCTAGCTATTTGTTTGAAAACTCCTAAAGCACACCGGATACTCCCACATTTGGAATACATATCAATAAGCGAGGTACCTAACACACCATCCAACTCGAAATTTCTTTTAGTCAAATACGAGTGTATACATCCTCCGATGCTGAGAACAGCTAGTCCTGAAACAGCTGAAAGTGCGCTGACCAGTGTCACTTGATTCGGAGTAAGACTCGATTTCAACATCTCTTTAAAATACTTAACAGCCTCCATGAACTGTTCATTAGAAACATACCCGGAGATGATCGAGTTCCAAGTGATCAGATTCCTATCTGGCATTCGATTAAACAACTCCTCCGCTAATTCAACTTCCCCAACCTTCATATACCCATTTATCATGGCATTCCAAGAAACCAAATTTCTCTCAGGCATTCTATCAAATACGTCCCTTGCAGCTTTCACATTCCCGCTTTTGGATAAACCATCAACCAAAACAGTCCAGGAAAACAAGTCCCTCTCAGGCATTTGATCAAACAGCTTCAAAGCAACCTCAATCTCACCACACCTGCAGTACCCATCTATCAGCGAATTCCACGAAACCAAATCCTTCACATCCATCTGATCAAACACACTTCTCGCCAACACAATCTCCCCACATTTGGCGTACATATTAACCAAACTACTCAACACATACATGTCACAACTAAACCCTAATTTCACCCCCAGCCCATGAATCTGCTTCCCCTCTCGAATCGCATTCAATTTCGCACAACCCTTGATGGCAGAAGGGAGCGTGAAATTGTCAGGCGCGTTATCGTCAAGAATCATATCACGAAAGAAACATAGCGCATCATTGGAACGTTGATTGTGGACATAGCATTTGATGATCAAATTCCAGGCAACCACAGTGGGATTCGGAATCTGAGCGAAAAAGGACTCGGCGTAACACAAATGGTTGATGTTGGGGTCTGTGTAGAGCGATAAGAGCTTGATGTAGACCATGTGGTGAGTTAAGACGTCGGCTTTGAGGGAGAAGGCGTGTAATTGTTTGGTATGGTTGAAGGTCTTGGCTTTTTGGAGAGTGGAAAGTGGAATTTTTTGTGGAAGATGTCGATGGATGGGATTCAAAGATGAAAGCTTTACCGTCTGGTTCACTGAAAATAAGCTTCCCTCCATGACCGTTTGACAACCGCTGTTGAAATGATACAAGAAGAACTGCTGGTTAATAGGGCCTTGGCACTACAAAACGGCGTAATTTAACCAGGTTGCTTGATAACGGATCACTCGGCCCATCAAACATTTAACTAGGGGTTGGCAAAGGCCTGGCCGGATAAGCCCTAGTCTTATCGGGCCAAGTCAAGTAAAGTATTTTGGTGAACCTTAGAGCATATGCAGCGGTGCATCCTCGCGGAGGATTTGAGGTCGATCTCGGATGACTTCCTTGTGCAGCGAGGAATGCTTGGTGAGATCGCGATCTTGGGGAGGATTTTTGGTCGAGATCGATCTCCCAGAAATTCTCCGCGAGATCGGCTGGGAGATCGTCCTCCGCGAGTAAACCTCGCGCGTGACTCGCGTGAAATTAAAAACTCATTGTACAAAATCGAGTAAATTGAAGACTCAAACTCATTTGCGAGCAATTCGACATCAATGGAACATTTAGAAAACAGCCGATCGAAAAATCGATGACTAAACTGCCATCCGAGCGGCCAGCCGAGCGGCTGAGAGAAGCCATCCGAGCGGGTGCACGAGCGGCCATCCGAGCGGGTGCACGAGCGGCCATCCGATCGGCTGCTTGTGCTTTGCTTGCTCGGAGGTGCGATCGGTTGCCCTGGCGTTTTGCTCGGGCATGCGGTCGTTTGCTTGTTCGGAGGTGCGATCGGTTAGTATGATCTTCAAAAAAAAACTCAACGGTCTGATTTTCAACAACAGCTACATTTCACAAACGGCTACATTTCACCAACGGCTCAAAAATAATTGCCTATAAAGACATCATACAATCCAACAATAATTCACATCAAAAATTCTTACACCAATATTTCTTTCTCATTTCTCTCTTAACATGTCTACCCATTGGTGTATGTCCGAAGATGTGCAACTTTGCATATCTTATTGTCGTCAATCGCTTGATCCAATTAGCGGCGCGAAACAAAAAGTCGATAAGTTGTGGGAAAAAGTTGACACCGATTTCCATTCAAATTGGGGGCTGGGAGAGGATGAAATAATGACGACCGATTTTCGGTCTAAAACTGCTCTTCAATCACGTTTCGCTAAGCTCAAGGTAAATTTGGTTTATTGGGCCTCTTGTATTGCGTATGCTAAAAGAAATCAGGAATCGGGATGTAATTTGCAAGATGAGGTAAATTATTCGCGTAATTTGTTATATGCAATTTTTACTTTACAATATATTGATTATGATTTTAAATTTGTAATATTTAATTGATAGATAAGGAAAGCACAAGTACGCTATGTGGGCAAAAATAAGAAAACATTCATACATTTTGCTTGTTGGGAAGCAGTAAAACATCATCCAACATTTACAATTATTGAAGCAAGTTCCCCCCATCTTACACATATCAAGCAAGTCCGGAAGTCGAAGAAGTGCATACACTTGACGTACCTCCAACTCCGTCCTTTGAAGTCCCGGAATATTGTACACCCGAAAGCGATCCTGGAAGTTCCACGAGTCCGATTAGGCCGCCTGGAGTGAAAGCGGCCAAGGAAGCTAGAAGAAAAGGCAAGAAAGTAGCAAATCCTGCCTCAACTGCAGCTATGATGACCATTGCAGAAAATCAAAGGGAATTTTTAGAGTTGAGCAAAAAGCAAATGGAGAATGACTTCGAATTGCAAAAATAGGCTTTAAAACAAGCAAAAATGGAGGAAGAAACAAAGATCATGCAAATGAATACAGATGTGATGACTCCAAAGTCCAAAAAATATTTTTCGAAGAGGAAGGCTGCCATCCTTCAACAGTACGAGGAAGACGAACCGAACAATGACCAAGATGCTCCTAGAGATAATTCAGACTGTTACCGTCCTAGCTTTTAGTTCATGTATTTTTCAATTCCTTAATATGTTATTTCCATTCAGTTCATGTATTTTGCATTAATGTTATTTCCATTGATTTTATGAAACACCAATTCCTTTCAAAAAGGCATAGTAACTTGAAAATACATCACACAAATTGAAATACAACACACAAATTGAAATACAATACACGAATTGAAATGCAACACATAAATTCAAATACAACACACATATTCAAATACAACCTCAAACTTAAACATAGTTCATAATTGTTCACCGGTTTCCATAAACAAATTATGCTTCACGAGATCATTTTGCAACTGCGTGTGGAGATATGCAGATTGAAGAGTTGTCAATCGATTACCAAATGCTTCTGACTGTTGGGCTCTTCCAACTGGATCATGAAGAAGTCGATTACCATTCTGATCTGTCGGGCCATCATATACTGTGAAAGCACTACGAGGATTATGTGGATCTTCCTCATCAACTTCCACAAATTCATCGTCTATGAATTCTTCCTCAACAATCATGTTATGCATTATGATGCAAGCCAACATAATTGTTTTCAAAACACTTTTTCTATGACACATACCTGCATGTCGGACTATAGCCCAACGAGATTGCAAGATCCCAAAGCACCTCTCGACATCTTTGCGGTACGACTCTTGTTTCGTTGCAAATAATTTCTCAGGATCACCTTGTGGATTCGAAATTGTCTTCACGAAGGAGGAGTACTTTGGATAGATCCCATCAGCTAAATAATATCCGACGTCGTATGTGTTCCCGTTAACTTTGTATGTCACTTGAGGGCTGATTCCGGTGAGGAGCGGATCAAAAATGTCTGATTGATGTAAAACATTGATATCGTTTTGTGCTCCGGGTACACCAATGAAACTATGCCATATCCATGTGTCGTACGATGCTACTGCCTCCAAAATAATGGTTGGGCGACCTTTACGACCCGAGTACGCCCCTTGCCAAGATGTTGGGCAGTTCTTCCACTCCCAGTGCATACAATCGATGCTTCCAATCATACCAGGGAATCCTCGTTGCTCTGCTCTTTGTAACAATCGACTCAGGTCAGCTGCATTTGGAGAGCGTAGATAACGGTCTTTGTAATGTTCAACTACTTGAGCACACCACTTCTTCAAGCACTCTAGGGTGGTTGATTCGCCCATCCGTGTGATCTCGGCACACTGATCCGCACATGAACCATATGCTAACATCCGTATAGCGGCGGTCATCTTCTGCTCTGGTAGGAGACCAAGTACTCCAGCCGCATCACGACGCTGATGCCAATATTCATCATGATTGCAAAGCTTGGTCATGATACGATTAAATAGATTGCTACTCATTCGGTACCTTCGTCGGAAGTCGACTTCGGAGAAAATTGGACGTTCGACGAAGTAGTCTTCCAACAGATTCTGCCCCCTCGATTCCCTTTGCCTTTGTCGATTTGGTTGGCGACTGCTTGACGCATCATCTTCGTCACATGCCGCTGAAAGAACAACAGCATCCATAACGAACGAGTTAGCCGTCGCCATCATTTGTCTCCTTCTTTGCCGGTACTTCAAAAAACCCTCATTGAAAATGAAAGAATTCATGATACGAATGAGCAACAATGGCTGGGAAATTGAGATGAGTGAAGGAAGTTTGGGTGTGATTCAATGAGAGATGCAAAACCTTGTTTTTATAGACCAGGAGCCAATTTTTTGAATTTCAAAAAATTTCAAAAAATAATAATTTTTTATTCAGGAATAGTAGTAGGAAGATCTCCGCAGGATTGCATTGCTGCACAAAATATGCAGAAATGCTGTTACTGTTCACTGAATAGTAGTAGGAAGATCTCCGTGAGGAAGTTCTCAAGGAGATAATAAGCTCCAACGGGTGCGGATGCTCTTAGTCCCTAGTCCTTTATACATCCAGGTCGGGTCGGGTCGGGCCGGATAATGAGAAAATTAATCAGTCCTAAAATCATTATCAGTTCTTCGTTTCATAGGGCTTTTCAAGTTAGGGTCGGGCTCGACTAATTTCAACCATAAATGAATGACTAAATAATCGACAAATAATTCGTTAAACGCACATAATACTAGTTTGGACGTGTGAGATTTAATAGATGTGAAAAAATACATTCGTTTTAAGTTAAGAACGTCCTTAAATTAATAAATATAAAATTTTAAATCGGACTCGTATTTTGAACCGGACCGAATAATCAAAACCTTAGCCCGACCATAAACTCTTCGGATCGGACCATAATAGAGTTTGTATAGGACTAGGGCTGGGCTCAAGATATGACCGAACTTGGGGCCCTTTTTCTTGGAAACTTAGACAACTTATAGCGATGTTTGTCCCGCATGTCACTACCTAGGGCTTATTTCGACCGGGCGCCTAAATGCCGACCCTACATTTAACGACTTTCGTCTGGCAACAACTACATAGATTAAAGCAACGTGCCTTTTATATGTAATCAGATCTGCTCAATCAATCACCGACAACTTGCCTGAAACATCTGTCAATGCAGTTGCATAGTTTCATAAGTATTTTTGAATTTCCTTGACCATGAACAACACTCATAAGTCATAACTGACTGATAAGAGGCAAGTGCTACCAGTCTACAATCTAAGGCCTTACTATATAAATTAACCTAATGTCCAAGCCAAGGAGCAACTGATAATCTCAGGTGCATTTACAATACTAATTCTATTTTTTTTTTGTGATGCAATACTAATTCTAATTTTAACAAGCAAATTCCAAACCGTTTTTTGAAAACCAATGTGAATGATTAGCTAATATTCCCTCCCACCTAATGATAATTTCATTTTAGATTCCACAAGGACCATTTGCCACAAACATACAAATTATGACACCTGTCACAGTGGAACAAGCTATATCTGTGTCCATTCGTAGCCCATCAAACTTTTTAATTATGATGCAGAATAATATGATAGACAATAAATAGAGCCATCAAAAATTACATACCCGGAGTGAGCAGGGGTTATTGTCTCGTTTGCTCCTTTTTAAAATTCAAATAATTCGTTTGCCCCCTTTCAAACTCAAATAATCGGATTGTTCTTTTTTTATATTCTCGGTTTATAATAAACCGGTAATAAACCGATCGATCGAAATTAGCCGAAACCGAGGGGGTCCGAGCTAACATTCGGAAGCTCATAGAGGCGTCATCCGGTGTCCGTTTAAGATGTTCTTTATATGGTTAGAAAGCTAATTGAATGTTCTATAACTTTCATGTTTACTCGAAAATGAAATTCAAAGGTTAAGCTGAAAAAATAGTGACCAAAGATGGATGATCGATCAAAATTTGTCGAAACCGAAAGGGTCCGAGCTAACATTCGGAAGCTCATAGAGGCGTCATCCGGTATCCGTTTAAGATGTTCTTTATATGGTTAGAAAGCTAATTGAATGTTCTATAACTTTCATGTTTACTCGAAAATGAAATTCAAAGGTTAAGCTCATAAATATAGTGACCAAAGATGGATGATCGATCAAAATTTGTCGAAACCGAGAGGGTCCGAGCTAACATTCGGAAGCTCATAGAGGCGTCACCCGGTATCCGTTTAAGATGTTCTTTATATGGTTAGAAAGCTAATTGAATGTTCTATAGCTTTCATGTTTACTCGAAAATGAAATTCAAAGGTTAAGCTCATAAATATAGTGATCGAAGATGGGTGTTTAATCAAATTTTTCAAAAAACCGAAAATATTATTACCGGTTTATAATAAACCGAGAATGTTCAAAAACAATATTACCGGTTTATTATAAACCGAGAATATAAAAAAATGGGCAATCCCGATTATTTGAGTTTGAAAGGGGACAAACGAATTATTTGAGTTTCAAAAAGGGGCAAACTGGGCAATAACCCAGTGAGCAGTAAGCTTAACTTATTCAAAAAACTTAACCATGGTTAGTTGTCCTCCAACAAGATCTACCTAAATCCAGCCTGTCTTCCCAACCCCACCGACACCCCCGGCGTATCTCCCACCTCCAATCAACCACTTATTCCCCAATATACGACGCCGTCACGTTACTATATTATTGTAAACGACACCGGTTTATCACTCTCGTTTGTATATAGGATATACACTCCCCCACTAGAGCTCCCCAGCTGCTCATCACTCCCTGCATCACTCCAACTGCTTTCATCAATGGAGTGTTTCGGTTTCAGATTCAGATCGACGCTCGCTTTATCCATTTTCTGCTTAATTTTCACAACCACCAATGCGCACAACATCACCCGGATGCTCGCCGAGCATCCCGAATTCTCCACCTTCAACCACTACCTATCCGTCACACACCTCGCCGCGGAAATCAACCGCCGCCAGACCATCACAGTCCTCGCCGTCGACAATGCCGGAATGTCCGACATCCTATCCAAACACCTCTCCCTCCCAACTCTCAAAAACGTCCTCTCCTTACACGTCCTAGTCGACTACTACGGCGCCAAAAAGCTCCACCAGATCACCGACGGCACCACTCTCACTTCCACCATCTTCCAAGCCTCCGGCGCCGCCACCGGCACCTCCGGCTTCGTCAACATCACAGATCTAAAAGCCGGTAAGGTCGGTTTCGGCACCGAAGACGGCGAACTCACAGCCACGTTCGTCAAATCGGTTAAAGAAATCCCTTACTACATCTCCGTGTTGCAGATCAGCAAAGTCCTCACCTCCGAGGAAGCCGAAGCTCCCGTCGCGGCTCCGTCGTTGAACCTGACTGAGATTTTGGACATGCAGGGATGTAAAGCTTTCGCGGATCTGTTGAAAGCGAGCGGAGCGGATAAGACGTTTGACGAAAATGTGGACGGAGGACTCACCGTGTTCTGCCCTAGCGACGCAGCGATTAGAGGCTTCGCGAATAAGTACAAAAACCTAACCGCGGCGAAGAAGACATCGTTGTTACTGTACCACGGATTTCCAGTCTACTACTCGCTTCAGATGCTGAAATCGAACAACGGGAAGATGAATACGCTGGCGACGGACGGTAAGCAGAAGTACGCGCTCACGGTGCAGACGGACGGAGAGGACGTGAAGCTGGAGACGAAGGTTGTGACGGCGACGATTACGGGAACGGTGAAGGATGAGGATCCGGTAGTGGTGTACAAGATTGATAAGGTTCTGCAGCCGACGGAGCTGTTCAAAGCGGACGATGTCGATGAGGACGCCGCGCCGGCGCCGAAGGCGGCTAAGAAGACGAAAGCGAAGGTGAAGGGCGATGCGGATGATGAGGCGGATGCGCCGGCTGATGATTCGGAGGATACGACGGCGGATGAAAATTACGCGGCGCCGAAATTGAGTGGTGGGAAAGTGATGGTGGCGGTTTTCGTCACTTTGTGTTTGTGGATGGCTTAGAGTGTGAACAGAGTGTCAGTGCTACCGAGTTACGGATGGAGGAAAAGGACACGTGGAGGTTCGTAATAGGTGGATGCATTATTTCGGCGTTGAGTTCTTGAGTCTGTGTGAGTGTCGGTAGTGTTGTGGTTTTTTTATTTTGTTTTCGTTATATTTTCATAGTATTGGAAATTACATTTGTTTATATGAATTTAATTGTATTGGATTATGATGTTAAATTATGGAGTTTCTGTTGCAGTTTATTCTTGCTTGAAGTCGAGTTATAAATCTGTTGGTGCCTAAAAAAAGCCTTCCTGCCTGAGATCCTGAGTTATGAATGATTAAATGCCTAAGCAAAAGCATCAATAAATATATAGGCTACATTTCTGAAGTAATTCTTTCTTTCTTTCAATCTTTCTGACTGACTGATCTCTTATTCATTCAGCTTGTTGTGCAAATCTGAAAAATGCTTCTCCACTCACCTCTTGTCGATTCTGCAAGGAAGGGTTTTGCAAATCATAATTCGACATTGTACTCCTTGCATACCCACAAACTGGAAAACCCTGCACAATGAGCATAAGATGCGTATATTAACGATTATATGTAAGATCAGACGCAGACCTTGGGCAATTGATTTTCAGAAAAGAGGGCATGAAGAGTAGGAAAAATCTTTTCCCGGGCAAGTGCTTCTTTTGCTCCTACTACCACAATGCTAAGAGTTGACTCCGCTATTTCTTGTTCTGGCAAGTTCACGATCCTCTTCTCTTGCTCTTGGGGCTTTGCTTGTTTCGTCAAACTACTTTCAGCAAGACCTGGGCAAAAGTCACAAATATCACCATATCAGTAAGGCAAGAGTGTAAATACTTCTGAGATATGATAATTGACCAAATACTCACCACTCTCCAACAAACCGACATACATAGGTTTCAGAGTGGCAGCATTGAGCTTGTAATGATTGGATCTCATGGGTTCTAAATGACTAGGATGACAACATGAACTCAATAAGTAATTTGTCATTGGTGCACTTCCACTTTTTGGCACATGTCAGACATGCTCCAAACCTTGAGCAGCTGTGAAAAACACAGTTTCTACCAATCCTCAACAAAAATTGACTTGCAGATGCTATAACAGTTGACATCCTTAAAGACATGTTTCCTAACTGCTTCTCGTGACTGTTTTGCTCCAAACCATCTTTATCGTCCAAGTTCCAACAATGAAATGGGGTTGACTTCAGATGCATTACTAATACTAATATCGCAGAAATCTGAAGCTGATACGAGTTAAGTATGTCTCACCTCGACCATTACCCTTCAACATACTTCATGTGGCTTCCATCTTGAAAGCACAAATGATCTCATAACAGCACAAAGTGGAAGAATCATGATTCCTGGCAGAACAAAAAAAACGGCACTTCACTTACATGTCCTTAGGCAGTAAAATAGCATACTCTAATTATGAAGTCTTAGCATCTTACCGTCGCGCAGTCATGAAGAGGTTCAAGAACATTTTGATAAATATTATTTTACAGTTTCAGAAACATCAATGAAGAATTTACACTATGCACTCAAAGAAAAGTCTCATTAAATCAAAATACAAACTAACAATCTGTCAAGAATCAAGATCAAGATAAGCCCCAGCTCTAAAATGGCAAATGCCAGTGCAAATTTAATCATCATATACCAATTTTCTCCTGGAGAAATAATAACATGATCAATAATCAATTCTAGGAAGGACAAGCAGTTACCTCTAGGAAACTTACCAGCCAAGTAGTGCAGGATGAAACCATCCTACTGATCAGTCAATATTTCGACTAATCATTCGCTACATTCGATGAAGGATTTCACTCGTTCTCCCGGCAAATTGTCTATATTTGATGTCTTTCTCTAGTGTTTCAGGTAAAATCAACATATCATCACTCCTTGGAGTCGAAATGTCAAAAGGACGGAAAGATCGATCGAAAAAGGCCAAAAACCAGAATTAAGCCAGCACTGCCCGTTACAGGCTCACCAGCCGTTACACACCAGGCTGTAACGGGTGTAACGGCTGTAAATTTTACCCGAGTTTTCAGAGCTGCCCGTTACAAGAAGAGTCACCCGTTACACCTTGATGTAACGGGTGTAACGGCTATGAAGAACATCCGAGATTTGGGTTTCAACCGTTACAGCCGTTACACACCAGGCTGTAACGGCTGTAACGGGACCGTCGGCTGGCAAAGATTACAAGTTGTTTCTAAGTTCGATTTTTGGGCTTTTCAGCCCTTTTAGACGGTCTATATAAAGAAACACTATCAGAATAGACTGTTGGTTGATTCTTTGGAGAAAAACCCTAACTTGGGAGAGAAGACAGAGTTTTCAGCGTGAGGATCAACGAGCGAATCGTCTACGGTTTATTCGTTTCTTCCTTCAAACTATACTGTTTTTGTCACTCGCCATGAATAGCGAGTAGTCTTTTCTATTCCGGGATCCTACGAATCCCGTGCTATGTAACCCTAACTCTCATGTGATCAATTAAAGTTCTTTATTTATGCAATTCGAATATTCATTTTCATTGTGTGCTTAATTTTATCGTTCTATGCATGTATTTGCATCAAAGGGTATGTTTGCATTGATAGAATGTATTTAGGTTATATGCCGAAAGGTGGATGGGCCCTAGGGATTAACCGGAACGCATGAAATTGACATTAGGTCATGTTTACATGAATTAATAGGAAAACCACTAATTTAATAAATCGAAATCGTTGATAATCCGTGGATGGGCGGCGTTCGACGATGAAGATTAATCTAGACAATGATCCGTGGATGGGCGGCTTGTCTAGTGTTATTTCGGTTATATTCCATATTCGATAGCATGAATGATTAACGTAGAATGATTGCATGATTAGAGGGGTTAGCACGGGTGAAGTATGGATTCTGGGATTCCTTCTCTGAATTAATCACAACAATTTATTTTCTGCCATTAAATTTCTGTAATTTACAAACAATCAAACCTTTGTCATTCGGAATAGCTAAATAGGTTACTTGTTACCTAGTACTCACACGCATTGCTCCTAGGATCGACTCTTGGCTTACCAAGGATTATAAATTTTGTTTGACTGCAATTTGACCCCTAAAACTAATACTTTGACAACTATAAAGGGTTAAAAATACGCGTGTCAAAATGGCGCCGTTGCCGGGGAGCAGCGTTTAGTGTGATATTAGATTTAATTAGTGTAGTTTAGACTATTCCACCTCATTTATTATCTGATTTTTCTGCCTTGAACTCTTCACTCGCGTCAATTCTTGGCTCTTGCAGGTACTAGCTAGTTCATGCCAAAGAAAACACCACGACGGAAGAAGCAGATTCAGATTTCAGACGAGGACACCCCGGACCGACGAAGAAACAATTGTCAGGCCCAGAACGAAGCTCGGCAGCTACGAGCACTGAACCGCAACTTCGCAGCTATAGAGATGAATCAGAATCTACTGAATGGAAGGGTCGAAGATGGCCAGCCACCACGAGTGCAACAACCAGTGCGAAGAACTCTTGGAGATTACACTACTCCACGCGTCACTGGATTCCAGTCCGCTATTGCACCGCCCGGAATAGAAGCTAATACTTGGGAGCTGAAAACCGGTCTCATTCAGATGGTGCAGAATAATCAGTTCTCAGGGCGGATTAATGAAGACCCTCACCAACATCTCAAGCGTTTCGTTCAGATGTGCAATACAGTGAAGATCAATGGGGTCCCTTCAGAGTCTTACTACCTAAGGCTATTCCCATTCTCACTGTCTGACAAAGCCAGCCGATGGCTAGATAGTCATGCAGAGGGGACATTTACTACATGGAATAGGCTGGCCGAAGCTTTTCTCCAGCAGTACTTCCCGCCATCGAAGACAGCTCATTTCAGGAATAAGATTATATCATTTCGGTCTATTGATGGTGAGACTCTGTACGACGCTTGGGAGAGGTACAAAGAGCTGACGAGGATGTGCCCACATCACAATCTAGAGGAGTGGCAGATTATCGATACCTTTTATCAGGGGATCGATCAAGGGATGCGTACACTGATTAATCAAGCAGCCGGCGGGGGACTGAATGGAGTCCCACTTGAGAACGCCTATGGTATTATAGAGAGAGCAGCCCTAGACTACCACCTCTGGACCAGCGACCGCGGTAATCCCAGGGACAGAAAAGGTGTTCAAGACCTCTGTCAAGTAGAGAGCACCAATGATATTGCTCGATTGGCTGATTCAATGAAGATACTTGCCACCGAGATGCAGAATATAAAGCTAGCAAACAGTATGAAGTCCTCAGACGTTGCTCACGTTGGCGTATATTGTCAGATTTGCGGCTCCCCTTCTCACTACGCAGATGGCTGTCCAGTGATCGGATCAGACAATAACAGCGGAAACCAGGAGGATGCTAATTATGTTGGGCAGAATAGTCATGGGACTGGTTTTGGCTATGGTTCGGCAACTAACAGGTGGGACAACCAGAATAGGAACAATCCTAATCTCTCTTATAAGCCACAGAATCAGGTAGCACCAGGATTCCCTTACAGGCAACAGCAAGACAATGCTCCCTACCAGCCAAAGAATCATTACAGCAACCAAACCCAGCAGCAGCAAAATCAGAATTTTGGGACCTATAACAGTCGAGATCAGCCACAACGAGATCAGAATTCAGAATCGACGTCAAACATGGAAGCCATGCTAGCCAGCTTCATAACCGAACAACGAAAGACGTCTGAGAATCAGCAACGGGCATATGAGCAAACCGCCACTGAGGTAAGGAACCTGCAAAGGACTGTTGAGGAGCTCGCTGTTCATGGTAGGATGCTGGAAAATCAGATTGCTCAACTAGCAAATTCAGCAAACAGGGAGCAGGGGAAACTTCCGTCGAAGCCAGATCTGAATCATATGGCATCGGTAAATGCCATCACACTACGGGGAGGTAAGCATGTTGAAATGGTGCCAGCTCAAGCCACTCGTACTCCAGCTGCAAAATCAGCACTTGATTCTACACCCGCTGAAGAGGAAACGTCGAAGGACGCTGAAAACCGAGCTGAAAATTCTGCACAGCCAGTGGAGCCAGCCCCTTATAGACCTCCAATTCCATTCCCTCAGCGACTCAAGGGTGCAAGAAGGGACAAAGAGTTCATGCGGTTTGTCGATAAAGTTCGTACTCTTTACATCACGATGCCCTTCGCCGATGCGATCACCCAGATTCCCACTTATGCGCAGTTCATGAAGGAGATTATGAGTGGGAAAAGAAAGATTGACGGAATCGAGAATGTGGCCCTGAGCGAGGAATGTAGCACAACCACGGACCAGCCCATGCCACCCAAACTTCAAGACTCGGGGAGTTTTTCTATCCCTTGTGATATTGGTGGTTTTCCTGTTCGTCGTGCCTTATGTGATCTAGGTGCTAGTGTGTCTATCATGCCATACTCTTTATATGCTAAACTGAATTTGGGTGATCTCTGTCCTACTAATATCACCATTCGCCTTGCGGATCGTTCTTGTAGACTCCCGAGAGGGATTCTAAAGGATGTTCCAGTCAAGGTGAAGAACTTGTTTTTTCCTGCTGATTTCATAGTATTGGACATCTCTGAGGACGTAGATATCCCAATTATTCTTGGTAGACCATTTCTATACACAGCTAAGGTAGTCATTGACATGGATAGATGTTCCTTAGCCTTGCGAGTAGGCAGTGATAGGATTGTTTTTAATTTGCCTGACATGTCTAAGAGCCCTAGTCTGTTTGCTGACTGTGATATTCTGGACTCTGCTGCTGTTAATGATCCTATTTCACTTACCTCTATAGAGCCTTGCAGAGTTTTACAGGGCTGCCCTATCAAGATGAATGTTTGCGCGGTAAGCACAGAAGGAGCAGCTGGTGCTGAACAGACTACAGGCTCAGGTAAGGAACCCTGCGAGGGAGAGCTAAAACCTCTTCTCGACCCCGGTGATGTCTTTAAGGAGAGAACGACAAAGGGGCACTACAAACAAACGGTGTGCAGAAAATTCAGAAGAGGCAAGCGGATTCTTCTCTACAAATCACGCCTCAAGATATTTCCTGGGAAGCTGCGCACCAAGTGGAGTGGTCCTTACACAGTGGAGAGAGTACATTTAGACGACCACCAGTATGGTACCAAGGGAGGAAAGTCAGTGGCGGTCGACAGGCTACGCCTTAAGCATTATCACGTCCTGAAGCACCGGGAACCGCCTGACGACATTGATAATAACATGCTTCTCGGAATGGGCTCTCAGCGAGGGACCTCCCGAGAATGCTTCTAGTCCTACCTCCCTCGCTATGTCTCGCCAAGACGTTAAACTAGGTCTCTTCGGGGAGTAACCCGCACTGTAAGTTTTTGTTATTTATTTTTTTCTCACTTGCATAATGTGTAGACATTTCCAGGTTCTAAGTGTGGAGTGCCCCTCCATGATTTTCGATGCTAACCTATTACTTGTGAAGCTCTGTGTTTTTATCTATATACATCCACCAGCTCACAAGTCGTGTTTCACTCACCGGACATCGCTTAATCTCTATGGATATCGAGCTATCACACACGAGTGAAGTTCCTATGCACTTTCTCTTATTTATATATTTTTTTCGCTTAGGGACTAAGCTCGATTTTAAGTGTGGAGTGGGTAGCGCATAGTCACATGCATTGCATATCATATTCACTCATTGTACATGCTCAACTGTCTATGTATTGCGATTGAAATCCTCTTTTTCTACGATACTCCTTGACTGATTGACATTCTTTTGGATTCAAAATCTAGGACTTGAAATAGTTTTACTCGTGTGCGTATTCTCTTGAGTCAGTATCATTGCTAGCCCTCGCCTATCACATGTTCTACGTATTTCTTGAAGCATGTTTAAGACTTGATACTAGTAGGCACCGGTTCAAAACTTTCAAAAGCTTAAAATTGCATATCTTTTTCTAGGTGACCTTAGTACTAGTATATGATTCTCTACCCTTGTCGTGATTTGCATGCACCCGCCTTTATTCATACACTATGTCAAGCTTTAAGTGTAGAGTTAGACAATTGACCTTCAAGTTTTTCCCCTCAAAAACAAAGTTCTCAATTCTGGAAAGTGGGTGAAACATCGGCCCCAAGCATAGTTGTTTTTGAAAGAAAACCAGTTTGAAAAAAAAATATTGTTTTTGTTGAATTCTGCGAAAGCAGAAAATACCAAGGACTCGGTGAGAAAAGTCACCCCTGGTATATGGAAAACACTCTTGAAACAATTTCTGCTCCCTTCCGCTTGATATAGTATAAATCCACCTTCTCGCCGCATGCAAGTCATAGCTTACCTTGAGAATTCATATACTATAGTCTAAGGGACGATCCTCGTGCTTGCACTGAAATTTCCTATGCAATTTTTCGCACTATTTTTCAGAAAAATTATTATGCCAGGCTCCTCTTCTCTTACGGGTCATTGCCTAGTCCTTGGCACTTGAGAACGAGCTTTGCGCCAAGAGCCCGTGGACTATCCCTAGATAGCATAGGTGAATGGCGAGCATGTTTTGTGCAACTGTTCTCGTTCTTACCTCGTTGCTATAGAACTATTTAGAACTTGTGATGAGGCGTTTGTTAGTCGTGTGTACTGACCGTTTGAATGCATAACTCGTTTAATCTATGATTGTCTGAAACTTTGATGAAGATGTTTGTCTTGAAGTCGAGGTAACACGATGAATCCGAGGTATGACATGACTTTACTATGACTCGTTGAGCATCATTTCATGCATACACGTTAGTTAGCTGTATAGGGGATTTGTAGGTAGTCCCATTCCTGAAAACCTTCACGAGACTATACTCGTCCTACTAGGGCAGCCTATAGGTTTAAAGGCTTGATGCATATGCTAAATGCATTCGTGTCCTCTACGATAGTGAGTTATCTCTTTATTTTTATGCCCAGTTAGAATTGATCACATGTCACTTGAGTAGGTAGTTCATGGTCATGAAATATTGCATCCTCCCATGTGTTTATTCTGCCATATTTTCGACATTTGTTCGGGACGAACAAATCCTAAGTGTGGAGTGTTTTGATCAGTCAATATTTCGACTAATCATTCGCTACATTCGATGAAGGATTTCACTCGTTCTCCCGGCAAATTGTCTATATTTGATGTCTTTCTCTAGTGTTTCAGGTAAAATCAACATATCATCACTCCTTGGAGTCGAAATGTCAAAAGGACGGAAAGATCGATCGAAAAAGGCCAAAAACCAGAATTAAGCCAGCACTGCCCGTTACAGGCTCACCAGCCGTTACACACCAGGCTGTAACGGGTGTAACAGCTATAAATTTTACCCGAGTTTTCAGAGCTGCCCGTTACAAGAAGAGTCACCCGTTACACCTTGATGTAACGGGTGTAACGGCTATGAAGAACATCCGAGATTTGGGTTTCAACCGTTACAGCCGTTACACACCAGGCTGTAACGGCTGTAACGGGACCGTCGGCTGGCAAAGATTACAAGTTGTTTCTAAGTTCGATTTTTGGGCTTTTCAGCCCTTTTAGATGGTCCATATAAAGAAACACTATCAGAATAGACTGTTGGTTGATTCTTTGGAGAAAAACCCTAACTTGGGAGAGAATACAGAGTTTTCAGTGTGAGGATCAACGAGCGAATCGTCTACGGTTTATTCGTTTCTTCCTTCAAACTATACTGTTTTTGTCACTCGCCATGAATAGCGAGTAGTCTTTTCTATTCCGGGATCCTACGGATCCCGTGCTATGTAACCCTAACTCTCATGTGATCAATTAAAGTTCTTTATTTATGCAATTCGAATATTCATTTTCATTGTGTGCTTAATTTTATCGTTCTATGCATGTATTTGCATCAAAGGGTATGTTTGCATTGATAGAACGTATTTAGGTTATATGCCGAAAGGTGGATGGGCCCTAGGGATTAACCGGAACGCATGAAATTGACATTAGGTCATGTTTACATGAATTAATAGGAAAACCACTAATTTAATAAATCGAAATCGTTGATAATCCGTGGATGGGCGGCGTTCGACGATGAAGATTAATCTAGACAATGATCCGTGGATGGGCGGCTTGTCTAGTGTTATTTCGGTTATATTCCATATTCGATAGCATGAATGATTAACGTAGAATGATTGCATGATTAGAGGGGTTAGCACGGGTGAAGTATGGATTCTGGGATTCCTTCTCTGAATTAATCACAACAATTTATTTTCTGCCATTAAATTTCTGTAATTTACAAACAATCAAACCTTTGTCATTCGGAATAGCTAAATAGGTTACTTGTTACCTAGTACTCACACGCATTGCTCCTAGGATCGACCATTGGCTTACCAAGGATTATAAATTTTGTTTGACTGCAATTTGACCCCTAAAACTAATACTTTGACAACTATAAAGGGTTAAAAATACGCGTGTCACCTACATAACCCAAACAATGTAGATATTGATAAGTAATTCCAAATGTTGAAGAAATTGGATGGCCTTGGTCATTTGCCACAGAAGTTAGTTTCAGGGAGATATATATATTGATCTCAAAGTAACCTTTTTACTATACGTACGATTAGAAGAATCAACTAATTCAAATGGAAAGAAAAAAAAAATCAACCGCTGAGAATCAATCAAGGTTTGATCATTTTATTAAATGCAGGAATATATTAAACTTGATAGTAGAATTGAAATCCTCAACAGCACACTCCCTTGCCAATTGCCACCTACTTTGCATTCAAGCCTCTTGTTTTTTTGCCCTTTTGATTTCATGTTGGCAATGCAGTCCCTTTGAAAGCTTTTGTACTATCTCTGTCTCTATTCACCTGCGCCTTCATGGTATTCAGTGGTCCCTGATCACCGGAGGAGGGCACATTTGCATCCTCGGACGTAGTAGAAGTAATGGCTCATGAATTGTTACGGAGGTCAACTTGCACTCCTTGCCTGATATTCCAGAGCTTCACTACTACCTTTAAAGGACAATCTCTCAGTTCTTTGTGGTATACCATTTCCTCCACTTCAAGATAGTTCTCCTTCCACGGCTCAAACCCAGCAGCTTTCAAGAGCACGGATACAGAAATTTCCAAAAAGATAGTACAAGTAATAAAACTTTGAGCCAGTATACACCAATAAGACAGCGACAAAATTTGGGGAACCGCCTTAGCTGAATGCAGAGTTAGGTCTAGCGTGGATGTGTGAAGTTGAGAATCTCAATCTCATCCTTGTTCATGCATATCGCGGCCATTCGAGTATATGATGCTTGTTTTACCAGAGCTTGATTTAGTTGTCAGATGTGAAAAGCCACCATACTGTCCATCGATTTTGTTTAAGCAAATGTCAGCTATCTGTTTAAACTGCCCATGCGTTTGAACGAAAGGTTGGTTGACATACTCATCAACTGACATCCACTGAAAATAAGAAAAACAAATTCGTATACATAAGCCACTCTTCATGTTAAAGAAAATCATGTGATGAAAAGGCTTTTAACATATTTGTCAAAACTCAAAAGTACCTTTGCAGCCTCAATCTCAGTATCTTGTTTCTGAATGTCTGAGCTTAATGGTTTCAGCATGCAAACAAAAAACATATCGGATTTTTGAAAGAAAGATTTGTGACTTTGCCTGTATAAACATATCAACAGTCATAAACAAAGGAGAAATATCAGCCAGAATACTTCACAAGAGGGGAGGGGGAGGGAGGGGGGATGAGATTCGAGGGTGAAAGCTGGGAAGGGATAAGGATGGGAGGGAGAGGGGAGGGGTGGCTGCTCCTAGAGTCTTCAACTTAAATGCTAATTCTTCATCATCAACCTGAAACATAATTATAAAAGAAACAAACTTAATTACTTGGTTGCAGCAAGTAGATTGCGTATGTAATTGAAATAGAAGCCCAAACGTAATAACTGCATGACATCACTTACTCCTGTCTCTTCCTTTACTTCCCTTACTGCAGCATCGCAAATATCCTCACCCTGGAATAAACATATATTTCATGATGAACATGTTTATTCTTCATTACCATGTATGGAAAAAAGTAGAGGTAGCTTCAAGTACAAACCTCATCAACAACTCCAGTGGGGAACTTCCACACTCCTGAACCTCCAAAAACTCCATTTTTTTCTTGAACCACCAGAACCTGCAAGTGTTATAGATCAACTTCAGAAATCGATGGACTTCCGCTAAAATGCAAAAGCCACAAAGTTGGTTGAGTTAGCATATAGCTTGTTACAGCAACAATGAAAACTATGAACCCAAGAATGAGCATATACTATACAATGTATGGGATTTTTATTGTCTCAACTCTCAATTCCTTGATAGAAACCACATACATGATACAACAATGTCCCAAGATCCATGCAAGGTTTAATAATATCTAAAACATGAGTACATGACTTGGTAAGAAACAAAACTCAGTAAGATAGAAGATTATACCTCTCTCTGATCATTGACAACAAAAGCACCAATTCCGACACGGTGTGAAGCATTTGCAGGTAAGGTATCAGGTTTGCTGGGAAGCCAGTGCACGAGCATTAAGTACTCGGGTTCAGCATGATGGTATATGAATCCTTCCTGCAGCATATCACAGG
The DNA here is from genome assembly GCA_033675215.1 of Rhodiola kirilowii. Lineage (NCBI taxonomy): Eukaryota > Viridiplantae > Streptophyta > Magnoliopsida > Saxifragales > Crassulaceae > Rhodiola > Rhodiola kirilowii. Next base: position 53,432,055 of record CM066193.1, read on the forward strand.
CAAAATGGTGAATCACAAGAATTGAGAGAAGCTCATTTGATAGCTACGGATCAAACACAATTCAAACAACATGATGCAGATGAACCATTGTAACAAAGGGGTTGACGTCAATTCATTGTTGTGGATCATCCTATTTCACACTGATCATCAATGTCTTTTATAATGAAATCTTAGCATGGGAAGTACCTGAACGGCAGGTTCAACAAGGCTGGCAAGATTCAGAGGTAAGTGAAGCCAAATACCATTTTTCTCCTGCAGACGTTAAATACCACATTATTTCAAACTCAAGAGAGATGAATCTTTTGACAATGACAATACATCAATGTGGCTTGACCAATAATATTAACCTGTTTTCTCCACAGATCCAATGAAGCCTTGAGTGACGCAGCAAAGAGGCTAGGCTCCACTGGTTCCTCTAACACCACAATAAGTCCCCCATATCTATCTTCCTTTGCATTCAATAATTTCACCTCATGAACTCCATTTTCTTGTATTGATAGCTGCTCAATCGGTGTCCCCAAAGTTGAACTGGACATGGTGACTCAGTTTATGTCCGAGTTTTGTATAAACAGTTGATAACTGCAGAAGAATTTATATCGATCACAAAATTGAATGTGCCTATTTTCCCTTAGGCCTTATATATAGAGAAACCCGCTCAACTATACGAGGACCATGCCTACAGCCTATATATCAAAATATATACAATTAAACCAGGTCTCAATAACTCCAGCACGTTAGCTCCTCAGGTATACACCTGTAAATGTAATCTTGTTCCATTAATTAACTTTATTTAATTATGAACGTGAGCCCCAAAGTTCCTTTGGCATGCCAACTATGAAGAAATAACTAACAAAATAAAAGTCAACAGTAAACAAAGGACAGAAACAAAGAAACGGTCTTACCGTACCAAATCACATATGAGTGCAATTAGTCAGCAACTAAAAACAACCAGCCATGCAGAAATACTTTCACATGCACTTAATCAACACCATCTAGTTCCAGGAAAAAACGATTTTACTTGAATTAGGGTTTTTGATTGACCAACCAAAACAACAACTTGAAGACTTGTCAATTAGGTTTGCAGATACGATAAGGAACCTTGGTGGAACTGAAGGGACGGGCGACCTAGTCGGACGGAAAGCTCCACGAGATTGCCAGGAGATCGTTAGCTGATCCCTCTCAGAAGATTCTAAAAGCCGCGCTTTTAGAAGCCATCGGAAACTTCTCAGCCGCTGCCCGTAAACTTAAGTAATTGACTTTAAGCTTAAAAATTAACTCCATCAAGTGTTTGGCCACCACCTGGTGGTTGAATAAATAATTAAATATGTAAACAATCAGAGTTGATAAATCTCAATTAGATAATTAGAAAATGAGTTATGCTATAAGCTTTAGATGCTCCCTGACTCTTCTTTTGAATCATTCAAAATGCAGTCTAATGGAAAAGTACATATTGGTGTCTCGAACTATCGCTCTTTTTCAATTGAAGGTTCAAACTATCGATTTTTCCAATCAAGGGCAAATCAAAAAATAAATTGACCAATTTTCGAACGCCGATCACCATAACTTCATCGTGATTAAATTGTGAACTCATTCATGTGAACCATGTTGAAAAATAACCCAATGATCTCATTATAAACTCTTAACATATTAAATCGATCTTTTTTCGTTAACACTAATACACTTTTTTATTGAGTCGTTATTAACGGGATTCACATGATTGAATTTGTAATTTAATCACGGTGAATTTACGGTGCTCGGTATTCAAAAATTGGTCAATTTATTTTTTGTTTTGCCTTGATTGGAAAAATTGATAGTTTGGACCTTCAATTGAAAAATAGCGGTAGTTCAGAGCACCAATTTGTACTTTATCCAAAAGAAAATGAAAATTTTATTTTCACATGAAAAATTGCATGAATTTTTTTTGTATTGAATGCTTTATTTTTGTTTGATTTTCACACAAAAAAACTTCTCTAAAATTAAATATAGCTCGAATATGAAGAATAGTGTCACACGTACTCCTGTCTCTTCCTTAACTTCCCTTACCGTAGCTGCTGCGATATCCTCACACATAAAATAAGGAAAACATGGTTTCTCAACATCAAGAAATTTTCATGACCAATACAGCTAAATTTGAGCAGATGACAAACCTCATCGACCGCTCCAGTGGGGAACTTCCACACTCCTAGACCACGTAACGGTCCTAGTTTTTCTTGAACTACAGTCTACAACAAGTACCTGCATTTTTTTCATGGATTAACATTAGAAATTTCCTAAGAGAGAATTCATAGGCCGAGAAATTACTTCGGAGCAGCGTAAAGCTAGATCTAAGATTGTAGACTTATTCTGCATTTTTTTGGATGATCGAGATTCGAGCCAGTGGAAAAGCTAAATTTAAGCCTAATTTTTCTTTAATATTTTTTTAAAATTTTGAACAATTTTAAAGAAGTGTAAAAGTCAAATTGAAGTTGACATGGACTTTCAGAACATTTACTTCTTTTTGATCATTCATGATGAACGCACCGAATTCCTACACGATGCGATGCGTTTGCAGGCAAGCTATACATGGTCTGTTGGGAAGCCAAGCGAACCAGCATTAAATAGGCTCTGTTCACTTTGATTTGATTTTTTGACTTGTAAGTTAAGATAAGTTAATATCAATTACTATCAGTTAAGATCAATTAAGATAAATTAAGTTAAGTTACTATCAGTTAAGATCACTTAAGTTAAGTTTCAGTTAAGTTAAATTCGGTTGTTCCACCACCACCACAACCATGCGCAACCTGCCACCGCCACCAGCCTCCGCCGGTCAAAGCCGCCAATGCCGCCGGTCAAGGCCGATCAACGGCGGTCAGCGGCGACGGTCATCGGCGGTCAACGTCGTTGGTCGGCCGGTCAACGGCGGTTCCGACGTAGTAATGGCCGGCGGTAGGAGGAGGTCCGGTTGCGGAAGAAATAAAACTTAACTTACCTTAATAAGTTAACATAAGTTTCAGTCAAGTTAATATAAGTTAAGATCAGTTAAGATCAGTCACTATAAGTTAAGATCAGTTAAGATCAATTAAGATAAGTTAAGATCAGTTAAGATCAATTAAGTTAAGTCAAATTTCAGTCAAAGTGGACGCACCCATAATCAAGTTCATCGTGATGGTACCTGAAACCTTCCTACAGAATCAAAACCAATCGCAGCTTAGAGAATATAGCTAAGGATCAGACCGTTAAAACTTATAAAGTTACGATGCTACCTTCACCGCAGAATCAACAAGGCTTGACAACTTCAAAGCCAGTTTTAGCCAAACGTCGTTTTTCTCCTGATACGACGATGGCGGAAATTATGTTAGGATGTAGTGTAAAAGAAGCTCTCGCGGTCGTGGTACATAACTTGAAGAGAAAAAAAATATAACAATGTGAGTTTTTATGTAGCACGAACACGGCAAGACATGTGGACACGTCAAACTCAAAATGTATAAGAAATGGATACGACAACATAAATTATATAAAAATATAATTAAAATTAACCATGCGTAATTCTTTTAAAATTAAAAACAAATATTCAAACATTAAAGCCACAAAAATGCATAAAAGACTCGGAATGCGTTTTTTTACTATATTCAAAGAACACACGCGAGGTTAAGCCAAACGTGTCGGTCGATTGGTCTAATTTTTAAAAAAAATTGGTTTAATTACAAGTGTCGGCCAATCCAAGTGTCCGAGGCATGTCCAAATGTCTGACACGACAAGTCACAAAAAAATGGGGTGTCCGTGCTACATATGTTTTTTGTAACCTGTTGGGCAAATCGATTTATTACAATTTTAAGCAGAGATGCGAAAACAGCAGGCTCGATATCTTCGTCGACCTCCATCACTACCCCTCCAAATTTATCTTCCTTTGCATTCAATAATGTCATTGCCTTTTCTTCAATTTCTCGTAAAGCCGGATTTCGCTCAGCCATTGATACATCAGGCCGTTAAACTTCCCATGTAGAACTAATTAATTTTTGGCTCTGCACAAAACCAAAAAATTTCAGAACAGAAACTTGACAGACCTCAGCAGATGCAATTTATTTATTTTTATTATTGAAAAAGAATGCTGCAGATTATATACGGGCACAAAAAAATTCATGTATCTCCAAATTAAGAAACTAAAACATATGTTTAATTATGGGTTTGGATCAAATACAAACCAATCTTATAAATAAAAACTACAAACCCACAAAAAATTCGACACGTGTCAAAATTAACCAATCAAAATTCAGCCGAGATTTCATCCCGTCGGGGTTCTTTTTGTAAATAAAAAAAATACATGTGGACTTATTAAAAAATATATAAACAATAGGAGGGGTATAAATGTCCAAAATTTGCAACAGTAATGTTCAGACTTAAAAAAACATTGTTCAGACTTAACCCAGTAATAACAATACTTGAAAAAACATTGTTCAGACTTAAAAAAACATTGTTCAGACTTAAAAAAATAATAATGAGAGTTAAACCATTAACAATCAGACTTAAAAAACATTGTTCAGACTTAAAAAAAACATTGTTTCAGACTAAAACCAGTAATGACAATACTTGAAAAAACAATGTTCAGACTTAAAAATAATAATGAGACTTAAACCATTAACGATCAGACTTAAATAACAATGTTCAGACTTAAAAAAACAATGTTCAGACTTAAACCAGTAATGACAATACTTGAAAAAACATTGTTCACACTTAAAAAATAATAATGAGACTTAAACCATTAACGATCAGACTTAAATAACAATGTTCAGACTTAAAACAACAATGTTCAGACTTAAACCAGTAATGACAATACTTTAAGTCTGAACACTACCTTTTTTAAGTCTGAACACTACCTTTTTTAAGTCTGAACATTACCATTTAAGTCTGAACACTACCTTTTTTAAGTCTGATTATTAAGTATTTTTAAGTCTGAACACTACCATTTAAGTCTGAACACAACCATTTAAGTCTGAACACTACCTTTTTTAAGTCTGAACACTACCATTTTAGTCTGAACACTACCTTTTTTAAGTCTGATTATTAAGTATTTTTAAGTCTGAACACTACCATTTAAGTCTGAATACTACCTTTTTAAGTCTGAACACTACCATTTTAGTCTGAACACTACCTTTTTTAAGTCTGATTATTGAGTATTTTTAAGTCTGAACATTACCATTTAAGTCTGATTATTAAGTATTTGTAAGTCTGAACACTACCATTTAAGTCTGATTATTAAGTATTTTTAAGTCTGAACACTACCATTTAGGTCTGAACACTACCATTTAAGTCTGAACACTACCTTTTTTAAGTCTGAACACTACCTTTTTTAAGTCTGAACACTACCTTTTTTAAGTCTGATTATTAAGTATTTTTAAGTCTGAACACTACCATTTAAGTCTGAACACTACCATTTAAGTCTGAACACGACCATTTAAGTCTGATTATTAAGTATTTTTAAGTCTAAACACTACCATTTAAGTCTGAACACTACCTTTTTTAAGTCTGAACACTACCATTTAAGTCTAATTATTAAGTACATTTAAGTCTGAACACTACCTTTTTTAAGTCTGAACACTACCATTTAAGTCTGAACACTACCATTTAAGTCTGAACACTACCTTTTTTAAGTCTGAACACTACCATTTAAGTCTGATTATTAGGTATTTTTAAGTCTGATTTAAGTGTGAACACTACCATTTAATTCTGAACACTACCATTTAAGTCTGATTATTAAGTATATTTAAGTCTGAACACTACCTTTTTAAGTCTGAACACTACCATTTAAGTCTGATTATTAAGTATTTTTAAGTCTGAACACTACCATTTAAGTCTGATTATTAAATATTTTTAAGTCTGAACACTACCATTTAAGTCTGAACTTTACCTTTTTTAAGTCTGAACACTACCATTTAAGTCTGATTATTAAGTATTTTTAAGTCTGAACACTATCATTTAAGTCTGAACACTACCATTTAAGTCTGAACACTACCTTTTTTAAGTCTGAACACTACCATTTAAGTCTGATTATTAAGTACATTTAAGTCTGAACACTACCTTTTTTAAGTCTGAACACTACCATTTGAGTCTGATTATTAAGTATTTTTAAGTCTGAACATTACCATTTAAGTCTGAACACTACCATTTAAGTCTGATTATTAAGTATTTTTAAGTCTGAACACTACCATTTAAGTCTAAACACTACCATTTTAGTCTGAACACTACCTTTTTTAAGTCTGAACACTACCTTTTTTAAGTCTGAACACTAACAATTTTTGGACTAAATTGAAAATAACATAATTAGGTTTTATACCCATTAGTGTGGAATGACTATTATACCCCTCCGTGTTTTCTCCGGAATTTCGACTAAACTGGGACACGTGTCGGCTTTATAATCGGTTTGTAGTTTTTATTTATAATTTGGTTTGTACCTGAACCGCACCCTTTAATTATAATGATATAAAGATTTGATGCTCACTAAATTTTATGGAAATCAAACAACTTGATGAAAATTTCTTTGTGATTTCATTATCCTTAATGGTTGACCCAATAGCCTGCAAACCAGGACAACCAGGTGCGACCACCCCATTACAAGGTGACAGACTCCACCGAATTACCAAGGATTTTTATTTCCTTGTAAGTATTTAGTGGGAATTGAACCTGTGACCTTGCCCACCTCAATTGCCCACCCACCCACTCGGCTGGCAATACAAAAAATTAATGGCAAGAACACATGTGAAGGAATTTATGCTGAAGCACAAATTAATTTCTTGAGCATATGATATAAAAATCTGAATTTACATAAATTCATTAAATATATTTATTTTCATTAATGGAGTCCACATTAATTCACACTCCAAGGTTCAAAACTTGATGATTCATTTAATCATTTTTTTTATTGGTGGCCGGTAGGTACAATTGATTCAATACAAGATCGTTTAAGCTCATAGATATCATCTAGTACAATTTTTCTACAAATTGAAGTGCGGGTCTTGTGAGACACCTTACCCATCCAAGTCTCTTGGCATCATATATCCACGACTGAAGCGCAAGTCTCATCAGACATCTCTGCCAATCTGCCCCTCTTTTGACATCATTGATCACAATTGAAGGGCAACTCTAAACTCCATCATTTCGGAATGAAAATCCATGACTAGAACAATCACTAACCTGTAAGATACAACTCACGTCCACGAGGGACGGAATGAAACTAGAACAATCACTAACTTGTAAGATACAACTCACGTCCACAAGGGACGAATAACAAACTCACGCCTAAGCAGGGTTAATCACAAGTCCACATCAAAGACGAGACTAATCACACTTCCAATAATTGGAAGATAATATGTGATGCATGGCAGATAGAAGTGCAGATTGAAGAGTAGATGTCGCGCAAAAAGGGCACTGTCGAAAAAAATACAAATTTGGCGTCTAGAAATTCGCCATGAAACCTTATTTCGAGTGGAAATGAGCCAATGAACGCAACTCACCGCCAACGTTGTGACATATGGGCTTTTTAGGCCATCCGGACTCGTTTAGCAGGCCGAATCAACGTTTTATTACCTTTTCGATTTTCTGATTATTTTATTTCCTAATTTCGTTTTATGTTTTCCTATTTAAACCCACCTTAAGGTTTTTGTTAAACAACTTTTATCGTATTAATAAACCCTAGTTTTCGTTCTCTGGTGGATTCCAAGCTTTCTACAAATTCATTGCTGGTGAATTCGTTTATCATATTTGTCACGCTGCGTCATTATGCCATGGTGGGGTTTGAACCTTTGACTTGTAATATACAAGACAATATGCTCAACCAACTCAACCACCACATAGGGGTGATCGTGGGACGGGTTAGGACGGGTTTGGTTCGTCCCTAATCCGACCCGAAATAATAATCGGGTTAATTAGGTCAACCCGAACCCAACACTAAATATTAATCGGGTTGCATATGATAACCCAAACCCGTCGCAAAAATAGACTTATAACATAAGTATTGAGTAGCTAAAACAAAATAGTCTAAGAAAAAAGAAACGAAGCTTAAAGTATATTAATCGTTCACATTATTGTAATAAAATAAAGTTAAGCATATAGTGAAACAAAATTCAAGTGTAATAAATTCAGATAAACTCTTATTTTATTGGATATCAATAGGGACGGGTAACCCTATGACTGATCCGAACTCGACTTATTTAGTACCGGACCGGATTCATATTCCAAATTTCAATCGGATTGGGACAGGTCACCGGGTCGGGCTCACCCCACCTCAGGGGCGGACGCACGTTATGACTTATGGGGGCAGCTGCCCCCAATGATATTTTCAATTGTCCTTTATGCATAAGTAATTTGATTAATATCATGTTAATTTGTACATTTTGCCCCATTAATTTTTACTCTTTGCCCCCATTAAAATTTGTACTCTCATCCAAATCGTCTACTTTTAGTTCAGATCGGTGCCGAAATTTCTTTGATTGAAAACATTTTGATGAATTTGTCTCGTTTGGGGTTTGTTTGGGAGAATTAGGGTTTTTTTTGGGAGAGATGATGAATAGTACTAATAGTTTTTAAAATTTTCACTTTAACCCTTGAAGTTTGAAACTTAACTTTTAAATACTGTAGTTTCATAAATATATCAATTTGATTGAATGAAATTAAATTTTAGTCCAATTAACCCCTCAATTCTTATACTATACAGAAAAAATAAGAGTAAGTCTCAAAATTGGTTAGACAACTACAATTAATCCTTATTTTATTAAGGAAAATTTTTAATTTTTTAAATATATAATACATTTCAACAAAAATTTGATAATGAAAATAAATGAATTACCACAAGTTAACCTTTTTTTATTGATTACAGCATGTTAACCTTGACCACAAAGAATTTTTTTTTATTTGTATGCATATTTGGGACCCCTTTCCTAGAGCTTCTGGAATCCGCTAAATATCGCCCCCAGTAAAAAAAAATCCTGGATCCGGCACTGCCCCCACCTTGTTGGCATTTAATCTTAATTTTATAAATTGTGTTTTTTATAGGTTTCTCTTGAGGAATAAAATTCATATAAAAGTAGAAAATTAACCATCTTTTGTGTGTTCCCTTCACTCTAAAGTCTTAAATAGCAGCAATGTAACATACAACATTTTCAGAAAACTGATTTGAAGAATTTTATTTCTTTCTGACCGTTCATGACGAATGCACCGATCAAACTCAAGACCCGATTAAAACATGATACTTTTCAGATTTTTCCATTGAAATACATAACATTAGTTTTGCCAGTTCTCGATTTGACACTAATACGCGACAAGCCTTTATATTCTCCGTTTATTCTCTTCAAGCAAATGTCAGCAATGTACTTGCCCTGCTCGTGATTTTGCACGAAAGGTTGATTGATGTACTCCATTATCGGTATCCACTGAAAACGAAGGAAATCAGAATGACTGTTTCAAGAATGTTATTGAAATTATAATGTTAGAATAGCAAAACATTTCTTGGTTTGTAACACAAAGTACCTTTGCTGCCTCGATTTCTGATGCTTGTATTTTAATGTTCGATGATAGTGGTTTTAACATGCAAACGAAAAACAAATCTGACTTGCGAAAGATATATTTGTGACATTCCCTGCATAATTTTCAAAAAAAAAAACAAAAAATTGTCTGAACAGTGAAGTATTTTATCGAAGACGCTGATATAAACAGTCACAAAGAGTTCATCGCGAACCTGAATGCTAAAAGTTCAACAAACTCAGCATCAATCTGAAACCACAAATAACGTCAGTCCGGTTATTTGAATTCTGATTTATGCACAAATTTTAAAAATGGTATCACTTACGCTGGTCTCTTCCTTGACTTCCCTTACTGCAGCTGCTGCGATATCCTCGCTCTTAATAAGGAAAAACATGGTTTATCAGCATCAAGAAAAATTCATGACCAGTACAGCAAATTTTGCGCAGATGGCAAACCTCATCGACTGCTCCAGTGGGGAATTTCCACAATCCTAGACCGCGTAACGGGCCTATTATTTCTTGAACTACAAGAACCTGCATTTTTTATGGATTAACATTACAAATTTGCTAAGAGAGAATTCAGATTTGTCTTTTGAAGAATTCGAGTCAGTAAACTACTTCACAGCAACGGAGAATCTAAATCTTAGCTCGCAGTTTTTTCTGCATTTTTTTTGTAGATTAACCTTAGAAAATTTCCTCTCAATTTGACTTTTAAGTTAGGAAAAGCTAAATTTAAGCTTGCAAAAGTTTTCTGCTTCCATTTCACATAGATCAACTTTAAAATTTTCCTAAGAGAAAATTCATATTTGGCTTCTAAGAATTCTGATTTCTGAGACAGGAAATTACTTCAAAGCGACGGAAAAGCTAAATTTAAGCCCTCAAAAATTTTCTGTAGACCTTAGATTTTTCCTAAGGGAAAATTAGTATTTGGCCTTTAAGAATACTTCAGAGCAGTTTAAGAGACGAAACTATGAGAATGACTTTCAGCGATAAAACTTCCCATGTCGGATTAGTTAGTTTTTCAGCTCTGCACAAAACAAAATTATCATTAAAAAAAAGAAGAGAAAATTGTTAAGAGCAAGCTTAAGACTAAAACCACAGGACAGACCTCCGGAGATGAATATGTGAATTTTGAGATATGCTGTTTATTTTTTATTCAAAAAGAATGCGTCGGATTGTATTAAAATAACTTGATGAAAATTTCGTATGCAATTTCGTGCCATGCTTTTTGGCATTTGTAGCTATGTATTTCCCATAAAATGAAATGAAGTTAGTTTTTTGCTAATGGAGTACACATTAATTGGCAATCCCAAGTTCAAAATTTGATGATTCATTTAATGATCTTGATTTTCATGAATTGTAATTTGGTCAAATGGACATTTCTGTCTAGCAACTTTCAGCAGCAGCCAGCAGACGGGGAATTTATAAGCCATTTTACAGGTGAGAAAATGGACACAAAATAAGTCATACAGTCTTAAGATACATTTTGATATAAACTAGTGGGAGTCTTGAAATAAGGACTTTGAAATCTTAACTTGGAAATGAACTTGTAAGATGAAGTCAGATTGAAAATGAAGAACATGTTGAAAAATATTTCTAACCGAAGAATTCAAGCACATAGTTTTTAACCCGGGATTAAGAATCAACTGAGGATAAAGATAAGTGACTTAAAAGTTGACTAGCAAATTGGTTTCACAGCAGCTACATATCAGAGATTCAATATAAAGCCTAAACTCTCGATGTTCCAAGCTTCCGTTCAAACAGCTGCTTCAGGAGAAACACTTGCAGGAAGCTGGCACCAATTAGAGCTAAAGATTCGAAAATGGCCTTGTGGACTGCTCTCTTGCTCATTCCTTCATTCACTGCAATCGTGAGAAGTGCCACAACCAAATATTATTGAACTTCGCAACAGAAAATTTTACGAACAATGACATTAAAAAAAACTACAACAAGACATCCTGAAACAAAATTCCGCGCACAGGATTATGTGATAAACAATCGGATCAATTTTATTTATCAAGTAATCGCAAGGAATAAATAAATCAGTAAGCTACGAAGTTTACCAATTGCTTGTCGATCTGTCTGAGCCTCCAACCAATGCTGCTCAAACTGGATGTTATAAAGAGCCTCCTCGAGTTTCGATATCTGCTCCATCAACGGAGTAAAATGCTCTGCGAAGTTAAAAAGAGAATGAGATCAGCAAATTTCATATATCCTTGTGTAGGTACGAATCTTGGAACAGTAGATCAGTTACCATCCTTTGCGTGCTGATCATAGTATGCAAAGTGGCCAACTTGGACATCGAAGTCTATGGTTTCATGGTACGGTGACTTGTTAGTAAAGCAGAAGCGATGGAGCCCTTTCTTGTGGACAACGAACTCGTACTTTTCACTCGTCTTGTCACGGAAGTCATGAATCTGATCTCCCCCAGGCCCCTTAATCTGGCAACCCGATAAAATAGCCTTGTCAATACAAGCATAACAATGCTAAATCACTGAATTCAAATCCACATAAGCAGACAAACCAATGGAATATCTTCACAACACAAATACAAGAACAACATAAGAGACTCGACACTAGTAAACAATGTGATTCATTTATGTTTGAGAAGATGTGAACAACTCATTTATGAACACGTTGATAATATCGATAAAAATTTGCTTATATACTCACTTGTGAGCTCTATTAGACAATTCTTCATATACATTCATATTTTTGATAAAAAGTAATTTAGTTAAATAAGTAGCTCGTTTAAGCTCGTTCGAACTTGTTGGAAAACTCGTTAGGTATAAAGATGCCCTTTAAGTGGTTATCTACAAAACTTATTAAAAGTCGAAATTTACAAAAAAAAAACACATGTTTGATTAAATTCAAGCATGTATTTTTCAAGCTCGCAAAAGTCAAAACTCAATTTGAATCAGAACGAATATTCGTAAAAATATTAACAAGCAATCTTTAGCATTATGACACTCGTTTCGTTTGCTGTAGGCCAGGATGAATCTAATAAAAAAAGAACAAGACGAAGGGAACAAAAAGAAGACATCGAAACATACCACAAGGACAACATAAGAGACTCGATACTACTTCAAAACTTGAATCATTTATGTTCGCGAAGACGCGTACAACTCATTTATGAGCTCGTTGATAATCTCAATAAAAAGTAAAAACTAGCTCGTGGCTCGCTTGTGAGCTCAGTTGAGAGAATTTTTTCGTACAAATTTATAATTTTTGACTAAGTAATCCAGTTAAAATAAGCAGCTTGTTTAAGCTTTCGAACTCGTCAAGTATAAATATTCCCTTCAAGCGAAATAATAAACTAAACTAATAGAAAGCTAAACTTTATGAAAAATGTATGCTTGATTAAACTTAAACATGCATTTCTCAAACTGGCAAAACTCCTTCAAACTTGAAGGCCTAACATTATTAACAAGCCAAAATTTAGCAAGAAGAAGTGGAAACATACCACAAGATCAACACCGTCGTCACCGTAGTTCCAAGGAGCGTCAGCCTTAATGACAACAAAGGAAACATGAACCGTGTCGCCCTCGTACTCGACATTATGCGAGAAGCACTCTTCTCTGTCGATCACGAACCTGATCGCGAAAGCCGGATTGGAGATCGACAAGATGAGAACAGCTAGAAGCAACAACAATCTTGGCAGATTCGAATTTCCCATCTACGAAGACGAGTATGAATTCAGCAAATGATTGGAACTGTAAATGGGAACGAATCGAATTGGATCGGGAGGAGTTGAACTTACCGACGAGGTTGAATTTGGCGGAGGTGAAGCAGTTGGTCGGATCGGAGGCGATGGGAAGAGCTTTTAGGGCTCGGGATGGAGAAGAAGAGTAAGGAAGAGGGCTTGGATTTGATTGGTGGGTGAATGATGAGAGAATGATTGATTGGAGTTTTAGAATTTCAACTACTCGACACGACGATGATGTTTTACTCTTTATCTTATTTTTGCCGAATGTAGAAGTCGTTTGTTATTTGTTGTTCCAATTTTTACAAGCTGCCTACCCAACGACATCGTTTTGAGTACGGCCGTGCCTGTTGGACATCTATTTGCTGTCAAAATTAAAAGGATGTCATTTAAGAGTTTATAGGGTTAAAACGAATTTATGCATCTATTTTTAGATTTTATTTATGTATAAAAAAAATAATAGTTTTATATTTTACAGTAAAACGATGCTACTTTTAATTGATTATTTTTAATTTGGCTGTACCGGATGCTAATCCGTAAAATTTATAGTATCACAAATTGGCATAATTTTGATTGAAAAATAATGTCATTTTAATACTCAGAAATATATATATATGAGCGTTCAAATGAGACACCCAAATTATAATGAGGCAGTAAAGCACGGTCTGAGCCACACATCTAAACCTCATGCTTTGTGGGCGCGCCACGTGTCTCATTACCAAAATCCATCAAAAGTATAAAAAAAACAAAAAACAAAAACTATACCCGTGGATGAATTCCCAATTAGCGTCGAACTTTTGTCAGTTCCATAAGCGTTGCTTAGAAGTTTCTTCGGCGTCCAAAGACAGTAAATGACAATAGATGGGATCATCCCATGAATGTTAAAAAGGACCAACACATTACACAATACTGTCCAATGTTCACACAATAACATGAATGTTCTGCTAACAGGAGTTTTACCAATTTACATATCATCACCTACAACATAAGCAATATGAGCACATACCAAGATCAATGTCCACAACATGTAAACAATGTTCCAAAAATAATGTCACCTTTTAAGAGCAAATTCCTGACGAACCATACATGGTGCAAATCCCTGAGGAACCACTTCCAGATTTCCAAATTTCTCCACTTTAATCCCCAACAGAATCATCAAATCCAACCGCTAGCTCACTTCTACTCCATGAGCCCTTCATGTCTCCAGGTTCGTCCCCCGCCTATATCTTTCGCGAAGAAGCCGACTTTCTCATCTATATAAGTTAGACAGTAATAAAAGCACTTTGTACCTGAACCGTTAGTCAACTTTATTTGACTATAGTTAAAATGACAATTGAAATTTAAATGACTTTTTATTTAATTTATATATCTTCTATTTTAATAGTAACTTTTTAACTTTTAAATTTCTTGTAATATTTCAATTTTTTTTCAATCACACATTAGTAGTGAGTATTATTTTCAAGATACTTATTTGTAGTATCACAATTTACATATAACATGCATGAATAAAAATTAAATTATTGTTTTCTTGTGTTCATATAAGAGAATGCGGCTAAAAATGAATACAAATTTGTGGATGAACTAAGAGGACACCAATTTAGTTTCTATTCACAAGTGTTACACGATATACTGTGACAACGTAAATAATAAATTTAACAATAATATTCATTAGCAGGCGATTTAAAGAAAAGCTTTAGATCAAACGCAAACCACTATTATAAATAAAAACTATAAATCCTTAAAAAATTTGACACGTGTCAAAATTAACCAATCAAAATTCATCCAAACTTTCATCTCGTCGGGGTTCCTTTTGTAAATAAAAAAACACACGTGGACTTATTTACAAATATATAAAAGATAGGAGGGGTATAATCGTCATAAATTTTGCTACAGTAAAATTCAATTTTCGCTACAGTACGTTTTTAAGTCTGATCATTTAGAATAAATTTTGACTTTTGCTACTGTAAAATTGACTTCTACGGTAGCAATTTTGACTGTCGCTACATTAATGATCATACTTAAAAAATAATGATCAGACTTAAACCAGTAATGACCAGACTTAAAAAAACAATGATCAGACTTAAAAAAATAATGATGAGATTTAAACCAGTAATGATCAGACTTAAAAATAATTATCAGACTTAAACCATTAATGACCAGACTTAAATTTAGTTCGTCCGCGGCCTCAGTTTATTCTATTTCTATTTGATCAGTACAAACCAGGTACATTTATATGGCCTTCGTTTTCTTTACCAGCATGTGCCGATGCATTAATTTGGAAATTGTTCTCTGCTTGGTAGTTATGATAGCAGTGAAGGCGAGCAAGAGATAATCGGACCAAATATAAGTCTCTGCTGGATCTCACAAATGGTAGTTTCACTGTAATTCAACCAAGTTTCCGAAAGCAGATGTCATGGTGGTTGCATTATTGACTGGCATGTTTCTGACGTTCTCAATCAGTCCTGTGAGTTCTCTATGAACATAATCAAATCTTTCTCTGGTCATTAAGTATTTTTAGTCTGATTATTGGCTATTTTTAAGTCTAATCAGTAAGTCTTTTAAGTCTGATCATTGCTTCTTTTTAAGTATGATCATTACCATTTTTAAGTCTGATCATTGAGTATTTTTAGTCTGATCATTGGCTATTTTTAAGTCTGATCATTAAGTCTTTTAAGTCTGATAATTGCTTCTTTTTAAGTCTGAACATTACAAATTTTAAGTCTGAACATTAAGTATTTTTAGTCTGATCATTGGCTATTTTTAAGTCTGATCATTAAGTTTTTAAGTCTGATCAGTGCTTCTTTTTAAGTATGATCAATACCATTTTTAAGTCTGATCATTAAGTATTTTTAGACTGATCATTGGCTATTTTTAAGTCTGATCATTAAGTCTTTTAAGTCTGATAATTGCTTCTTTTTAAGTCTGAACATTGCAAATTTTAAGTCTGAACATTAAGTATTTTTCGTGCGATCATTGGCTATTTTTAAGTATGATCATTAAGTTTTTAAGTCTGATCATTGCTTCTTTTTAAGTATGATCATTACCATTTTAAGTTTGATCATTAAGTATATTTAGTCTGATCATTGCCTATTTTTAAGTTTGATCATTAAGTTTTTAAGTCTCATCATTGCTTCTTTTTAAGTCTGAACATTACCATTTTTAAGTCTGATCATTAAGTATTGTTAGTCTGATCATTGGTATTTTTAAGTCTAATCATTAAGTTTTTAAGTATGATAATTACTTCTTTTTAAGTCTGAACATTAAGTATTTTTAGTCTGATCATTTGCTATTTTTAAGTCTGATCATTAAGTTTTTAAGTTTGATCATTGCTTCTTTTTAAGTATGATCATTACCATTTTTAAGTCTGATCATTAAGTATTTTTAGTCGGATCATTGGCTATTTTTAATTCTGATCATTAAGTCTTTTAAGTCTGATCATTGCTTCTTTTTAAGTATGATCATTACCATTTTTAAGTCTGATCATTAAGTATTTTTAGTCTGATCATTGGCTATTTTTAAGTCTGATCATTAAGTTTTTAAGTCTGATAATTGCTTCTTTTTAAGTCTGAACATTACAAATTTTAAGTCTCAGCATTAAGTATTTTTAGTCTGATCATTGGCTATTTTTAAGTCTGATCATTAAGTTTTTAAGTCTGATCATTAACAACTTGGACCAAATTGAAAATAACATTATTTGGTTTTATATCCATCCGCGTGGAATGACTATTATACCCCTCCGTGTTTTGTCCGAGATTTCGATTAAAATGAGACACGTGTCGGCTTAATAATCGATTTGTAGTTTTTATTTATAAACAGGTTTGTACCTGTACCGCACCCTTAAAGAAATTCACAAAATATACTATTAAAATGGGAAATGTATAAATTAAATTAAATTAAATTAAATTACCTAATTGCCATTGAAAAAAGTTGGGTAGTATCTAATGCTAAATTCATCCGTTAATTATAGTTCAAAACTCAATTTAGAAAATAGTTATAGTTCAATACCACATTTTATAGTTTTCGTTAAGAAAATTTATTCCATTTCCTATATATTATAATGAAAATTAATGGCATTGTTCATCATTTTTGGTTTTTTTGGGGAAAAGTACACATTGGTGCCTTGAACTATTGTCATTTTCCAATTGAAGGTCCAAACTATTGATTTTTCCAATCAAAGGCAAAATAAAAAATAAATTGACAAATTTTCGAACATCGAGTACCGTAGCTACATCATGATTAAATTTTGAACTCAACCATGTGAACCTCATTGAAAATTACCCGACAATCTCACCATGAACTCTTAACGTATTAAAATCGATCTTTCTTATTTTGCAATAATAGACCTTTTTATCGAGTCGTTATTAACGGGTTCACATGATTGAATTAGTAATTTAATCACGGTATAGTGAGAGTACTTGATGTTTTTAAATTTGTCAATTTATTTTTTATTTTGCCCTTGAATGAAAAAATTAATATTTTGGATCTTCAATTGAAATACCGATAGGTCGAAATAACAATGTGTATTTTTTTTTATAGAGATAGTTCATCAATTTTGTTGAACAAACTAGAGCCACGCACGAATGCGGCCAAACCAAAAACATCCAAAATTATATAATAAACCGGTGTAACGTTGTATCGTCAGCTGTCGCGTCTTTTCTCAATCCCCAAGTCAAAATTATCTCCTTCGCAATCAAAATCATCACCGACGATATAACCCAGAAACACAAACTCAAAACTGATCACTAAATCACTGCCCATTGCCACCAACTTCATCTTCATCAGAAACACACACACACAGCAGTGTCTCATGATGGACGGGAACGGAAGCGAAACGCATGCCGGACATCCTCTGTTGAGAGGAGCAAGATTAACGAGTTACAGTCATGGCTTGTCTCCCTCTCAGATCCAAACAATGGCCGCCATATGCGACACTTTCATCCCTTCTTTATCTCCTGATGCTCATCACAAACACGACCCTGTTCTCACCTCCTTTTACAGTGCTTCAGCATCTCACTCCCCTATTCCTGATGAGGTCAGAAATCAAACTTTCTTTAAAACTTTGATTGATTTTAATGAAATTTGAATATGGGTTTGTACGATTGTATCATATGCTATGCTTATGATGATGTCAAAATAAAACTGTTGTACTGAACTTTTATTAAAACTTGGATTTGATTTTTTAATCGACCCTTTTGCTTAATTTGCTGGAAAAGGTGAGAAATTTGAATCTGGGTATATAATAATCAAATTCGTGATCTTTACTTGGACTTTTGAATCAATGGGTTCAGGTGGCGGATAGACTTATGAAGAGGTCACTGAAAGAAGGTGTTGTGTTACTGAGAGTGGTGTTGAAGTTGTTATCAACCAGATTGGGGACTCTACTGCTTTGTGGCTTTGCATGTCTCGAATGGAATTGGCCGTTTGTTCTCAAGTTCTGCGAGATGCCTGTGGAGGTTAGAGAGAGGGTTTTGCAAAAGTGGTCTAGAGAGACAAGGCTGATTCCTCTCAGATTGGTGTTTGCCATGACCAAGATCATGACTTTGCTCATCTTTTACACTCGGGTAAGCCCTCGCTCTTGCTGTTTTTTTCTTGTTCAATTTCGGTGACAAGCAGTTTAGCAATGGAATTATACAATTTGAAAAGTGTTTCCATTGAAATTTGACACACCTTTATGCCCCCAAAACAGAAATGTTTTCAAAATGACGTTTTCATCAATTTGAAAGGGTGTTTTAAAAAAATGCTTGTAAAAAAAAAAGAACTTGTTACTTGGAAAATTTTACAAGGATATAAATGCATTTGTTTTTTCTGATATGTCTGGTTGATTGAATACGTCTGTCTACCTGGTTAAACTGTTCTATCTATTGGATGTGATTCATAGGTTGATGAAAATCTGGAAAATCCAGCATGGGAAGCAATTGGGTACAATTTAGTTAAGAAAGATAACACAGCGAAACCAAGGAAGCAACGGCCGCTGGAGAAGGGTATAATAGAGACCAGGGTAGAAAATGAATCGACTTTCATCAACAGGCTTGTTGAAAAAGACGTTGAGGTTGAAGAGGATCATGATACTGCCAAGATCAAGTGTGATGTTGTCGTTGTTGGGTCAGGCTGTGGAGGCGGTGTGGCGGCTGCAGTGCTGGCCCAGGCAGGGCACAAAGTTGTTGTTCTGGAAAAAGGGAATTACTTTGTGACTGAGGATTATACTTCTCTTGAAGGACCGTCTTTGGATGAGTTGTATGACGCCGGAGGGTTCCTCTCAACGCTTGATGCGAAAGTCATGATCATGGCTGGGTCTATGGTGGGTGGAGGCTCTGGTGTGAACTGGTCGGCTTCAATTAGAACACCTGATTCTGTGCTGAACGAGTGGGCTGTTGATCATAAGCTGCCTATGTTCAGTACGGCGGAGTACAAAGATGCTATGGATGTTGTGTGGGAGAGACTTGGCGTGACTGAGGGTTGTAGAAAAGAAGGGTTTCAAAATCAAGTTTTGCGAAAGGGGTGCGAGATGCTCGGGTTGAAGGCTGAGACTGTGCCTAGGAATTCGTCCGAGAATCACTACTGCGGTTCATGCTGTTATGGGTGTCCGAAAGGTGAGAAAAGAGGAACAGATACAACTTGGCTTGTGGACGCTGTAGAGGCTGGTGCAGTAATCATCACAGGCTGTAAGGCCAAGAAGTTTATAATCGAAGAGAAAAATGACGGAACCATGGGAAAGAAGTGCTTGGGAGTGTTAGCCGAGGCTTGTACTAACAGTATCAAGAAAAAGATCCGTATTGAAGCCAAAGTTACAGTTTCAGCCTGTGGATCACTCTTGACACCTCCTTTGATGGTCTCTAGTGGCTTGACAAACCCAAATGTCGGCACAAACCTTCATCTCCATCCAGTTTTGATGGCCTGGGGATACTTTCCAGAATCCGAATCTGATATCAAAGGACTAAAACACGAAGGGGGTATAATCACTACTATCCACAAAGTGATTTCATCGGAAACATGTGAAGCCACTTCAATTATAGAAACAGCCTCACTAGGCCCTGGCGCTTGCGCCACTCTTATGCCTTGGGTCTCAGGCCGCGACATGAAGGACAGAATGTTAAAGTATTCAAGAACAGCTCACATTTTCGCTTTAATTAGAGATGAAGGATCCGGGCAGATAAAAGAGGAGGGTAGGATATCGTACTACATGACCTTGAAAGACAAGGAAAATCTCAGAAACGGGTTGAGGCAGGCTCTACGTATCCTGGTTGCAGCTGGAGCGGTGGAAGTTGGAACACATAGAAGTGACGGAAAGAAGCTGAAATGCCAAGGTATCACAGATACGGATTTGGAGGCATTTTTAGATGAGGAGGTGACCATAGATGGAGGGCCAAGATCTCACAATGACCTTTGGAGCATGCATTGTTCTGCGCATCAGATGGGAAGCTGCAGAATGGGAGCTACTCATGAGGAAGGTGGTGTGGATGAGAATGGGGAGAGCTGGGAAGCCAAGGGGCTGTTCGTGTGCGACGGAAGTGTATTGCCAAGTGCTGTTGGAGTGAATCCAATGATCACCGTCATGTCCACTGCTTACTGCATCTCCAAGCAAATCACAGAGATCATGAAGAACAAATGCCAGGACTCATCATCTATCCTAGCTAATTAGGTAACTTAAATAATTTTGATCTTTAGCGAATCTATACAGCTATATGGATATAAGGAGCGTTCAAATGATGCACCAAAATTAGAATAAGGCAGTGAGGCACGATCTGAGTCACTCATCTAACCCCCGGTTCTTTGTGGGCTTGTCACGTGTCCCAAGGCAGTGAGGCACGATCTGAGTCACTCATCTAACCCCCGGTTCTTTATGGGCTTGTCACGTGTCCCACTGCCAAAAACAAAAAGCAAAAAACTATTCATGCACTATTCACTGCCACATTATCAAAATGAATGGTCCAGACCGTGTGCCCCACATGTTTCATTCTACAAACTCTGTCTCAACCGACTGCTCCTCATATGGATATAAACACAACTAATATTGATATAAACACAACTGTAGTGTTTGTGGTCATCATTGCTCAAGTCAACGGAATTGAATCCTAATGATAGCAGTTGATTTATCTAGTGTGTGAGGTTAGAAGGGATAGAATAGGTATAAAAACTGAGTTCGGTTTCAAAAAAAAAAAGTCTATTACGGATTGAAGTATATGCATACCCTGCACTGAAGTATGTCATCTGAGTAGATTCAGAAGGATATAGAATTTAGGAAGTACAGTCTTCTTTCAGATCGCATTCATGATGGCAGTATGGGTACGGCTTGCTAAGGAGTACAAATACAATGATGGAGAAAATATCTAATTTTCACCGCATGCACTCCACTAAATATGAGTATGTAGTACTCTATCCTGCAAGTGTTCCAAAAATGCGGTGAGCAGAAACAAGATTGAAAGTCAAGCCTGCCATGTCTTTCTTTATAGCCATATGCATCCTGCCGGTGACAAGTTCCTAATTTATTGCTTATTTGATGGCTTGGTCATGTGGATCCTTCCTTTGTCATTTTTCTTGGCACGTTTCGGTTGAGAATTACTTGCATTATATAGCTCAAGGCTTTCTGAAGCTTCTTCGGTCTCAGGCACATTCCGTTTCTCTCCCACCTTAAGCTTCGAATTCGGGTCGAATGGATTCTACCAAACCTTCGTTCAGTTTTGAGGCATCGTGCTCAGCAGTTTTCCCTTTTCCAGGAGATTCGGGAGCAGACTGATTTGCAACTGATGCGGATGAGGCTTTTGGTTTCTGATTGTCAGGAATCGACTTGCACTGCTTCGATATCTTCCTTGTTCTTAGATTCTAAGCTGAATGTTTCTTTGGATCTACAAAAACAAGTCGTACAAAATTACTGACGGGGCTTCACCACAATGGATAATTATGGAGGACCAGTTTAATTCAAGTTTTAAGTTCAGGTGCGTATGTACTCCACTTATTAGTCGTATCTATAAACTTAAATAGTAGTATAGCTTGGAAGCCATTCATGTACATAGCAATTTAATGTTACAGGGTTATATATGCTCACTGTATTATGTCTAAGGCCTAAATTATGAAGGGAACTAAACCTCCAATAATATGATTATACATTTATGTCTGTATTGCTTCAGTTGAAGCAAAGAATGATAATGTAAGATCCGGAACATGATTTTTATTCCATATGACGTGCATATAACATACCTCTAGTTGTTCGTGCAGACTACTACTCTTCTGAACTTCCATTTGTAGACGGCAGTGCATCAGTGATCCCGATGCCACTGTAATCGATGAAAAACAAAACATTTTTTATAAAGGTGGAACTTGACACATTGTGAACGCCATTCGATCATGCACGAGAATTTTAACAAACTCATAATCAAACAAAAACATAAGGATAAAAACATCACACTGGAGTCAAAACATTAAACGCGCGAAGAATCATGTTGTCGTATCGTATGGCATATTTGTATGAGATCTTTCAGATAGAAAAGAAAAAAATGCAGTCAACTTACTCCTTTTGGTTGTAGAAACAAAAAGGAAAAATGGAATGAGGTAAGCTGACAGCATAAAAGCTTTGCTAACTCACAATTCTGATGGATCTGGTCTGTAACTAGCTGTTCTATATTTCTGAAACACGAGAGAAATTTTGCAAGAAGAATGCATAAACATTTCACTATTGAAAATTGAAACCAATGAAACCTTTACCTGCAAATGACTTTTGACATGATAGATTGTCAAACCTTCGACTTTCATCAGCTTTAGGACACCCTTAATTAGGCGTAGCTCCTGACGAGTAGATGCTAACAGATAAACAGGCAGCAGGTAGAAACCACGGAAACCAGAATGATTCATACTTTCACTGCCACCAAGTTGGTTGACTGCCTTTCTACAAAAGCCTCATGAAGTTCAGGGGTCCAACGCATGCGTTGTCTGGCAGCAGAATTACTTGATGAAGATGTTGGGTTGACTCCAGTAGAGGCAGGAAGCTGCAGTTGCTGAGTTTGAGATTGTACTTGAGGTTGTTGAATTAAGACATCCATCAACGGCACAATCTAGATATACAATAATAGGGGAGCATTCGGCGACATCAGGGGTGGTAGAATGAGGCAGGTGAGGCACGATCTGAGTCGTTGATGGAGTTAATCGGAGGCACGTGGCGAAGCCACGTGGCACGAACCACCATTTGTGTTCACACTACGAAAGTAGTAGGTTTTACTATTTACCACGTAGCACGCCCACAATGCACGGGATTGATGGATGACTGAGATTGTACCTCACTAGCCTCGTTCTAATGAGACTTGCCTCATTTGATCGCTTCTCTACAATAATAAATTTTAACTATATATAGCTGCCTTGCATCTAAGCTTTTTCCTCTGCATAGGATGGATAGCCATTAATTTCATTTATTGATTTGGTGGTTTGGTTCAAAATGATGGACGTTTTTTTTGATATAATAAAAGGATCTTGATAGGTCAATTGGGCATTCGGCCAAATGATACAGAGAACTCTAGGTCAGTCTCTCCTCTAACCTCTCTACCCCACCGACGTTTATGTGGTAGCCAAGCCAGTACATGGTGATCAAGTAAGCGTTTTACTCATTCTTGATGTCTCTTGTCAAAATATTGTTGTAAGTAATACACAGTCATAAATACCATAACATTAAAAGTGAACCCATACATTATGGTTGAAAATATATCAAAAAGGTAATAGAGTGATTCAAAGACACAACTTTGTTCAATAATCAGGTTTGGAGTAATTTACTTCTCGACTTCAAAGTTCATTACTTGATATGCCACCAGTTATGAAAATATATGAACAAACTAAACAAGTATGACAAAATCCAAACAAAACATGATACATTACTTGTGTTCTCAGTTTATATGTCAACAACAAACAAATTGAATTATACCTTAGTCACAAACAGTCAATGTTTTCGGTATTCTTGATGTGTTCCTAGACACTCATTACTCACGACTTATATACTGGTGTTTGATTCCTAACAAGCACATAACAATTCTAACCCACACATCAAGCCAATGCAAAACTAATTCACCTAAGTAAGCAAAATAAGGCATGACCCACATCCAGAAAATATTCTTAGCATAGAGCTAGCATGACATACTGTAATAAGATCTGGTTATAATATGGAGCACACTACATAATGTCAAGCCCAACCACAACGTTAATTATCCAAATATGCTAAACACCACATAAACGTCTAGAGTCGCGAGATTGTTGATGAAAGGGAGGGCACTAATTACGGCTGCTGCTGAGCTAATCCTGGTCAGCCTATGCCATGAGAGATATCATGTTAAGGGGAATCTGCCTGGTCTCTACTTATGCCTTCCAACTTCTAGTCTGGATGGACCTACAAATCAAACTTACATAAGCAGAATCAAGCCTCGGAGTCACCTTCTATGCTCAAGGAGTCTATCTTGAATAAGGATGGTAACGACTACCCGCCCCATACCCTCCTCCTCCCCTACCATACAACCCTCCTACTCCGCCATAACTAGGAGTAGGACCAGGGCCTGAATCATAACCATAAGCACTGCCTGATCCAGGAGGTCCATAACTTCCGTAGCCCACTCCTCCTCCAAGTCCGCGACCAAATGAGCCTAATCCACTGCTACCATATGCTCCACTACCATACGCTCCACCACCATAACCACCACCACCACCACCATATGACCCCAGTCGTCTGGGATAATCATAGGGCTCTCCCCTAAAACCAGAACCACTACCAATGCCGCCATAGCTACCACCAAACTCACTACCAATACCACCACCAACATAACCTCCATAATCATTATACCTACTGCCAAATCCTCCCAGGGACCTATAAGAAGCAGCATCAAGACCAATAGGGCCAAGATCGCCCCTGCCAAAACCACTATATGGTTCACCAAAGCTTTTAAATTCATCTTTATATGCACGGGACCTATATTCACTACCACGTGCAGGACCTGGAGCTGGGTTTGAGGCTTTCTTTGGTTCAGCTTTCTTGATCTCAACCTACAATAAAGAGTTAAGTTAACCTAAACTGCTCACTTTCTAAAATTGTACTACCAACCTTGCTGAGAAGTATATGTGAAGCCCCTGCAATGAACTTGGTCATTCATTAACTTACAAGTGCACTCCAATATTGTATATAATATGTATACAGATATGTGACAGAAATGTAAATAGATAAAGTTATTATATCCACATAACATGTGTCCACATACACAGCAGGAGAAAGTGAGTAACCAAGGTGCTATACTAACCTTAGAGCCCGCCATATCAATCATATTTCCATTGCTTAAAACTCTATCAACAATTTGTTCATTGTCAAACACAATAAACCCAAAGCCCCTGGACCGCTTTGTTGCATGATCAATTATAATCTCATGCTCCACTACCTTTCCATATTTGGAGAAGAAATCCTTGAAATCCTCTGAATATATAGACATAAAATATGAGAATAATAATATAACATTCCTATAGGGTTAAAAAAAGTAATAAGATACTACTGAGACAACAAACCGTCAGTAACAGACACTGGAAGGCCACCGACAAAGATCTTTTTGGTCTTGAAGTCATTGGTTAGTGCAGCACCTTTAGGAATGGTCCTTTTGATCTCAACCTGTTAGAGAAATTGAGAAGCAAGTTAGTTTTGAAATATTTCGTTGTAACAGAAATGTAACTTGATAATTATTCTTTAGAAAGGCCAGATTTTTCTGTAACCATACATAAAAAAAAAAGCAAGCACTGCAGTTCCCTAATTGGGCTTACTGGTTGTGCTCATTTCATATTGCATTTGTAGCAAAAAGTTCCTACAAATATACTATTCACATTTTAAACAAAAAAGATATCGTTTTTATGCAAGTGGGTCGAGAGATTACAACGGCCGTACAGAAGTGGCAGTGTATCTCAATAGAATCGAATCAGTGGTCACAAATGCCTTGTTTATACAAATACATTAACAATATGGTGGGTGCTGCTTTATCTTCATAAAAAGAAGTCTTTACGGCAGAAAGACATGCATCACATCAGTTCTAAAAGGTGTTCACAGAATTAGTTGAATTCGTTATATTCAGTTTTTTAGTTAAATAAAATAGTTTCATTATATTTTTTCTTGTCTTATCGTCATACTTCTTCTTCTTACTTTCAGGCTCTTGTACAAGTCATCATACCATACATTTCACTTTAATACTGTTCCTCATAGATTCAGCGAGAACCACCGTTTTATGAAGAAACGCGAAACACAAGTACAACTTCAATCAATAACTAGAAAAGAAAGAAAGAAAGAAAGAGAGTTACCTGTTTCCCATTGATGACATGAGTTTCTTCAATCATGATATCCACAACAGCAGGATCAGCATAGGTGATGAACCCAAAACCCCTGGGCTTACCCGTCAAGCGATCCTTCATAATCACCGAGTCCGTAAGCTGCCCATACTTCTCAAAATACTCCACAAACGTCTCTGCCAAACCAAAATCAACTCTCCATTAAATCCCATAAACCAAACTAAACCAAAACTCACAGCAACATCACCCGCACCAAACAAAAAATTCAATTCCACAAACAAACCCAAATTTCAAACAACCAACCTAATGTCGTGTCCTTCGCAAGACCTCCGATAAAAATCTTCCTGCAAACAACCCAACACGTCGCATAAATAATCAAACTCCACACCTTTAAAAATTTAAACATAATTTGATTATATAAAACGAACCCAGGACTCGCTCCGTCGCCAAAATCGCCTCTTCTGGAACCCATCGATGCCAAATTCAGCAATCGAAATTTGAGTTAGGGTTTTGAGATTTTTCGCGTTTGACGATCTCAGCAGCAACTCACCGTCAGTCGTCACTCATTCTTCAATGCTCGAAAATAAAACGCAGCGTTTTCGTCACGTTCTACTTTCATTCATTTACATTTGACCCCCCATGTTACATATGCCAAATATGCCCTAAATTTGCGGTTGTTAATACTTTATGGGTCTGTTTGTAAATACTATAAATTCAATTTGGATTTGGCCTTTACACGAATTTGAAGAACCCTAAAAATCTCACTGGTCTCTGCTCCTATCAGCGACTGCGTCGATTGCAAGGTTCGATTTTTGTGATTTTTTTCCCGATATTTATATTAATTGAAATCTCTTTGAGATGGAGAAGTTGCCTTTTTCCCTAGTGTTTAAGTACCTTAACTGCTCATATGGATGATTGTTGTGTTTAGGGTTTTTTTTTGTAGTGTGTGTTGATAATTAGAAGCCAGGAATGGGTGAGGATATGAAGGTGAAAGAATCTGGGCAAGCCCAGAAAAGGAAGAGAATAGGATACAGCAAAGGACATAAGGGAGGAAAGAAGCCGAAGGTGTTGCAAGGTTCTGGTAAAAAGGCCAAGTTGGATGGGAGAATGAAAAAGCTGTATCGGAAAAGAGCGCGGGACTACAACTCAGAAGATGATGAGAATGACATTGAAGATAAGGCGGAGGAAGTATCGATTAAGGAGGTGATGAATGATGAAAGAGATGAAGTGGATAGCGAAAACGAAGATGAGGAGAAGAAGGTACATGAAGAAGGAGATGAAGAAGAGCATGGTGATATTCAATCGGGGGTTATTAAGTTTGTTGAAGGTGTTAGAGCATTTAAGCTGGCTTTCAAGAAAATAATGAAAAGGAATATTTCGGATGGTTCGCTTGTAAGCAAATTGATGTGTTATTGAGCTACTGTTGTGTTATGGTGTTAAATTGTGTAGTCTGTGCTGAGTGTGTTTCGGTTTGTATTTTTTTAGGGTCCGGTGTTGTCTGGACATCAGAAACTTGTGGCTGAAAAACTTGCGGAAGAAGAAGCTGATCGCAAAGTCAAGGGAGAAGCTAAGAAAGAAAAGCAGTTGGTAGAATTTCGTAGTACTAGAGTTTGGTTTGAATAAAGGTGTCGCTGTATCTTCGATCTTTAATTTGATGTTTTCTCTCTTGGTCTTTTAGGTTAAAGAAAAAGGTCATCTGATCCCAGAAAGCTTCTTTGATGCACATGAGAAGTTTCTCCTCGGAGTTGCTAGAAAAGGAGGTATTACTTTGGCTTTATATGTGTTGATAATAAGCACACAAAAAACTTATTTTAAAGGTATCGTCAATATTTACACTTACATCAAAGTTGTCTTTTTTGTACCCGGTTGCTTCTTGTGGACGATCAGTTGTCAAGCTATTTAATGCTGTAAGTGGTGTTGTTATTTTCTTGACTTGCTCTACCCTCATATTGATTTGCATCATTGAAAAACCATTTACTTTGGTCTGTAGGTCAACAAGGCACAAATGGCCCAGAAAGGACTTAATCCTTCTAGGACAAAAGATTCTAAAGGTATGCCTCATGTGCTTGAGTTGTTTTGCTATTTTACTGGTCTATCCATGTAGTTTACTTGTGGTCCTTGAACCTGTGTAACTCGAATACATTGCATTGATGTCACATGACATCTTAATCAGAACTATCAAAGAAAAGAAAGGACGCATTTTTCTCAGAGTTAGGAAGGAAGCCATTCAACACAGCGTCCAAGGTTTGTATATCATTCTATCATTAATTAGTTCCATCCTTTATCATCATATCATATT
Organism: Rhodiola kirilowii; assembly: GCA_033675215.1. NCBI lineage: Eukaryota > Viridiplantae > Streptophyta > Magnoliopsida > Saxifragales > Crassulaceae > Rhodiola > Rhodiola kirilowii. Next base: position 53,460,832 of record CM066193.1, read on the forward strand.
ACAATGCATCTGTTGTAATAATTCGAATACAAAGCCTCCACAACGGTTTTTGTAAATCATCTTTGTTTGATCTGTGTAGGCTGGCACAACTAAAGACGAGGAAGGGCCTGGTTGGGCACCGTTGCGTGACAACTACATGCTAACCAATTCAAAATTGAAAAATTGGGATAAACAGCAAGTAAGAAACTTCAGTTCCGCGGCAGCTATAGAAAAAATATGTATTGCTTGTCTCACGGGACTATAACTACCTTTACATCAAATGTAGGAACATGCCATAACAGATGACAATGAAAGAGTAGTAGATTCATCAGACGACGAGGAGTGAGATCTAAAGAAATGTTCGTTCGTCACATTCTCTAGCAAAAGATCAGAATGGGCTACCAGTAAGCAATACTTGTTATAACTAGATATGATCATTTACAAAAAAAATTCTTATGACAAGATTGCTGTCTTAATTAGTTATAATTTTTTTTCTCTACAATATCACATCATCCTCGGCTGCACTAATTTACTTATGGAGTAGAATATTGCAAATGCAGCACTTGTAGTTTGCAAATGCCCTGTTTGATTTGCAAGTTAGCTTTAGTAGTTTGTAGGTTAGATAGTTTAGTTTAGTTTAGTTTAGCGTTAGTAGGATTCATAGGAATGTTTAGTTGATTGGTTAAGTTGTCGGCTTCGGTCGGAAATTGGTCAGCTTCGGCTGTACAAGGTTTTCCTTAAGGGTCTTTTGTTCGATATTTCGTTGTAAAGTCGTCTGCCTCGGACAGGCGGCCGGGCTTTGCTGGGCCCTTATTGGGCGGGTTGTACTGCTCTTGCCGGTTGGCAACTTGCTTAATCGAAAAAGAAAAAGAAAGAAGGAAGTGAAATCTTGTCAAATCTCATAATGCAAGTGAAATGTTTTCGAGATATTTTATTCATTGATGTGCATGTAGTCGTAAGATAAGTTATATAAGTAGTTCACAGCATGATGCTTGTCTTGAACTGAACAGTCTTATAAATCCATTGCAGTTATTCGCAAATCGCTGCAGCGTACAAGATATCAGCTAGCTCCTGGCTTCAGTTATCGATGATATTTAACAGAGTTTACTCTTTTTTGTACCTTTTTAGGCCCCTATGGCTATACCTTCAAAATTTCAGTTTTGATATCATCACAAATCAGATCCAAAAAGATTACGAGTCTTAATTCTTATGACGCAATGTTTACTTGCATAAAAGCCAAGTACAGAAAAGCATCACATTCTTTCGGAGACAGCTTCTCATTTTCATCCTTAAATTTCCTTCAAAAACAAATTTTAAATAATTATACTATATTATTTTATCACCTTTGTCTTGATAAGTATGTATGGGCAGGGGCACGTGACGAACCGCCATTTCGCAAGTCCCATCAAAAAACAAATGAAAATCCAACCACGAATCATATGAAACTCATAATTATTACGTATTGTTGTTCCTATTTACTTAAAAAAAAAATCTGAAAATCAATTATTGATTTTCTTTTTTAGTGCAAGATTTTTTCTAGTCAGTTCCATAAATGGAAACAGTATAACAAACAATTTCGAGTAAAAATATTATAAATGACCAATATACCCTCGTATGTTATCGACCAAGTTTCCGACTGCACCTTGGTCCTCTAACTATTGTAAATTACAGTAAAACTCAATTGTCACGTCGAAAAGAGAGTTTGAGTGCGTTAATTTAATCCGAAATGAAACCAAATTACTAAAATCGAAATTGAATAACATGAGATTTTTTAGCATGATTTGAGTAACATATTTAAATTACGAACTTAACTTAAAGACTTAATTTAAATTCTTGAGTGTAAAACTAATAAATGAGACATATGACTCAATTGAGTATTTCAATGAATATACTAAATGAGTGAGGTACTGAATTGAATCAAATTGAAAAATCAAACTTTTAAAGTCTAAAAAGACACAATAATTAAAAGATGTTGTAAAACTTGGGGGGCTGGAAGTCAAATTTGTAAAAATGCCATCGCGGGTGGCATTATCGTATGTATAGGCAGGGGCACGTGACGAACCGCCCTTTCTCAAGTCCCAACCGTGAAAATCCAACCACGAATCATATGAAACTCATAATTATTATTGTTCCTATTTACTAAAAAATATCTGTCAAAAAGGATTTGTTCGAGTGAATTGAAATTTTGTAAGTATTGAAGGGTTCGATTCCACTAAAAATAATATCAAACCCCCTTATCAGAAAAATATCCGAAAATAAATGATCGATTTTCCTTTCAATGCAAGATTTTTTCTCGTCAGTTGCATAAAAAATGAATTTCTTATAACTGAAAGGTACAATTACAAATGAAATAAATAAACAATTTATACCCTCGAATTTTCTCGTCAGTTGCATAAATGGATAAGTATGTATAACAAACAATTTCAGCTTTACCACGTTTCCCAATATACCCTCGTATATTATTGACCAAGTTTCCGACTGCACCTTGGTCCTCTAACTATTGTAAATTACAATAAAACTAAATTGTGAAGTCAAAAAGAGAGTTCGAGTGCGTTAATTTAATCCGAAATGAAACCAAATTACTAAAACCGAAATTGAATAACATGAAATTTTTAACATGATTTGAGTTAAATATTTAAATTCTTGAGTGTAAAATAATAAATGAGACATATGACTCAATTGAGTATTTCAATGAATATAATGAGTGAGGTACTGAATTGAATCAAATTGAAAAATCAAACTTTTAAAGTAAAAAAGACACAATAATTAAAAGATGTTGTAAAACTTGGAGTGCTGGAAGTCAAATTTGTAAAAATGCCATCGCGGGTGGCGTAATCGTAATATGGCTTAACTCCAGTGGCCTTGTATTTCAATAAATTCATCTCCACTTGATTCTTTATATGCTGATCGTTTGTAGTCCTTCACTTTCATTCGCTTCAGCACCACTGAAACTCAAAAACGATATCACTCGCTGCCGGAACGGACTCCGAAAATGGCGACGACTGCGACAATGGCGGCGATCGGATGCTTAAGGACGGCGACGACGTCGTTCGACGACAGGAACGCTAAGTGTTTGTTGATGAGCGCTGACGCTGATCGGAGGAAGCTGTTGTCGTTCTGTTCGTCTACTATGAACGGAGAGAAGTTACGGCGTACGGAGATGATTAGCGATCGGAGTGGGAGGAGAAAGTATGTGGTTGTTAGGCCTAAGGCAGTTTCGGATTCGAGCAATTCGCAGACGTGTCTTGATCCTGATGCTAGTAGAGTGAGTTGTTTTGATTATTTCGATGCCTTTTAGGTCCAATTTGATTGCATTTTTTTAGTTTCTTTGTATCGTTTTGATTCGTGAAGCTATGGTGTTTGCTTAATATTTGAAAATTGAAGTGTCAGCTTGAGAATTGTTTAGAGCTGAGTTGTTGGAAATGGAGTTTGCATTTAGGTCTAATTGATTTTCCGCATGTTTTCCTTTTTATGAAGTTGAGATGATTTATGTGTGATTGATTTTTGATGGCTTGAATAGGAATGCAATTATGTATTTTTATTATTGATTAAATGTATTCAGTTCTCTATTTGACATGTTTTGTGGTTGTGTAACTATGGTGATGTGATAACCTGCAGAGTGTTTTTGGGAACTATACTGACTTAAGATAGTTTACCTGCAGAGTGTCCTTGGTATTATACTTGGAGGTGGAGCTGGGACAAGATTATACCCACTTACCAAGAAGCGCGCAAAGCCTGCTGTTCCTCTTGGAGCAAACTATAGGCTCATTGATATTCCTGTCAGCAACTGCTTGAACAGCAATGTTAATAAGATCTATGTTCTCACGCAATTCAATTCAGCTTCTCTCAATCGTCATCTATCCCGGGCATATGCAAGTAACATGGGTGGTTACAAGAACGAAGGGTTTGTTGAAGTCCTTGCTGCACAGCAGAGTCCAGAAAATCCCAATTGGTTCCAGGTAATTTGCTATTTTTGTACTCCCATTTCTTTATCATGAACAATCTCGTGTCTCTGCGACTCTGCGTGATATTCCAAATGACTTAGTGAAGCTGCTACCTGTTTTGTAGGGTACTGCTGATGCTGTGAGGCAGTACTTGTGGTTGTTTGAGGAGCACAATGTTCTCGAGTTCCTCATTCTGGCTGGTGATCATCTGTACCGTATGGACTATGAGAAATTTATCCAAGCTCATAGGGAGACCGATGCAGATATCACTGTTGCTGCACTGCCAATGGATGAAAAACGTGCTACTGCATTTGGTTTGATGAAGATTGATGAAGAAGGAAGGATCATTGAATTTGCTGAAAAACCAAAGGGAGAACAACTGAAAGCAATGAAGGTACCTAAGAATTCCTTGGCACTTTTGCAGCTATTGTTCTTTCATTTCATCATTAATGTTAGTGGTTATTCCTTGTAGGTTGATACGACTATTCTAGGACTTGATGATGAGAGGGCACAAGAGATGCCGTACATTGCTAGTATGGGTATTTATGTTGTCAGTAAAGATGTCATGCTGAGCTTGCTTAGAGATAAATTTCCTGGAGCCAATGACTTTGGAAGCGAAGTTATTCCTGGTGCAACTTCAATTGGGATGAGAGTAAGTTCAAGCAGAGCATGTGCTTGTTAACAGACGTGTCACGGTGTCAGAGTCAACTTACAGTAATCCTCCTTCATTGCTATCTCTAGGTGTGCAAAAGTATTTATGTTCAATTTTTTTGAAGGTTCAAGCTTATTTATACGATGGCTATTGGGAGGACATTGGTACAATTGAGGCCTTTTATAATGCTAACTTGGGCATCACAAAAAAGCCTGTACCTGATTTCAGGTAGTGTTTAATACATATTAAATTGTTTTCTACACTTTTGTTCTGTCAACAAGACTTTGTCAAGTCCTACCTCTTTCTATTCATGTAATAAAAATTCGAAGTCTAAACCCTTGTTTAAAATGCAGTTTCTATGACCGTTCCTCTCCAATCTATACCCAACCGCGGTACTTGCCTCCTTCCAAGATGCTTGATGCCGATGTCACCGATAGTGTCATTGGGGAGGGCTGTGTGATCAAGGTATTTTCTAGCTTCCCACGAGAATTATGCTTATCTTGATTTGTTCTGTGCAACTTTTGTTTTATGATGTTGAATATGGCTCATAGAATCAAGTATTTGATGGTGCTCACATCCTTGTTTGTCTTCCAGAACTGTAAAATTCACCATTCAGTTGTTGGCCTGCGATCCTGCATATCAGAGGGTGCAATTATAGAAGACACGTTATTGATGGGAGCAGATTATTATGAGGTAGAAACCTGAGTCGTTTGTTACAGTTTGATCCTTAAGTGCTCCATGTAGAAACATCAAAATTTGAGAAGACCCTTCCATAAGCAAAACACAATTTTAACCGTCAACTGTTACGTTGCATTTTCTGCTGTTGTTGTGCTACAGACTGACGCTGACAGAAGATTCTTGGCTGCCAAAGGCAGTGTACCAATTGGGATAGGCAAAAACTCACACATAAAGAGAGCAATCATTGACAAGAACGCTCGCATTGGAGATAACGTTAAGGTAAGATTACTGCCTTCACTAGCTCTGGTTCCTCTTTTTTATCACTTCGATATTCTTTTTTTTTGTTGAATGGTTCAACAATTGAGACTACATTCATGTTTTGTACAGATCGTAAACAGCGGCAATGTGCAAGAAGCAGCAAGAGAAACTGATGGATACTTCATCAAGAGTGGGATTGTAACTGTTATCAAGGACGCCCTTATTCCCAGCGGCACTGTCATTTAAGATCAACCCATGCACCTTCTCATGCTACCAACATCCTGGTCAATATTCTGAAGTGGTGTCAAAATGATGTAGCACAGTTTCTTTCTTCCTTAGATTAAGAATATTATTATGTACCTAGATAAACTACAAGTTATTTTATTTCCGCACAGAGAGTTCATCTTCATTGGCATTATCAGCATCCCCATAGATCGGTAAATAAGGGAACAAAACAGGCTTCACTTGAAAAGTCGTCTCAAATATTCTGCCGAAGTGAAGTTTTTATTTTATTTAGTGGACAGGGATAGTTTACAGTTTACACCAAGAAAATCCCCTGAAAATATACTGATGGTAGAAAAGGATAAATGCTAATCACTGTACATGATTTGCAGCCTGTCATAAGTCAGTGTCATTGCATTCTTTAATGCATGCCAAGCCCAGATAGAAGTATTCAAAACAATTTACTACTACTAGTAAGTAGGAACTCTATGTTCCAGCTTCCCGCAGTTGCAAGCTACAAAATGGAGCCGGCATGAAACCGGTCTATCATTTCAATCCCTGCATTCAGAAAAAAGAAAACATGAAGGATCTCATGATGTACCAAGAATCCTAGCAATTGTTGGTGCTAAAGAGAGATACAAGTTAGATTTTAATGAGTTAGAAATCCATTTGAATTTGAACATATCCTCCTGCATAATTGACATTGGCCATCCATATTCCATACACATGGGCGACTACGCCAGCAAAAGTCCCCACCAAATTGGGTCAATCTACAAAGTCCATAGTAAGGTTACAGACGCTCATTGGTGGATGAAAGAAAACGTGCACTAGAACCTTGATGACAAAGTAATTGAAGGACCAAAACAATCTCAGGGAAACTACGGGAGCATGTAGTTTGTAAGGGAACTATCAAGCAATGCTACATAAAGAGTAGTACTATTCGTTCTTGATTAACTGCCTATTTAGAGGAAAATAAAGGAAAATACTTTAATATATATATATATATATATGCAGGTACACTATTCGAACACATTTGAAAGGACATGTAACCTGATATTTTTTGCACTATTTATTCAAGTTTCTCCATTTATCTTTGAGGTCACCAGCAGTGCGAGAATGATCGAACACTTCACTCCCATACTCCAAAATTCTGCTCCATGGCATTTTCATGGGCGGTACATGGAATTTCTGCACTCCTTTCTGCACAGATAGATCGAAATCCAGAAAGAAATATATCTGGTCAAGCACCGTGCCAGGAAATTCTCATATTACTTTTCTTTTTCATGATCACACTTGAATTAGTCTAGGAATCAAGAATTGAGATACGGATCTTCCTTCTATAATCATACATCACCCTTACCATTCTCAATGATAAACCCCTTACTAACAAAGTTTGGTCAAGATAAGAATCCCAAATTTCTTTGCAGAGAGGAAAAAAAAGAAGAAAATTTACATGCCAGGTATTTCTTACCTTGAGAATTTCAACTTCCTCGGCAGTCCAGTTAATCCTACGCTTTATTCCAGTGGTTGGATGTTTTCTGAACGTCATATATCAAACATAAGTAACTGCATTATCAAATAAAGGCATGAACATTCTAGTTCTACAACAATTGTCACTCACGCTAGATTTTTAGAATTGATAAAGCTCTTCTTCGGAGATTCCGTTGCTAACTCTCTCGAGTGTCTCCCTTCCACACTTTCGTATGCATTAACATTCTGAATATCTGAATTGTTACTACTTCTAAGGAAATATTTCGCTCTTTTTCCCTTTTGACGCCTATTTACATTGGGTCTCTTATTAATAGTAGTGCCAAGGTCAGAATCAGAAATATCAGACTCCTCGACATACAATTTGTCCTTTCCATCGCTTTCCTCTAATATCTCATCAGTTTGTTTCTTTTGTTTAGTTGCAATTGAGATGTTTGGCAAATCATTCACGACTCCCATTACAGTATCATGCGACTTCTCCATTAAATATGGCCTCCCTATATTGTCAGTTTTCGGCAATACCTGGGGTTGCGCCACCCCTCCGGCATCAGCCTCGTCACTATCTGCATCTGGTGCTCGTTCAACCAAACCTTGAACACTAATCTGACGTGTGTGATGTTTTATCTTCCTTTCTCGAAGTTCAAAAGTGTGAAGCTTATCTGTTCCACAATTTTGAGAAGTAGAGGTATGTTTTACTGAAGCAGCAAATTCCCGTGTTTGCTTTCCTTGGTTAGGGGCAATGTAAGGCTCTGTGTGAGTTTTCTTATTATCCAAGTTCTTTGTTTTTTCACTTTCGACAGAAGTTCCAGGATGAACTAAGCAGTCCATTGTTTTCCGACTATTATTACCTGCATCAACTTCAGCTGGAAACAAAACAGGATTATGCTCATTCACACAGTGCTCTTCAAGTAAACTATCTGGTGAACACGTCTTCTTGCACATCACTGAATCTTCTTTCTCCTGAGGTACACCTGCTCGAGCAAGATTAATAACATCTTTCTCTGAACTTGGCAGTTTTCCGTCTGTGGCTTCAACTTCCGGCTGCTGAACATTCCCACCGGGGGCACTGATGAACTTCAACAAAGCCTCCTTCGCCAATGAAGCATGCTTCTTCGCTTTATCACACTCCTCCACAGCTCGCTCATACGAACATTGAGGACAGTAGTAACACCCAAAATCATCGAAGTAAGCAGAACAAGGCAAACATTTCTCATGAACTGCAAAACCACATCCATTCTGATGACAAACCAATAAAGATCCATCTCTGCCACATCCTAAACACGTCACAATCTCCATCAAATCCGTTACCCTTCACTCTCGACCATTAAAATTACCAAAGTTTCTTGAAGAACCTCGTCCAATATTAACCAGAATAACACCGCCCTTACTGCTTTCCACACCGGTCAACACCCTGCACTCTACCTCGCTGCACAAATCGTCCTCTCTGGACTACCCTGAATAAAGCATCCACTACATATTTCAGAATACCACCACAACATAAAGTAACTGAGCATTTTCAATAAACAACCAAACTTCTACGAAGGTAATTAAGTACAATTTAAACCCTAGAACCAATTACGACTACGAACTAACGCAGCATGAACGCATTTTCACATCATGAATATCAAAATTGATAACCTACAGCAACGACATATCGCAAAACGCTCTAACCTGATCATTCGTCCGCGCCGCACTGGTCGTATCTTCACTTCTCAGCCGTTCTCCAACACATAAATCCAGATTACAATGCCGAGTCACGCCTAGTGGAAAACCCTAACACGCGCAAAGCATCCGCTTGTCTCACTCGTTGAGTCAACTCGAGGAAACGCTCGTCTCTCTCACTTCAAATTGCCGTCGCGAAGAAATCTCGGACTCACCGATCCCAGCACATCTGCAGACTGCAGTAGCATCGTACGTCGCCGTTTAGAATTGTATACAAACGCTGTCGTTCGATTGGGACGAGCGGAAAAGCGGTTGAATCGATGCGGTGAGAAATGAGAATCAACAATCGTTTCTTTACGCCGCCGTTTAATGTTAGGGTCAATACGTCGTCGTTTAGTTGGACGTGAGGAAAAGCGAGAAGCAGGCGACAAGGACGGCTGGTTTTCAACATTCCTCTTTTTGTAATCCGTCTGAGTTTTTTTCGACAATCAGTAAATTTTCAGACACCAAAGCAAAGTCGTCTTCGCGTTTCGTATTCGGATTCAAAGGTCGTTGCTTTTTCAATTCCACCTCTGTAAAAATATTTGCGGAAATTGCGTTAGCTTTTGCGTAGCCGAGGATTTGTTTTTTGGGGGTCATACTCAGATTTGATACCAAAAGGAGAAAACTTTGATGTTGTTTCGAGAGAATAGATCCTGGGAATGCTGATCGTGTGGTGTTGTTAAAGTTGGAATTTGAATATCTGATGATGAATTGGGAATCTGCATTGAGCACTTGGTGATCTATTGTCCCATTTCTCAGCTGGATGGCTAGCAGAATCACCCCGCTGGATCGCGTAGACTCCCATGTTGAGGCAAGTGTTTAATTTATCAGTTTTTTTAAACATTTTTTCAATTCTAGTTCATGTGGGTTTTACATTGTTAGAAGGATGTTGTTGTTGATCTCTTTATTCTTGTTTGGATACTTGTTCTGAAATTTTATTGATGTGGTGGTGGTACAGATGGAGTCATTAGAGGACTACGGATTGGGTCCGGCGAAGGGATCGGCGGACATTATGTTGAATGGATCCATTGGTGCTAGCTGCTTAAAAGACGGTAGCTTTCGTAATATGCCGAGTAACGGAGTTATGGAGAGCATGAAGATTGTCATTTTTTCAACGAAAATCAACTTGCTAATTCCTTTTGGGCCTGCGGCGATACTTGTTAAGGCGTTTAGCGGGCATCATGTCAGTTTGTTTTGTAATCTTGTTTGTTAAGTTTGATTGATATGGTTTGACATGGATTGTTGGTTTAATGATGCTTCCCTGTTTTTGATCGATATCAGGGTTGGGTTTTCTTTCTCAGTCTTGTGGGCATCATTCCATTAGCGGAGCGCCTTGGTTTCGCTACCGAGTACGAATTACGAATTTTTTGTTGAATTTCAAATTGGTTTTTATAAATTGACTTATCTGAGGGTACCTACTTATGAAAATCCATTGTTTGCTTTCATTCAGGCAGCTAGCGTTTTTTACCGGTCCAACAGGTGCTTTCTCAATGCCCTTCCAGATATATGCGCTCGCCCATTCAGTGGCTGTTTATCTGTGTTATGGTTCTTTCATTTCTTTATATTGGAAAAATAACGTTTTGTGAATTCTTGGCTGTTAATCTCATGGTATTTGCAGTTGGAGGCCTTTTAAATGCAACTTTTGGAAATGCGACAGAACTAATCATCTCAATTTACGCATTAAAAACTGGAATGATGCGTGTTGTTCAACAGTCTTTGTTGGGCTCTATTTTATCAAACATGTTACTTGTGCTTGGATGTGCATTTTTCGGTGGGGGGTTGGTTCATTCGCACAAGGAACAGGTTTTCAACAAGGTAAGTCATTATCCCGTTTGATGAAACAATATTCAACATCCATAATGTTGACTGCTAAATTTTCACGCTACCTTTTTTCAGTCAGCTGCTGGCGTTAACTCTGGGTTGCTACTAATGGCTGTCATGGGCTTACTATTTCCAGCTGTTCTTCATTTCACACGAACGGAGATGCATTATGGGAAATCCGAATTAGCCCTCTCAAGATTTAGTAGTTGTGTGATGCTGATTGCGTATGCTGCGTATCTTTATTTTCAGTTGAAGAGCCAGAAAGATCTCTACGACCCAGTTGAGGTTTGTTTACGTAGTATCATATCATCTATCTTGTTTTGATGCTAATTCTCAGTTGCCAACATTTTCTATCTTACGTCAGGGAGAGACTTCAAATGAAAGCAGCGGTGGAGACGATGATGAAACTCCTGAGATTTCGAAATGGGAGTCCATAATATGGTTAGCTGTTCTAACCATCTGCATATCAGTTCTGTCAGAGTACCTAGTTGACGCTATTGAGGTACTTTCCAATCTCCGTTCGTAAAAACCTCAGTCTCTTCTATTTCACGTTCCCCTTATCTTTTTTTTTTATCTCTGATTCCTATCCCAGGGCGCCTCTGTTGCAATGAACATTCCGATTGCATTTATTAGTGTCATTTTGCTGCCAATCGTCGGGAATGCTGCCGAGCATGCCAGTGCCATCATGTTTGCCATGAAAGATAAGCTCGTAAGTTTGTTACTTTAGCTGTGTGATATGCCAAATACAAATAATATTTATTTCCCTTTGTTCTCAAGTGTTGCGATTTCTTATATGTAGGACATTTCTCTGGGAGTCGCAATCGGCTCATCGACACAAATTTCCATGTTCGGGGTATAATGAAATTCAACGTTAATACAGCTAGTAATTAATTAATACCCATAGAATTCAACTCATGCATACATGCTACTCTTAAGTGCTAAACTGATGTAATTTTTCGAAATGTTTCTGCAGATTCCGTTCTGCGTTGTTGTTGGCTGGATAATGGGTCGTCCGATGGACTTGAATTTTCAGCTTTTTGAAACAGCTACACTTTTCATGACCGTTCTCGTAGTAGCCTTTATGTTACAGGTTTGCCATTCATGTTAAGTTACAAAATGAAGACTCACTCACTCACTCACGCATCTCAAATTCTCTTTTTACTCATTCTTTGTACCACGCTGACTCTTCATATCGTTGTTTAAATTACTGTTGCAGGAGGGAACTTCTAACTACTTTAAAGGATTAATGCTCATCCTCTGTTATGTCATCGTCGCAGCAAGTTTCTTTGTTCATGTGGATCCCAAGTCCATCGGTAACTTTCTTTTATCCCAATTTCTTCATGGTTTGATATTATTACAAAACCGTGTTTGTCAAAATCTGACTCATTGATTTTACGATATGTTCAGAGGACAAGCCCCGTAATACTTAGCGTCGAAGAAGAGATAGGACAACACCGCCTGGTAAACTGTCGCCCTCAAATGCATCAAGCTCACTTGAAGAGATTGATTACAACAAACTTCTGATGATCTGCGTCCCATTTGGGGAATGCGAGGATCTCAATACTTCAAAGATGTCATGGTATTGATGGGTCATTTCGTTAAGAAATGGTTAGCAAGGATGGAAACTAATTTTTAGGCACTTTTAGGAGGATGCACTGCAATAGTCTTGTCTTGGTTGTGATGAGTTTTATAGAATTTTTTTTATAAAAGATTTTGATGATAAATTAAAGCCAAGTAGATCAATGTTTGTAGACTAAAGAAATTTGCTTTCACATATGGGAAATTATACAATGCAGGTTATCAACTTGAAATCTATGTATCGAAAAAGAAAAAAAAAAACTTGAAATCTAATTTATAGTAATTGCTTCTTTTTTATATTCCACATAAGTGATTTTTAAGAAGAAAAAAAAGAGAGAGGAGAAAAGCAAAATATCATCTAACGGCCAGTATTTCGCCACGTCACCAAACAGAATATGCAGCTAAAATGGCGCCACAAGCAAACCTTGAAACCTCTCCGACTCTTCAACCGTCAATCGGCTGAAACCCTAAGCAGACGAAAAGCGTGGGATTCCGATTTTCGACTCTTGCGCTCCGATGGGAGATTAGGGCTTGATATTGGATGAGCATCAGAACGATGGCGAGCTTCGGAGACGGAACTGAAGGGGAGTTGGTGCTGCCTGCGGTCGTCGGTGGAGACGCATACGAGATCCGAATCGAGTGACTGCTGGCTGTATGATGTGTGAACCTGGCGAGAATGTGTGCGATGGTCTCAATATGATCACTCGCTTGCGGTTTATGCTTCAGGAAGCATGTTTGGGCTTGGGGAGAGAAACAGCACATCACAGGTATATACGGAGAGACTTTTAATTCCTGATCCACAAAGTGATTCATCAGTCGCTACTTTATGGATTTACTTATTTTTGTGAGCCTGAGTTTACTTTTATGTTGAATCGAATCTCTAACCATTGACGTTTTTTATGATCCAATAGGTTGAATATTATAGAGAAGTTTGCTTTGTTGGTCTTCGTATGTATGTCATTATATATACATAAATTGTTTACAGTTATTTCATTATGTTGTGTCTTACTTTGGTTTGAACATATATAGTTGAGTACTATTCAGTGCTTGAACTTACTTGTGTTGTGAGATATATGAGCATTTTGGTCTTAATTTGCCTTTGGGTTTCGACGTACTCGTCCTGGATAATTGATAGCATGAAATGATACAAGTAAATGTATTGGAGCTTCACAGTTAATTTATCCTATTTTGGTGGATGTGTTGGTTACCTGGTAGATGCTTTTCAAATTCTTATAATTTGTTTATCTGTGACCGTTCTTCCATTAGTGTAATTTGCTTGATAATCTTCCAGACTTTTTGCATCTCAGCATTATAATGTTGTGTGCTTCAACTGAAATACATTGGTGATTAAATTTGCTCTTTGGAGGGGACTAGATTAGTTGTATTGTAAACATAAGTAGCTACACAAGTGTTTGGCGCGACAAATCTTTCCATCAAGTTTAGTTGTCTTTGTCTATGTTTATGCCCATCTTATATTGTGTTGGGTAAACTGCAGAAATTCGTGCGGTGTACCAGGGAAAATGGAATGGCTGGATAAGTGGATAGTTTGAGCAGCACTTGCATCTTGTGTCGTCATTTCTACAATTCTACTGCTGCTGTATTGATGACTGTGTGGGTTTCGAGTAAATAATAACATGAGGAACTTGGGCTTGGAACAGGCATCGTGGAGACCTTAGAGCATCTCCAATGTAAGCCCACTTGTGCTTGGTGACACGTGAAATGTGACTTGGCCAGGTCCACTTTGCATTGGAGGGAAGGTTTTAAAAGTGGTCAGGCCCACTTTGGTGGTCAGAGCATCCCAATGCAAGCCCATTTGCTGTCTAAAGACACGTGAAATGGAAGTGGCCAGCAGATGTTGCATTGGAGGAACAAAAAAAAGTGGGCTTGGCCACTTCCATTGGTGGGGGCCCACACGTGTCACTCCATTTCACGTGTCCCCAATCAGCAAATGTGCTTGCATTGGGATGCTCTGACCACCAAAGTAGGCCTGACCACTTTTAAAACCTTCCCTCCAATGCAAAGTGGGCCTGACCACCCAAGCACAAGTGTACTTGCATTGGAGATGCTCTTATTGGCCATGTACTGTAGGCGACACGTAAGTGGTGGAAGCAATCCTTATGGCCAGTTAGGCAGGGAGAGACTGACTGACAAATGGCAAATGTGACCTCTGTTAAACTGAGCCACACTTCTCATTCTATATCCTCAGGCCTCAGCGATTCTTTACACGTATGCAAAGAAAACGTCCCTCCAGATACCAGAAACAATGTTCCGCCAGGTTGGAATCAGAACCACATTCTTGGTTAAGTCCACCGGATCACACAATTGAGAGAGGAAACTCCCAAATCAGTTCTGGTCGCGGCCTGCAGTGATGCTCCTTACATTGATCAGATTGCTCAGAAACCTTTCAAGTCTTAGCTCCCTATGATGAATGATCACATTAGTACTGCTCAAGCTCAAATTATATTACTATATTCCTTTTAGCATTGTGTTTGTCATAAAATGAGATAGATTTTCTGATGGCTGGCCATGTTTAGGTGCTGTTAACGAATTAAATGGATTTAATAGAGTCTGAGGTCTGAGCATGCGTTACATGCGTTGCCTATCCATGGCGTAATTAGTTTGACTAGCACAAAAATCTCCCCACTTGCACATTTACAAATCGGACTCACAGTGGTCCCAGATGTCACCTCATTTTACCGTTTTAAAAATTTTTTTTATTATCACAGCAGAAGTCAGGACATTCAGATGCAAAGGCAATCTACAGAGTGTCTACCCAACCCCAACTTGACTCGGTAAACATGACCCTCTTATCTATTTATTCACTATCTTTTATACAATTCAGCTCGTGTTGCACAGATGAATATGACTGATTAAACAAATCAATTTCGTTTGATTTTTTCTGCATGATATTTAATCTTGTGGTAGAATTTTCAGGGTATTATTCTGGTGGGGTTTAGCTTATGTTTTAAGGCAAATATTGAAAGCTACAGACTTCAGTACCAATTGACAAATTGCTTGAGTTAGTGGTGTATGTTAAGTGACTAAATTGACAAGTTTTAAACGTCACTGCTTTGAAAACCCTTGTCAATCGTTGTTTTTATATTGATGAAGTTGTTGGACTATGCATGTTCTTGCAGGGTCATTTAGAAAGAAAGAAAATTAAGACAAAAAACCTTGCTGAGGTTTCTTTCAATTTTTGTATAACAATTAAGGCTGAGGGTGAAGATGGTGAATTATGTAATAGTTGTAGTAGCAGTAGATCAATTTAAGCTGATAATGGTGATCAATAATTGAGATGAAGTTTCAGGTAAGCAAGGAACATGGGGTGATTTCAATTTCTATGAAGTGTCATATATTGTCAAAAGACAGCAAACACTGTCGTTTTATGCAGAATAGTGTGAATTTGATTACAGGAGGATGACTATTGAGTACGGACTTGTAAGATTGGCCAGTTACATTAAAATAATGGGACAACTACAGAGTGGTGGAGAAAAGAGAAAAATGAGAGAGAGAGATACATCGGATGGGACAGCATTTTGATTTTTGGGGACACGGATATGAACTACAGCTATGTGGTATTGCACTTTCTGTAAATCTTTTCCTTTACTGCATACCACTTATCCTTTATCTATGAATCTTTGAAACTGTTCATTTATACTTGTTTACAATTTACAATGGCTTCTTTTTGGTGGAACCTGATGCCAACTCTCTCGATGTGTGAGTGGGTGGAGCTCTTTCTTTCAAAAAAAAAAAAAAAAAAAACTCTCTCGATGTGTGAGTGGGTGGAGCTCTTTCTTTCTTCCTTCTTCATCACCTCTCTCTCATTCTCTCTCTCTCTACACTCTTGTCCATCCCTTCAAACCCATTTCATCTCTCATTTAGGTTTGCGTTATTAGATTTGATACTGCCCATGATCTACCGGAGAAAGAGTAAAGATTAGATCTTTCAGGTAGAACAAGACCTTTTTTTTATGAAGGGGAAGAACAAGACCTTTCTGTGCGAGTGTGAGTGGGTCTGAAGTTTGTGGCTCTACTCCCTTCTTTGATCTGGCTTGGGTTAGTTGATCTAGCCAGTGTTAGGTCTAGTTTGACATTATTTCAGCCAATTTAGGCTTTCTGCTACGCGTCCTTATCTTGATTGGGTTGATGGGTTCAGCTGTTTTGGTTCCTTTTTATTCCTCTTCTTGTCTTCTGGGTTTGTCATAAACACCACACTAAATCTGTTGATTTCCACTTCTTCTGTTCTTATTCCGTGTTAAGTTTCAAGGGGCATAATTGAAGTCTTGGTGTGGTCTGGTGACTTTTTTATTTCTATTGGTTAGCTTGTCGAGTCCTGTGCTGATCTCTGGGCTTGTTCAGCTTTTTGATTGTTCATTTTCTTGGAGAGTTCTCAAATCTGTGTCGAGCTTAAACATCTTTTCCACAGTTCAATTTGGTTTGAAGTCATTCCAAAACAAAGTTGAATAATTGTGTCTAAACATATTTCCTCATTCTTTCCCGTTGAATCAGTGCCTTGATTGTAAGGGGGTGTGGTTAATTACTTTGGTCGTCTGTTACTTTGTTTTACTGGTCTATCTTTGGTGGGTTCCTCTTCATGTCATCTCCCATCTCCCTAGTTTACATCTAAGAATTTTTGTACCCTCTTGTAGATTTTTTTTACCTGCAAGTTCCTTTTTTGTTGGTGTTGATGTTCTTGTCAACTATTCCCTGTGCTTGTAGATCTGATTTCAAGTTCAGATTTTGATTTTGGGGCTTCCACTCTCTCTAAATTTGCTCTTGTTATTCCGTTCTTCCCACATAAAATAACACTTTCAACCCAGTCCCCTCTTGCTTGCTCTCTCATCCTTGACTTCAATCTATCCACCTTGGAAACTATTGCTAATTTATTGCAGAGTTTAGATAGAAACTCAAGCACAGCCACATGAAATAATGATAATTGACTGTTGTGTTTGTGTTTCTTCTTCTTCTTCTTCAGCTGGGTTCAATTCAAGCTGAGATCTCACTATACTCTTGTAAATGTGCAGACAAGTAATTACTCCCGAGGGTCGGAAGTCTGGGATGGTTTGATCAATTTGAGTTGCTGCTTTTTGGTGGTGGGGCTTATAGTTTGGTGCTGTTAATGAGAGAAGAATTTGGTCAAATAGATCACTGTTGGTATGTGGGAGAAGTGCCAAGTGGGAACAAGCTTGTGATTTTGGCTAAGCAGCACAAGAATAGAGTTGGCTTCCTTTCAGATGTTATCCTATGAAAATAATCCACCAGATCCCGTAAATTCTATTGGAAAATCTACTGTAAAGCACAAAAGTAGTGATGAGAATATCACTAGGGATAACCATTTGCCAGAGGTGGAGCATCAGTTGATTTTATCATCTGTTGACGCTCAAAATTTCTCCATCAGGTATACACGCTAGTGCTTTCTTCAAACCTTTGCTCTTATCTCTGCCAATTTTGGTATGTTCTTGCTTGTGGTTCTTTGATGAACAAAGTTGCAAACTTTCTGAGTCAGATCCACTTGCCCACAAGTTGCTTCTGCCTGGGATTGATCTATGTCTTATCTTGATGTAGCCTGCCATCCTTCAATAACTGAATCTCTTTAACTTTGCGCTCCTAAATGGTTATATTTTCTATGTTGAAAGTTTGTCAAATATCTTCTTGTTCTTTTATGGATCCATAGATGTTCCATTTTGGATGAAGACTGTTGGTGCTGGCTTCTGAATCTGTTATAGCTTATCTGAGTAATTTTGTGCCAAAAATTTTGTGGCTCTATATATTCCCAGTCAATCAGTTGCTAAGCATACATCACATAAGGTCATCTTTTGAGTTTTGTTTTTTCATTTATTGATGCCTGCAAAACGAAAGCTGAGGAGATAGACCAGTTACCATTGGCTACCCGAATTTCATTGTTTTGTTAGCTGCCATTTTAATTAAACGGATGATGGAACTTATGGTTTTCTGTTTTGTAGAGATTTTGTGTTGGCTGCTCGGAGTAAGAATATTGAGACGAATTGGCCATTTCCTGACAAACATTTGAAGCTTTGTTTAAAGCATGGAGTAAAAGATTTGTTGCCACCATTTCAATCCAAACTATCCAAAAGGAAACAGTCTTTCACCGTCTGTTTGGATAAAACTAGTTTGGCTGATGGTCGGATCATTACAAGAACACCAGATGAACAGCCTTCTGCAAAAGTTGACAGCCTGACAGTTTGCTCTTTGGGTGATGTTGCTTTGACGGAGAAGGTAACAGCGGATCACTTCGACGCAAGTTTTGATAAATCTGATAAAGACAGTGAATTCCCATCAAGTGTTACCAGTAATTCTCAGTCCTACTCCTATCCAAGTAGATCTGGTGGTACTTTCAAGCATCACAAGTTTTCTAAAGCCTCAGCTAAACTTTCTGCCAAGAAGTGCAAGTTGATTGTGAAATTTGGTAGCCCATCTGTTCCTAGTTCGAACGAAGAAATTATGCCTCATAAAACCAACTTATCTGAGTCACCAGCTTCCAAAGTTTGTCCTGTTTGTAAGACTTTCTCCTCATCTTCCAACACCACTTTGAATGCTCACATTGACCAGTGTCTTTCCATGGAAGAGACCTCCGAGGTTATGACAGATTCTAAAATTGGTGCAAAATGCAAAGTGAAGCCGAGAAAGATGAGATCAATGGTTGATATATATGCAACGGCTCTTGAATGCACTATAGAAGACCTTGACAGAAGAAACGGTTCAAGCTGGGCCACTGATTTGAGCATGCCTGCTCGAGACAACAGTCTGAGTTCTGCACAAGGAAACAGGAAGCAAATAACTTCACCAACTGAACATGATAAAGATGATGACGACGGAGGAGTCTACGTTGATGCCAACGGTAGGAAACTCCGGATACTTTCGAAAATTGATAGGTTGTCATCAGTGGTCGCTACTAAAGAGGGACATGGATCAAAGAGACCTCAGATGAGCAATATACTTTCAAGCAGCAAGAAAAAGCATCATGGAGTTAAGCATCATAAAGGTCTTAGACTTGCTGTTTCCAACAAGAATCTTTTGGCCCCAAAGGCAAATTCACTTCAGGTAGTCAAAATCATTTTGTTCTTATTTGTTTCAGTGGTTGTTTATGATGGTGATATTGCCCTCCAGCTGATTTTTGCAGACTAATTATGTTCATGAGCTTTATGAATATACTGATATTCTATGTGCATATGGAGTTCAAAGTCATAGGTCAATTATATCGATAAAATGTTTTAGCCTACGAGTTTGATGAGGTGCCACACGAATGGAAGTACGGATGGGACTTTAGATGCAAGCTTTATTTTGCATAGCTTAATTCCAGCTACACTGTGCTAGAACTGGCCGGATCATGACCTCTTACTTGATGTCACAAGTATTTATTGTGCATGGTATCTTTGGTGGCTATTCCAACAATTGATATCCTTTTAGGTCACCATTTTTTTATATAAAAGTTTCATCATCTCTTTAGAGAACATTTGTCTATGTTGAGTGAGCATTAGGTTGATAAATAACTGCAATGGGTGCTACATTGTGTTAAGACATGATCGGTGCGACTACCTAATTTTAGTAACTCTCTGTAAGGTAACTCAGATGATGAATTTATCAACTGTCATTTAATTTTTTTACCTAGATAAGTAGTCCGATTGTATTGTTCTGACTTTTAGTTGTGTTCGACTGATCTGTGATTCTTTGATCAATGTGTTGTCAACTTGTGATGTAGGTTTCAAGGAGTCAAAGGCTCTCAGATGATGCACTGCTTTCTAACGGTACTGCAAATTATCAGATTAACGGTTCCTCAGAAACTGATGAACCAGAAATATTAAGAGCTCGAAGTATTCATCAGCGCTCGGGACATAATATACGTACTGTTCAGCATTTAACAAACAAGAATCCAGCACGTTTTGGTTATTTTGGTGCAGAAAATAGCTCGTCCCAAGATTTATCTAGAGAATTGACATGTCTAAGTGGTGGTAGCAAGAAAATGAAGTCAACAGATGACATCCAAATCAGTACGAAGCGGCTCCTGGGAATGAAGAGAACTGGGCTCTCCCTGTCCAAAGATGAGAAGAACTACAATACGGATACAAATGGTCATAAAAGGCTTAAAAAGTCAACTGAGCGTGTCAATAAAAGCACCTGTGTAAGCAGGAACTCTACTTGGAAACCACTGAAGCAACTCAATAGATCTGAAAAGCGGATTGACAAGAACCGACTAAGGACTAGTGCTGAGGTCACCATGCATACCAATCAATTCTTGCAAAACTCTGACGTGTTGCACAGAAGCAATGCCTCCTCATCCAGTCAACTTTCAGCTCATGAACCTCAAATCTGGAAGAAGACTTTATGTTTAACCAATGAAGAGGATCATGTTCAAAGTGAGGTTGAAGAAGAGGATGAATATGATGATACGGACAGTGATGAGGATGTAGCAAAATGGCATTCGGAAAATCGTGTGATGCATGATACTTCGCCTGAGCATACTGAAAATTGTCGTGTAACCGACGAGAGTAGAATAGATGAACGGGAGCAAGACAGGAGATCAATGAGCAGATTATCGAAAGAGGGAGCTCTTAATGTTTCTGCCAATAGATGTGATGATTTTGTTGACAATCTTGGTGTGCCTTTATCTTGTGGTAAAGTGGTTGAGCGGGAAAGATCAGACATCCGAACTGACCCTTGCATGAATTCAACAGCTAAAAGGACCATGCGAAGCTTTATTAGATCCATGAATCCAGGCATTCACAGAACAGCCAACTCGTATGATTATCAGTCCACCTCTCCACAGCCATCTAATGACTCTTCAACAGGACCAAGCTCAACGCCATGTCCACCCGATCCAGTTTTGGATAATGGAATCTGTAACTACACAATCATGGAGTTGGAAAATAATGATGCACAAGAAAATCGGTGCTCTGATATTGATCCAATACCTATTCCAGGTCCACCAGGGTCATTTTTGCCCAGTCCAGGCAATGCGGAAACTGACTACCAAGGGAACTCGTCATTGACGGCTAGTGTCATATCTTCTCATGAGCAAGGGGATGGAAGCTCATTGGACTCGCCCAATTCCGCTGCGACTTCACTCTCAAACTTGGCTAGAGAGACGTCTGAGAAGGTAACAGAAAAGTTGCCTTCCCCGGGAATTCCAGATTCTTCTGTGTTGGTCTTCCCCAATCCTAGTTCAGAATTTTCTATGGACAAAGCACCCGAGTTCTCCCATATTATGATACATGGAGCATCTCAAAGTGAGTCCGGCGAGCAGAAGAACTTTTTGAAACCTGAAGTCAATAATCAACCTTGTTGTTGTTCGCGGAGGGAAAGAGTTTCACGGGGTAGCGTAAATGATTATCAAGAATCTCAACTACTACGAAGGAGGACCATGCCTGCAGTAGTTCCTCCTGTTAAGGAGAATATCAGTTGTAGTCTAAATTCTGCTCCCAGCTACTCATGCGCTGGCTCTGACATCTACTCGCTCAGTAGGTCCTCAAGTTTTCAAGTTGAAGCTATTCCTGTATTGGGCACACCAGTGGGTTTTGCTTCCCCAAAATATTCGGATGCGAGCAAGTTCCATTCTAATATGGATTCTGAATCTGCTAGTCCTTCTGCTGTTCTGCGACTTATGGGGAAGAATTTAATGGTAGCGAAGAATGATGAAGATTCGTCTGTCGCATTTGGGGATGCTGTACGAAGTGATGCAAACACACAAATGCTTAGCCGTGAAGCAGCCTCTCCTAGCAAACTCCCTAACAACAGCTACTGTCGTCCTCAGTATCAAAGGGCATGTCCTCCTGATCCAGCCATGATTTCTCCCTCTAGCAGCAACATGAAACGTAGTTTGGATTTGGATTTCAGGATGTCGAATGGACCTTGGGGCCAGATTAATTTTCCAAGAACACAATTTGCCAACCATTCACAAGCAATGCTCACCCAGACGCATGATATGCATATTAATAGAGGCGTCGCAGCAACAGCACCTTTGGATCACAAGAATGGATTTGGTACATTGGCTGAACAAATGCACAGAGGAACACCAGCGACAACTGATTTCAGAAAACAAGTCATAATTCTAGATGATGATGATGCAGAAAATGAGGTGTGCAGTTTGAAAAATGATGCAACCATCTTGAAGGGCACGAACGTATCAGCGCAGGATCAGTCAAGACTCGTTTATCCTGGTTTCCCTCCAGCAAGTGCCCCCATATACATGCGACACGGGCCTAGCAACACCTGCTTTCCCGTACCTTTCTCTGGCCATTATGTGAATTCGCCTCAAATAAACTATTCACAAAATGGCTCATATTTGCTGCAGGGAGGTCTTTTCATCACCTCATCACCCTCAAAACCGGGGCCGTTCTACTCTCCTAGACTGCCTTAGACTTGAAAGCATCATCCGTTTTGGTCAGCACACACTGGTTTCAATTCCATTTAGGTCCGTGTTCCATTTCGCTGAGATGTATAGAAAAACATTCCGAGGCTTAGACCTTGTCACAAATGTAAACAAAAACTCCAAGCTTTCATTTCTAGAACAAAAAAACGTTGCCTTCTCTATTTAACTTGTCAATGTCTGGATTAATTTCAAGTTTGTACCTGATTCACTCCTCTGTTTTCCTTCTTCTTCTTTTTTTAATCTTTTTTAAGAGAAAGGGGTAAATAGGTATCGAATTTTTTCAATTTTCAATTTAATGATTTTTGTATCAGTTTAATTATTTTCAAAAAGGAAACGAGTTAATTTGGAGGCTATTAGTTATCCGAACCATGTGTAGAATATTATTGCTTATTGCTTTGTAATGTATAAAGAAAATATATGTTCAACTGGATTCATATTCCGTGTATTCAAACTATTTACAATCATTCGAAAACGATATTGTTTTATTATTTTTTTCATTAATTAATATTAGGGATGTGCAGGACCTAATATTGTAGTCTCGTTGTTTTTATATGGGCTTTAAATTATAATTAATTACTCAGTTTTGGAAAAGGATTAACTTTCAATTTAGCGATTATATCTAGCCCATTGAAACAAGGTTGCTTTGGTATTATTTTATTTAAGTTAGATCGTTTTAAATATTGTATTTGACTGCATATATGAATCCGCATATCATATTTAAATAAGATTATATGACAAAAATACAAGAGAGTATGAACACAACCAAAAAGTCAAAATATAAATCCTATTCAAATTAATGAAATATTTATTGTACAATTCTAAATGCACGTCAGTTTTTTTTTTCCATAAGATAAACGTTAATTATCTTAAATGGATAAGATAATACATCATAACTTTTTAGATAGCCAATAACACTATAAAATCCAAACAATTTCATCTTAATATGAACCACCAAAACAACTAAAAAAATCCAACATGTTTTTCAAGATGGCGGCCAGTAAATCCAACATGAGAGCTATTGTGTTCATCGCTTTGCTATTGAGCATGGTTGCAGTTTCGTTCGCATCAGATGCTGTTGTTAATGGCGTAGACCAACGATGTCTTGCTGCATGTTCCATAGGAAATCAATGCATCGGATGGATTAGAGATCACTGTCTCGAGGATTGCGAAAAGAAATGTACGACGCCCTCGAGTAACATCGATCAGTTCCAAGAATCATCATCAGAACAACTCCCATGATTTTTGTGGAAGGAAGGAATCAATCTAAATTGTTATTGCGTATTGCGGTTAAATATGCAAAAATAACCTTCATCTAATAATGTTTTATCTGGTGAAATTTTAATTTTCAAGTTGAAAGTTCAGTTCTTGATTATCACACCAATTAAATTTAGTTGACTTTCGTTGCTTCCATTTGTTTTTAGTTCGGTCATAGACCTTTTGTTGTTTCACTTTATGCCGCTTCAAGATTCTTATTGTGTTGATGTATTTTTAGAACTGCACGCTGTGTAGGTTGATACATCGTTAAAATCCGAACATGGGAAGAGGACTCCAATATGAAACTGCCTGTGCTTCGGTGGATAAAAAATTGAATTAGATAATGTCAATATGGAAATACCTAATGATTCCATTAATATAATAATAAAAAACCAAAGATTAACTTACTTTATTTTATGAAATAATGGTTAATTGTTTACGCAGGTCGTCTACTATGAATTTGGAATTTAGGACATCCAAATTGAACGTAGGCAATTACAAATTGAGTTTTGTATGTGTTTTTTTTTCCAGTTAAAATGACGCAGTAGAAAAAAACGAATCATGATTTAAAATTAAAAATTTGTACACATATTAATAATATCAAAGTATCATTTTCACTGCGAGATATACAGGAATAATATAACATAAATCCTAAATAAATTGCTTAAACTAAGGACGGCCTAAATTAGGTTACGAGTATTTAAATCTCCTTAGAGACTGATTTGAATCTTAAATTGTATTGTATTTTTCCTAAACCACCATATCTGCTTTAGTGATACGGCTACTTTAAGTAGATTTTGAGGTTTTGCACTTTTAGTATTGTAGGTCAAGAAAAATGATCCAGTGCAAAGGATATATTTTTGTAAAAAATATAAATTAATGACGTTTTTTTATTTGATCATTTGTACGGATAAGATCAAATTTCGTCATATGGTTAATTTCTCGGTGACGAATTATAAAATGTTCTTGACGAACTATGTCGTATTTTTAGTTTCTCAACGACGAATTATAATCCAATTTTGACGAACTTTGTATTTTGCACCAAAAATATATTTTTAATACCTGATCTTTTTTTACACTGTAGGTCAAAGGAAATAAGGTTTCGCACCTTTTAAATTTTAGGCAGATTATAAAAGTTGTGACCTTTTGTAGTAACTCATAGATGCATAGTAAAGATTCAAAAATCAACTATTCATTTGAATGCGATCAAAAAGTCAAAGGTGGATCTTATTTTTTGGAAACGTAATGCAACACTTCTTCAAATTCTAATGAAGTCTTTCCAAAATTAATATTACACATAAAATGAGAACCCAATAAATATAATGGCTCGGAAATTTAGATAATTTTGACTTTATGACTGGTCCTAAGAGCATCTCCAATGCAAGAGATCAAGTCCACTTACATATGGGTCCATTTTCATGCCACATAAGCATCAAGTGGGCTTACATGAAAATGTGGTCATTCTCCTCCAATGCACAAGCCCATTTCCACTTACAACTGGGTCCCATTAAATCAATTGTATCTTGCAACGAATATATCTTCTAAATTACAAAGTAAAAAAATCAAAATAAATACTAATATTCATAATTTTTTGAGCTCTATAAAACGAGATACACTTTGATATATTTTTAACAAAAATATAATGATAATACTTAATAAAGCATACGACACGCATAACATAATATTTTTATAATCGAAATACAATACATAATTCCGTAAAACATACGACACGAATAACATAATAAAACATTATAAAAAACAACTTGACAGACATTAAATGACCAGTAATTAAATGGTATTATATAATTAAATTTAGTTTAGTTAAATAATGTTAAAAATGTAATAATCACGTGTCCCCAAGCAGGAATTGTCCACCAAAGAGGGCTTGACCACTTCCATTGGTGGGGGCCCACACGTGCCACTTCATTTCACGTGTCCCCAAGCAAAGTGGTCTTCCCTCCAATGCAAAGTGGGCCTGACCAAGTCACATTTCACGTGTTCCCAAGCATAAATGGTCTTGCATTGGAGATGCTCTAAGAGCATCCCAGCGCGGCGTTGGAGCAAAATAAAAAAGTGGTCAAGTCCACTTCTGCCAAAAGTGAATTGCGGGACCCACTCTGTTCTTAATTCCTTTTTTATATCAAAGTTATTTGATGAGACTGAAGAATTTCTTCAAGAGTTTTTTAAGTGTATTGAGCATATCTCACAGTTTCACATTAACCGTTAATGTACATGTTTAAGTGTGTTGTTTTTGTAATATTTTATTACGTTGTTCATAATTATGTTTAATTATGTAATGTATTTCAATTATAAATTAAATATAATATTTTCTTTTAAATTAAATATTTTTTTATTATTTACATTATATTTATTTATTTAAATTAAGTATAATTGTATCAAATAAGATATTTATATCTATATATTATAATTATAAACAAGTATTATTAAAGAAGATAAAGAGTCAATGGGACCTACAGTTGAAAGCTCACTTGATGTCTATGTGACACTAAAAAGGACCCACATGTAAGTGGAAGTGGATTGTGCAGTGCCCCACCATGATAAAAAAAAACATAGTATCCCTCTCTCTCATCTTGTCATACCTCATGACTATTTTGATCAAGTGCACCTCACTCATCACTACATAAAGTATAACTCATAAATATTAAGATTACTAAAATATATATTAAAGTGTATCTCGTTTTATAGAGCTAAAAAAATTATGAATATTGGTATTTATTTTGATTTTTTTTACTTTGTAATTTAGAAGATATATTCGTTAATAATAATAATAATAGGTATTTTTATAATCTTAGCATGTTGATAAAAATCGACGCTTCAGATACATTATTGTTATCCTTTTCAAAATATTTGGGTATACAATAATTAATTGATTACATTTGAGTTTCATAAGATACCAATTACCACCTAGTATTAGTTTTGAAAATTTTCTTTTAGAATTTTCAATTGAATAGCAATTGCCAAAATGCCAACTCCAATATTGGACGGACATAAAGAGATTATTGTCCAAATTATTGTTGCGAAATACAGCTCATCATTCATGATTTTGCTTTGTATATGATGGATGACACATTTGTAGACTCTCAAGGGTTTCACATGGTCCAAGACAAACAATGCCTTCACACTTTATTATTCATCTTCTTTTTATGTTTTTTTTCTTTTTATTTTATCTCTCACATCCACTAATGGTCCAGCTTTGGCCTTATAAATTTTTTTAATCTTGATAAGTTTTTAATTTCTCTCACTACATTAGTCAAAATATTTTCTTCAAAATTAGATATAAAACACAACTTACAACAATAGTTGATGTCCAATTAGATATAAAAACACAACTTACAACAATAGTTGATGTCGCTGTACATGCTCTTAGTATAACAATCAGTTTTAATGATGTGTGTTTATGATATCCACAAAAATATTGGTCGAGAAACTTCAATACCCAGTTCAATCCACACATTATATTCCCTCAGTATATGAGACATTTGGAGAACACCAATTGCACCCGCGCTGTGAACACGAGACTTACAATTATTAGAACACGTCCAAATGCGCCTCACTAAAGCTTTTCTCATATTGTTTTTCTCCTTCTTCAAGTTCACATTTATACTCCTTCCATGGCTTCTTTTGGGCTCTATATATTTGCACCAATTGGGAAGCTACCCTTTATTCTATCCTTGAAGCTCAAACACATTACATATCTCTTACACATATCATCATTCATTTTTAAGCCATGGAAAGAGAGAGAAGCAACAATGTTGTCAATATGTTGCTAACCCTAGTACTTGTATCATCTTTCGCCACTACTATCGCGGGCGGATTGAGCGAGCAACAAGTGGTCCGAGGGCTAGATCTAAAGAAATACATGGGCAGATGGTACGAAATCGCCAAGTTTCCTTCTTTCTTCGAGCCCCAAAATGGAGAGAACACTAGGGCAACATACGCCCTGAAAACTGATGGAACCGTTGATGTCCTAAACGAAACATTTCTAAAGGGAAAGAGAATTTTCATAAAGGGTATTGCGTACAAGGCTCATCCAAAAAGCGACGAGGCAAAGCTTAAAGTCAAATTCAATTTGATTCCGGTCATCGGAGATTATTGGGTCCTCTACGTCGATAGTGATTATCAGTATGCGGTCGTTGGCGAGCCCCGTAGAACTTCTCTCTTTATCTTGTCTAGGATAAACAAGATTGATGACCAAGTATACAACCAACTAGTGCAGAAGGCATCAAACCAGGGTTACAATGTCAACAAATTGCGCAAGACACCACAGAGCAACCCTCCGCCACTCTGAAGTGGACTAATCTTGTGATCCTCTTATGCTTGATATCAATGAAATAAAAAAAATAATACGAATTAATGGTTTGGTATTGTTATGCAAGGTAATAAATTCATAGTAATTGATTACCAACTTGTTTTGATCCTTGTTAAAACGCAGCGTTCCAGTTACAACTTCAGCCAAATCTTGATCTTCTTATTTCGGCCCTTCATCTTAAGATCAGCGGTCCAGCTTAACCTAAATTCTTATTAAAAATTTCTTGCGCTAAACGTTGACATAAGTATAAATTTCCATTGAATTTAACACAAGAAAATTTCGGGAAATATAAATAATAATATATTAAAATTTGCAAATGCGTCACTTGTGTTAAATTTCCATTGAATTTAACACAAGAAATGTTTTGGTTTTGTCTGGTTCTTATATTTTGTAGGTATATGTTAATATCCCTTTTGAATCTTTTGTGTGTTAATGTGGAATTTTTACTTAAGTAAATATGATAGCACAATAAAAAAAGTAATTACGATAACGGTTTGGAGGATTTTTTTAATTAAAAAAATATGTAGTATGAACTGAATGTTTATACAGAACTATAAGGAACTTAAAATAAACTTTCAAATATAAAGTAAAACAATATAAATTAAATTTATAATAGTTTACAATTTTCAACATAATTCTTTTTCTCATCAGTTAACATTTAAGTATAAATTTGTATTGCCAACAGGGGCGGTGACCTGTTGGTTAAAGAGTTTGTCATGGATCCTTGTACAACGGTTCGGGGGTCACCAATTTTCCTCGTAATTTTGTAAGATTTTCTTTATTTTCCTCTTCCTCGCCCCGCTACGCGCGTGGATGTGTTAAGGTGCATAAGGTTGCTTGAGCTCCAAGTGTCGAAGAATTTACCGATGGAGAGGCTGTGTTGACTTATGGTAAAAGTGCCGAACATGGCCAGCGCTTCAGAAGTAGAGAGATGTACCATATGATTTCGGATCCGATCAAGATGCCTTGCTATAGTTTTAAAAGTTCAATATATATGTGTACTAGATGATAAAACTTTAATAATATGTATTGTAATTTTCTGAGTTGTTGCACCCGATTATAAAAAAAAGATATAAATTTGTATTTTTTTTCCTGAAGGAATAGAAGCCAATGAAATTGATGCGGCCAGTGCAACACAAGAATAATGTGTAACATAAACAATAATATAATCAAAATTTAAAATGCGTCACAATCATATATTCTGATAAAGAAAAACACACTTGTATATTCTGATAAAGAACACACTTGTAGATTGAGTAATATTGTATATGATTTTCAAATTACAAAAAAATAAATACTCCGTGTAGAGAATATGCTATTCCCTTTAATTTTCCACAAATGCCAGTCTTAATTAGTTTCAAATTCACCAAAACAATTCGAAAAAGAAAAAGAGAATTTATT
This sequence comes from Rhodiola kirilowii, assembly GCA_033675215.1. Taxonomy (NCBI): domain Eukaryota; kingdom Viridiplantae; phylum Streptophyta; class Magnoliopsida; order Saxifragales; family Crassulaceae; genus Rhodiola; species Rhodiola kirilowii. Next base: position 53,490,527 of record CM066193.1, read on the forward strand.
TGGAGGATATTACTTATTCGATTTATAAGTACTGCTTATCGGAGTATAATACAAAAAACACGCGGTTAACGTGTGTATTGTATATCTCATAGTTTTTTTATATCAAAAATCATTTTAACTTTAAATATATCATTTAGATGATATTATATGACACCAATACAATTATATAAGAGAGTTTGAAAACAAACAAAAGGTCAAAAGTAATCCAATTCCTCATTAAATGTTTATTGAACAATTCTAAATGCGCTGCACTTTTTCCACATTTTTGTTATGACGTTCACACTTCACAATTCATATTACCAAGAAAGATAAACACAACATAAATGGCAGTCTAATAAATATATCATAATAAATACATTTTTTTTAGTGTAACGTAATAAATACATTTAGATACTATATATCTTTAGATAAGGTATTTGTCAACATTGTGGCTGGTCATAACACTATAAAATCCAAGCAAATTTCATCTAAATGAACATCAAAAAAAAAACTCAAAATTAATATATTTTTCAAGAATATGGCTGCTGGTAAATGCAACATGAGAGGTTTGGTGCTTGTAGCTCTCCTATTGAGCATGGTTGCAGTTGGTCTTGCATCAAAATCAATTAGTAATGGAGGATGCATGGCTAAATGTAGCTTGGGATGCCTTGGATGGGTTCGAGCCCAGTGCCTCGCTGATTGCGAAAAGAAATGTCAAGGAAAGTCGACTTTGAACAATAACATCGAGTTTGAAGAAGAACCGTCGTCAGTTGTTGTTAATAGCGAATTAGATGAGTTTGAAAAACCATCTTATTCAGTTGTTAATGGCGAAGACAAAGGATGTATGGCTAAATGTACCATTGGATGCATTGGATGGATTAGAGCTCAATGTATTGCAGATTGCGAAAAGAAATGTGCGAGACCAAACTATTGAACAAATCTGAATGATTTCGTCGATGGGGGCACTAATTATTTCTAAATCGTTATTGCTTATATCGATGTAATGCTAAAAAACAAATAATACGATTATCGTCGTGGTTATACTTCATTATGTTTTATCCAATAAATTTTAATTTCTATATATAAGATTCAAATAAGGGTGCATGATTTTGATTCCCATACAAATACAATTGAGTACGCATCGGAAATATTCTAACATACTTGCCATATCAATTTTCAAAACAAGATGAACCACAGTACTAAATTGCCATGCTTTCGTTTTTTTATGACACAATTGTTACTTAATTATTTTTAGGGAAAAGTACAGTTTGGAGTCCTGAACTACCAATCATTTCCAACTTACTGTCCGAACAATGAAATTTTCTAAAGTGGGGGCGAACTATTATACAAAGGATGCATTGGATGGATTAGTGCGAGACCAAACTATTGAAGAACTCCGAATGATTTTGTCGATGAGGGCACTAATTATTTCTGAATCGTTATTGCTTATATCGAAGTAATGCGCAAAAACAAATAATACGATTATCGTCGTGTGGTTATACTTCATTATGTTTATCTAATAAATTTTAATTTCTATATATAAGATTCAAATAAGGGTGCATGATTTTGATACAAATACAAGTAAGTTTGAATACAATTGAGTACTCATCCAAAAAAAATACAATTGAGTACGCATCGGAAATATTCGAGATAATTTGGCATATGCCACACTTTGAGCAAATTGTTATGAAAATGCCATCAAACCAAAATTTATTTGGGTTTTGCCACAAATCGCTAATGTGGTTAGCGGTTTGTGGTGGAGTCAAATCTAATGCTTATGTGGCGTGACACGTAGGAATCACAAACTGCTATTATCGTTAGCGGTTTGTTTTGATGTAAAAAATTTACGTATATTCTTTCATCCCAAACCGCTATCCCTATTAGCGGTTTGTTTTAATGTAAAAATTAAGTTTGACTTTATAACAAACCGTTAACCCCATTAGCAGTTTGTGGCGAAACCCAAATAAACTTTGGTTGGGTGGCATTTTCCCAACAATTTGCTCAAAGTGTAGCATATGCCAAATTATCTCGAAATATTCTAACCACTACAAATTTTTAGGATTTTACAGTCTCCAAATTCCGTCAGTAAAACGTCAACTGACACGCTGACGGAAAATAATCCGTTATAATTCCATCAAAATTCCGTCATTCAAATAATATTCGTTAAATTTCCGTCACAATTTCGTGCACAAAAATTTCGTCTCCACAATTGAGGTGGAACACTGGCGGAATTCTTTACACGGAATGTTGAGAAAAAATAAAGGGAAATATTGGGAGCATTAATTTCGTTCCATTTCCGGTTAAATTCCGTCATTTATATTACCGTTAGTATTCCCCCTATATTCCGTCATCATAGAATTTCAGCCAATAATCCCACTTTATTCCGTCACATATTTGTAATATTCGGTTCACTTACCTAAGTTTATTGACGGTTGAATATTTACAAAATTTCGTAAATATTACAACACATTTCCGTCAACAAAAACGAAAATGTGATGAAAGAATAACGAAATGTTGTGAGGTCCATATGTAAAAAAATAATAATTACTTCCTTTAATTAGACAGCGCTTACACAAAAAGTGCTGTGTAATGTTAACATTTAACAGCGCTTTTTATGGAAGCGCTGTTTAATTGTTAACTATAAAACAGCGCTTTTATGAAAAGCGCTGTCGTAAATATTTTTAACATCGCTTAATTAGAAGGAGCTGTGGAAAATCACAAATAAGACAGCGCTTAGATAGAAAGCGCTGTTTTATTAAATTAGTTTTAGTTACATTTAAAAAAATTAAACGCTTATGTAGTTACCTTTAACAGCGCTTATATAGTAAGTGATGTCTTATATTTAACATTAGACAGCGCTTATAATTGAAGCGCTGTCTAAAGTCTACTTTAGAGAGCGTCTGTATTCAAACGCTGTCAAATGTGCCATACTTTAGACAGCGCTTGTAGCCAAACGCTGTCTTAAGTGGACTTTAAACAGCGCTTGTTACCAAACAGGCGCTGTCTTAAGTGGACTTTAGACAGCTCCTGTTGCCAAACGCTGTCTTAACTGAACTCTAATAATCCCTATCTCTATATAATCAACATGTTTCTCAACTTTACAACACCCACCGAAAACCCTTTCCATTTTTTCAACTTCCTCCGTCTACGCCTTATCAAAAAAAATTCTCCATATTTGCATCATATTCTTCCTCCGTCTATACCATCGCTTCCTACTCTTCACCGGACTCTAAATCTTCATATTCTGCTTTGAAGAGGATGAATCTCCCATCAAGTAAAGAAAAAGAGGGACAAGATCAGGAGTATAGGCGATCAATTTTGAACTGTTGATTTCTCTGCTTGTGTTTTTGGTTGTCCATCAATTTTTGTTAACTACTAGATTTATTTTATGTGCGTGTTCTGATAACAATGAATGAATAAGGGCTAGTAATTTCTAAAATTATTGTCTTTAAAATTATTACATTGTCTGTAATATATTTCCAATAATATATATTTGCAAATAATATTTAACCATTGTAATGTAATTAATAAAAATAATTCCGGAAATGGGCGGGAAAAATATTTGACCATTTTAATGCAATTAATAAAAATAATTCCGGAAATGTGCGGGAAAAATATCTGACCATTTTAATGCACAATTTAAAAATAATTCCGGAAATGTGCGGGAAAAATATTTGACCATTGTAATGCAAAATTTAACGCAATTACATTGATGACGGAAATGTCCGGGAAAAATGATGGAAATAATTGATGGCGGAAACTTATGAGGATAATGAGGGAAAATAATTAATGACGGAATTTAGAGGGAATAATGATGGACATTACGCATGTCGGATTTTTGTGGGAAAATAGACGAAAATTTACATCGAAAAATTGACAGACGTGTGACGGAAGTTTTTGTGACGGAATTTAGACGGAATGTATACTAAAAATTGACGGAAATGGAGGATGGAATTTTGCCGGAATCAAGTTTCCGTCGGAAAAAACGCCGTCATTGGGGTTGTTGACGGAATTTTGCCGAAATTTCTCTGTTTTCCGGCAAAATTCTGTCATTTGTCCGTCACTTTTTAACTGACTGAATTTTTCCAAAAATTTGTAGTGAACATACTTGCCATATCAATTTTCAAACCAAGATGAACAACAATACTAAATTGCCATGCTTTCGTTTTTTTTTATGACATAATTGTTATTTTTATACGAAACCTTTTACGAATTTGATTTTTGGGACAACGAAATTAGAAAAATGATATTGTTTTGTATGTATATTAAAGCAAAATGATGCGTTTTTTTCATTAAAAAAAAATCATGTGACTTGAGATTCTAATTATGGTAAACGGTAATTAGGGTGGTGAGTGGTGACACGATATCTAAGATGTTTGTAAACAAACTCTGAGTCCGTAAGAAAACATGCATAATAAACGTAATTTGTACCGAATTCATATCGACATGCATAATAAAAATCCATCAATAAAAAAAAGTCTCATTTTGTGAACAAGACTTTACAATTTAAGAAAACAAAATGAGAATCAATGCAGAGTTGACTTTTAAATTATCTTTGTTTTGTTATTGTAGACGTTTTACATCTTTTTGGATACATAATTTTTTATATTGTGGGTTTATATAACATACAAATTTAAGTACCACGCGAATACATCTTGAACATATTACATGTGCATTTTTAACTCGGGTACATATGAGTGACACTTTGGATCACGGGCCACGCAAAGTACTAATCCGGATTGACATTCGAATTCGTTCATTGAAGCACAGATCATAAGGCACACATTTATGTATCTTCAAAACCCACGAGTGAATACGCACCTTCACGCAATACCTGCGAATCTGCAGGACAAAACACGTCCAAAGGGGACGAAGAACACCTCCACACGACGGAGGAACAACGCGTCCACGCCGAGGCGGGACGAAAAGTACCCCTCTACAAAAATGTAGAAAGGAAAATGCCACGGTGGGGTTCGAATCATTGACCTTATTATTGCAAGGCAAGTATTCTACCAACTCAACCACCACCTTGTTGGCTTTTTGGATACATAGTTAGAGTAAAGATTGGTGAAAAGTTTAAAATTCGTCAAAAGTGGGTTATAATTCATCGCCGAAAAACTAAAAGTACGATGTAGTTTGTCAAAAATGATTTATAATTTGTCGCCAAAAAATTCTCAATACTACATGATTTAATCTCATTCGTTCAAATGATCAAATCAAGCCACGTCATTGATTTGTATTTTTTTATAAAAATATGTTGTTTGCACCATCATTTTTGACATAATTTTTTTGTTTGATAATTAACACAACTACGAAAGTGAGTAAAAGACAAGGAAATGAAACCAAGACTGATACTACTCCTCCTGTACTATTTCTAACAAGCAGTTAGGAATTGCATTCGAATCAGTCCCTTCGGGGACATCCGACAAAAAATTCCACATAATTAAGATAATGGTTTGGAGGGTTCTTTTTTATATAAAACTATAAGGAAATAAAATAAATCTTACAAATATAAAGTAAGTTTCCATCGAAAACAATAATGTAAATTTTATTTTATTTTTTTATGAGAATATAAAGTAATTTTATTATAGTTTATAATTTGCCTCGCAATTTTTCATTTGATAATTTTAACATAAGTACGTTGAATTTTGAATTGAATGCAACACAAGAAAAATGTGTTAAATATAAGAAATAAATATATATTCAACGTTCTTTTTAGGTTTCTACAAGTGCTATCCTTAATTAGTTTGAAATTCACCAAAATTTAGAGAAAAATAACAATTCGGAAAAGAAAAGAAAAGAAATTTGGAGGATATTACTTATTCATTCAACAAGCCACCTAGGTGGTACAAAGGAACACATGGTTAACGTGTCTATCTGATAAATTTTTTAAAAAAAATCCTTTTATTTTTAAATATAATATTTAGATAAGAGTATATAACACCATACAAGAGAGTTTTAACACAATGAAAAAGTCAAAAAGTAATTCCGAAATTGATCTCCTTTTTTTTTATACATGAATTAGTTTGTTAGTGGTTAGTGAGGATTCGAACCCGAACATCAGTGGTGTGGAGCAAGTGTGCCTCTACCAGGCCACAACTCAATCCTCGAAATTGATCTCCTTCAAATGTTTATTGAGCAATTCTAAATGCTGCACTTTTTTCACAGTTTTAATAGTCCTTCACAATTAACATTACCCATAAAAATAAACACAACGTAAATGGCAGGCCAATAAATATATCATAACAATATTTGGATAAGATAATTTTAACTTCATGTTTCGCCATAACATTTTAATAAATCCAAGCAAGAATGAACGTGAAAAAAATAACGCAAATTATTATATTTTTTCAATATGGCCGGTAAATGCAACATGCAAGGTTTGGTGATTTGTACTGGCTCTCCTATTGAGCATGGTTGTAGTTGGGCTTGCATCAGAAGCAGAGTCTAATGAGACAGATATAGAGGATATGTATGGCTCAATGTACCATTGGATGCCTTGGATGGATTCGAGCTCAGCTATGAAGCACGAGTACTTCACCCGATTGCCGTCTCCCGTACCCGTACCCGATACTTACCCGATTCGGGTTCACGATGGGTACTCGTCGGATTCGTACCCATGCCGTACCCACATGAGTGGGTACCTCAGCTTGGTTGGGTTCGGTTCTGTTAGTACCTCAGTGGTTGATGATGACAACACCACGCTATTTAACTTCTAAGTTAAGTGTGCAGGTGATAGCACTAAAATATATGCGTTTTAGACAACCTCTATGCTTATTGTTTCGTTCGTTTTATCACGATTTCACTTGCTATTTGATGCCTTGTGGTTCATTTCAGGTGAATTACGGAGTTTAAGCCAAGAACACAAGTAGACATTGATTTTGGAGCAAAACCGAGCAGTTCGGAGCAAAAACACGGATTTTCGGGTATTACGGGACAAACCGACCTCTCCGGAGTATTTTGGACCTACAGATCTCATTTGGTGTCCGATTTGGCTGATTCAAAACTTGTTGGAAAGCTAACTCAAAGGGCTACAACTCTCTAGTTGACGCCGAGACCAAATTCGGAGGTTAAGATTGCCAGAAAAGCCTTGTGCGTTCGCACAGTCCACTCCATGCGAGCGCACAAAACAAACCAGAAGCACAACAATGTTGTGCGTTCGCACAACTCAAATCAAGAAAGCACAAGTAAGTATTTTTGCCTTCTGTGCGAACGCACACCTACATCTGTGCGAACGCACAATCTAGACCAGAAGCACAACAATGTTGTGCGTTCGCACAAACTGAGGCCAAGAAAGCACAGAACAGAATTTCAGGCATCTGTGCCAACGCACAAACCATATGTGCGAACGCACACGACGTAAAGGCTGCGTTTTTCTGCTGAACTATAAATAGAAAGTTAGGGTTTTTCAGCAAAGGTTCAATTTTTCTAGGCGATTTTCAGCTGGCTTTTGGACGAAAAACTGCTGGGAGAAGATTACATCCTACTTGATCATCATCAACATCTCAAATCGTGATCATCTTCCATCATTAGGGCTCCATATTGGTTCTAGATCTAAAAACTCTACACTCTCCATGTTTTTCTATTTTTCTACCATTGTTATGGGTTGTAATCTCACTATGAGTGAGTAGTGATATTGGTTGGGGTTCTATGAACCCCTAGACATGTTTGTGACATTGCTAATACTATGAATACCATTGATGAATGATTTTACACATGACTTTTCTTCATTTGAACTTAATGTTATTTGAATTACCTATGACATGTTCTTGACAAGTCCGAAATAGGAATTCTAGTTGATTCCATACTTGATGTAGCTAACCCCTGAAAAGTATGTTATCAAATGATAGAAATGAAGGGACATTAGGATTTTAGCGTTACATGGCGATGCTTTAACCTTAATGAGAATGGCTTGATTTTAACAAGTGCATGATTTATTTAGCCAATAAAGCGCGAGTGTGAGGCTAGATAAATAATGCACTATAGCACCAATAGAGCGCGAGTGTGAGGTGCTATGCGAGGTGTAACCTCTTAATGCTAGGTTGTAGCGCGAGTGGAACTTGGTATTAATGTTACATGGCTAAATTCTATATGTGTATGTTTGAATTCATCAATGGTGTTCTAATTTGCCGTCACAATAATTGTCTAGGAGGGATTAGAACCCTAGTCATCCTTGATTGATTGTTTACTTATTCCATTGACTAAATCTCTTTTTCAGATAGTGAATTATTTGCTATCAACCTCTTTAGAGGATCAAACCCCCCCCCCCAAACCATTAGACACTCTAGGTTTAATCGTTAGCACAAATTAGTTTGACCACCTATCCTCTGGGTACGACCTCGGATTCCCCGAGTCAAAATATAAATTGTTTTGATTAACCGTGTTTGGCATAAGTATTTGATAATTCTTATTGAATATTTACACTGAATTACAACCGATCAGCAGGTTCAAGAACGTAAAACATCAAGTGAGGTACTAGAACCTGCGGAGCGTGGTCAAGGATCAAAGTCAAAGAAGTAGCCGTTGCATTTAGTTCGAGAAGATCATGGAACAAGTGGATACAAAGCGGTTGAGAGCATATCGCGAAGCACTGCAGCTCATGGAGCTGAAGGACCGAGTCTTGGGTTGTTCCGAGATTTGCGGACTGGAACCCAGGGAGAATATCTCGGCAGTTGAAGCCACGTTGAGAACACAACGAGTGGAGTCACAACAGAACGTGAGCATATCATGGGAACTAACCATTGAAGACCAAATGAAATATATATACATATCAAACCAAAGAGATTGGGTGTGTGAAAATCACGAGATTGTTTTCACTTGGAGTTCTGCAAACACTAGAGTTTTAGTGAGTTTTGAGAGCTCAGCTGTGATAGCGGTGAAGGCAAGTTGGGGTTGGACAAGCTCAGGTACTGAGACCTTCGGCAAGCTTGTTCGGGAGACTACGATACCGATCTAGGATTGGTAGTGCTGTAAGTAGTTTCCAGAGTTGTTATCGTAGTAGCTCTTGCTATTGCATGTGTACAAAATATATGTATTTTTTACAGTATATTTATCAATAAAAGGTATTTAAACAAATTAGTAGTTTTCCGCTGCATTATATTAAGTTTCAGAACCTGCAGGCGTAAACTAGGTTCCTAACAGTTCTTAGTTTAGCTTTAACACTAATCAGCGATCCTATCAGGTTCAATTAGAACTCGGGTACCTCCAATTTAATTTACATCCACAATAATCTTCGTCTTTTATCTCAAAATTCATAACAATATGAAAAAGTACTACGAAGTCGTTGGATTACGGTGGGAAGACATTGATTCTATGGAGGATGTGGGATTTGTAGAGTATATTAAACCTATTTATATTTTTTATTTTGTAGCTGATCGCTCGATAATATAGTGCAAATACTCAATAAGAATATCGAATACTCATGCTAATCACGGTTAATCAAAACAATTTGTAATGACTCGGGTGAACCCAAGGTCGGACCCAAAGGATAGGTGATTAAACTATTAGTGCTAATGATTTACTTAGGATGTCTAATGGAAGGGGGGGGGAATTTCCTCTAAGAGGTTGATAGCCAAGTTTTAACTATCCAAGAATGGTGTAATTAATGAAAAGGGGAAACAATCAATTCAAAGATGACTAGGGATCTAATCCTCCACCTAAACCATTATTGTGACGTTAAACTAGGACACCATTGATGAAATCACATGCACGTGTTTAGAATTTAGCCATGCAACATTAATGTTAAGTTCAACTCACGCTTCAACTTAGTACCAAGAGGTTACATCTCGCATAATGCCTCACACTCACGCTCTATTGGCATTATAGAGTCTAATTATCTAGTCTCACACTCACGCTTTATTGACTAGACAACCACACTCTTGTTAAGATCAAGCCATTCTCATTAGGTTAAAAGTGTCATCCAACTAACACAAAATCCTAATGTTTCTTCATTTAGATCATTTGAAATCATGTTCTTCAACGCAAGTTACTTGAAACACAAAATCAAGCAAAGTTTCTCATTGGGGCATTTTCACAAACACCTTATGGACAACTCTAATCATTAAGTTCAAATGAAGAAAAATAATGTGCAAATCATTCATCAATGGCATCCATAATGTTTATAGTGTCACAAACATGTTTAGGGGATTCATAGATCCCCAATCAAGATCACTACTCACTCATAGTGGGGTTACAATCAAAAGCATCCATGGAAGAGTATGTAAACATGAAGAAGATGAGTTTAGGAATCTAAAACCAAAGTAGGAATTCAAGAGAATGATGTTGGTCTTCTTCTCCTTCACTCAATCTCCTCGAAATTCGTGCTTGATCCCCTCCAAATCCGTGCCAAAAAGTCGCCCCGAAAATCCCCCAAAAACTTTCTATTTATAGCCAAAGTTAGGGTTTTCCGGTACTGTAGCCCAGTCGATCGACTGGCGTTGTGCGATGGCTCAGTCGATCGACTGGCATTGCTTGATTTGCAGGCCCTCCTGAGAATTGCTTGAGTCGGTCGACTGGAACAAAGAAGAATCCCAGTCGATCGACTGAGAAGGGTCAAATTGCAGTGCCTCCTGAGAGTTGATCGAGTCGATCGACTGGAGCAGGGGAGCTTCCCAGTCGATCGACTGAAGAAGCTTGATTTGCAGGCTCTCCTGAGAGTTGAGCGAGTCGATCGACTGGAGCAGGGGAGCATCCCAGTCGATCGACTGAAGGCCAATTTCTGATAACTCGCTCAAATCTTCGAATTTTCCTCGTTTCTTCGTGCTAAGGTCTTGAGCTCAATGTATGGTCGTTCCAAGCCTGAAATGCAAGGGGAGGGGTCAAATGGCATCGAAATAGCATCGGGAATGGACCAAAACTCTTCGTAAATGGGCATGTAAACGAGTCGAGAATTCGACTCATCAAACACTCCACACTTAGAGTTTGATCGTCCCGAGCAAACCATAAGAACTAGCCAGAGATAAACAATAGGAAAACTTTATTTCTAACTACTCTAACACATATATACAATCTAACTCCTTTTCGTAGGTGTGACGAATGCATTTAGCATATGCATTAAGCCTTTAAACCCCTAGGCTACCCTAGTGGACGAGTTATAGTCTCGTGAGAGTTTTCAGAAAAGGGAATACTCACAAATCCCAAGTGCACTTATCCCATGAGAATTGAATTCAAGAGCGTTTAACCAAGGCCATGATTTCTCAAAACAAATTCCTCACCCCACGCTAGGGCTATCATCACAATACCATCAAAAGGACTTTCGAACCACTTTGAGTACCATTAAGGTTGTGCATTCAAGGTCATCAATACTAGAGCTATCAATCGTCTCATCCAAATGTCTATTCATTTTCAAGGTAGTACAATAGAAGTTGAGCATTTAGCTTGCACAAAAAATGTCAATCGCTTGCCTATGCTAGCTAGGGCTAGTCCACGGGTTTGCGACATGGAACTCGTTCCCAAGTTTTAGGCGCTTAGGCCGTAATCCATAAAGGGAAGAGGAGTTCGACACGAGAGTTCTTAACAAACAAGTCATAAACCAAATGAAATATCCCCGTGCAAGCACATGGGTCGTCCAAAAGTCACTCCAACTAGCACACAAAACAAATGATGCACCCGCACAAGTGAATAATGATGAAAGAACATAGAGTCAAGTTTTAAGTGTTTCTTATTTTCTTTTTCTCTTTTTTTTTCTTTTTCAAAAACTGCTCTCACTCATCATTGTCCTTTTGACGCGAGTCAAGGCGAGGGTTGCTCGACTATTTTCCCGGCTACTCGGACTAGAGATTGGACGGCGTGAGCCACCATCCCACCTAACTGCATAGGTACCGCAGAGGCGAAGCAGAAAATTCAAAAAAAATTTTTTTTTTTTGAGACTCCACACTTAAAACTTGACAATATGTTCAAAAAGCGTATGGAATGTGCGGGAGACATACATAAGCAAGGCACCGTGTTAGAGGACTCAAGTCACCAAGGAATAATCAAGAGATTTAGGTTTTTCACGAAGAGTTTTAAAAGTGCTTGCTATAGCTTGATCCAAGGTATTTCAACGAAAATACTTAGAGAATTAGATAGACGAGAGATGGCAATGATATTGGTTTTCAAGAATACACATTCAATGGACTAGGTCGGTTCTAAGCTCAAATTCCGATAAATGTAGCAAATAGGCTAGGTGTGATTTATAGGAATCGGAATTGATAGTCACGAGCCTATGTGGTTAACACTCTCTCATGTAGGGATAAGGTGCAAAAGATGCAAGTGTCCATCAAAAATGATATGCAAAGCATGCAATCATGTGAACTATGCGCACAAACCACTCCACACTTAACTCAAGCTTAGTCCCTAAGCGTAAAGAATGATTAAATAAAGTAAAAGGCGCATAGGAACTCCCCTCGTTTGAAGCACCGGTGACAAAACTCAAGGGAGCGATAAATACCCTTTTGGTTGCAAAGGTGGATAAAGAAGGTGAATTCTGAACATGAGCAAAATATGGGTGCATATCCTGTAGAGTGAACAACACAAATGGTAAACGCCTTCAATAACATATCGAATGTATCATACAACCAAAAGCAAGTAAAGGGCGTATCACTCAGAACGGCATACATCATCCAAAATTGCGCCAAAAAGGCGACTTAACATCCAAGTACATGATCCAAATAAAGAAACATCAAAATGTCAATAAAAACATGATCAGAAAGTCTCTGAACGTGAAGACGCTCTCTCGTCACCTCCCGAAGTGGTGCCTTCATCAGTGTCTCCCTCCTCGGTATCTCCATCAGAGGCTCCCTCGTCCTCCTCTAAAGCGTCTGCGGATGGTGCATGAGGCATAGGAGAGGGAGCGCGGGAAGCAGCTGGAACTGTAGCAGCCGGCGCAGTCTGGCCTCTCATCAAGGACTCAAGAGCAGTGCGGACCCACGCCGACTCCGTGCGGACGAGGTCCTCTATACGGGCCAAATCACTCCTCATATCAGTCATCCCGGCCGATAACCGAGCAATCTCTGATGTAACTGTCTGCCTCCACTCCGCTGAGTCATCAACGACCGGAGGGGGAATATGGACCGGGGGAACTGCTGCGGGAACCTCCTCATCTGCTAGTGGGAGCTCGTCGTCTGCCTGTCCCTCGGGAACGACTGGAGGTGAGGGTGGAGGAGGTGAACCGGGAGGAGAGGGAGAGAGGTTGGCTCGGCAGTAGAGGGGGAACTTCTGCTTGAAGGCCCACCTCTTCGCAGCAGCATCAGTCACAAGGGTCTCCACATGGGGTGACGGGTCATGGCTCCACGTCTTACCGTCCCGCTTGACCATATGCATGTTCTTCATCAAATCTATGTCAAGCTTGCTCCTTTTAGGGGCCTCACAACCCTCGTAGCCAAAGGTGAAGTTACACATTCGGGCTATCAATGTAATCAAGGAGCCTCCTCCCATCCCCTTGTTCCTCGTACCCGGCTTCACCACGGTCTCAAACCGGTCGGCGAGAGTAGCTAGCCAATCAACAGTTCGCCCAAAATCCAAAGCGACCATAATGTCCATATCCGGGAGGGTGACTTTCCTAGCCTTCTCAGTCCTCGTATTAATACCAATAGCTATGATGTGGTGTATAATCTTCCAAACTGGGTCAACTATCGCGGAAGAATTATATGAAGATATAAACCACTCATGCCTACCGGAGATTCTCCTCCAAAGCTTGGACTGGTCATGCTCAGAAATCACCGGGGGCAATGATGCCTCGGGCCGTGGAAATCCCAACCACTCACGGATCGTACTCTCTTTGACCCGGAAATCTCTACCCCCCAGCACAAATTTCCAAAAATAAGTCCAATCTACCCCCTCCCCATCTATCTCTTTAACCAATTCAAACGAGCAAGTAAACTCTTCTACAACCCTCTGGTAGGTACCCGGATCATCAGATAATAAGAAGGACAAGCCATATTGAGCAAGGCAAGATTGTACCTCAGTCGCGACCGCTTCGTCAATGCCACGAAGCAAACCCATGTCGGGATACAGTGTAGGGATGGCAATCTTCTTCTTTGTCGTGATGGTAGCGTGATGAGTCTGGTGCTTCTCGTCCCTAAAGACCAAGGGAGCCGAGAACGGATACGGGACCGGAATGGGCATCGGTCCCTCATAGGGCCCCTCATGAGGCTCAATCGGCACTATGGCTAAGGATGCAGGGGCTGCAACAGGGGGCGAGGGCGCCCTAGGCGGTGGGGGCGGAGGAGCTCTAGGTGCAGCAGGCACTGGCGCCTTCTTCTTCGGCGCCGGTTTCTTCGGTTCGGGCTTTTTCTTCTTTGGAGGTGGCGGGGAAACCGGCGTGGGTTCTAGCTCCTCCTCTGAACCCGAGCTCTCATCAGCAAGAGACATCCTCATTAATCTCCTCTTGCGCGAAACAAGAGGGCTGTCATCCTCGTCTGGTGCAAAGACGTCGATTTGCTCCTCGATAGAGGGCTCGTGAGCGACCCCTTTTCCCTTACCTTTTGCACTAGATGATGTTCCGGGTCGACCCATGGTGCTAATGGAAATGGAATCACAAATCAAATTGAGCAAAAACTCACAATTGCACTGAAATGCACTTCAGTCGATCGACTGGAATGAGGCTGTGCTTCAGTCGGTCGACTGGAATAGGAAATTAGGGCAAATTTGGGGGTTTCTCCTGGAAGCTTGGCGGACCAAATTGATGCTTGGGGTTTGTAGGCGGGGCGATTTGGAGTGGAATGGCGGTGGAAGTGGTCGAAAACAAGGCCGGACGGAGGAGATCGAAGAGGGTGGAGATTTCCGATTGGAAATCGATTTGGGACGGCTGAGCCTTTTCTGGCGGTTGGATGGGCGGCGGTGCAATGGCGGAAGGGTGGCGGTGGCAAGGCGAGCTGATGGCGAGCTGTCGGCAAGGATCGGTGGTGGTCGGAGAAGGTGGAAATCGGATTAGGGTTTGGTTTGTGCGGCGAAGTGAAGAAGTGAGGTTTGATTTGGATAAGAAAATCCCAGTCGATCGACTGAGGTTCTTTTGCTTCCAGTCGATCGACTGGGAAGGTTCAAATAACAGGTCCCTCTTAGATATCACTTCAGTCGATCGACTGGGATATAACTTCCATCCAGTCGATCGACTGTATAGGCACAAAAAACAGGACTCTCTGAAGTAATGGTTCAGTCGATCGACTGATATATAGCTTCCATCCAGTCGATCGACTGGACCCGGAAAAAAAATTTCAACGATCCCCAACTCCACACTCAGAATTTTCACTCATATCCAAGAATAGGTACCACTAAAAATATCACATAAAATCACGATACGATCTCCTAATCAATCGCTAGCACCTAAACATACGATTTTCGATCAAATTAAGCTAGGATCACCACTCCACACTTAAAACACCACTATCATCAAGAAATTCATGCAAGCTCTACGCCACATCACACACACCCCAAATCATGCATTTGGGTCAAACAAATATCAAGTTCACATGCATAGTTCAAAGAGCACATGCCAAACATATATATAGAACGATTTTGCATAGATGGACAACTCACAAACCGGGCTACCTCCCGTTAGGGCCTAGTTTAACGTCTTGGCAAGACCGAGCCGAAGCTTTGGTATGAAGAGAAGCACACTAAGAGAAGTCCCGAGCGGGATCCCTTCTCTAGCGGCGATAGCATATAGGATTCAAGAGGGGGCTTCTAACATGTGTTGGTTTCCATGGTTGGCGTGATAGATTTTGACTCTTTGCCCATTTGCCTTGAACAAATTCCCTTGATTCCCAATTAGCTCTAAGTGCCCATCATTGAAAACTCTATGAATTTTGTACGGCCCGGACCACTTAGATTTGAACTTCCCGGGGAACAACTTGTACCTTGAGTTGAACACCAAAACATTATCTCCTTCCGAGAACTCCTTCTTTACAAGAAGTTTATCGTGCCACTTCCGAGTTCTCTCCTTATAGATTCTTGAACTTTCATAGGAGTCTAGCCTAATTTCTTCTAGCTCATTCAGTTGAAGGAGTCTTTTCTCTCCCGAAGCCTTTCTGTCGAAATTCAATTCTTGAATGGCCCACATGGCTTTGTACTCAAGCTCCACGGGAAGATGGCACGCTTTGCCATAAACTAGCCTATAGGGAGACATACCGATCGGTGTCTTGAAAGCAGTTCTATATGCCCAAAGCGCATCGTCAAGCTTCAATGCCCAATCTTTTCCCGATTTCCCAACTGTCTTGGTCAAGATATTCTTTATCTCTCTATTAGACACCTCGACTTGACCATTAGCTTGAGGGTGGTAAGGAGTCGAACATCTATGGAAAATTCCATGTTTCTTCAACATGGACTCAAATCTCTTCTCCTTGAAGTGGGAGCCATTATCACTGATCACCGCTCTAGGGACTCCAAATCTTGGGAATATGATCTTCATGAACATTTTAATCACCACCCTAGCGTCACAAGAAGGGGAAGCGATTGCCTCAACCCATTTGGACACGTAGTCCACCGCTACAAGAATGAAGGAATTCCCTTGAGACGAAGGTAGGGGTCCCATGAAATCTACTCCCCATACATCAAAAATCTCCACTTCTAAAATCCCCTTTTGAGGCATTTCATCCCTTCTAGCAATGTTTCCCATCCTTTGACACTCGTTACAAGATTTGACGAATTCATACGTGTCCTTGAATATGTTGGGCCAATAAAATCCCGATTAAAGTACCTTAGCTACGGTCTTAGAAGTTGAACCATGTCCACCATAAGAAGAGGAGTGACAACAAGCTATAATTCCTTTTGCGTCTTCTTTGGTCACACACTTTCTATAAATCCCGTCGGCGCATAGCTTGTACAAGAACGGATCATCCCAAAAGTACCTTGAAACGTCGTGCAAGAACTTCCTCCTTTGGTTATGATCGAGGTCATAAGGGAGAATATCGCACGTCAAATAGTTCACATAGTCCGCATACCATGGGGCTTCATCTTGGACACTTAGCAAATATTCCCCGAGAAAAGAGTCTCGTATAGGCATTGAGAACCATTTTGTGTCAAAATGCTCAATTCTCGAGAGATGATCCGCGACTACATTTTCGACCCCTTTCTTGTCTTTGATCTCAATATTGAACTCTTGCAAAAGAAGAACCCAACGAATAAGTCTCGGTTTCGCATCTTTCTTAGCCATCAAGTACTTAATAGCCGCATGATCCGTGTAGACGATCGTCTTGGACCCAACAAGATATGGTCGGAATTTTTCAAAGGCATACACCACGGCTAGCAACTCCTTCTCGGTTGTGGTGTAATTCGATTGAGCATTATCAAGCACCTTGCTCACATAATAGACTACATGGAGTCTCTTATCCACTCTTTGTCCCAAAACGGCTCCAATGGCAAAGTCGCTTGCATCGCACATGAGCTCGAATGGAAGATCCCATTTTGGTGGTTGCACTATGGGTGCCGATACAAGGGCTTTCTTGAGCTTTTCAAATGCCTCTAAGCATCCTTCATCAAAGTCAAATTTCACATCATTGCATAGGAGATGAGTAAGCGGCTTGGCAACCTTTGAGAAGTCCTTAATAAATCTTCGGTAAAAACCGGCATGCCCTAGGAAACTTCTAACTCCTTTTTGATCCTTTGGTGGCGGTAGTTGCTCAATAACTTGCACTTTCGCTTTATCAACTTCCACACCTCTACTAGACACCAAATGCCCAAGCACGATTCCTTCTTGAACCATAAAATGGCATTTTTCCCAATTAAGCACCAAACCCGTTTCAATGCACCTAGCAAGAACATGAGAAAGATTAGTTAAGCAATCACCAAATGAAGTTCCATGGATAGAGAAGTCATCCATGAAAACTTCCATGCATTTCTCAATGTAGTCGCTAAAGATAGACATCATGCATCTTTGAAACGTTCCCGGTGCATTGCATAACCCAAAGGGCATGCGTCTAAAGGCAAAAGTTCCATAAGGACATATAAAAGTGGTTTTTCTTTGGTCATCCGGCAAAATGGGAATTTGATGAAATCCACTATAACCATCTAGGAAACAAAAGTACTTATGTCCCGCAAGTCTTTCAAGCATTTGATCAATAAAAGGAATGGGAAAGTGGTCTTTCTTAGTTGCTTTATTCAATTTCCTATAATCAATGCACATCCTCCATCCATTTACGGTTCTAGTAGGGACCAACTCTCCCTTATCATTTTGCACAACCGTAAGTCCTCCCTTTTTGGGGACGACATGGATGGGGCTTACCCATTCCGAATCCGGGACCGAATAAATGATTCCCGCGTCTCTTAGCTTAGTAATTTCTTTAAAAACCACTTCGCTAAGATTAGGGTTCAATCTCCTTAGAAACTCCCTAGAAGGTTTTGCATTTTCATCCACATTTATCCTATGCATGCATAGCGAAGGGCTAATTCCATTTAGATCATCAATTGAGTACCCCAAAGCCTTTTTATTGTTTTTCAAGACATGCAAAAGTTTGGACGTTTCATCTTCATTCAAGTTTGCACCAACAATGACCGGGTGCGTGGAATTAGATCCAAGAAACTCATACCTTAGATTCGAAGGTAGAGGTTTTAACTCTCCTTCGAATTCCTTACCTTTTGGCACTTGGTTTCCATCACCTTGACAAGCATCTAACAATTTTTCTTCTTCGGTCCAAGACAAGTCATACATTTCCTCATCTTCCATATCCAAAAGTGAGGAAAAATGCATACTAGAGTCATCTAAGTCCATGACTTCATTTTCAAAAGATGTTAGCTCAAGACTTTCACAAGATACATCAAGCAAATTGCATTCAAAAGACGATATGGGGGTTTTCATGGCATTTTTCAGAAAAAATTTCAACTTTTCATCCCCTATCTTTAATTCAATAGACCCTTCACCACATCTAATGACCGCTTCAACGGTGTTAAGGAAGGGTCTACCAAGAATAACGGGCATTTCTTGCTCCACATCCATTTCTAGCACATAGAAGTCTACGGGAATAAAGAATTTACCAACTTTAATAGGCACATCCCTAAGAACTCCCCTAGGGGTTCTAGAACTTCTATCGGCTAGTTTCAATGATATGGTGGTAGGGTGGAGTTCTCCTACATCAATTTGCTCAAACAAAGAATAGGGAATTAAAGAAATGCTAGCTCCCAAATCACACAATGCCCTATCAATTTCAATCTTTCCTAAAGAGATAGGAATAGAAAATGAACCATTATCTTGCATTTTTTAGGCATACGACTTTGCACAATTGCACTACACTCCGCATTCAAAGCTATCATGCTAGATTCCTCAATTACCCTACGGTTTGACACAATATCCTTCAAAAATTTAGCATAGGTAGGGTTTTGAGTAATTACCTCATGGAAGGGAAGTGTGACGTACAACTTCTTTAGCATCTCCACAAATCTTTGGAAGTGGGTATCAAGCTTGCTTTTGTTTAACCTTTGAGGGAAAGGAACCATTGGCACATATTTCCTCATTAAAATCGGCTCTTCTTCCTTTTTCTCCTCCTCCGCGGGAGCTCGAGGTTCATCTTCCAAATTTTCCTTGGCGATTCCTCCTTCTTTTTCCTTGCCATCAGGGCTAGATTTCCCTTGAGGGGTGGGTAAGACTTTCCCGCTCTTCAATGTGATGGCATCCACATGTTCTATGGAGTTCACGTCCGGTTGAGAAGGAAGTTTCCCCATTTGCTTCAATGCCACGGCTTGTTGAGCCACTTGGTTCTCAAGCATCTTGTTATGGGCTTCCAATTGCTCCATTCTCTTGTTAGTCTCTTTTTGGTTCTCTAGCATTTGAGACATCATAGACATCATAGTATTATCTTGATTGTTGGAAGGAGCTTGTCTTTGTGAATTGGGGGGTCCTTGATCGTTCATTTGAGTCTTGGCTTGATAAGGCCTTTGATAATTCCCTTGGTTGGAATATTGAGAGTTTTGGTTGGACCCTTGACCTTGAGTTGAATAAGAGGCTTGCCCTTGATTTTGGTTTGATCCATATCCTTGTCTTTGATACGTTCCTTGATAATTGTTTTGCCCTTGAGGCTTAGGAGCAAAATTGGGCTCATTGGGCATTCTCCTTTGAGGAGGCTCATAATTCCTTGTTGTAGGGTTAGGATTTGAAGCATAGTTTCTTTGTTGATTGACGTAGTGCGCTTCTTCATATCCATCATCATCATCTTCATATCTTCCTTCCGGGCAATTCTTGGTAGAGTGTCTCGTGCTAGCACACAAGAAGCAAGCTTGTTGCGCCGGTATTTTCTCTTTATCGGCCTTGGCTTTAGTTGCCTCCACACAATTCACCATACTTATCATGTTCTCCACCTTTTTTGTCAAGTCCGCCATTTGATCCTTAAGTGCACAATTTGAGGAATCATCGCGTGGCTTACCCATTTTCTTGTGGTCCACTCCTTGGTATCTATCGGAGTTTGTAGCTATCTTATCCACAATTTTAAACCCTTGGCTCGCCGGTAATTCCATAATTGCACCTCCGCTTGCCGTATCCATTTGATTCTTGGCTTCCTTGCTCATACCCAAATAGAAGTATCTCATAAGATCGGCTCTACGAAAGTTGTGATGAGGGCACTCCTTCAAATAATGTTTGAAGCGATCATAAGCTTGATGGAAAAGCTCATTGTCTCTTTGGGAGAACGTCAATATGTAGTCAATGAATTTCTTGGTCCTAGACGGTGGAAAGAACTTGTTCAAAAAGGAATTTGCTAAATGATCCCATGTTCTAAAAGTTCCCGGCTCTTGGTTTTGCAACCACTCCTTAGCGTCCCCATACAATGAAGAAGGAAATAGCTTCAAGTAGACGTACTCCACGGGCACATTTCTTGGCTTGTAAGTTCGGCAATATTCTTGGAAATTGCTCAAGTGCGTGGAAGGGTTTCCTACTCCTTGATATTGATCATGGGTCACCATGTGGACTAAGGAAGACTTCACATCAAAGTCGAAAGCATCTTCATCCGGGGGCATGATAGCCGAGCCATTCCCCTCAAGAGTGGGAGTCATGTAATCCCCAACGGGTCTCTCTTGGTCCTCATCTTCATATCTCCAACCTCTATTATTTCTTTGATGGGCGGGAGGATCTTCAACATTGTCTTGTCTAGCGGGAGGGTCATCTACCTCATCTTCATTTCTAGCATTTCGGTCATCCCTTTGAGGACCTACACGGTTCTCTTGTTCTTCATCCATTCTAAATCCCGGTGGTAAATAAGGGAGCGGATTTAGAAGTGGGGGTGGACGAGGTCTTGGCCCTTGGAAAGCCGGTGGGATAATGGGAGCAATTGGTGGAATAGGAGGTAGGGGATTCTTGCGAGGTCTACCCCTTCCTCTCTTAGCGGTTGGGTGAGAAGGTTGAGAACTTGAACCAATAGCTACGTGCTTTTTCCCGTTAAATCTCGTGTTCATTCAAATGCCTACAAGAACGAAAGGGATTCTTAGCAATGAAAGGCAAGAGAATTTAACACAATCAAGCAAAACACAAGCAATGATTATCAAGCAAAGAAAAGAAAGCAAACTAAATAACCAAATAGCACCTAGTTAATTAACCTGTCCCCGGCAACGGCGCCATTTGATCGCTCGATAATATAGTGCAAATACTCAATAAGAATATCGAATACTTATGCTAATCACGGTTAATCAAAACAATTTGTAATGACTCGGGTGAACCCAAGGTCGGACCCAAAGGATAGGTGATTAAACTATTAGTGCTAATGATTTACTTAGGATGTCTAATGGAAGGGGGGGGGGAATTTCCTCTAAGAGGTTGATAGCCAAGTTTTAACTATCCAAGAATGGTGTAATTAATGAAAAGGGGAAACAATCAATTCAAAGATGACTAGGGATCTAATCCTCCACCTAAACCATTATTGTGACGTTAAACTAGGACACCATTGATGAAATCACATGCACGTGTTTAGAATTTAGCCATGCAACATTAATGTTAAGTTCAACTCACGCTTCAACTTAGTACCAAGAGGTTACATCTCGCATAATGCCTCACACTCACGCTCTATTGGCATTATAGAGTCTAATTATCTAGTCTCACACTCACGCTTTATTGACTAGACAACCACACTCTTGTTAAGATCAAGCCATTCTCATTAGGTTAAAAGTGTCATCCAACTAACACAAAATCCTAATGTTTCTTCATTTAGATCATTTGAAATCATGTTCTTCAACGCAAGTTACTTGAAACACAAAATCAAGCAAAGTTTCTCATTGGGGCATTTTCACAAACACCTTATGGGCAACTCTAATCATTAAGTTCAAATGAAGAAAAATAATGTGCAAATCATTCATCAATGGCATCCATAATGTTTATAGTGTCACAAACATGTTTAGGGGATTCATAGATCCCCAATCAAGATCACTACTCACTCATAGTGGGGTTACAATCAAAAGCATCCATGGAAGAGTATGTAAACATGAAGAAGATGAGTTTAGGAATCTAAAACCAAAGTAGGAATTCAAGAGAATGATGTTGGTCTTCTTCTCCTTCACTCAATCTCCTCGAAATTCGTGCTTGATCCCCTCCAAATCCGTGCCAAAAAGTCGCCCCGAAAATCCCCCAAAAACTTTCTATTTATAGCCAAAATTAGGGTTTTCCGGTACTGTAGCCCAGTCGATCGACTGGCGTTGTGCGATGGCTCAGTCGATCGACTGGCATTGCTTGATTTGCAGGCCCTCCTGAGAATTGCTTGAGTCGGTCGACTGGAACAAAGAAGAATCCCAGTCGATCGACTGAGAAGGGTCAAATTGCAGTGCCTCCTGAGAGTTGATCGAGTCGATCGACTGGAGCAGGGGAGCTTCCCAGTCGATCGACTGAAGAAGCTTGATTTGCAAGCTCTCCTGAGAGTTGAGCGAGTCGATCGACTGGAGCAGGGGAGCATCCCAGTCGATCGACTGAAGGCCAATTTCTGATAACTCGCTCAAATCTTCGAATTTTCCTCGTTTCTTCATGCTAAGGTCTTGAGCTCAATGTATGGTCGTTCCAAGCCTGAAATGCAAGGGGAGGGGTCAAATGACATCGAAATAGCATCGGGAATGGACCAAAACTCTTCGTAAATGGGCATGTAAACGAGTCGAGAATTCGACTCATCAGTAGCACTTACGAAACTTTAATTTTTAGAATTACAATTTTTGCCGTACCCGTACCCTTTAATTTTTTATTTTCCCGTATCCTATACCGTATTCATATCCATATCCGTTCCCATATCCGTATCAGTGCTACATAGGAGCTCAGTGCATCGTTAATTGCGAAAAGAAAAAGAAATGTTCGAAACCTTTAAATAACATCGAGTTTCAAGAACAAATATCAGTTGTTAATGACGAATATGAGTCAGGTTTTAATGGCGAAGACAAAGCCAAAAACTACGTAGCGAAAACTAAAAAGATTGCGAACATACCAAAACCCAAGGCCAGCGTCGTGCACGTCGATCTCAAAGGCGTTGCTCGTAACGGCATCTCCTACGAGGATCAGGTTATCGTCCAAAATCCATTCTTACTTCCCATCCCCATATGTGAGATCACATTTGCGTTTTCAGAAACGCAGGAAGAGAGAGGTGGTGCAGACTGGGAGCATAGCGGATCCAGGATTCGCTGAAGGCGAGTGGGAAGACAGATCTAGTTGTGCCGATGAAGGTGCCGCTCAACGTGCTAGTGAGTCTAGTCAGAGACGTCGGTGCAGACTGGGACATTGACAACGAAGCTCTGACTCGGCCTTGTTATCAACATTCCCGTTTTTGGAAACTTCACCCCATTTCTTTCACTAGAAAGGGAGAGATTCAAGCTTCCTACACCACTCTCTGACATCTTCTAGCCATCATCACAACCTTCTTTATCTAAGAGCATTTTCATTCATGTAAAAATCATGTAAATACTGTTTTTTTTGTATCTATTTTTGAGCAACAATTGTTATTGTACGTGCTGTTTCAGTAGCTGAGATAGTTACTGCACAAAAATAGACACAAATAGCAGCAAATGATCCCTTTGCAAAAAAAATTCCACAGATGTTGATGCTCGATCTGATTCTCTACCATTTTCAATTCCATCCATATGCATGCATGTATTACCTAATGTCTCATCATTCTTCCAGGTTTTCTAATACAATGCGTATGACGTCTTATCATCTGAAACTCTAGTAAGATATTTTAACCGGATCCGAAATCATAGGGTACATTTCTCCACTTCTGAAGCGCATGCTGGGTCGACACCTTTACCATGCATGGATCCCAAGGCGGAACGAGGAAAAGGAAAAGGAAGAGGTTAAATCTCATAAAATTGTGAGAAAAATGGTATCCTCAGGACTCGAACACAAAATGTAAGAAATCATATATGACTCATTAACCAACAGACCACCACCCGGTTAGGCGATACGTGATAACCGGTTAGGCAATTACAATTTATAAGAAATAAAATTGATTTATTGTTAAAATCCAAGATAATGGAAAAGGATTCTAGCACTACAAATTTTGCAATTTTTTCCGTCTCAAAATTCCGTCACTAAAACGTCACCAGAAACGCAGACGGAAAATGTTCCGTTATTTTTCAGCAAAATTTCTTCAACATTCCGTCACAAAAAAAATATCGTTGTATTTCCGTCAACAATATTCCGTCTCAAAATTTGACGCGGAAAATCGACGTCATTTTATTGACGGAAAGTTGATGGACAATGAGCGGAAATATTGACAGAAATATTTTCGTGATATTTCCCCCTAAATTCCGTCATTTCTTTTACCGTTATATTTCCCCCTCGATTCCGTCATCCAAGCATTTCCGTAATTTTTCTCACTTCATTCCGTCATCCGACAAATAAATTTGTAGTATTTATTTTTAGTTACCTTTCATTGAATATTTAAAAAATTACATCAATATTCCATCACATTTTCGTCGACAATGACGGAAATTTGATGGAATATTGACGGAACCTAATTTGCCACCATTTTTAATCATTTTAAAACCAGACGCAACCATTTTAATCATTTTAATCATATGGAAAAGCGCTGTCTAAAGTCCACTTAAGACAGCGTTTGGTTACAAATGCTGTCTAAAATAGACAAAAGACAGCGCTTGTAACCAAACGCTGTCTAAATTAGACTTAAGACAGCGCCTGTTTGGTTACAAACGCTGTCTAAAATAGACATAAGACAGCGCTTGTAACCAAACGCTGTCTAATGTTCTATTTTAGACAGCGCCTGTTTGGTTACTAGCGCTGTCTTATGTCTATTTTATACAGCGCTTGTAACCAAACAGGCGCTGTCTAAAATAGAACTTAAGACAGCGCCTGTTTGGTTACAAGCGCTGTCTAAAATAGACATAAGACAGCGCTTGTAACCAAACGCTGTCTAAAATAGAACATTAGACAGCGTTTGGTTACAAGCGCTGTCTTATGTCTATTTTAGACAGCGCTTGTAACCAAACAGGCGCTGTCTTAAATCTAATTTAGACATCGCCTGTTGCCAAACACTGTCTTAATTGAACTTTAATAATCCCTACCTCTATATAATCAACATGTTTCTCAAATTTACAACACCCACCGAAAACCCTTTCCATTTTTTTCAACTTCCTCCGTCTTCGCCATATCAAAAAAATTTCTCCATAGTTGCCGCATATTCTTCCTCCGTCTATACCATCGCTTCCTACTCTTCACCAGACTCCAAATCTTCATATTCTGCTTTGAAGAGGATGAATCTCCCATCAAGTAAAGAAAAAGAGGGACAAGATCACGAGTATATGCGATCAATTTTGAACTGTTGATTTCTCTGCTTGTGTTTTTGGTTGTCCATCAATTTTCGTTAACTACTAGATTTATTTTATGTGCGTGTTCTGATAACAATGAATGAATAAGGGCTAGTAATATCTAAAATTATTGTCTTTAAAATTATTACATTGTCTGTAACATATTTCCAATAATATATATTTGCAAATAATATTAACCATTGTAATGTAATTAATAAAAATAATTCCGGAAATGTGCAGAAAAAATATTTAACCATTTTAATGCAATTAATAAAAATAATTCTGAAAATGTGCGGGAAAAATGGCCGGAAAAATATTTGACCATTTTAATGCAATTAATAAAAATAATTCTGGAAATGTGCGGGAAAAATGTGCGGGAAAAATATTTGACCATTGTAATGCAAAATTTACACAATTACATTGATGACGGAAATGTGCGGGAAAAATGATGGAAATAATTGATGACGGAAACTTATGGGAATAATGAGGGAAAGTAATTGGTGACGGAATTTAGAGGGAATAATGATGGACATTATGCATGTCGGATTTTTGTGGGAAAGTAGACGGAAATTTACATCGAAAAATTGACGGATTGATGACGGAATTATACGTACCGGAACTATGACGGAATATCAACGGTAAGTTGACGGAATACAACGCCAAAATGTCGACGGACAAGTTTTACCGTCGGAAAAATTTCCGCCATCTACGTCGTTGACGGAAAGTTGACGGAAATTCACATTTTTCCGTCAACTTTTCGTCCATTTTCCGTCAGATTCATGAAGACGCAGTGTAGAACGTATATGGAGTTTGGAGCGGGGCCCATACATGGGAGTTGGGAGTTGGGACAGGCGCGGATGATGTCAGGGGCGACAACCGACAGGCCCACTTAAGCAAAATCACACTGTTGCGTCTGCTGAATGCTAGTCGCAATCGTTGGTTAGCTTGATAGCTCTGTATTCATTATCAACCGTTGGATCAGATGTTCCTAATCAATCGAACCGTACACGTCATTCAGACTCTTTCTTCGTCAGATTCCCATTAACTTGGCTTGGCTTCTAGAAATCTTTCATAACTATCCGTCGTACCATGTGAGTTGTGACCCACACAATGACTTGTATAGTAAAATCCAACCAAAGTTTTATGAATAAATTAAAGTTCACGATATTTTCATATATGAGGTTCTAGAAGATCGGATTATTTTTCTCTTCTTAAGTTTTTATTAAATTAAAATCCAAAAGTATCGTTTAATTAATAAATTATGCACACAATTCTACAGATCTGAACTTCCAGAAGATCGGCTGGTGTACTATCATACTCGTAAATTATTATTTATTGCTATCCAAGTACCTCTTGATCAAGTGATCAACAAATTATGCTCGGATTTTTTTCCTTCATATTTTAAGTTCTGAAAAACGTGTCTGTCTAATTGCCTTTCTCGCCATCATGTCAGTTGAGGTTTTGATCAAATATAAGATTATTTTTTTTAAGGGATGACAAATAGTATAAGAGTTGGACAATGCCTAAATATTGATTCAATCTAGTACCTAGGACCATACTAAAGCATAGCTTAAATCGGCAACGCATCCCTTACGTTTTCCCATCATGTCAGTTGAGGTCTTGATCAGCCAATTCTCAGGTAAGGCCGTAAGAGCATCTCCAATGGGAGAGCCCAGGTCCACTTACATGTGGGTCCATTTCCATGCCACATAAGCATCAAGTGGGCTTCATGAAAATGTGACCATTCTCCTCAAATGCACAAGTCCATTTCCACTTACAACTGGGTCCCATTAAATCTTATCATTTTTTTAATAATACTTACTTATAATGATAATACATAAATATAAATCTTATTATAATACAAACATACTTAAATTAAATATGGAAATTGGGTATTTGGAATTGATTTAATACAAACATAAATTAAATCAAATAGCAAGCACATGGGGCCCACACATTTCACTTTTATCATGAGTTGGGTCTGGCCGGGAAAGTGGGCTTGGCCACTTTTTTAAAACACTCCAGCGCAAATCTTCCCATCCATTTCCATTTCTCGAGTCCCCAGGCAGCAATTGGGCTTGCGCTGGGATGCTCTAAGGGTTCCTCATGACTGTGTAATAATTTATTCTCTCTTTTTTTGTTGGTTTTTGTGATTTTTTATCTACTTTATTTTCTATTTTATTTTTGCATATAACTTTCCGTTGTGTCGTCATTAATTTAAACATTTTGAACTTAGTTTTGGAAACTTTGTGACCGTTTTACACAAAATGGGGCCTTTTTTTCATCAAAATGGAGCTCTCTTTTTTCCATCAAAATGAATCTTTTATAGTTCAATTTTACTAATAAAAAGCACATTTTTATGGAGGGTTTGAAGCAATTCCTTTACCTGCCTCATGGTTGAGCCGGCAGTGTCTGTACTGCATCTGTACCAACGAACCATCAAAAGAATGTGCTTCTCTATCTTTATATTCGTATTCGAAAATTTCAAATTGTGAATTGTTCTATGAAAATTGTCCAAACAACACAAAAATTGGGAACATTTGTTTCAAATTTATTCATGTAATATTTTCCTTTTTAAGTAGCTTTTGTCCATTAATAAGGTTTTTACTCAAATTATCATTGGTAGGCACTTATAATATTTCACATAGAGTAGTTTTTTTTGTAGGGGTGGGCAAAAACCGGTCCGAATTTAAAAATCGCCCGCACCGCATCGCAGAAGTGTGTTCGGTTACCCGCACCGCTTTTGAAAAAACCCGATTTTGCACATCAACCGAATAAAGCGGTGCGGAAGCGATTCTTTAACTCAAACCATCCGGTTTAAACCGCACCGCATATATAATTATAATTAAATAATCTAATAATTAAATGATTAAAATTATTACGTTTAAAAAAACAAATCATAATTTCAGGCATATGCCCAAAACACAAAAACAAAATACCGTGCGGTTTTGCTAGGTTAGCGAGTCTGTGTCTTTTGTTGGAGGTGGGTGTTGTGTGCAGTTTATGCTCTCCTGGATGGTTCCTGTTTTGTTATGCTCAATGTCTTTTGCTTTCCATCAAAGTCAAGAAGTCTCCTGTTTTCACTTGTTGTGTCCAGTTTAGGCTCAATGCCTTATTAGGTTCCTGTTTTCACTCTGTAATAGTTGCAAGTAATGAATCTGGTTTTGAACTTGTTACAAAAAAAAAAGCTGTAAGTGTCTAACATTCAACTTCGGTTTTTTTTGTAAACTTTGAAAATCTTTAAACCAAACCGCACCGCATAATGTGGTGCGGTGCATATTTAGTTTTAACTTTTATAATACGGTTTGCAGATTGAAAAATTTCCAAATCAGATAATGTGATGCAGTAGCGGATTTACCCTTAAACCGTATCAACTCGCACCGCGCCCGCCCCTAATTTTTGTGCGGATAAAATCAATTTTTTTTACAGAAAACGGCAAATATTGGAGCTTTTTGGGGAAAGAATACTTTTTCATTTGCTCATATGTCAGAGTACTTTGTTTACAGGTCGAATAAAAATTCTACGGAGTATTTATTTATGAAAATACAAATCATCTCAAAAGTTGACACGTGTCATATTTGTCGAAATTTCGTGATCAAACGCGGAGGGTCAAAATAGTTTTTTAGTATTTTTGTAATTATTAATTTTAATTCAATTAATTCAAAGCATATTGTTCAAAATATTTGATAATATTTAGAATTATTTTATAATGTTCAGACTTAACGTTATTTTTTGGGATGTTTATACCCTCGCATATATTATGTATTTTAAAATAAGTTCGTTTTAAATTTACAAAAAGTGCCCCAAATTATTATTGGTAGAGAGTGTCACGTGTCGAATTCTTAGGTGATTTATAATTTTTATATTTAAATGTGATTTTTATTTGATCCAAACTTTTTCAACAAAAAGTAAAAATTTATAGATAAATTGGAGAAAGCCTAATAATAAAAATTATCAAAAATATCATTAAAAAAGTTATTATTGGGCGATCTTATGGTTGAGATGTCGGTGGACAATGCTCAAATGTCAAGTTTATTTCCAAGTAACTGCACTAAGGGCCTGTTCGGTAGTGCTTAAATTTCATGTTTTTCAGTTAAATAAAATTAAATTAAGTTAAATAAAGTTAAATTAAATTAAATTAAATTTTTCAGATTTTAATTTTGTAGTTTAACATGATTAAAAACCTAAATTAAACACCTTTATTCAAAAAAAAATATTATTTTTAAGTGCAATAAAGTTAAATAAAGTTAAGTAAAGTTAAATAAAGTTAAATAAAGTTCAGTAAAGTTAAATAAAGTTTTTTTCAGCTCTATCAAACAGCACCTAAGACTTGATGATGATAGTGAATTAGGATCGCATGCAAAATATTAAATATTTTGAATTGAATTGAAATGAAATTAGAATCCGATTGATAAAGAGTATATTAAATATTATTTATATGTAACATATAATAAATACTTGTGGCCCATTCACTAATTTTCCATCTTCTAGAACGTCCTTTTCTCTCTCCTATCCTCTGTTTCGCCTCCTTGTATAAATTCTCACCAAATCCCTAATTTTAAAACTCACTCAATCTTTCTCAAATCCCCAATTCTCGAAATCTCATCATGAACAGAACCCTAGCACCTCTCTCATCCGCCAATTCACTCTTCTTCTCTCCGGCGACCCAAATCCCGGCGAATAATTCCACATCCCACGTCTCGTATTCTAACCGAACCTCAATCCGATCCTCCGTCCAGACCTATCCAGAAACACAATCCCGGAAATCAAACGCATCCAGCCTCTACGACGTACTCAAAGTGAGCCGCAACGCGACGCCGGTGCAGATCAAGTCGGCGTACCGGACACTGGCCAAGACGTATCACCCGGACGCGGCCACGTGTTCGCAGTCATCCGACGGTCAGGATTTCATCGAGATCAACAAAGCGTATTCGACGCTGTTCGATCCGACTTCGAGAGCTTTGTATGATATGAAGCTCGGGTTTGGGAGAAGCGGATCGGGTCGGGTCGGGGTTGAGCGGTCGGGTTATTGTTCGGGTGTGAGGAGGTGGGAAACTGATCAGTGCTGGTAGTTTTGTTGGTTAAAATTAGGGTTTTTTTAGAAGTGGGTTTTGTAAGTGGAATGTTATTGTGTTCTGGCAAGTCTTTAATGGTATGAAATTAAAGGCTAATTGACTCATCTGCTTCCAACAAAAAAATAAGTCGAAGTTATTATATTGAAAAACAGAGGAAGTAGTAAACTGTAATTGAATTAAATAAATGTTAATAAAATGATTGAAATTATTTTGTACATTAAAGTATGTTGCTGAGTTGCACTGCGTCCGATGATTTATTTTACCTCTGACTAATAATTTGGATTAGGGGTGTGCATGACTTGTTTGTCTTGTGTCTAACCTGACACGAAAGTATAAAACAGGTCATTTGGTAGAATCCGATTCCGATACTAAATATTAATCGGGTTGCTTATATGAATTCTAATCTGACCTTAAAAGTCCGAGTTGTAAAATAATCAGTGAACACAAATAGCTAAAATCTAAAACATATATAATTTCAAACAAAAATAATTATTAAGTTTCTAGCCGAAGCAATATTCAAGTATAAACTGAAACATGAATATTTTTTATTTATATCTTATATGGTACTGGGTTATATTTGGTCAAATATTAATGTGGACGGATAATCTGAGCCTTAACCTGAATACGCTTCAACCTAATAATCATGGACACGGTTGGGAACAGGTTCGTGGACCGGAACCGGATTCTCAATTTAAATAGACTGTTTTAATCTCATATCATCACCCGTAATGAATTAATGATATGTAGCTATTTTTCATATGGATGTAAAATGATTCACTTTCAGTATTATTTATTTTTATCTGCAGATGAAAATTGAAATGATGTAGATTTTATACTATTATTAGTAGCTACTTATTTTATATGGCTATTATTGATGATTTATTTATTTTTAAATGACTATAAAGTGATGTTTTTACTTTCTTTTCTTTTTTTCTCTATTAGGTACAGAGAAAAAGATGAGGTATAATTTAGAAAGTTAATTTTTTTTGATAAAAAATACAAACAAATCATAGCCCTTGATACTATGATTTGAATGGATGAGATTAAATTTTGATTTTTTTGTGCATTTTCTCGGTGACAAATTATATGAAAAAATGACGAACTATGTTGTTTTTTTTTGCGACAAAATATAAATCGATTTTGACGAACATTATCGTTTTTACTTTGTACATGATGTTAACCCTTAGTTACAGTAATTCTTTACTGTTCAAAGGTTCAAACACAGTTTGGAAATATGGCCATTCAATTTGTGGATGTGGTCCCCTCCTGTTTTGTGTGGGCCTTAATCGGTTGGATATTTTAATTGCTTCACCGAGCAATTGGACAATTATAATAGAATAGTGCTACTTTACTAAAACTTTGTTGTCAAACCGACTATTTAAATTTAATTGAAAAAATAAAGCAGCCTCCATCATTAATTCATACAAATGTTCTTCTTTAAGAAAAAGACATTGTGGGACTAGAAAGCTAGTGCGATTTGCGTTTTTTTTTTTGCCTATTAGTATTACTAAGTCAATTTTTGTGAACCATTTTTGGATTCTTCGTAATCTCAATAGCTGGACCGGTAGCGGTTCGACATCAAAATTGGGCCTCAGAATGAGTCCATTAAACTTCGAGCCAATATGTAAAGGCCCGCTAAACTCATCCACATAAACAACTCTCTCCACCAATCACACCATCCCACGTGGGCTACACAACCCATAAAATCGAACCGTTACAGAATAAAAAGTCGCACCAATACGAAGTCTCAACAACAAAGCAACTCAAGCTCAACTCAACAAAAAAAAAAAAAGAGTTGAAACCCAAACGCAACTACCACCGCTTTATTATCCAGAAAACTCGATTTGGGTTTTCTGCTATAGTTAAGCCCTGATCGTCGCTCTACGAAGAAGAAGATGTGCTGTTGTGGGACGAAAGTGTGCACGATGTGCACTTGTCTGATCGTGTTGGCGATCGTGTTGGGAGTGGTGTTCGGATTCGGGATTTACAAGGATGGGTTTCATAAGTTGAAGGACGTGTTTCATGTCTGCGATCCGAGTGTTGCTTCCAGCTTTTGTGGCAAACGGCCCTTCATCGATTTCGCTCCTCCTCCAACTTTCCACTAGCTTCTTTTTGTTGTTGATTTGATTATCTCTTTTCTCTTTTAATCTGTAGTTTTGTTTTAATTTTGATTTCCAGTTTTTTATTCATTCTGTTTCTGTTATTATAACCTTCTTTTACTGGCAAATAATATTTCTTTTTCATTTATTGGAATTTTTAGCTGGTTCGGTACAGTACAGTAAAATAAAAAATCAATTGAAACCGCATTTTTTTATTTTTTTTTAAAGGGCTGGATATACAAGGGGTTAGTTAGTATCCGTTCGTATCTTATGACAGCATGAAGAATCGAAACCAGGCGTGGCGCGAACGCTGGATGAGTTTGCCCCACCGGGCTAAACTCGATCCTCAATTGAAACCGCATTCTGATGCAGCACAGTAAAATAAAAAATCAATTGAAATGACATTGTTTTTATTATAACATCTCACACCAATTGATTATCTTTTTCCAAAATGGGCAATACTGTAGTAGTTAGTTGCAGGAGAATATACTGATTAATAATTTGATTTTAAGATGTTCATAAAGAGGCTTTTATTGTTTTGAAACTGAATTTAAAATTTAGTTGTGCAGTACAGCAGGAAGATGATGCTTGAAATTCGGAAATTCAAGTTGCTAAGCGACATCGTTCAGTAATTTTTTTGATAATACAAAGATCAGGAAACAACCCCACAAATGAAAATAAACAACTAAAAATGTAGCTAACAAACACAGAAAACATGATACCGTATTGATAATACTACTCACATATCATTCTAATAAATTTATATAAAATGGCCAGTTTAAATGGACTGATTTCATCAATAGTTTTGGACAGGTATCACTCCAATCTCTTGGCGTGCAAGTCAAGTTTTATAATCACATAAAAAGAAGAAAAATAACATTATCATGTACAAGCAAAGCAACCTCTTCTTACTACAAAATTCTCTCCAAGGTAGTAACTTAAAATGGGAGGCTCAAAGCCGCAAACATAAGCTACTGATGCTCTAAGCCGATCATATGCATCAATCCACATGTTTGCAATAATAAGCTCATATCAAAACTGAATAGACAGGTATACAGTGTGTATTATTGGGTATTGGCTTATGTTCGCTTTCTCACATCACCCCGTTTGGTCTTCCTGTTCCACTCTTTACGGTTTTGGTTTTCTTTTGCGAATCAACTTCGTAATGAGCAAATGCAGCATCTAAAGCCTGCGTTAAATTGATGTATTTAACAACAATACATTGGCAGAACAGAATCATATTCTGGGAGAGACAAAACCGACACCACTAACCTGCAGCATTGGTTGAACTAGAAGGGAAACTTGATGGCGGAAATCTGACTGCACTGACTCCTTTATCTCCTGCATTATTCATAAATTAAAAATGTGACTTACTAAAGACTACAAGTGAAATAAGCACGCATACCGTATGTTTGGATAAGGGTACTAATTTTCAGTGATGATCGAGTAAGAATGGGTTTAACATAACATGACAGTACCTGCAATTTTGGGTAGATCTGAGCCATGGCATCCTTCAATCTGCCAACCTGTAATGTTAACAGAATCATCAGTAAAAGCTTCGCAATTCCAAATATATATTTTGGTTTTGCAAACTATCTGCACACATTGATTATCGAGAGTCGACCTCAAATGAGAGATAACATGGACACATTAAGGAAAAAATTAATGAGGTCCAGGTTTCATGACCTTCTGCGTGCTCATATTTGTACGAGTGTTAAGTCTCAACCACTTGAAACGAAATTTGTCCGAGCCTTTAGAAGTATATACCTTGTTGTAGAGATAATCGTTTGTGATTGGATACGACGACCAGAAATGCTTCAGAAGTTCTTCAATAGATGTCCAATGCTGAAAAAATCAATTTAAAAAGTATGAATCTTTTTCAAGAGATGGAAGGAAATATAAATTAGCGTAGTTATGCGTGTGCCAATAAACAATTGAGAATTTTGCTTTCCATATTGAGAAGCTACTGTAACTTACAAGCAGTAGTTCCTGCCTAGTTCGTTCTGGCAAGCTATCTAGAACACTTCCTTGAGAATTTTGCCCAAGTTGATACTTCGAGCTTGATATAGTCTGGGTCAGCCCATTTAGAACCTATTCGACAAAAGTTATATGATATTATTTCGCGCACATAATTTATTTGAATTTGTTCTACTATATGGCAGTTAGGGAAAAGTGGATGCTACCTTCAAGGCAACCTCCGGCTTAACAATGGGATCACGTAATCCCTTTGACTTGACCTCATTTATGCAATTTTTTAAAGACCCATACGCCTCATTTGTGCTTAGGCTCTGATTCATCCGATTTGATCCAGCTTGTGTATCACCCAACGTTTTGAGGGCATTTGCTTGTTGAGAATCGAAGTATTCTCGAGGGTCCTGACACAATGCAAACACTAATGTCATCAAATTGGTAAGGGGAGTAGAACCTCATCGAGAAGCAACACATACCTTGATACATAGTGGTGCTAAGGGAGGTTCATGAGGTGCTTGAAGATCCTCAATTTCAGTCATCCGAGTAATTTTACGCATTCTATCCGGGTCAGGTTCATCACCAGATGGCTCATTGGCTAAGTCGACTGCAAATCAGCCAAAACATCGTCAAATCCTCATTCTAACCCGTGACACATATATTACTTAATAGTTAAATTCAGGAATTTACCTTGCTTGGTCTTGGCAAGCGCCTCCGCTACAGCTCTTGTGTCTCCCAACACAAAATCTATACTTGAATTCATAAAACAAGGTTAAAGACTACAAAGTTATTGCAACACCATATCTAACAGTTAACCATCTGAGAAGTTAAAAAAGACTTACCATTAGCCTTTCCTTCAAGAACAACTGCTGCATGTCGATTAATGTCCTGAGCAAAACTCCTCTTGTATTGACCATATTGAGTATCACTACTTTCCTGGAAGCTCTCACGGAAAATTCCATGATCCTAAATTGCAAACATACGAAATAAGATGCTCAAGTGGCAATTAGTTGATATAAAAAAAATATTACTAAATTTTTAGGTGCAAATAAATGGTGCGTTCTCCATCATTATCACTGCCATGTTTCGGACCAAGGGCAGATAGCCAAACTTAACAACCATATCACACCACTTGACCGAGTCACTTGGTGGCACAAATACAGAAGACTAAGAAGTGAAAACCAAACTCAATATCAAAAGAGGCATGATAAATCAGAATTCAGCATTAAATTTCCAAGTTAAGGACACATGAGGCCCCTTAACAGTGCAGCAGTCAATAGTTTCTTAATCAAGCCGTAAAATCAGCACACTTGCTTTAGTGTTGAACCTATTGCTATGAATTGTTTTGGACAAAAGAGTACTGGTTAATGTACCGGTAAATGAATGTAGTCATCTCCAACATCTGCCGCCATATCCAATGTCGGATCGACCCGTCTAATCTGCACAACACACACAATTGAAAGAAAGTGCGAACATATCCCGAATACAGATGTGATTTTAATACTGCCAGCAGACAATGTATTAAAGAGCAATAGAGAATTTTGCATGATAGAACCTAACTTCAAAGTTAGTAACATACCTTTCTTCTGGCTTCTTTTTCTAGAAGACTATCACGCTTTAGAAATACAGCAAGTTCCTCATCTTCAGCAGCCGCTGCTGCTGCTGCAGCAGCAGAATGATCTTTTTTACTGTGAAGGCACTCTGCTTTACAATATTTGGTCCAAAAATCTTTCTCAGTCATCTTGTACTCAGAAAAAAAAATACATATCAGAACACCATCTACCAATTAAATAAGAGAAGATTCTGTAGCAAGAAATAGGATGAAGTTGCTTTTACCTTGTTTGGAACAAATTTTAAAAAAGCTTGGTGAACAGCTGGTTTCTCGGCAAAAATCTGAAATGTAAACCAACAGGTCAACTAAAAGAACAATGTAATAATCATTCAAGTGGAAGATAAGATGTCAAGTCAAGTGATATTATTAACAAACCTGATGAATAATCTCTGGTGTCAAATTAAATGTAACTCTGTTAGTCTGAAAAAAGAAGGATCATTAGTAAACATGCACTCAAGCAAGGTGAAAAGTGACATAAAGAATGAACATTCCATTTATAACCACATAAAAGAATACTTGCTATTTGAAGAACCAGAACAAGATGATATGTGTGTATCTGTGATGCCTGCGAATCTACAGATGCGAGCAGAAGCAGAGCTCATAGAGTAGGTATGCTATTGAACCACAATCATGTGGACAGAGATAGAGATTTACCCGACCATCACTAGATGGTTTGATGTCTGATATCATGGCACTCTTGAAACCCACTCTTTGTTTGGGATTTGCTCTTCCATCTCCATCAAGTAACTTCTGCATTTGTATTGTTATATACCTTATATCAAATAATGATGGAGGGGGTAAACTTTATTTTGCACAAATTTCTTGTAATTTTTTATTGTATATGAAGAAAAAAAATCAGTAAGTGACCAAGAGAACCATATATGATAAATGTCCGCCTTAAAAGAAGAAGGTTACGGTAACAAACCTTCCTCGTCGCCCAGAACTCAGCTTCTGTCAAGACTTTACTGGCCACAAACTGCTTGTGTAGTTTCTGCAATTCACTGTCACATGTAGGTTCAAAAATACAAAATATTATATGAAAAATCAACTAAGCCAAGGAGCATGATGTAATTTAAACAAGACAAATTCTGCATCATTCAAGCAACAATTTCATTAAGCTGCAAGACCACATGGCATTCATGATATACAGTTTGCACTCAATAACTCTGTTTCTATTTCTATCTTAGATGGCCATGCTCAATCCACTGATTCCCATGACAAGAGGAACAAATACACATTTCACTAGTGCTCTCCAGTTTTTACAGAGATTAGCCAGCAATCCTAACATATATAAATTCAGCAAAGACTTGGTGAAGCATGAAAACGCACATGATATGACACTGCTACTTATGAGGAGATATGACAAACAATAGGTTTGAAGACACTCGTGGACTTGCATGGTCACCAATGGCAGCTGACGCTAGTCACGCTACTCTATGAGACGACTACATCTTTCTCAGATCATTGTGAGTCCCAGTAATTGCACACCAATCAGACCACAGACAAGTGATATCTGATATGTTTTATGACTGACTTCATAAATGCATATGGGGAGAAGACTAGCACCTATTATCTTGCAGTAGCTTGATTCTGCGTTCCATTTCTGCTGCACTAAGTCCTTCACTATGTGAAACAACAGATGGAGGTGCAGCAGGTTTTTGAGGCACCATAGAAACATCACTTCGCGTCGACAGGACTTTGGCTGCTCATATAAGAAGCCCAAAAGTAAGATGACATACATAATATCATTTCATTACTGGCTCATTTCATTACTGGCTTAATATTAGCAGGTTTTCAATTTAGATCACTACTATATAATTACATGCAAATATAATCTCCAAAACATTGGCTTCTAACAGTAGAATTCTTGTACTCCATTTCAACTTGTAGTGAGTTCAGAAAACTGCAAGTTCATTAAGCTCAACCTCAGCCACTTCTTTAACATATATTTTATGTTTTTACTGATTATCATTGGTATAAGCTGGTATATACGATGGCAAGTATACATAAAAACTTTTGAATGTTTATTAGATGTTTAACTAAACCATAGTACCATTGAACACAAAGTTTCAACCCCAAATAATCGTGCATCAACTGAATGAAATAAAAGCTAGTTTGGCTAGATTTATGAAAGCAACCTCAGACTTACCAACATATTCGCGACAAACATCACGGTCCGGGAAATTGGAAAACTCAAAAATATGATTCCTACCCTGGCACAACATATCAGTATTAAGCGGGTCCTAGGATAATAATGATATAATACTGGTTGTTCCTAATAAGCAAGTGTTTCAATGGAATAGTAAAAGAACGTTACATAAAATGACACAACTGTCGACAATGTCTATGTACCTTAACTTCTGCTATTCAATATCAATAACTCTAAAAGTCAATTGGTTAAAAAATGTTACGGAGCTAGTTAGCTATAAAAAGACTGCAGATACAACGCATCAAAAATTGCTTATATAATAGTGAAGAGTGGTGCAAAAAAATTAATCAAGCCATAGCAGCATAGCACATTAAGTGCAAATCGGATGCTGATGTGCCCTTGTTGTTAAACTAAAAGAGTTGAATTACACAAACCTGATCATTGATAAGGTTAAGCAATGGAGGCTGTTTAGTTGTTGCGCTGGTGAACTTGTGACCTTAATCCACAAAAACATACAAAACATTTGTCAAAATAAATATATAAAATTATTCCAAAGTTAAAAAAGAAGCCTATGCACTCGTACATCCATAAACGAAATGTTGATAGCTCGTAAACTTAGTATGTAACATCTTCAGGAAGGAGAAACCAGGAAGTACCTGTAATGGATTTGAATTGTATGTCAAGTTTAGCCGCAGCTGTTGGATTATTGGGTGCAAAATAGAATCTTTCCGGAGTCTGAACAGTATACAAGAACAATAAGTAAGCCAGCAAAAACGCAAACTGAAAACTGCAATGTCATATCAATGTCATTCAAGTGCTATACAACACTGTCAACTTGTCTACAGAGCAAAAGTAAATTAAGTTTCAACTAAAACTTCCAGTCCGTTCATCCCATCGTATGCCCTCACATCACTACATCCATGATTCAGTTGGACCATCCATTCAATTAAATTACAAAACTCCTGAATCAACTAACCAATTTAAGCACACCAGGCGTCCCTGGACCCTTAGCGGATGCTTTCAACGACGCACGCATAACCACCTGTCCCGACGCCATCTCTCCTTCACTCACTTAAACCAGCACCAATGCCAAAATCCTCCCAAATAAGACACTCAATCCAAGTTCAAAAACGAAATAGCACTCCAAAGCATATTATTTCCCACACCAATCAAACAAAAACCCTAAATTTGCAAAAATTTGCGAGCATCTAGACTGCTATTGCACGGATTCAAATTCAATGCAAATTAGGGTTCGGTTCTGAGCGAGACTTCGCGGGACGATCGTTGCGTTGGGGTTTCTACAACTTGGATGAATCGGATCGCGGCGAACGATTTGCTTGGTTACTCAGTTTCATTCAACTCTCGCTCGCTCGGAAAACTCTGAGGCAAGTGCGGTGATTATGTAGCGTAGGCATTTTCAGGGGGTGCAATTGTAACATGTTAAAACTTTGGGGACTGTTTTAAAGAAAACAAAAGACTTAGCTACAAAATATGGTGTCGGACGGATTTAGTTGGTCCCTAACTCGATCCGAAAAATGACCGGATTATTTAGTTGAACCCTAACTTGATCCGGATCTGTGATTGAATA
Organism: Rhodiola kirilowii; assembly: GCA_033675215.1. Classification (NCBI taxonomy): domain Eukaryota; kingdom Viridiplantae; phylum Streptophyta; class Magnoliopsida; order Saxifragales; family Crassulaceae; genus Rhodiola; species Rhodiola kirilowii. The sequence goes on from CM066193.1 coordinate 53,530,680, forward strand.
ATCCGAACCCGACCCTAAATAGTAATTATGTCACTTTTATGTACTAAAACTTAACATTATGCTTTAGAAAATTGTATTTATGCAAATCACATGCAAAAAATACTGAAGATTATGATATAGTTTTGTTTTTCGGTAGGCACTCACTAGCTACTTTCAGTGTAACTTCTATTTTAAATATATATTAGTGATAAAATAATTGATATGTTAGAGTTGAGTGTATGGTATGCGACTCCACGAAGACTAACTTATAAGAATTAAATAGTAAATTATACTTTTGTGTAACCATTTATGGGACTGGGTAATCCGAGGTTAACCATAACCCGTCCTACCTAACATCGGACCGGGTTCAAGTTTGTCCCAAATTAACCGGGTTGGACGGATCGTTTAGGACGAGACAGGTCCTACTCACCCCTAATTTATGGAGAGAGAAGACTAGCGTTGTAACATATTTAAACTTTAGGGGCTATGGAACGTGATAACAGACAACCTACATATATTTTTTTTGAGGGATGACAAAAAAAATATATAACAACCTACATAGAAGCGCTCAAATGTTATGCCCTTCTTAATGTGTTATGTGTTACGGAGCTTCTGATTGGTATTGAAAATCAAGGAACCAATCAGAAGCGAGGAACACCGTAACTACGGTGCACTCTCACCCACCCAACCCCCGTGCTTGTGAGGGTGCGTCGTAAGCCCGTGTTCCTCGCCTCTGATTGGTTCCTTGATTTTCATCAACCAATCAGAAGCTCATAACACATAACACATTAAGAAGCCATATCATTTGAACGGGCCCACAACCTACATATATAAAGACCGACTTGTAGCATATCTAAACTTAAGAGGTTATGCAGCGTAGGAATTTCACAGGGGTTGCAAGTGTAACATATTTAAACTTCAGAGACTTTTCTGTAATCAAGGAAAACCAATAACATACACTACATGCATATGCATAGAGAGAGAAGACTGGCGTTGACCAAAAGGACTGCGGGACGGACCTAATCCGTATACAAATCGTAGCTGAGTGGAGTAACACGTCAAGAGATTCGCAGCGCAATTAAATTGTCCGCTTGCCTAACCCAACTAGCAATCCAGCACGTAACCTCCGCAGCACGCCAACCGATTGAGACATTGGATCAGCCGATCCAGCAGAATCCGGAATTCGAGTCGCTAAGGAGGATATGAGGATCACTGTAATGACTGTGGATGAGCAGATCATCTCTCTGGATGTCGATCGGGATGAATCCGTAAGCTACGATTTTGAATTGATTTGAGCCCTAGTTTGAATTGGGGGCACTTTTTCGATTTTTTGTTTTGCTTAATGGCGTGTTCTTTTTATTGTATTTTAGGTGGAGAATGTCAAGGCTTTGCTTGAAGTCGAGGTAAAGTTCGGATTTTTGAATCTTTGTTAGTTGAAAGATGTTTGATTTGTATTGTTTGAGGAATTGAGGTTATAGGTTTGTTGGAAAGACAGTGTACTGGTCTATATTTGATCGGATTGTTTTTGAGTTAATTCAGTGATCGGTTCGATTTATAATGGCTGTGTTATATTTAAACAGACTAGAATCCCACTTCAGCAGCAGCAGCTTCTGTATAATGGGAAGGAGATGAGGAATTCGGAGAGGCTGAGCGGTTTAGGTGTGAAGGACGATGATTTGATAATGATGGTTTCTGGAGCTGGTGCTGGTGCTGCATCTGGGTATGTTTAACTATCAGTGAATAAGTTCTTAGGATGTCGGATGTGCATATTACACAATGGTGTAGGATTCTTACTGTAGTCGCATATGTAACTTTGCTGGTGTTCTGGCATTTGTGTTCGAGTAGCATGACATGTTTGTGGCTACTAACTGGTGGTTGTATCTCTTTTTATGCATATTTTAGTGGATCTGGAACTGCAAATGCTTTGGGACTCAATCCTGATGGATCTGCTGCGAACCCTGCAGCATTTCAACAGCATGTTCGGGGTGATTCAAATACAATGGCTCAATTGTTTCAGGTAGAGTGGTAGCCTATTTATTTGTATTGCAATAATAATGTAGTAGGGTACAAACCTCATGCATGATGATTTTTAGTATATTGCTGATAACTAGTTTTAACACCTTAAAACTGCATACAATTTGCAGTCAGATCCTGAACTTGCTCAAGCTATTCTTGGCAATGATCTTAACAAGCTACAGGAAGTCTTACGAGCTCGCCATCAGCATAGATCCGACTTAAAACGCCAACAAGATGAAGAACTTGTAAGTAGCTCGATTTAGCTCATCGACTACTTTTACAAGGATCTCAATGATAAACACCTTGTTACTTCTGCCTCTTTTCTTTTTGGTTTCTGCTGCATTGATTGATTGCATCAGTTAACATAAATTAAATTGGTCGGTTAAACTTGAAGATGAGGATATAGAAAACAATTTTACATATTTGCAAACAGTTTATGTTCATGTTAAGTTGATGATATATTTCACTGAATGCGTTCAATGAGTTTTTGCATTTTGGACACATTGTTACAGTACCAATATTTCTATTTGTGTGTATCAGGCCTTGCTTTATGCCGATCCCTTTGATGTAGAGGCTCAGAAAAAAATTGAAGCTGCCATTCGCCAGGTTGGTGTATTTCTTTTTATAGTTTCTGACTGCATTACTATATGTTCTGAATAAATTTACATGTAGTTTTTTGCTGTCTATTGTAGAAATCAATATTCAAAAAGTGATGTTGTGTCCCGTAACTAACCTGGTTATAAAAGTTAGGAGTTGTAATTATGATAAAGAGTAAAGATGAAGAATCTGGAATCAGGTCCACCCATATAAGTGAACACAAGTTGTAAAATTAGCTAATAGTTAAGCCCAGCATGCAATTTCATTCAGTAATACCTCCATGAATAAAGTCGCACCTGAACTTGTTGATTGGACAAGGATAATTTGTGTTCAAAAGTTTCTCTTTATGGTCGTGTAGAAAGGAATTGATGAGAATTGGGCCGCTGCACTTGAGCACAATCCAGAAGCTTTTGCACGAGTGGTATTTTCTGGACTCCTTACTATTTTACTATTAATTGTTAACTATATAAGTTAGCATTACTAATTTGCAATCTTATTGTTATGTATAGATTATGCTCTATGTCGACATGGAAGTCAATGGTGTCCCTTTGAAGGTAAGGATAAGTTTATCCACTTTGTGTCAGCTCAAAATTATCGAATATGGTCTTTTGTTACCTTGGTAAATTTGTTTGCTTAGTGATGAATTGAAGTTGCTATAATTTGTAAAAAAATCCTCCTCCGTGCTTTGTTATATTCGGGAACCTCATTATGATTTTACTACATTTTGAGGAAAGTATACCATCTAAGTATGTTTGATCCTTATGATTCATTTCAGGCATTTGTTGATAGTGGAGCCCAATCGACAATTATATCGAAAAGTTGTGCTGAGCGATGCGGGTATGAATTTCAATTAATTTTTCTTTCCAAGAAAATGATATATGTATTCTGTATAAATGGTTTACATGCATATTATTGTGAGGCTTCTGCTATTCTATGTACTATGCCGCTAATCGATGTTGTTTTCTTCATAGATTGTTGAGACTTCTTGATCAACGTTATAAGGGAATTGCTCATGGAGTTGGCCAGACAGAGATCCTGGGTCGCATACATGTTGCTCCAATCAAGGTGATTAGTTTTCAGTTGAATCAAACCAAATCTTCTATTTAGATGTTTGCATATGCTCCTCTCTGTTGACTATGTTGATTCCAAAAATATGTGTTTTCATTGCTCCTCATGGATAGTAACCGAGAACTCAGGTTCAGTCACCTTCTCACTGCCCTAATTTATTCTTAATTAGATTGGTAATGTGTTCTACCCATGCTCCTTCATGGTTCTCGATTCTCCTAACATGGAATTCCTTTTTGGGCTGGATATGCTTCGCAAGCACCAGGTGAGTCTTTTATTTATTTGCTCATGACATCATTGTCACTAAAACTATTTGTAAAGTGTTTCCAACTTATGCAGTGTATTATCGATTTAAAAGAAAACCTTCTAAGAGTTGGTGGTGGCGAGGTTTCTGTTCCATTTTTACAAGGTATTTATTTAATGATCTGCAGCTACTAAATACTGTTTCCCTTGCTATTAACTGATATCTTTTGATGTAAGCAATTATAATGGTTTATGACGCCCGAGAAGTATTCTTTGGACTTCATTTGTAGCAGTGGAAACTATTTTTGGGTAGAAATTACAGCCACCTTTTTCATCTCTGTTTACAGAAAAGGATATTCCATCTCATTATTTGGATGAAGAAAGGTACTCAAAACAAGCTTCCGGATCAGGAGCAGTGGTAAGGATGTACTTAGAGAAACTTTACTATTCAAAAACATCCCTATCTCTGTTCTGTTATATATTAGATATTCAATCTCACCAGTGTTGATCCACAAATCTACCTTGAAGAAGATTTATTTATACAGGCATTGTATTTGAATTCACTTTATTGGTTTTAACATGTTTGCATATTCATAGGTGGCATCTAGCCCAACAAGTAAGGCTAATGAAGGTGCATCAGGAAGTCAGTCAATTGGTCAGTCCACAATTGGAACTTGAACACTTAATGTTTTATCAGTTTCTGTTGAATGAATAACGTTTTAGTTGTATGTATTAACTTAAGCATGAAGCCATGAACTATTATCCTTGGGTTTATGTTGATTGGACAAGCATTAAACTAATTTTGTTCTTGTATGATTACATAGGACATGGAGGCAGCACGACATTCCAGTCTCAGGTAATGCCGGTACTATTTGTGGCTTCTACTGCTATATCAATAAACTAGGCTAGATATTGTACTTAAAATGTGTCAATTTTTGTTATACTAAACTCTTTAATTTTCACTGCAGGGCTCAGATTTAGAATCGAAAGTGAGAAAGTTAATCGAACTTGGGTTTGACAGACCGTCAGTTATACACGCTCTTGAGATCTGCAATGGAAACGAAGAGCAGGCAGCTTCATTTCTCTTTGGAGGCTTTTGAACTTTTCCATTTCAGTGCCTTCACAGTTTAATTCTAAATTTGCGCAAGTACAAATTGAGATTTGTTTAGTCATGGGGTGCATATTTATCGGGTTTCATGTACTTTGGGTCATTTTTAAGATTATAAAACTTATTGACAGATCTCAAGGTTTCCGAGCACTTTCATTCTGGCATAATTACTGTTAAATATGATTTGACAAGAAAATGGGTTGCTTAGCCAATTCTTATTACCATAAAAACTGAAGGGTTCTAAGAGGCTGTATCCAATTATTGTCGGCCTTTAGTTTTGGTCACTTGTTAAGAATTAGATGCATTCAATTTCACATCTCTACTTGGTTTTCACTGCAATAGGACTCCTGACGTAGTGCTTCCCATCTGACCATATCAGCTCTCCGAACACGTAACTGGTACCAATTGGTTTACCTTTTGCCTTGAGGAACACATAAAACGTCTTCTCTTCGCCCACCTTCTCAAAAATCAACCTTTTTGGTATGACTGAGACTGAAATCCCTATTGGTGCCTTGACGCGTGCTGTGTATGTGCCTGGCTCTCCCACATTCTTAGCTCGTCTGGTGACTGTGGCAGTGTTGTTCAGATACGGAACCGTGATGGAAGGGTAGTTGAAGCTTGCTAGGCTAGCATGTCTTGGGCAGGTGTAAGATGCATCAGAGAATGCCTTGATTGCGGTTTCATTATACCCAAGTGCACAAAGGAAGTTCAAGTAGTCGGAGGTCGTTAAGTCGTAGACCAAACCAGGATCCATTGCTCTGTTTGGTCTCACATGCCCTGCTCCGTAGCTGAATGGTGTAGCCTTGACATGGGAGGAGTTCAACATTGGCTTCTTCATATTGTCACGAGTTCTAGCTGGAAAAATGTATATGAATTAGGTTTCTAACTTGGATGCAACATTAAAACTCGGACTGTAATGCAAATTGCGAAATCTACAAAGGAAAAAATAATGGTTGTGTACCTGTAGTCATGATGGCTGATTTTATAGCTGCTGGGCTCCAATGGGGATACATAGTTTTGAGAAGGCCTACGATTCCTGAAACATGAGGGCAAGACATTGAAGTTCCAGATTGTGAGGTATACTGAACTCTACGTGTATCCCAATCTTCGCCACTAGGTCCCTTTGCTTGTGTGAAAGCAGCAATCACGCTCACTCCAGGTGCTGTGATATCAGGCTGCACAATGGAGTTAGTTCAAGATTGATGATAGAAATAAAAAAACGACACCTGATCTCCTCAGTAAAATTATAAAGCTCAATCATACCTTGAGAATCTCAGGAGTGATTGCATTGGGTCCTTTTGATGAGAAGGAGGCCATAAATGGAGCAGGCTTGGTATCAAACAATGTTTTAACAGGACTCAGTGAAGCGATGGGATACCTATAAGCAAGTTGCATCCAATGTCCACATGAACCGTTATAAATTTATAATCAATAACAGATTATCGAGACAAAACTGAGCGAGGGGTTTTGGTATTTTACTTGGTAGAGTTGACGTATGCAAAAACAGCTAGACCATCAGTGTAGCTGATATGCGAAGCCGGAAGCACATGAGGATCAGCTATAATCTCATTCCCAGTCGTCTCATCATTCGCCAAAATCAACCCAACAGCACCGGCAAGCAGCGCCTGGTTCCCCTTGTCCACCCTGGCAGTTATTCCACGAGTGCACAACAATATCTTCCCCTTTATTTTAGCCCCATCCAATGTCCCCGGCTGGCACAATTTGCTGTAACAAACCACAAACTACACGATCAAACCACAATCCCCAGACCCCAGTACATCCCAGCTCAATCACAATACACAAAACTCAGACAAGTTTGAAATCCAACTTACGCAGCTGTGATGGTAGCATTGGCAAGCTTAGCACTTCCTGATTCAACCAAGGGGTAGAATTTGCTGGCTGGCAGTGACTTAGCCGACAAGCTTGCTCCCTAAAATATGAATTTCTAGTAACTCAAAATTGCATTGCTTATACCATCTAGGTCAGAATTTGGTACTCAAAATCAATTGACTGTGAACAGAAATGAATTTTCAAAACCCTAATTTATACCTTGAAGTGCTCTTTATTCCCAATCAGAACATAGCTATAATTTCTACTAACTCAAAGTTGTATAGCTTGTACTATCTCTAGGTCAAAATTTGGTACTGAGAATCAATTGACTGTCAACAAATTTGAATGTGCAAAACCCTAATTTTATACCTTGAAGTGGTTTTTGTTCCCAATCTGAACATAGCTATTGAACTCCCGATCCATCGTACTCGCTCCAACCGTAATGATCCACGGCGAGAGGTTCGTCACAGTCCCCTCCGAGGGCCCCGAATTCCCAGCCGAGCAGACCACCACAACGCCCTTCCTAACCGCGTGAAACGCCCCGATCGAGATCCCATCCTTCAAGTAATCGGTCGGATCGCCGCCAAGCGATACGGATAAAACATCGACGCCGTCGTGTATGGAGGCATCGAAAGCGGCGAGGATATCGGAATCGAAGCACTCATTGCCGTTGATCGGCGGCCAGCAGACCTTGTAAGCGGCGACGCGTGATCTGGGAGAGCCGCCGCGAGCGGTGCCGTTGCCGTAACCGAAGACACTGGCGCCCGGGACTGGTGAGCCACCGGCGGTGGAGAGAGTGTGGGAGCCGTGGCCTTCTGTGTCGCGCGGGCTGTTGAAGGTGGCGTTCAAGGTGGTGTTGGCGTAGGCTGCGTACCCTTTGTTGAACGCTCTCGCGCCAATTAATTTTCTAGAAAATAAATTTTCAAAAAAAAGTATTTTCAAATTTATTTAAAAATTAATCATTTAATGACTTTGGTAAATCAAATAAGATTCATATTTTACAATGAAATTTGCTAATCAATAAACAATAAATATATTAAAAATATTAACTAGTAGGTGGTGCAGACATGAGTAGGCCTGGGCGTGCAGACCCGAAAACCCGAAACCCAGCCCGAACCGAATCGAAAAAAGCCCGAACGGGTCGGTTCTCTCGGAACAAAAACCAAACCGAAAAAACCCGAACCGAATGGTGAGATTCGGTTCGGTCTCGGGTTGGCTTTATTCTCGGACCGAAAGTCCGACCCGAACCGAAAATATGTGTTTTCTGTCAATTTACAGAAAAAAACCCGAAAAACCCCGATCCGAGCCGAAAAAAACCGAAAAATCGTGAAAACCCGAAAAAACCCGACCCGAACTAAAAAAACCAAAAAATCGCCAAAAAAAACCCGAAAAAACTCGAAACCCGAAAAATCGGGCTTTAGTCGGTTTTCGCTTTCAAAAAACCCTAACCCGAATCGAACCGAATTTTCGATTTTCGGGTCGATTTTTGCAAAATTTGGGACCGAACCGAACCGAGCCAATGCCTAGACATGAGCAGAGGGTTATAAACAAGGAAGCATCTCATCTGATGAAATTCAAATCTATTTACACTCAAATCAAAAAAAATAAAAATCTATTTACACAATCCAGCCATGTGCTTCCTCTTAATGACACTCCTACATATGGTTTCAGTTTCCTTCCCAAGAGACCTTGATTCCAATCCCAACCATTCCTCAATTAAGTTACACTACATTTGGATTTTTGAGCTATGGATCTTATTTTGTACTTATTTTATATGCGAATTCCCACATGATAATCTTCAAGGAAGCTTCATTATATATAATATGTTGGATATTTATTTCAAAATTTATATTTTCTAACGTTATAATGTATGATTCAATATGGTAATTATACTAATAAATGGGTATACATTTATTTATACTTATTAGTATATATTTACTTCTTAATTTGGATTTGTAACGTTGACAAATAAGTAACGAATTTTGACTTTATAAGGGATGGTGTTGCGCATGCAATGGGGTGATCTTTCCCAGAGTTCTTTGATTTTGTTTTTCTCCCACAAGTTAATTTGAGAGTTCCATCTCTTCTTAGTTGAGTGCACAACTGAAGAAGAGAGCAGAGTAAACCCTGGAGTGAGTCGTCTTGGTTATCTTGCACCAAGGATTAGGCGGTTTTTTGCTCAAGTGCAGTAGAACTTTCTACGACTCTGTAATTTCGTTTTCTTGTATCATTTTCGATTTCTGATTTCCAACATAATATACAGGGTCTATCGAGCGCGATAGACCGTTCGATTGCATATTATATAAAGTAGGAGCGGATGCACGGGGAAGGAGAGGGAGGCATATTCGCCAAGCAAATATTTTTTTCTTTAATTTTCCGACTTACTGATTTTAAAAATGTGTCCAAATTGAATTTAACTTGATTAACTTCAATTCATTAATTTTGTATTATCCCACTAATTTTTTTTTTTGAAGTGGAGTAACCTTGGATGAGCCTTAATTGATGTGTGGTATGGTAAAGGAGTTCCACCCTTAAATGGTGATTGATGGAATATTCAACTTTTTATGGTGAAATTTATTAACTTTATGCTGTTGGGGGACCTTCCTTTAGGGTAACTTTGATGGCAAAAAAGCTAAGGTTGATGATGGCGTCGTTAAAAAAAAGAGTAAGTAATGACATACTATACTCCAATGTTTTGTTTAAGTGTTTATGAACCTTGAAATGTAACATGAAACGAATGAATTAAATAAATGAGGCGAAAAAGACAGACCTGTTGCAGTGGACTCCCTCGCAGATTCCTCGCCACTTCGAAGGAATTGGTCCAAGGCCGTCGTCGCTAAAGCTCTTTGACTCCGGCCATACACCTAGGCCGGTCCAAGCAAGAGGACACAAATGTGGGATTAGTGGAGAGATTGGTAGTGAGTGGATTGGATTCATGGAATGTCAAACATGATAGCAATGGACAAAGAAACAGTAGTCCACAATTCTAAGTAACAAACAGAAAAACACTGGACCAAAGCTAGAAGCATGGCTTGGTGTGTCCAAAAGGTCCTATTTTAGTGACCTATGACGCCATCTCTGAGACGAACTTTCTTTTACTGTCTTGTAAATCCTGATACTTGAATTCAATTTAACCAATCGTGCACCGGGCTTGGTGTGGCCAAAAGGTCCTATTTTAGTGATCTATGACGCCAAGAGCAGACGAACTTTTTTTTTACTGACTTGTAAATCCACTAGGACTCTATACGTCCCATACATATCATGAAGTGTGATCTCTAAATGGAAATGTTATGATGCCGACTTTATGAGCATTATTTTCTGCAGGAGCTCAAGTTAAGATACCAGGCCTTTTTTCATAATCCATAAAATTTTACAAAAAAGTGAAAATCTTTTCGCCTTTGATTTAACAAAGGCTGCAAAACTGTCTGTCCTAACTTTGATGCAATGCCGATTTGTTACTTGCCTAGACGCGAAATCTCTCATCATTGAAGATTGAAAAAGAGAACAAGTCTGAATTTAACTAACCGGTATCGAGGTTTCCTATGATTGTATCTTCACCAAATCTCGCTTTTGTCCATATCGATTTGAGGGGAACCATTCCGTCTTTCTCCAATCCGAGGAAATCCCATGACCGCGTTGTGTGCAGCTTTCTCCCATTGTTCGGGAAAACCGATACAACATCAGGATGGTCTGAGTAAATCAGATCACATAAAAACTTAACTACATTTCCAAGTACTGAGAAGTAATTAAAAAAAACGACAAATGTGGCATGGCAAGAAATCTGAAATCTGTAGTGACTAATAACTCACTAGCAATCTCCGAAGCCTCCTCGTCTTCAAGAACCGCGGCAAAGCCATTGATATGCTTGTTATACGAGTATAATAACGCGTCCCTCGCCTTATCCCTGAAAAACAACAACTACATTGGTCACCAAGCCAGGATGTGTAAAAAATCTCCAAGCATCATAAATAAATTACCTCCCAATGAAAGATCCTAAAAACTCATAATGGTACTCGGTCGCGCGCTCAAAGTCACTCGCCAGCGGCTCGAGCCCGTGGGAATGTCCTCCGAAGTACACAATGAATGACTGCAACCACATACAAACAAATCCAAAGCATTATTACAAAGTGAAAACTAAACTAAATAAATAAAACATTTTGTAGTTGAGATCAGTGTGGAGCTGCTGCTGCTGCTTACTTGTTTTCTTGCCTTTTTGACAGCCAGAGTGGATTTCTGGAGCAGCAAAATGAAGAGCAGAAGCAGGAAAAGAGACTGAAGCAATGAAGAGCATTTTGACACACTCATTGCTTCTCTCTCAAGTCGTTGTAGTTTTTTGTTTGGTAGTTGTGTAATGCTCCAATTGGATCAGTTTACAGCAGTTTTTAAGCTTGTTGGGGAGCCTGTACTGGAGCCAATATTTGCTGTCATGTAGCAACTACTGACTGATAATAAATTGAATACAAAATACCCGACAAAAATGAATATTTAATTTAAATCTTCAATTTTTATACAATTGCTTCTTGTCCTAATAATACTACAATTAAATCAGTTATAACTTATAATTCACTGACTTTCTGTATTTTAAAATTTGGTCAATTGGGTGGAAATATTGACATATTTTATATGGTTGAAGATTCGAGATAAGGTGTTTATAAGGAGGGCAGAGTTGCACATGTCGCGTTACATTTAATTTTGGGATTGGTCTTGAGATTGAGATGGTCAAAAAAACAGCAAAGCACGCTGCACAAAATTTTGAATTTATTGGATGATTCTTGAATGTGTTTTCAACTCAAAACATTGCATCTTCTGAAAATCATATCCCATGAAAATGATGGATGAAGTTTATGGCTGTGATAACGAAATAGTTGTTTCATTTCTTATACTGAATCGAACATTAAAAATGTCGTACACGAATTTATTTGGGTTGAAGTTCAAAACTTATAAATTTATATATATTTTATAGATGGTTATTCATTTAAACAGGTAAAAGTCGACGAAAAACAGTACAAAATTAATTGTATGTCGGGTACGGATTCAGTGCAGCGCAACAAAATGTTGTCATAACGACATCATTTTGATAAATATGCGTCGATTTGTTCTATTTAAAAAATATATATCAATCGAAACAACACCGTTTTAATATATGACTGTGCTATACAGGACCTTGTCCATGTATGTGCAAGAGAAAATAATTGATAATTATACTTTTTTCACAATAGTCTTTGCCTGTAGTAGAAATGGAAAGTGTGTGGGTAATTTATGGGAACCTTCTTGATGTCCTCACAAAAAAACAACACATGATGTGCCAAACTCTTGTTTTGTACTTATGCATTGACTTTACAATAATCAATAACTGTTGTTTGATAAAATTTAATTTAAATCTATTTTAAAACATATTAATTGATTAAAATGAAAAAAGTATTTTCTATTTAGAGTGAGAGAATGGGATCATATGAGAACTTCTCATATGATCCCATTCTCTCACGGGTGGGCACGGGTCGGTTCGGGCTGGGCACGGGTCGGTTCGGGCCCATTTTTTGTAAAAACCGACCCGAAACCCGAAATTTCGGTTCGGGTCGGTTTCGGTCTTTTTGAAAATGAAAACCGAAAAAAGCCCGATTTTCGGGTTTCGGGTCGGGTCGGTCTTTTTCGGGCTTTTTTCGGGTTTTCGGTCTTTTTTCGGGTTTTCACGATTTTTCGGGTTTTTTCGGGCTTTTCTAAAAAATGACAAAAAACACATATTTCGGGTCGGTTCGGGCTATCGGGCCAAAAAAATTTCAAAACCGAGACCGAACCGAATTAAGCCAATCGGGTCGGGTTTTTTTCGGGTCGGTTTTCGATCCGACGAAAACCGACTCGTTCGGGCTTTTTCGGGTCGGGTCGGGTCGGTTTTTCGGGTTTTCGGGTTTTTCGCCCACCCCTAATGAGAAGTGTGTATTTTCGTGAGAAATGAGATTTTAAATCAGATGTTGGATTCGAGATCAAACGGTTGTAAATAACAGCAAATTTGGCATAAAATTAAATGAAAATTATGGTTTGAAGGGTAATTTAGGAAAAAATCATACTCGTACAGATTCGATCTTATTTTTTCGTGAGAATTGATCTCATCCTACGTGCGCAAAACCCTACGTACGCATTCCAATTATATCATACTCAATCGATTTTTGTTGATTTCAACTCGACGATTTCACGACCCAGTCTGCAGACGACAACCATGGAGGTACATTCCTTGTCGCCTGCTTTGATATGATCAAGTTCCGATCTTGTCGCCTGCTTTAACATGATCAAGTTCTGATTTTTGGAGGGGCATCTCATTACAATTTCAACAGGTTTTGAATTTTGCCGATATTCAAGCTGGGTACAATTTCATCAGGTTTTGGATTTTGAATGATGATTATCAGTACGAATGGTGTTTATCTGGGTACGAATTAGGTATTGCAGGGTATGAATTATGTGTAATAGGTTACAAATTATGTCAACGAGGATACAAATTATGTTAACATATCTACAAATTATGTTAATTTATCTACAAATTATGCTAAAAAATAGTACATCAATATCAGAATCAGTCATGTATTATGTTCTTGTCTACTTACGATTATTTTGGAGCAGGCATTTAAAAACTGGATGCTCCGGGTCCCAATAATTCCGGTAGTTTGGAAACAAAAGAAACCACAGTGATGAGAAAGCCGGCCAATCGTCTTACAGATCAAAAACATAAGATGGTAGCTAAAATGGGGCCTGCTGGGCTGGCTTACAGATCAATCGTCAGGAATAAAAAAAATGTGGCTTTTCCAAAGTCGAAGTAGTCCTCAAGTTTGCTAACTATGATATTCCCCTCAGTTTTGGATATTAGTGTGTTTCGTGTATGTCTTCCAACACACAATTGCGATGTCTTCCTAACAAAACCAATGCTTATAATCGTCTGTTATAATTTAGGCCTTTTTTTTTGCGTAAGTTATAATTTAGGCCATTTGAACTATTATTTTTGTATCAAAATTTAAAGTTCCAGAAATGTGATAAGATTGCCCTTGTTTACATTTAAGCCTGCACAGAATGATTCATATCCTAAATTGTAAATTGGCATAATGTTTAATGATGTTTTTTTTTATAAATTGGCGGCTGGCGCCCATGCATCACAATTCATTTTTTATGCTTATAAAGTATTCAACTAATTACAAATGCTTTAATTCGGTACGAATTTTATGTACAAATATACGAATGTTATATATACGTAAGAGAACAAAACAATTCAATTTATTACTCTGTATTGTTGTTGTCGATTGTACTCATAAAAATGGTATAAAAAATATTTATATTGTTTTGGTTATTTGGCCGGTTGCTCTTCCGTTGCTATGCCTCTCTTTTGTATTATAACTCATGGGTTCCGTTTCCTCTTGCAGTCTACAAAGAAAATTTGCATGACACCAATTATAAACAGTTGGTACAAATTATACATTTACTTCCAGCTACTAATTATGAATGGAAACGTACGTAATATAAGCAAGTACTATCAATCTATAACACAATGACTTCTACCAATATATTAGTCAAATTAAGCTACGTAGCTCGTTACATAAAGTTACGCATCTTGATAGATGAAGCTACGTAACATTTTTAGCATTTCACTTAAAATGAAAACAGGCAACTTCATACGTGACGCTATGCATCTTCAACATGATGCTACATGTTTTTAGTCCAGCCAAATATGTAGAGCCGATTAGCGGTAACCCTAAAACGCGCAATGTATATACGTACCGTAAAACTGGGTCTTCCGTGTTTGTTTGGATCTCCATTGTCTGTTTCGTCCACCATCGATCCTGGATTTACGTTGGTTCGCAGAGATTCGTCTTTCTTCGCCCTTCGTCGCCGTGAATCGCAAAAAATTGAAGGAGAAATGACAAATGCGAGTTACTGGGAATAGGCATAATGGTGAACGAAAATCACGCGATATATTTTTAAGAAATTAAAACATGACTAATTTTCCTTGAGGAATATTAGTTGATTAATTAGGCAATTATTTGAGATTAATTAAATTTAATCTGGATCGTAGATTTCACGAGATATATGACCCTAATTAATTCTTATTTCTCACCTAATATGGACTTCTCACATAATCTCAACTCTGGAGAATCAATAAAGAAAGTTTAGTATACAAAATTAATAAACTAGATCAATCAAAAAAAATATTTAATAAACTAGAAAATAAAATCAATAAATTAATAAAAACTCTTAACTGCATTGGGCCAATATTTGTGATTGGGCTGACGGCCCAAAGAGGAATCTTGGGCGAATTTACTGACGAATATTCGCTTGCTGCATTTGCTTCCCTCTCATTTCGACTCTGAAAATCACAACCGAGAAAATCAAGCTTGGTTCGACGCAGAAGAACGAATCAGGATCAGTTCGATTTTTGAACTAGCCGCTAGAGTAATATCAGGTGAAATTCAATGATTTTTTCCTCTTGAATTCGTACTTTTAAGTGTTGTTGTTGATTGTGTGATCAAATCGTTGTTATGTTGTCCTTAGATTGGCGGTTGTTTGGTAGCGTGCGGTGAGACGATGTTAATGGCAGTGATGGGGATTATTTTTTAAAGTTTTATTAGTTTGGATGTGAGGTTTTGAACTTTTTAGGGCTTTGTGGTTGTGGAATTTGAATCTAGGATGCCGATTGCCGTTTTAATGGAAAAGTATGAAGTGTAATCAGAGAGTCAATTTTCCTTATGTGGACTCATAGTGTAGGTATTAAACACCAATTCTTTGTTGATAAATTTCACATTAGGGAAGTAACTGAAATTGGTAATCGGCTGAGGTATATGAAATTTCACTAGTTATCGTTTTTAAAACTCCAGCTCAAACCGTAGGTTAGTGAATCTACAGTGGTTTGTTTTGTAGCATTGGTAATCAAATGTCAGTTGTCACATGATAAAGGCTATCTTCCCTTAAATGAAGTTGCAACTTAGTATTTTGCAGAGACCAGGAACAATGGTGTGGCCATCTGAATATGATTTACTGAAACCATTATGTGGCCATATTTCTGGGAGAACAAATTCCACAAGCAATATAAACAAAAAGAATCTTAAAAAGTCACTAATCCTGCACAACACACCCTATTCTTCTGCACAGCCATTTTTCTGAATGATATTTACACAGCACCAATGTTTTCTGAAAGCAATAAAAATTTATAGACGACCTATTTATGTAGGTTTTGAAGTTTCAGAATCCTTTCCAGGAAGCCAGAGTCTCTTGAAAGATTTCAGCTATCAAATCTCTATCTGCACACTGAATAAATGCGTTTAAATCATCCCGAATATCAAATATCTTACCGAACTTTATGAGATAGCACATGCAGCTGGCCTTCAGCCTTGGAAGCTGGTATAGGAATGAAAACTGAAGTCTTTCAAGCACATTTTTAGCATCAATATCCTCCAGAAGACTCTCATGGCATGCCTCTTTCAAGTCGGAGATTCCATACTTGTCAGCTGCAACTAGAAGTGCCAGTCTGTGCGTCACAAATTCCTTATGTTCTATGCTGCCATATATATATTTCAGAAAAGCTTTGCATGAATTACTTGACATGTCAATAATGTCTATGGTCGACAGTTCTTTCTCTTTCAAATCATGTGAAAACATGCTGCGGAAGACCGGTGAACGTGCAACCAGAACTGCACGATGAGCTCCTATTGTCCCGTCGCTTACATTAATTGTGATATCAGCGTGAATGCTTTCTGACAGCATTCGGCGAAGTGCTTCTAGAGCTGTGCTATCCGTTGGATTTTGTTTGAACCCTTGAGACCAAATGGTGCAGGGGTCTTCACCCTGTGTAGTTGTGGACAAAATTTCTTGCCTTAGATATCAAACCAGGTACCTCATATTGTATTTCATTTTTGTTCCAATATTATTCACGTATATAATTTCCAACTATATATAATGCTACAGATGAAACTTATACATCTTTATAGAATGAAACGTTTTAGCGGATTTGCTCTTACAGTTTTAGAGGCAGTCTTCAAATCAAGAAACTCAACATCAATGGTGAATTTCCCTGTCAGTGGTACTTCAACAACCCACGCGAAATCGTCAGTACTCTTAAGTGGTTTGTCTATCACCTCTGCACATGAATCAATCAATTAAATTTGCACAATATGATACTGCAAAGTTCATTGCCTGGTGTCAGCGTCTGTCAGTGGAACTGTGTAGGATCATCAAGGTACTGGTTGTTGTACGAATCGCGTAATTATCCATCTTCTCTTTTTAGCCCATGTAGATATTGTATACATTTCTAATTCCAACTTGAAATTTTCCAGATAAAAATGTATTTCTTACCTGGGTGACACAGTGTCTTGCGATCGCCTGCAGAACTTACTACTCGAATGATGAAAGATGCAATTGGAGGGTTGTCTTTTGTCAGTTTTGATATCTCTGGGTATAGTTTTATGACCAGCCCACGATTTTTCTCTATTGATAAATACCTTCAATTCAGACAGAAAACAAAGATCACTGTTTAGTGTATCATTCTGTTGTTGATGATCAACGTAATGAATTATGAATCTGCGTTTACCAATTCCATTCTCCCATATTGAAAGGATCAGATTTGCGAAAGGTGCAAGAAGCCAAGTTGTCAATCCTCCACTGAGCAAGACGGGATGTTGTTTCGACCCTGTATGCAGATTCATTCATCTTAATGAAAGACAAGGCTTCTGTGATCTCATGGATACAGTTGAAGATGCCCAAGCGATAATCTCCAGGTTTCCCCAGGTTTGCTCACTCATCCACAGACCAATTGACAGTGTGTTTCTTTCTCTATGCTCTGTGTCATATGCCCTTCTTTGTTTTGCCTCTTTTCATCTGTATCCAACTGTTACTGAATCTAAGAATCTTGTAACCTGCTGCTTGTAATTAAAATAAGAGCTGAAGATTCAATCTTCGAGGTTCCCTGCACGCAAGGATATTGTGTTGCTTTATAGACATAAATAATGAGGTAGTGCAAGGGATCATAAAAGAAACTGAGAGAAAAATTTGCTTGAAAGGGATGTCAATTGTTGATTAAATGCTTTGTTCTCTCATTGATTTACGTATCCAATGGCTTGTGCAAAACTTTTGTGGTTCACAAGATTTATCTGTCTTTACTTTTCTACCTTTCAATTGGATGCTTCAACCTTTAACATAACATAATACCTGACTTGTAGTTGTATCTCTAGTTTGAATCAAAGCAAACTTTAGGATACTAAGAGCAAGTTCTGTATCAACTCTTATCACCATGACCTACTCCTAGACATACTTCCACCGTAAATTCAATTTAGTCATATTTGGAGGGCCTTGGGGGAATGTTGATGGGGGGTCTCAAGAGCCAAATTGGCCTCATTTTCTGATATTTTAAACTACTACATGCTTTTGTAGAAGCAGTCAAAAGTGTGTAATAGATTCCAATCAACACTGAATACAATAAAATAATATGAGTGACAAGGAAAGTTATTTGTCCTAGTACCAGTTAATAGCAATTGCTAGACATCATTAGTTGAGATTTAGGAACAAACAGACAAAAGAAGTATCCGTATAGAGAAGAGATAGAGAAGTATCCATAATGACACATGAGTTAGCAAAAGACCCTTGTTAATCTAGATTGATGTCCTGCGGAGGGAATTGGAAAGGAGAGAATACTGTATGGCTATATGAATGTAAAGTTTATCTTCAAAGATTTCATGGCTGTTGCTTAAATCTGTGCGGCGAGAAGCAAATCCAATTGCAGATCAACTGACTAGGAAAGCAAGAGAATTTTTTTTGGCAATGGCAGGATTTGAAAGCAATATCCTTGTGTGTTACTGATATGTTATGATATGTAATTGATTGTATTATTATGTTTTGCTGTTTCGACAATTCATCTACTTATCAAAAAAAAATCTTGATTTAGGGACACGTGTGGTGTTTGTGTATTTGAATTTTGTTTTTCCATCTGTGTACAAGTTATTTTATTCTACGAAATCTGAATGAATTGTTTTTTTTTGGATGGGGCTGAGTGAATTGTATTAGTAAACTTAATAACAATATTAACCAATCTGCCAAAAAGATGGTAAATCTGATGGAAGGGTTAGCTACAGTTTCTGCTAATGCAAAGCAAGTCTCTCTCAATTGGATTCAAGTTGTTCAACCATGCTCTAGATATTTTGGCCTTTAGGATGTTTTTGAGAAAGTATTCTTATCTGCATGACCTCATACGTGGCCCTTAATCAGTGAAAATTGTACATGTAGCCTTGAAAATCAACATCAGTCTTGTTCCCTTGCTGGCAATTTGTTGATTGTTTATTGAATCATTCAAATGAAGTGTTTCATAATTGTTGTTCTTTGACACGTGTCATGTGCGGGTGGAAATATAAGTCTATGAAAACTATACTTTTCTGGTGTAAATAAAAATACAACATATGTTGCGTGTATAGTTAAACCATTGAAGCAGTTTGATGGCAATGGGGGAAGTAATAACTTCAACTAATCATTTATCGATGATCACAGGAAAGAGACCATTCAATAATGCTGCTAGGTTTGTGGAGCTAAACAGAGTATTAGCAGAACTTATAAATGGAAGCTTGCACAACTATCAGAGATTCGCAAATACACTACTACATCGAAGACATTATGCAACGGTTCCAAATCCGTTGCATAAGCTATCGTTGCATAATGTCACCACCTTATGCAACGGTTCAGTAAAACCGTTGCATAAGATGGTGACATTATGCAACGGTTAGTTGTTAGAACCGTTGCATAATGTCATCCATTATGCAACGGTTTGTTGTTAGAACCGTTGCATAATGCTATGATCTTATGCAACGGTTCTAACAACAAACCGTGGCATAAAATATGAAAAAAATTGGGCAGATTTCAGCTGTTTTAGCTCAAATCCGCCTGAAAAACTGAATACAAATTCTGAACAAAATTTAATACCCTGCTGTTACACATTTGCTGTTACACATTTCCAAACATGGAAATACTTTCATTTCACTCACAATACAATCATTCATATACAAGTCATTATACAACCATCCCATACACTGATTTATATATACCAACTTCACATAAATAATAATTCACATATAAACACTATGTTCGAATAAGTAGTTGTACAAGTAGGCGGCGATCTCATCTCGCACGTCTTGTACCTTTCCATACTCGTATCCTTGTTCCCCATTAGAAAAAACCTATAACAAATAAGAGATTCGCAAATAGGATTTTCTAGCAAATTGCTGCTGCTAGATTGGCATGATCAAGATTCAAGATGCAAAATGGTGCATCCAAGTTCCGTCAGCGCATTCAGGTTCTCATCTTCTTTCGAGCACTTAGGGTCTGTTCTGTAGAGTGTAAATTTCATATTTTTCAGTTCAGTAGTTTAATAAAGTTGAAAGTTATGTACAGTTAAATTAAGTTAAATAAAATTAAATAAAATTTTTCAGATTTTAATTTTGTAGTACAACATGATTTTAAAACTTAAATTAAACACTTTTATTCAAAAAAATTATTATTTTTAAGTTCACTAAGTAAATAAAGTTTAGTACAGTTAAATAAAATAAAATTAAGTTCAGTAAAATTAAATTAAATTAAATAAAAAAAATTTCAGCTATATCAAACAACACCTTAATATCCAGCTCGCTCGCAATACATCCTGTCTAGTTACATTTATATACCATGTCTTGATTTACGCTCGAGTTCAGCGAGGTAGCTACTAGCGATAACATGTTCCTTGCTGAGCCAAAAAAGCTATGACCAAACAAGAGCAACAGAGAAGTCAATATCCAGTAAACGCTGCTCTAATGTTTGGATCCATTTCTCTTCCACTGTCATTGTTGTTCAAACTTCAAAGCCTGAAGACAGACTTTACTGCAGCAGTAGCAACACATTGCATTCAAAGCTGCTATAATACTTTGATCCCTTCGTAGCTATAGAGTTTCACCTCTCCAACTTTTTCTTCTTTCCCTTTACTTTTTTTTTTCACATTAATTTTTTTTTATTTTACCATACAATCTTCATCAAATCACATGTAATATCTTTTTTCGCCCTTTGGTAAGCGGGGAGCAATCAGTTCATCTCTCAATGTTTTTTTTTCATTCGTTTCTCGATTTTAGTATCTTATATATTTATTATTTAATGATATCGTCCATAAATAACTGAAGATGATAGAATGAGAACCGTTATATTACGTGAAAATTTATAAGAACTAATAACCGTTAGATCTGATCAACACTCAAATTGAGCCAAAAACATTTTAAGTATATCACATATGACGCATGTTTTCTCTTTTTTGAAGGTAAGGCATAAGGAAATTATCCTAGTTAAAAGGTTCATGAAAACACTTCAAGACGGTTCGAATCTGATTCTGATTAGTTACATGTCCAGTCTTCACGTTTTTCTAACTTCCAAAGTTGATATTGCATGACTTATGTTTGTGAACCGAATTAACCGACATGAAACCAGAATAATCTCAGCCAACCGGTATTGAACCGACCAATTACCATAATAACTCGACTCATGTTTCATAAGATTTCAAATAACCCAATTCTAAAAAACCAACCAATTTATTCAGTTTTCCAGAAACATACGCCGATCTCGTCGGATTCCTCATCGGCCAAAAACTCTCCCCGCGCGGCGGCGAACCACTTCCCCTCTAGCCGGAATCAAATTCAATAAAACCCTAGCGCGCATCAACCGATGAAGTACGCAAATGAGATTCAGAAGCAGCGCATACCAGTCGCTAAACCCTCGATAACGCCGGTCGATGAATTCCGCGAAAACCCTAGAAATTACAGTGGCGGAGGGAGCATGTATGGCGGGAAGGGAATCGGAGCGGTGAGTGGTGGGATTCTCGAGCGGTACAGGGAGATGTTGAGGGAGCGGGATGAGGATGTGTTGAGGGCGGAGGATGAGGTACCACCGTTGAGTACTGAGGAGGTTGTGAGGATTTACGAGGCTTTGTTGGTTGATTTGACAATGAATTCGAAGCCTGTGATTACGGATCTTACTATAATTGCTGGGGAGCAGAGGGACCATGGGGAAGGGATTGCTGATGCTATCTGCTGCCGCATTGTTGAGGTTTGTGTGGTTTTCAAGTTGCTACTTGAGGAGTTTTGAAATTAGGCAAAAATTCAACTAGTCTTATGTTCAGTGTTATGTTTTGTGTAAAATTTGACTACTTTTAGTTGTAGTTCTATTCGGTGAATATTATAATTAAGAGAGTTTCTGAATGTTTACTCACTGTTATTGAATGTCAATACTGCGCAAAGAGTGTAATTTTCTGGTTGACTGTTGTTAAGAAACTTTTACTTGGTTGGTACCAGTATATTGAGGAAAACTCTTCCCCCCCAATGCGCAGAACAATACAAAACTTCTTATGTTTCACATTTCTCTTAGTGAAGTCTTCAAATTCCATCACTGCAATATCATATTCATATGGAGTAGCCAATGCTGAGTACACATAATTTTTATTACCACAAGTTATTAGTAAAATGTTAAAATAGTTCCTTAACGTCAACAGAACAGCTACTTTTACAAGCAGCGGGTTTCATTTTTGTTTTGCTTTGTCTTACTCTTTTTTTTTCAATGTAGAAACTGAAGTTAATTTTTTTCCCAACTCACTATGGTATCTGTAAGTCTTTCTCATTGTTCTTGGGTACTTTATTTTTCAGGCTCCAGTAGATAGAAAGCTTCCCTCACTTTATCTTCTTGATAGTATTGTGAAAAACATTGGCTGCGAGTACATCGATTACTTCTCTGCTCGTTTACCAGAAGTAAGTTGATAATCTTGCTTAACCATGTACGATCGTGCAGCTCAGTTTTAATTTACCTTTCAAGCAAAACCAGTGCTTTGATATGCTCCCTTGTTATAAGCTTATTTTACTATGTTTTTAGGTCTTCCTTGAAGCATATAGACAAGTGGACCCAAACCTGTATCCTGCTTTACGTCACCTTTTTGGAACCTGGTCTAAGGTGTTTCCGGATTCTGTTCTTCAAAAGATTGATGCTCAACTGCAACTCATGTCAGAATCTCCGCGACTAAGCCATGGAATTCACGTGAACCCTAAATATGTGGAAGCAAGACGTCACTCTGAATCTATTCTTGATAATGTATGTTTTTTCATTCAAAATGAATACTCTCATCCTATTTTTTGCTTCTTTTGCCTTCTTGGAGGAAACACCATATGTAAATGGTAGTTTGAGTGATATGTTAACTTATGCATCATATAGTGGTCTCATTTCGTTCTTTGTTTCAATAATGGATATCAATGCATGTAGTATTACTATATATGCTTGAGTCAATTGTAGAGCTGTGATATTTACTTTGCAGGGTAAGCAGCGTGCCAGAGTTGCATCTTCACCTTTGAGTTCATATGGACAGTTTACTCGTCCTAATGATGAATATGATCTGGATAGTTCAGATTTTATAAAAGCTGAAGAGAGGACAGTGATATCAACTGGTCTAGCAGGCCGTGCATCTCCAAATCTGGGGACTGATAGGTTTGTTATTTCTTCAGTGTCCTGAGTCCTGACTTGCTAGGCCAATATCTTCTCCTTTAGGAGTTGGACTCGGACAGTCTTTCCCTACGACTGATGAATTTTTGACCCTTAACCTTCCAGGTGGTTTACTGAGAGGGAAAGCTTCCTTATCGAGCCTGACTATAAGCAGGGGAGATCAACCGAGAGAGACAGTGGGACAAGTGAATCGTGGAGGAAATATTCATCTGACAGAAATTATCCCAAATTGGATAGTTCCTCTGCATATAATGAACGGATTGATCCTAGAGCTTTGATTGATGCGTATGGCAGTGATAGGGGGAAAGAAAGCAAGTCCAACTGGCAGGATACGCCAAAGGCCTTGATTGATGCCTATGGAAATGACAGAGGCACTGAAAGACAGCCTCATTGGAGGAACAATCAGTTGAATATCAGGCATTTAGAGGAAAACACCATCAGCAATAAGGTGATTACAACGTCGTGGAAGAATACTGAAGAGGTAGAGTATGATTGGGAAGATATGAGTTCAACTCTAGTTGATGGTGGAAGGAGTAATAACTCTCTCAAGTCCCATCTTCAGCATCCAGGAGGAAGCTTAAGGACTAGGTATGAGCCTGGAGTGCTGGGAGTAAGCTCAGATTCTGAGTTCAGGGGTAGCAATTTGTCTACTTCAGTTCCAGCTTCTGTGGTAGGTACTCTTTCCATTTCCGTCTCATTACCATTGGATATTTCATTTCGTATAGTGAACAATAAGTATGTAATGCTTGATGTAGTCTCTGACAGAAATATGTTTTTTTATAAGACCGCTTTGTGATTCATGTTGGCTTTTCAAGCATTTAAATCTGCTTGTTCCATATATATTTACGAGCATATCTTGCCACAAGTAGTCCTTTTATGTGTAAATGGCGTATCTACTTTGTAATCGGACTCATTATTCTGGCTTTGTTGAGTGTTTAGTTAGTCACTGTAGGTATGGTTCCAGGTCCATGAACAGCATAATATGTTTTCCAATTTGGATGTCAGAATATTATTTGTGACATTTGTGACATTTGGTTCATTTGTAATCATTTTTTTTGTAAATCTACTTCTCACTCATGAATGCATGGGAAGCCTTTATGATATAAAAATTATTATTTTTTTAAATTGCAGCTTACTAGAGGAACAACGGGTAATCTGCCTGTTCACCGGGACCAGAGAATTCACTCCAGCTTTCAGCCTTCGCAGTCTTTTTTCAACAGCAATGGTAGGGGAAACATTCAGATCCCTCATCCAGCAAACAACAGTGTTTCGACAGTTGGAGAGGATGCATCTCTTGGTTATCTGCCAGAGTTGAATGCACAGCTTCATAAGCCTCCTATTGGTGCTCTTTCTGGAGGTTTAACAAACTTTGATACGAGTAATGGAGATGGTCCTATTGGGGGATTAGTTGGGGCATGGCCTTCAGGAACCATGCAAAAATCTCAGCAGCCGCCATCCTACTCTGTATTGCCACAACAGAAACAGTTTGGGCAGCTCAACTCAATGAA
Source organism: Rhodiola kirilowii (assembly GCA_033675215.1). Lineage (NCBI taxonomy): Eukaryota > Viridiplantae > Streptophyta > Magnoliopsida > Saxifragales > Crassulaceae > Rhodiola > Rhodiola kirilowii. The sequence continues at coordinate 53,555,538 of CM066193.1, forward strand.
TGGTGGTGATACTGTGGGTAATCAAGTAGTGAATGATCCACGTTTTTTACCCGAACGACGGTTTGGCACAGCTCTCAACAGTGCACTACCAAGTCAATCACAATTTCCAAATCAGCATCCTGGATATTTTTCTAATCAGCAGCCGAATCAGATGCAAGCCACTACATCACCACCACAGTATTTGTCGTCTCAAGAAGGACATGGGGTCTTCGGGCCCACTGCCACTGCGCTAGGGCCAAGTCGTTTAGGGGCTCGGCCCTTGCACCATGGATCTATTCCACAAGGAAACATCAGTTATGCAAGCAAACCTGTGCCAAATGCAGTTCCCGGTGCATTTTTTCCAAACACTATTCCCTCGGGGCAACCGTTTATGGGGGGTGCATCTGTTTCTTTCTCAGTCCCACGTCCTGGCCCTCCATTAATGCAAACATCTGGCTATCCTCAGAACTTGGCTAATCAAGCTGCTGGAAATGGTGCATTTTCTGGGCTAATTAGCTCTCTTATGTCCCAGGGATTGATCTCCTTGTCAAATCAACAGGTATTTATTCATTTTTAAGTGTGTGTGTATGTATATGGCGATTTATATGTATTTTTTAGCATTAAAAAAACTGGGTCTGATCCATTAAATTGTATAGGATTCAGTTGGAGTTGATTTCAACCCTGAGACTCTTAAAGTGCGTCATGATTCTGCCATAATGGCTCTGTACACTGATCTCCCCAGACAATGCACTACTTGCGGCCTTCGTTTCAAGGATCAAGAACTGCATAGGAACCATATGGATTGGCATGTCACTAAGAATCGAATGAACAAGAACCGTAAACAGAAAGCTTCCCGGAAATGGTTTGCGAGTGCTAGCATGTGGCTCAGTGGTACAGAGGCATCAGGACCTGAAGCAGTGCCTGGATTCTTACCCACTGAGACTGTTGTCGAAAACCAGGATGAAGAAGAAATGGCTGTTCCTGCTGACGAAGATCAAACTACTTGTGAATTGTGTGGAGAGCCATTTGACGACTTTTATAGTCATGAGACAGATGAGTGGATGTACAGAGGGGCCGTATACTTGAATGCTAATACAGGATCAACCGCGGGTTTGGATAGGTCCCAGTTAGGTCCTATTGTTCATGCAAAATGCCGACCTGATCCAGCCACTTCCTCCCAAAATGTTGCTGCAACTAATCAGGTACATACGTTCACATATATTGGCCAATATGATTTCTTTCCTGTTCTCGTCAACCTTTCGCAAGGTACATGTATATGCTGATTTTGACGCTAGAAGTTATTGGTAGCCTCATTATGTTTTTTAATTATTTCTGCTAGTTATGTTGACTCATGGTTGTCAGGAAGTTATTCTGCTCTAGTAGTAACTGATTTTGTGAAGCAACACTCACCTCTCTTTTTTTCTTCTCACAATGTAGTTTAACGACGTTGATGATTCTCAGAGGAAACGGTTGCGGGTTAGCTGACCAGTATGAAATACTGTAACTGAAATCATTTAGTTTTATGCCCTCGTTTTTTTTTACGAGTAGCTCCTAGTTGGGGGGAAGGTGGTATGTTGTCATATATCACAATGTTGTTCATGTATAGTTCAATATGTGCCATTGCTATAAATGATCCACATATCCAACCTTTTCGTCTCTTCAATTTGTGTTTCTGTTCTTCTCTGAATTCTGAAATTCCCATAGACATCACTTACAGATGCTGGACTGTTACCATTCCTTGGATTTTAAAGCTATCTGTATTGTCAGATTTCTCTGCTTTGCAGTTCAATTTACAGATAGATGACCAAGAGCAACAACAGTGGGCTGTGGCTTTGCTCATCAAATTCATAAATCAGATTTATCCCTCTTGGGATGGGAATGTTGGAAGTTGCAGCAGCCTCTCATCATTAGCTGTTTTCTCTTTTAATGTTTAGTTTTAATGATCAGCCTGGTGGTGTTTGTTATGTATAAACCCTCTTTCAATAAAACATTAGACTTGTTTAAATAAGTATTTCTCATTCATCCATTCATTGTTCTTTTTTCTTTTTTTGTGTGTGTGGAAATAGACGCTATACCGTTCATTAATCTTAATAATCTTATCATCAAAAAAAAAATCAGATGCAGTCACTCAAAATTTCAAGTAGAATCTGATAGCCCAAAAACAAACAAAATAAAATAATAATAAAACAAAACAAAACATCTTCAACCATCTTCAGTATCTTTTTTAAGAACGAGTCATGAAGTGGATCTTATCTGCTGACTCAATCTAACCATTACACAAATATATAATGATATAATCCATCAGTTTTTAAATAGTCAACTTCACACAGTACCTATCCCACTTCCTTGCATGTCAAGTAACAATTTAAACAAATACAGAGACCGCCAGTTTGATCTCAAAATGAGTCATTCATTTCATTTTATATGTTGAGGAAAGAACCAGGAAACTTATATCAATCCAAGGAACCAGAGTCTGCTTCTCCCCTTTACCAGTTGACGAACTTCCATTGTTCAGGTCTTTCTTTATTGAGCCTTGAATTACCAAATCAGTTTTGAGGACCTGAAACAGACAAAGTATATTAGAGCATGAGATACTTGTAGTGGTAATGATTTTCAGGTATGACTTTATCCCCTTCTCGGTTTCTAGCTGTTGCCCTTTCTGGTGCTGATAACTCATTTGCATTAGCATACTCTTCTGATACAGACCAGAGATGGATCATCAGAAAACACCTCCTTTTACTTCTCCAAGAATACCCATTTTTCTCCTTGTCAACTGACTACTTCACCCATGACCACGGCGAGACAGTCAGGCTTCTGAGCGCCAGTGGGTACTTAAATGTCTCTAGTTCATCGCCACGAGTACATGTTACGATTTGGGTCCATGAGGACTATCCTTACATGGCTCCTAAGGTATTTGTTCTTTCTGAAAAATCCATTAACAAAAATCATCCTTTTGTCAAGCCCTGTGGATCAGTCGTCACGCCTTACGCCAGGGCTTGGGAATACCCGGGCTGTAATTTAACAGACCTTGTTCGAAATCTTGTCAAGCTGTTTTCTCATGACCATCCTTTTTTCTTCACCGTGTCTGGCTCAAAACTCACTCACCCATCTCTTGCGTCGAAAAGGGAAGCCATGGACCGGCTCGTTGGCTCACTTTACTCCGATGTAGTAACGCTCACTGATGAAGTTCAGGATGAGTTACACCAGCTGAGAGCTGTGCAAGCTGAGCTACTGAAAAGGTCAGATATAGCCACAAGCATGATTATCAGCCAAGAGCATGAGAAACTTAACCTGAAAAAGGCCGTCTCAGATCTTGTAACCGATGCTGATATGCTGATGAACTGGCTCAGAGTTCACCACCCGAAATTCGGGGCACCTGAATCTACGAATGACGTCGCTGAAAAGGCATTTGAGGCGGCAGACAGGGAGTCTGAACTGGTGATGGGAAATTTAGCTGCGGTTAGGGCTTTAGATGATGTGATGTATGCATTAGAAAAGGCCTTGGAGAAAGGTGTCCTGAGCTCTGAATTATATGTGAAGCAAGTGAGGAATTTGGCCAGAGAGCAGTATTACCTCAAAGCAATGCTTCGCAAAATAAGTGACCCGAACTGGAATGGTAGCTAAAAAAATGTATTGCCCACCTCTCAATAAGTAAATTTCTTGTCCAGTGTTGGCTCAGGCTGCTTGTAAATGCTTAATGTTTTCTTCAGAAAGCTAAAAAGAGTACCTAAGAATCTTAGTTTGACCAGTTTTTAACAAAAACAAATCTCAGTTTTTGGCCAAAACAAAATGAAATAAGTCAACTGAGATATTCTACAAAGAGAGAAAAAAAAATGAAAGCGCCCAAGTTCCACTCTAAATTTGATGCTCATTTTAAGATTTTTTCTGTTCAGACAGTACATATGTGTATATAAGCATGCTGGTGGAAATGAAAGACAAACAGAAACAACACATTCAAAAGAGAGTTTTTCAAGTAGTAGAAAGTAGAAACAGTAAGAGCAGAGCTGCATCAATGTTTGGGGTTCACCAAGGACCATTCATGAGACACCTCCTCAACCTTTGCTTCCTCATCCTTTTTCTCCACCCACAGAAAAATCGGGTAGTAGATGTCCTTAGAGCTAGAATACTTCTTGATCAAATCCTTGAGCCTCTTCTCCTCAAGATACTCCAGCTGATCCTTGACAGATGCTCGTCGTCAGAGCAAATGTACAAATATTAATTTATAAGTCCGCTACTCGCGACTTCACTACTGGGTAGCAAGTGGTAAGTAGGGGTCGAACCCAAGGGAATTAGGGGGATAAGCTATTCTTTGAGGGAATTGTACAGCGAGGGAGCATGTTTTTAGGTTGATTGAGGTTTTAATGCTAACAACTAAGTGATTGGTTGGTTGGTTTTGGTTTTTAGTGCGGAAAAGTAAATGACATAAAAGTAAATACTGAAAATAAACGAGAAGACTTACAGCGATTGTTGCGTGATCGGCAAGTCTTGCGGAACGTCAGCAGTTGATATTGCAGTTTATACTAAGAAAGTAAATGCAGGTGGTGTTTAAATCTAAGGAAAGTATTCGGTCTTAGGGGGCCTTGTATCATAGTCATTTATCATTGACCGCTAATGATCATACTAAGTGTTCAAAGATGAATCGAGGCTATTTCTAGCACAAGACTTGCAACATCGTTTAGAACACTTGTTCTATTTAGACTAATTCCTCCTTTCGAAGTATCTTAGCCTTATGTGCATCCATTTGATCTTCAATTACGATCAACCAAATGGTGTTTTAGATAAGTCGAACTCCTCAGATATGCTTTGCCCGCTAAAGCATCCATTTACCCGAGTATGTTCACGAACCCCACGGAAGAGCTTTGCCCGTTGAAGCATCCACTCAACCTTGGAAGTTCTAACCTAATATATGGCACATAGAACAAGTTTCGAACACAAAGATGCATTAAGAGTAGGGTCTAAAACATTTTATGATACAAGTACACCCCTTCAACCGAATGAAGAGTTTAGCTACGAATATCCATAGAGGTGGATACCATAGCTAAGTACTCGAGGATTTTTGAAAGACAGTAAGTAAAGGAGAATACTCAAGAACCAACAGGAGTATTCTCAAAAACTACTAGAATACTCAAGAACCAACATGAGTATTATAGATTTAGAACAAAAGCTTACAAGAGTAGTGACCAAATCTTAGAAAGATAAGTGAATTTGTGTTGTGTTGGGATGTTGATTACAAGTGAAGGAGGCTTTTATTTATAGCCAAGGAGGAGGGGAGGATGTGGTGAGGAGCAAAACACATGGCACTCATCCAATGGAGAATCACAAAGCCGCCGGTCCTTTTGGGAGGGGAAGAGAGGGGAGCCGCCGCCCCCCATGTGGAGGAAGGGGAGAGGTGGAGGGGAAATGTGAGAGGGGAGCCGCCGGCCATGTGGAGGAAGGAGGGAGTTTTGTGATTTTTGTGAGTTTTCACAAAGCCATCGGTCCATTTCAGCTCCGGACTGACTCTGGTTGCTCTTCGGTTGGACTTGTTTTGAGTGATTCCATGTCAGGATCATGAGATTTCTTCAGTCGGCATCTGGTCGTGACCTTGGAATGACTCATAATATATTTTCCGCTTAAAAACTCCTCCTTAGCCTGTATTCTCTCTAGACTCCAAAATACCCTGTAGATAAATATCGGAACTAACAAGCAAAAGTTAAATAGACAAACAGTCTAATTTGGTGGGTTTAACTGTGTTTATGATTCATATAATTATGGTCCATCAATCCTCTTTAAGGTAGAGAGTGACCTTGGTTCCTCTGTCCAAAACATCATCAGAATAGTCCCTGCTCACATTAAAATACCCACCGGCCAGAGCCTCCCACACATACTGATGCTCATCATCATTGTGCTTGCTGGACACAATACTTTGTCCGCAACCGCATATGCGGAATAAAAGCCGACTCCGTTCTTTGCAGCAAGGCACACATCAAGTTGACGGGCATTAGCCTCCATAAATTCTTTGAAGCCGGATCTCGCAATTGTTCCCAGATAGTTCACCAGATCTGTCAAAGAACAAAATATAGCTAGATTACTATCAATCAAAATATAGCTAGATCAAAATATAGCTAGATTACTATTCAGGATTACTATATTACTATCAATCAAAATATAGCTAGATCAAAATATAGCCAGATTACTATTCAAGATTACTATAGCTAGATCAAAATATATCAAGATTACTATTCAGGATTACTATAGCAAGATTACTATTCAGTATTACTAGATTACTATCAATCAAAATATATCTGTTTATTTCCTTTTAGTTGTTTTAGTAGTTTTTTTAGTTTTTATTTATATTTTATTTCCAAATTTAGTTTTTGTATTTTTCTATTTAAACCCTCTTTTTCAGAAACACATCGTTTATTTGAATAAAGCTTTAATTATCTTTGCTATTTTCTTTCGGTCGATTCCAGAGTTATTTTTTATGGTGGATTTCAGAGTTTTCGTCGAGTTCACGCTTGTGAATTGGATCATCTATCCTAGGTTTAGCGCTTCCTATTCCTTTCTGAGATTCCGATTGCGTAACTCATCATTATTGTGCTTACTGTGCTTACTGGACACAGTAAGCTTGTCCGCAACCACATATGCAGAATAAAAGTCGATGCCGGCCTTTCCAAGAAGGCACACATCAATGCTACTGGCATTAGCCTCCATAAACTCTTTAGTGTCGTATGTTGCAATGGTTCCCAAATAAAAAAAATACAAAAACTAAATTTGGAAAAAAAATATAAATAACAAACTAAAAAAACTAAAAAGAAATAAAGTGTTCTTGCTTAGTTTGGTTCGTTTTAGTTTAAATTATAGTTGTGTCTGTGTTGATATCAGGATATCCTATTTGATTCCAATTTTATAGATCTCTATTGTCATGAATGATCAGTGTTTAAAAGTCACTCTATGCTGATTTTATCTTAGATTTGGTGTTCCTGTATGAATTTAGGGTTGTGTTCTCTTACAAACTGAATTTATCATGTTTTGTCTTTAATACAACTCCTGTATTGTTTGTTCTTCATTTACAGACGAATTCAAGTCTTTGGAAGAGCTGTTAGCTGTTACATGATGTGTTTTTTAATTATCTCTTGGAGCTTTCCCTAGAAGAGCTTTCCGAAGAAGAGGCTGATACGGAAATTTCTAATAGTAGTCGATTACCAATCCGAGGTTGGGTTACTAGTCACTTTGATAGTTCAGGGGAGTTACATAACAAGTTTTATAGGATGTTTACTGATGCTTGTCGAGACTCGAGAGGAATTAGTTTCCGGTGGAACAAGAGTAAAATTACTCTCTGAGTATTGTGCCTTCAACTTAGCAGTGAGAGAATGTTTCAAGTTAATTATGGATAGTGTTTCTTATGCTCAACGGTGTGTGAGATTGGCCATGTCCATTGCTAGTGATTTCATTCCCGATTCGGAGGGTGGAGTTGAGCCAGAACCCTTGCTTACTGTTTCAGACTTCAAGAATGGGATCCTTAGTCTTTCTTTGTTGAAAGAAGTGTTATTTCAAGAGCAAGGTACTTATGAAGGTGCACTAGATTTTGTCGGAACAGAAGATATAGATGAGAATCAGCCAGAGGGAGTTATTGATATGTCCAACTACCTTCCTTGGTGCTGTAGGACCTCAGAATTATTGAGCGACAAGTTAGGGCTACTGGCCAACAAATTAAGACAGCGACAATTTTCTGGCAATGTGAAATTGCGTTTTTATTCTATGAATTTCGTTATGTTTTGGTGTTCTATGGTTGCATCTCTAGCATTTGTCCCTAGGCCCAACAGACAAAACTATGGGAATGCGTTGGACCTAAGGTTCACTGGAAGGATGCATCTGATATGTTGCTTTCAAGAATATGTGAAGATTGACCTGAGGATCTCAGTCATGAGAGTTTGATAGAAATTAGGAAGCTTGATACTAGTACGAAGGGTCTGAGTGATTTATTGGATGGAGTTGGGTACCTATCGATCGATGCTGATTTAATTTCCGAGATCAGACCTCTTGTGGTGGAATTAGGGGATTCAAAATATTTTGGTCCGCGCTTGGTGCAACTTCATACATCGCTGAATCATATCCATGAAGAACTGTATCATAGTTGGTGCGGCGCAATGGGTCTCTTAGAAAAGTATAACTGACATGTTTGTGGTTTTTAAGAATCATTGCACAAGGGGTATGATGCTTACTCTTTTCTGTTTTTTTCCATTTTATTTTCAAACTTGTTGTAGTTGATCCTATATGGCTGACTATTTGGCTGCCACATTCATCATCCAGCTCGTACCTCACTTTTCTCATGGGATTTTCAACCTCTCACCCAAATTCTCATGAACCTCATCCTCTACATGTCCCTCAATTTTATCAAGAACTTTTCCTCCGAGTTGGTCTACAGTTTCCACAGCTTTATGATCTTTGTATTCTCCATCTTCAATATGGACTTCCTCTAAATTATTGTGCAATCTTTAATATTTATGGATCTGGCCTTGTTTATCCAATTTCATGTAACTGGACCGCACAATCCCTGGTTATGGACAAAACCGGCTTCTGAACATGTCTTGTATATTATATCAAAAAAAAAAAACATCTCGTCTATATTAAATTCAAGAAGCAAATGAATAAATTCATAAAATTTAATTTAATTCAAGATCGTTGGGGCTTCTACCTAGCATGATATACACACATATACGACCTTCAAATACCAAAACAAGACATAAGAAATCAAGAGGTTCGTATATAACGACAACACGTATTATTCAAATATCGGTCTCAAAATTGTAGCAAATGTTGAAATGCATTCTAGCATGGTGCCAGATTGTTCATGAGGCCACATCAATTAATGAGTGAAAACTGAAAAGTAATGTATATGCTACTTGCATCGCACGGGTTGGTTAACAACTGATGTAGAAATATCTCCTTGTTACTGTAGAACATGTCGATCAGTACAGTACAACACTTACTACAGTAGTTGTTTGATGTCAGCCTGGAAAGAGAATATTTCGGTCTGCTGCTCCATTTAATGATCTATCAGAATTAGATAGAGAAGATGTATCTATACACTACTGATAGGGTCATTCTCCTCACACCCCACACCCCTCTCCCCATTGAGTTCCAAAACATTTTCCTATTATACCCCCACACCACCAACTAAAATAATTATTATATATTAATATTAATTATTTATAAATTAACATTAATATATAGATATATATATATTATCATTAATGAGATATTATCATTAATTCAAAAAAATATATAAATTAAATATATAACACATATTTTTTAAATATGAATACATTATTGATTAAATAAAAATTAAGTTATACTCAACATATATATAATACATAAATTATGAATCAAGTGAGTGAGTTGTCTATTTTGTGTTTCGTAATATACCGGTGAGTTGTCTATCGTAATGTATTGTCAAATATGTTATTATTACCTTTTATTAAAAGTTAATACATAAATGAATAGTGTAATTTGCTTTTGCCAGAGAATCTAGTAAGTGAGTTGTCTATTTTTTGTTTCGTAATGTATTGTCAAATCTATTTTTGTCCACTAACTTTTTGGATCACAAAATTGTTAAACATAAATAATTAGTCTATATAATGGATAAACTTATGAGTAGCAAGTTACTCACTCACACTTCTTTTAGACTACCATATGTCCATATCTCTCTATCATGGATAATGATCATTTTGTGGGATTTTCAAATAGCTGGTCATATTCATGTGATGTTCGCAGTGAGGAAAGTATATCCAACAAGAATCGGGATTATACATCCGAATTCACCACAAACCAGGTTAGTATCATTATTGTATGCTTATTTAGTATTTAATTTGAAAGAATTTTTTTTATAAAAGTAGCAAATTTCATGATAAATGTTCATCATTTGGGTAGATATTTGAAAATAGAGAAGATATGCTAAATTGGGCGTAGAGAGTTGTTTTACCCATTTGCCATTAAGATCCCCTCCGGTTAAAGACAACGAGCGCATGAAATAGCTATCGGACACGTTGGCAATCACTTCGCGCAACTTTTTATACACTCTTATCATTCGGTGCCACCTGTACCAATGTGGTGGTGGGATCATTCATCATACGAAGCTAAAGGATGGATCTTCATATAAGATACGTGCTGATTTATGGCGCGAAATCACAAGCGCGGAGCCTCCAGGAGCACAATTTGGAGGAAATATTGATTAGACATGTCTACTTTTTAATGTATTTATTTTTAGCATTGTTGCATGTTTTTTTTAATCCAAATTAATGTTAAGCTACCCAATCAATTATTAATTAAACGAAATAAATTATTATTCGCCCTAAATAAAATGAAACTATTTTCTAAATATATATCATAAATAATATTTGTCTAAATAATATTTTACTACAATGGAAATTTTGTTTATTTAGTTACTCACTCACTCCTAATTATAAGTTCTATTAAAATTTTAAAAAAATCAAGTACAATATAATTTTTAAAAAAATTGCTACATGTTGTATTTTTATTTTAATTTTTTACTATTAATTACTTATTATAGAATATTTTCTGATTAATAATAATAAATAAATATGGTACAATTAATTTATAGAATATTAATTATCATTTAATTGAATATGACATATAAATATAATTAATTAAAAAAGGAGGGTATTTGAGTCATTTTACTGGGATCTTTTTGTCGCCGGGGTGCAAAGAGCAGCTCCCCAACTTATAGCACTGACTCAAACGTCAGTCACGCATGCAACACTTTTACTTTCACTTTACGTCAGCTCTCTTTCCCTCGTACGTCATACCACCGATCTGCGATTCTAGATCCTTCTCATATCTCGGGCCGATCCAAGGCCCATGAAACATGATTTTAATTTTACAATAAATAAAGAAAGAAAAAAACTCTGAATGTAAATTACAATATAACCCCACACTAAAGAGAATTATTTCTTTCTCAATATTTGATCCTGATAGTGAAAGTGAAACTGAAACTTCTCAGTTTTGTATAATTACAAGGCTTCAAATAATTACATGACATACATGTACTAAGTTCTTCGATGCGTATCGTGTACTGTATTTCGATTTCTTCCCAAGAAGTTGTATCACATTTTACGATACTTTTGTGTTTTTGACCCTTTGTGTTTTTTCAAGTATCCCATATCAAAACCCAAGGCTAACGCCCAAAGACACGGCCAGAGACTTGTACATCGGCTTATCCACGAAAACTATCTTCCAAGGTACATACCCATTTTGCCCAACAAATGGTTTATCGAAACATACATAAAAATTCCTGTTGCCAGTTGCCATGCCCATCGATATCACATAAATCCGATCTACAATGTTCCCTAGGGTAGTTGCAGCGATCACGATCACAATATAGCAATGCCAATAGGACTCGATATGGCAAAGGCAAATGCATAAGCTATAGTTGTAAGCAACGGGCGATTTGAAAGCATCCTGAGAAGTGCAATGCCCATTGCTATGGTTGCAAACACTTTGTGTAAACAAACTGTCCATGCCAGTGAAGATTAATTTCAATTCTACTACAAACACTATGAAATGAAATGAGTTTGAAAAAACAAAATTCAAAAATTTAGATAACAAGTATCGCATTTCTTCACCAATCAGTTAACATTGAGGAACAAAATTTTAACTCGATTGTCAAGATTTCTAAGAAATCGAAGCGGGTTTTCGAAAAAACACAAACAAATCATGAAATCAACATACTATAATATAGAATCTGAGTTGACACACAGTGCAAAAATTTATTTTGTAAAAGAATTAAGCATTCAGACATACGTGTCAATTACAGATTTCATCATCTTGAAAACACTCTCAGTAACGGAAAGCTCATTTACTTCACTACCACGGTTAACAGTAAATATTAACCAAAACTTTTCAATCCATCACTCCAATAAAATTGATTATTATAGGAAGAAAAAAAAGCAATATCTTTTTATTGGAGATGCTTACTTACTTGTAGCCATTCTGACACACATACAGGTCTATCTGAACAAGGCAAGGGAAAAAAGATTTAAAAAAAAACACTTTATCTGATGAAGTAGCTGGACGAATTTTATGGTTTAAGAGTGACAGCAAAATTGGAGTATTGGACCGGAATTGGGCTTTATATACGGGTCGGGCCGTATAATATTGACAAAATGGGAGTATGGATTTTAAAGGACTTCCGTCAGAGCCAGAGGCAGCAGCAAATATCTGGCTGGGGGTTGAGGCACAGCCAGACTGGGAGAAAAGAAGCATACAGGAGTACCAAAATATACTACATGTTTTGGTGCAAAAGGTTAAAAGGATAATTTTACTAAACATACAATTTGAGAAACAATGCTCATTGCAACATGGATGGTAGATTCGCCTAGAAATAAGTTCGTCAAACAAAGATATGATTGATACAATCTGTTTTGTTTTGATTGGAAAAAGGCTATATTAATGTGATTACGAATTTTACATACTAAGTAAGATGTCATGAAAGACTGGTCTCGTCAAGTGGAAGAAAATAAGCATTTGTGTTTCAAGTCAAACTGAGACATTGGCATTATGTATATGTATATAAGCATGCAGCTTATAACTAACATGCAAGTTGACAGTAGTTGAAATGAAGGACTAACAGAAACACATAACAAGAGAGCTTCAAGTAGTATAGACCTTTGAAACAGTAAGAGCAGTGCTGCTTTAATGCTTGTGGTTCACTAAGGACCATTCATGAGACACCTCCTTAACCTTCTTCTCTTCATCAACTTTCTCAACCTTCGATTGGGTAGCTGATGTACTTAGAGATAGTACTTCTTGATAAAATCCTTGAGCCTCTTCTCCACAAGATACTTCAACTGATCCTCTTTAAGGTAGAGAGTGATCTTGGTTACTCTGCCCAAAACTTCATCAGAAAAGTCCATGGTCACAGTGAAATATCCACATGCCAGAGCCTCCCACACATGCTGCTTGTGCTTGCTCGCACAGTAACCTTGTCTACAACCACATATGCAGAATAAAAGATGACTCCGGCCTTCCCAAAAAGGCACACATCAATGCTAGCGGCATTAGCCTCCATAAACTTGGGCCGGATCTTGCAATGGTTCCCAGATCACCAGATCTGTCAAAGAACTATTATCATTAAAATCAATCAAAATATATTCAGGATGGATATTGTATTAAGATATGAGATTATGAATGACTAATTTGGGCTAAGAGCTTAAACCTAAAATAAGGACATGACCCAAAAATAAAAGAAGTAGAAGCCCAACTCAAGAAAAGGAGAAAGCTTTGATAAACTCTCTAGAAAAGTAGGGAAGCATGTGGAGAAAGATATGTATGTGGAGTTTTCTAGATTAGCTAATTTTAGCCGTAGGATCAAAATAATCATAGCCCTCCATTTATGAAGAGCTCTAGTATAAATATGGGTCACTTATAAGTGTTTTAAACACTTGAGTAAGAAAGTGAGTGAGGTGTGAGATGCGAGAGAATCCCTATTGTAAACGTTTTTTCGTATAATAATAAAAATTACAAATACAATACACATTCTCTGGTCATTCCAATTCCAGAGCAATCAACAATGCTCAGTGTTTTCTTAATTTTATCTGCCACTATCTGTATAAATAGGTCTGGTTTAGCCTCCATTTTGGCGATGTCAGTTTTACTCTCCACTTTTATTTTGTCCAAATCCGGATAACAAATCACAGTACATTACACAAATCACAAACGATGAGTACTTACAGAAATCAAAAGTCTCGAGGTTCTGAAATCACAAAACAACCGAAGAGTACTTAGGTTCAGAAATCAATAGACCACAAAGCGTACTTACGGAAAGATAGAGGAACGGATGCTTACGAATTGTTTGATGTCAGCCTGAAAAGGGAATGTTTCGGTTTGCTGCTACATTTAATGATTTATCTGATTGAGAAGGAATATAGATGTATCAATACTTATATCACTGACTTCAGTCACGCATGCAACCCTTACTTTCTCCTTACGTCAGCTCTCTCTCCTACGTCATACCACAGACGTGCAATTCCAGATCATTCTCATATCTCGGCCGGCCGAAGGCCCATGAAAAACGATTTTAATTTTACAATCAAAAAAGAAAAGAAAAACAAAAACTCCGAATGCTCCAAACTAACGAAAATTATATATTTCAACCATTCACATTGGTAAACGCGAAGGCTTATTTGGTAACATAAATAAATTACTTTGCATTATACAAATTATGGCTATGAGGAGAGACTGCAATGGTATGTGAAGCCATCAACTTCTTTTAATATAAGTAAATAGGAGAGAAATTCGAAACTGCATCTTCATATTGAAACAGAAAGTTCCTTGATTTATTCAAGATTGGTAGAAAAAAAAGTTTATGTACTATTGACGGTAAAAACAATGACGAAAGGCACAAGGCACATGAAACACACCTTGATCAGTCGTGGTGTGAGGCACGAAAAGTACATTCTTGTTACCTGAAAAAGCATAAAAGTATAATGTTAATACAGCACCGCTAAACATACCTCTAATTAAACGCAATACTGATTAAGATTATATTCTGCAACATTAACCATAACAGCACAGAGAGTTCCAATGTTCCTATCACCCGCAATGGATGTCTTCACCACGGATAACGTCGGCCAGCTCAGATTAAAACATGCTGCACATTCGTACGCAATCCCAACTATTACAAATCCATCCTCAAAAGAAAGAGATTCACTCAATTTGGTGATTGCATCAACAAAAAGACATACCTAATTACCTATAGAAATTCTCAGAACCTCCAATCGGCAGTAGGCATTAGTCAACTTAGAAAACACCCAAATTTCACATGAGTTTTCAAACTGGAGCCCTAAAAATTAACCAAAACTTTTTCAATCCATCACTCCAATAAAATTTTATTATTATATATAGAAGATACTTACTTGTAGCCATTCGAGGGGTGGCAAAACGGGCGAGTTCTTAACGGATAGCGGGTTAACCCGGTAAACCCGTTTAGCTTATTTTCAAATTTCCTCTGTCAAACTGCCCAAAATTTTTTGTTTGTTTAAAAGTCGAAACTAAAGTATCAGATGAGAGTCATGCAAACTGGATAGTGGACAACATGAAGCAGATTCCTTGCCAGAGGCGTCTCATTCGCTCTGGCTCCTATTTTAAGGCTTTGGGCATAGAAAAAGATAGATTGTTGAGTTACGTGTTGAGTAGTTCATGTGCTTATGCATACCATTTTTTGATGAAAACAATTTTTGTTATTTAAAAAATTTTAAAATAAAAATGCTTCTTCATTCAGATGGTATAAGAATCGCATCCGTTTAGAAAAAATAAAATTTGATTTTTTTTAAGTTAAACAAGTTCTTAACGGGTTATGCAGGTAAACCCGGTTAACCGATTATAAACGTATTTTTAACGGACGTGGGTTTACTAAACCCGTTTACTAATATTGCGGTTAATGAGTTCATTTTAACGGACGGTAAACAAGCGGATTTAGGGTATACTTGCCGCCTCTAATTCTGACACACAGACAGGTCTATCTGAACAAGGCAAGAGAAAAAAAGATAATAAAAAAACACTTTATCAGATGAACAGAAGAGTCGGACAAATTTGAGGGTTTAAGAGTGAGAACAAAATATGAGTATTGGACCGGAATTACGGGTCGGGCCAAACGGAGTAGGGATTGTAAAGGGCTTCCGTCAGAGTTAGAGGCAGTAGCAAATGTCGGATGTGGGTTTAATGGGGCAGCTGGCCTCAAGCTTACCCGGAGGAGTTTATCGACTCTCGACCTCGAGGTTGAGTTTTGAAATTGTGGGTTGAATCTCTATTCGTGATGTATGCAGTAGAGAAAGCCTTGGAGAAAGGTGTCCTGAAGTGAGCTCTGAGTCTGAAGTGTAAGGACTTTGGCCAGAGAGCAGTATTACCTCAAAGCAATGCTTCGTAAAATAAGTGACCCGAACTGGAATGGTAGCTAAAAAAATGTATTGCCCACCTCTCAATAAGTAAATTTCTCGTCCAGATGTGGCTCAGCCTGCTTGTAAATGCTTAATGTTTTATTCTGAAAGCTAAAAAGAGTACCTCAGAACCTTTAGTTTGACTAGTTTTTAACAAAACCAAATCTCAGTTTTTGGCGGAAAAAAAATGAAATAAGTCAAATGCGATGTTCTGCAACGAGAGAAAATATATTAACATTATTTAAGCAAAAAAATGAAAGTATATAAATTCAGGTTCAAAAAAATCAATTTAAGGTGAGGATGGGCTGGAAACGAAGCACTTTGAGGAGCTGCACCTCGAATACCAGCGGTTCATTAGCATGAGACATGAGGCTGCGCCGAGGACCAAACTGTAGTTCAAACAGAGCAACTGTTATGTGATGGTTTTTGTTAATTTCCATGAGTTGGGAAATGTGATGTATTTTTGAAAAGAAGAACCTCATCCGGTACTGGCTTTAGGTTTCCATTCACATATCCCACTGACGGAGGTATAAGAGCTCTTCTCTTGCCTGAAAGATACAATACAGAAAGATACATTAGAAAGTTCAGGGCTCAGAAATGGGGAAAAATGGATACGCAGTGTCGAATTCATTCGTGAACGTCAGATCGAAGGCTATCACATAATGAAACTAACCTCCAGCTCTCATGCCCACCAAGACCTCTTTAAGACCCTTTATGGTCTGTTAAGCACATAAAAATGTTAGATGAATATCAAATGACGATTTTCTCTTCGTAAAAAATAAATAAATAAGGGGACTGAGTTTAATAGAAAGCAATCTTAGGAATTGTAATGAGTAAATTTGACATGTTTTGCTGTGAAAGGTAAAAAAGGATATCACACTAAACATACAATTTGAGAAAAAGTGCTCATCGCAACATGGACGGTAGATTCACCTAGAAAATAAGTTATTTAAACCGAGATATAATCGACACTTTTGTTTTTTGAAATAGGTGTTTATATTAATGGGACTACAAGTTTTACTCGTAAGTACGATGTCATGAAAGACAAACCTGACTCTCGTCAAGTGGAAGAATAACAGGCTTGCTCTCTCCATTGAACTGATCGACAGTACTGCGATACACAGGTATTTAGAAAAGCAGCATAAATATGCTACCTTTGAATAAAATCACACAATCTTTGCATATAGTATCAGTTGGGTAGACTGTTTTAAACAGATGTACCTATAAACAAAGTACCCGTTTGATCGGCGGCATACATAATTCACTTCAACTATGTCCCCTTCACGAGCCTCTACTCCTTCACCCTCAATTATATCTGAAAAGTAGCATTTCAACATGTACTCAGAAACTTCTCATAAATAAAAAACATGTACTTAGAATAGAAACACAATACTATTTATGAGCTTGTCAAAGATTTACCTTGGAATTTCACACCGCTGTCAAGCTTAACTGTCCTGGATGCTTCAATGGAAAAAAGGAACTTCTGTTAAAAGATCACGTTATGGTAAGTGTTTCTACAAGAAGATAATTTTCTGGACTAAGAACAAACTGGTATCACAGTGATGCATTTACGTAATGGCTTCAGCTTCAGGTTCTTTTGCCTCAGGCAAAGACGCAGCAAGAGCAGGATTAAAACTCAATATGAGTGGGCTTAATCCAATAAACTGTACAAACATCCTCCTCCAAATCATTCTAGCATTAACATGCGAAACTTTGGCTGCATTGTTTTGAGGCTGATTCCTTGTGCAGCTGCAACTGCCGAAACAGCTACTTCAACAAAGTATTAACAAATCAACTCAAGGATCAAATTATGAGTCCAGAATCACAGTTTTAGCCAGTTATGAGTCAAAAGTTTTCATTTGTAAGTTTTGATACTTTGGAATTCAATATAACCGAATTAAGAATTCTGAAGACAACTATAAATACAACAGTACAAAACTGAATTGTCGGCGGACTCACCTCGAATTTGGAGCTTTGAAAATCCTAGAAAATCCGACAAGAAACTGCAGCGATGAAGCTTCCATCAGCATCGCCAGTACTTGATGATAAAATGGATTCTGAAATTCGAAGCTAGTGGTCAGCTTCAACTCCAACAATAATTCGATTTTCAGTCCCCAATCATCATCACAATTTCGTTTTAAACCCCAATTACTTGCGAAATTAACTTCTAGAAAACATAACATAAATTGCGAATATAAGTCCCCAAACATGATCGTAATTTCGTTTTCACCTTTAAACTTACAAAAAATTAAAACTTCATCCGAAACGATTCATATTCGCGGTTTTCTCGATGATTTTTTTTTTTTAAAAAAAAAAATTAATAAATAATAAAAATACGGGAAACTGAAATTAGCAATGGAAGCATCGAGACGTTCTGGAATCCAACACACACGGGATGACGGTGACGGGGGAAGCATCTAGATGCAACTGGTAGAAGAACACAGTTGCTATAAATACTCCTCCTCGCTAATCGATCTCCTTCATCATAGATAATCTCAAAAACTGCCTCCCTTTGCGATCGATTCAATCTCTCTCTTTCTAAACCTTGTGTGAATCCAATCAATGGCGGAAACTGAGACGTTTGCTTTTCAAGCTGAGATCAACCAGCTTCTCAGCCTTATCATCAACACGTTCTACTCAAACAAGGAGATCTTTCTCCGTGAGCTCATTAGCAACGCTTCTGATGTAAGTACATATCTGATTTTCTCGAATTTTGTATTTGATTTAATCTATATGCTTTTTAGTGTAATTTTTGGATCGGCCAATGTATATAGATCAGCAGTTTAGGTTTAGGTTTGGTTGTTGATTTGTGGTTTTTGGTACTGTCAAGATGTTATTTTGATTTTTGCTGACTGTTCAATTTTGTAATATTTAGGCGCTGGATAAAATCAGATTTGAGAGTTTGACGGACAAGAGCAAACTTGATGCTCAACCTGAACTGTTCATCCGCATTGTGCCAGACAAGGCTAACAAAACCTTGAGCATCATTGACAGTGGAATCGGAATGACTAAAGCAGGTAATTATTTGTTCATCATGTGTTTGAAATTATACTTGTTTGTAATTCTGTGCTGATTAACTTTTTTGACAGATTTGGTGAACAACTTGGGGACTATTGCGAGATCTGGTACTAAGGAATTCATGGAAGCTATTGCGGCCGGAGCTGATGTGAGCATGATTGGGCAGTTTGGAGTTGGGTTTTACTCTGCCTATCTAGTTGCCGACAAGGTCATTGTGACCACCAAGCACAATGATGATGAGCAGTATGTGTGGGAGTCACAGGCTGGTGGATCCTTCACCGTGACTAGAGACACCTCTGGTGAGAATTTGGGTCGAGGGACGAAGATAACTCTTTTCCTCAAAGAGGATCAGTTGGAGTATCTTGAGGAGAGGAGGCTCAAGGATTTGATCAAGAAGCACTCGGAGTTCATCAGCTATCCGATTTATCTGTGGGAGGAGAAAACTACGGAGAAGGAGATTTCTGACGATGAGGACGAGGATGAGAAGAAGGATGAGGAAGGGAAGATAGAGGAAATTGATGAGGATAAGGAGAAGGAGGAAAAGAAGAAGAAGAAGAAGATTAAGGAGGTGTCTCATGAATGGTCCTTGGTGAACAAGCAGAAGCCTATTTGGATGAGGAAGCCTGAGGAGATCACTAAGGAAGAGTACGCGGCGTTTTACAAGAGTCTCACAAATGATTGGGAAGAGCATCTTGCAGTGAAGCATTTCTCTGTGGAGGGGCAGCTCGAGTTTAAAGCCATCTTGTTTGTGCCTAAACGCGCGCCTTTTGATCTGTTTGATACCAAGAAGAAGCCGAACAACATTAAGTTGTATGTGCGTAGGGTGTTCATTATGGACAACTGCGAGGAACTGATTCCAGAGTATTTGAGCTTTGTGAAGGGTATAGTGGATTCGGAGGATCTGCCGCTAAATATTTCCAGAGAAATGTTGCAGCAGAACAAGATTTTGAAGGTGATCAGGAAGAATTTGGTGAAGAAGTGCATTGAGTTGTTCCAAGAAATTGCTGAGAACAAGGAGGATTACAACAAGTTCTACGAAGCCTTCTCGAAGAATCTGAAGCTGGGTATTCATGAGGATACGCAGAACAGGACTAAGCTGGCTGAATTGCTGAGGTATCACTCGACCAAGAGCGGTGATGAGATGACAAGCTTGAAGGATTATGTGACGAGGATGAAGGAGGGTCAGAACGACATCTATTACATCACTGGCGAGAGCAAGAAGGCTGTTGAGAACTCTCCGTTCCTGGAGAAGTTGAAGAAGAAGGGATATGAAGTTCTGTTCATGGTTGATGCGATTGATGAGTATGCCGTTGGACAGCTTAAGGAATTCGAGGGTAAGAAGCTTGTTTCGGCTACTAAGGAAGGGCTGAAGTTGGAGGAAACTGAGGACGAGAAGAAAAGGAAGGAAGAGCTGAAGCAGAAGTTCGAAGGTCTCTGCAAAACCATTAAGGATATTTTGGGTGATAAGGTGGAGAAGGTGATAGTGTCTGATCGAGTAGTGGACTCACCGTGCTGCTTGGTCACTGGTGAGTATGGATGGACGGCAAACATGGAGAGGATTATGAAAGCTCAGGCGTTGAGGGACTCGAGCATGGCTGGGTACATGTCGAGTAAGAAGACTATGGAGATTAATCCTGAGAATTCGATCATGGAGGAGTTAAGGAAGAGAGCTGAGGCAGATAAGAATGACAAATCTGTTAAGGACTTGGTAATGCTCCTGTTTGAGACTGCTTTGCTTACATCCGGATTCAGCTTGGATGATCCCAACACTTTTGGGAATAGGATTCATAGGATGCTGAAGCTTGGGCTGAACATTGATGAGGAAGCTGGTGAGGATGTTGACATGCCAGCGCTCGAGGAAGCTGATGAGGCTGATGCTGAGGGAAGCAAGATGGAGGAAGTCGATTAATAAAACAATGTCTGTCTGATTTTAGGTTATGGTTGTGAGTTTTGGTTAGTGTCTCTGTCAAGTGTCTTTGGTCTTATCTACTATTACCCATGTACTGTTGCGTCTGATATATCAATACAACACTTCAACAAGTGACATCCAAATGTGTTAGTTGTAGCAGCAAGCTGGATAACAAACCCGTTGTGTCTTTTTTGCAGATAGCTTCTTCACAATGTACCAAGCCGCTTCTTTTTTCACCCAAATCTACATTTAAAGTTGCAGTTCAGCCTACAGCTCTACACTTCGACTGCAGCAAGTAATTGTTAAAGCTATGATGGGTTCAGCTGGACGTCAAGCACAGGTTCACCTACAAAAGAGACCACTAATGGATTCAATTCTGGTGAGCAAAGTGTTGGTTGAATGAATATAAAGCGAATGATGAAACAAGAATTGCATAAGAATGTGAGAATGAGTTTTGGTGTCAAACCATGCATTCTTCTGACAAATCTTTCAAACTCGGTGAAGTTTTGTTCCTCCATTAACTGTGAGGTAAGCCTTAGGTAGGTAAAAGCGGATAAATGCCTTCCATCTGGATCATTCAAAGGCTTGGCATTCTCGAGTATCTTATTGTAACCTTCCCTATCATGGCATGTGAGTGCGTTCTCACTAGCAACTGGTATGCTTGCATCCCATGCAGCATTGAGCACCTAAAACCATCGTGATCTAAATCAGTTGGATGATGCTCTAGCTGTGTATTCGAAGGTTTCATGGCAGTAGTGGAATGACAAACATTCATACGTCATAACTTTGAGCAGAATATTAAGCTCGCTAAGCTGAAATGCCATTTGAGAGGCGAATTACCTGCCAGACTAAACCTTCGGGGTCAGCAAGCGCCTCAGGGAAATCCTCATGCTGGTCTAGGGTGCGCAATTCTACACATGTGAAGTTCAAAGCAGTGTTCTGCTTTTTCAACATTGCTACAATCGGGGCATAACCATCGCGGTTGCATGGGTTGTAAAAGCCAGCCGTTAATTCAGCAGCATGGCTAGCAGTTTTGTACCACCAATGAATTCCTGACACCTTAGCAGCAATTGGAGTCCCTTCAAATGCTAAATTGGCCAGAGCAAGCACGCGATCCCCGTGATCGATCAACACTTGACAGTACCAGTTCAGAAAGAATCTTCCGTAGTAGCTGTCGTAATCACCTCCATCACGAAAGAATCCTGTCTCATGTGGATGTGAATTATAAGAACCTGTGTTATCTGGTCCTCTTGCCCAGAACAAGTGTCCTCTTGCTTCGGCCGCTTTTGCTAAACTCTTCATTAAGTACATATCATAACACTGCAAGATAATAGGCAATGACAAATAAGTAATCAAGCAACGGTTTTCATTTGTGTGAGAGTCGATTTCATGAGGCCCCAATTCGATCTTCATAAATTCTTTACCTGAAATTCACCAATACCGGGATATTTCCAGCCATGCTTTGCAGGATAAGAAGGGTACCGCAGCTCTCCACATGGACCTAACCCAACTTCAATCTCCGAGATGACTCCACTTTGAAAAAATTCATCGAATTCCACACGGAAGCTTCGCATATAGTCAAAGTACACCTGCATTAGGTTAATAGCTTCAGATATCACATTGAATTCAGACATCAATCTCATTAGCATTACAAAGGTACAATAAAAAAAGCTCATTACACAGGTAAATAAATAAGTATAGCACCTCAACCGCAGTCCGGCCTCTAAATATTCGCTCCTTGTCAACTCCCCATGAAAGGCTTTCAGAATTTCTTCTTCCATCTGTATCGGTAAAATAAATGTCGGGATTCTTCAGACCAATCTCTGTAATCCAATTTGGGAGAGGAATATGCACATCATCTCCAACATTACCACCACACTCATGAAAGGACATAACGACCTGTAACTTAAGTTTCAAGTCGCGCACGATCTGAAACAATTTGTGGTAGCCGCGCCAATTATATTGCTGAGAAGCATGTGCCTCGACTATTCCCCACCAGCAATCAACCATAACACCATCAACATTGACAGACTTCAAAATCCTTAACTGATCCATCAAACCATCCGGATCAACCAAATCACAGTTAGCATCAATCACATTGAGCGGCAGCATAACGTAAACAGGAACATAGGCTGTTCCAGTGAAATCACGCTCAGGCTCTTCCGATATCGGACTCACTTCATCCACATTCTCGTCAGCTACATCGCTCGAAGTCGTAACACCATCGGCTATCTGGCCACCTTCGCTGACCAACGCAAAGCTCCGAGAACAACCTCGATGATTGTGAAACAACGACCTGCAAACAAGCCTAGGCGCGAGAGGGAACGAAAACGAATTGAGTGAAGTCGTAGAAGGCAATACCGAATGCAGGTGCTGAATCGCTGGTGGCTTGCGAAGCATATGCCAGGAAGTAATTGACATTTCTGGAAAATCGAATCGATCACGCACCCTAACCCTAACGCCGCGGTTGTTACTTGACTTTATAAAGAGTAGTTGAGCAAGTGGCGCTTGTGATACGAAATCGACATTGATGGAGCTTTTCACCAGTCTGACACACGGGATTCCTGATTGACTGATACCGGTTTGATATATTTTTTTCCCTCCCCAACAACAGGATATTCGTATACGAGTTAGGGTTTGTTTGGATATGATTTTAGTGGGGAGTGCGTGGCGTGGCGTGGGTTTGATTTTGCAAACTCGATCTGAAATAGTGATTACAAAGCTTCAATTATTTTGATCCAACTGTTAACATTATCTAATCTATAACACTCCTTCTTGGATTCGGATTCTCATAGAAAAAAAATAGTTTCTCTATATTCTATCGCTTTCAAAATTTATATTTTCAAAATAAATCATCCGAAATTTAAATATTCAGAATATCTCATTTGAATTAATATCGATTTCTGGGGAACCGGTATCATGCATTTTTTACGATCTTAATACACGGGGAACCGGAATCATGAATTTTTTACAATCCCGATACATGAGGAATCGGTAAAAGTAAAAATTGCTCATGTGGCTCTGTTTGTGGCCTATGTGGATCAACCGATAACCGTTGAAATATGACACATCTGCTCTTTTTTTTAAAATTGCAGTTCTTGGGAAATCGGAATTGTAAAAAAGCATGATTCCAGTTTCTCGTGTACCGGTTTTTGTAAAAAATACATGATATTTAAGTTATTCTTGATATTTAAGTTTCGGACGATGTATTTTTGATATTTGAGTTTTGAAAGGGTAGATTATAGAGAAAGTCTAGAAAAAATGAATAGAGAAGAGAGGACGAGACAGAAAAATGTCACGGTAGGATTGTAACTCTATCTTGTTATTGTAAAAGTCAAATGTTCTATCAATTCAACCACAATCAGGAATCTGTATTAACTCAATTGAGTTATTCTTGATATTTAAGTTTCGGACGATGTATTTTGGATATTTGAGTTTTGAAAGAGTAGATTATAGAGAATGTCTAGAAAAAAATGAATAAAGAAGAGAGGACGAGACAGAAAAATACCACGGTAGGATTATAACTCTATCTTGTTATTATAAAAGTCAAATGTTCTATCAATTCAACCACAATCTTGTTAACCTTTTCCTGTTGAGTTTTTTCCTTTAGCTAGTTGAGTTTTCATAGTTTCATATAATTTAAGTGATATACCTAAGTACCGATTATTATAATACATCCTCCTAACTTGAATACGCAACCATTTCAAATGCCCATTGCAAATATTTTTTATAACGGGTAGAACATGATGATCTGCGCATTTATATGTATTTGGTTGAGACAAGCCAGAGCCGTCAATGTACCTGTCCAGTCTCAAGTGTTGGCATTAATACTTCAAGCCCATAAACCCTCGTCTGCCTAATCTCAGCTGTACACAATACTTTGTCACTCCACCATAAGGCATTATGGCAGCTTTTGCTGTTGTCGTTTTTCAATGTCCAGTACCCTTTACTTACCTTTTCATTAAGATACATAAACTGGCAACACTTATTAATTGGAAAAAGGAGTAGGAATAAATAGAGTTACAGTGACGGCTTTGGATTACATCTGAAAGATGGACAGTTTTGGCAAAAAAGGAAATGCAGCTCATCTCTTTCTAGCTGGCCTGATAGGGGGGAAAAACTCACTGCCAACATTTCCATACCCCACGTACATCCCAGTTGGTTGGATGGCATTTCTCTATAACCAGTAATGCTTCATGTTCACGAAAGTCCAACATAGCTTATGATTCAGTCAGCCTCAGACGAGGCACTATATTCATGGAATGGAGCTCCTGAAACAGTTGAGCAGATATCCTAATGTTATATCTTTTACTTGAATCAAATTAAACTCAGCTATCTCTGGCCTACTATATTTTCAACATTAAATGCAGAGCTGAAATTTTGTTTCTTGTTCATTGGCACATCATAACATTTTTCACAATCTGTGTATGCATACGGTGAACAAGGTACTAGAATAAGGTAATATAGACAGCTCTATTCATATTTTGACACCAAAAAGAATCAACAAGTGCTGACCTGGAATAAGAGCTTGCATGCATATGGCAGCTTCAAGGAGGATATGTTGTCGCCATTTTTACACGTGGAACATATTCCAGTTTTTAGCTTATAGTCAAAATATCCAAGCAGACCACAGACTCTACAAACCTGGAAATTACATAAACTTATCAGGTCCCACGTGCAAGTGAAACTGACTCTACAGTCGACGACTAAGATATATTCATACTACCTTTATTTCAAAAGGATCACTGGAAAGCATTAGCCGCTCATATATTAAATTACTAGCACCATAAGCAATTAAACAGTCACGCTCCATTTCTCCAACTCGGAGGCCTACATGACATTCATGTTTAGCAAATATAAGTCTCCAAAATATATAATGAATCAGTAGTATGTTCAAAATGGTGCTTAAGAAACCTCCATTTTCCCATCAAAAAAAAAGAAAAGAAAAGAAACCTCCATTTCGAGCTCTTCCTTCAGTAGGTTGTCTAGTCATTAAGGTGCGCGGTCCATTGCCTCGTGCATGCATTTTATCCACCACCTATTGAGAACAACAAATTAGATGAATGGGGAGTATGGAGACGAAATCTATTCAGTAAATATGATAACAATAACCACTCACCATATGCTTCAACTTCTGATAATAAATCGGTCCCATGAATATGTAGGCTTGCAAAGGGCAACCGGTAATACCTGTGAAATTGTAGAAAAATGTTGAGATCGCTTCATTTGTTTCACGATGCTTACAGACTCCATATATTTATATATCCACTCTCAAAGAAAGAATGACACAAGAATGATTTTCGAGATTAGAGACTGCTCGACTTTCTGGACGATGAAACGTTGTATTTTCTTTATACATGTGTCTTGTCTATGACGTGCTAAAAACAGGGGATCTAACAACAGAATTGCGAATTTGCAAATAAAATACGATTTGAGCAAAAACTTTATCTTAATCATTTCAGCTATGCGAAAAGCTAAATACACACTGGGAAAAGAAAAAGAATTTTCTTCATAATGCAGCAAATGATTTGGACAATCGTTGAAGAAAAAGTGAAACCTGAATATATGAAGTCTTTGCCGCTGTAGTTAAAACCATGCTCCACTAGGGTTTCACTGAGTACGCAAATAAAATATACATGGATGATAAACTGATGAGCGTATTAAAGAATACTAATTATTTAAATTTGAAACTGAAAGAGCACCTTATGACTTCAACTTTATCAGCATGTCCACTTGGCTCCCCAAAGGCACTGCCATAGTGAAATCTACCACATGATACACCAGCTTTACCCCCAAGCAGCTCAATCATCTTGCCAATAGTCATCCGACTGAAAAGAAATATTGAAGTATATCAATACAACATGATTTCACAAACGTCGGATAAAATTAAGATGATGAGATTGTGCCTTTCGATGCATATCACCCTTACTACAATCATATAAAGGAAGAATATCACGTAAGCCTGTTACCATTTTAACAGTAACTCTTAGGTAGATTACGGCCACAATACACATGGTAGAGATGACCAATCACATTCATGGCTAGATGTGACATTTTTATTGAGTGGTCCAGCATGATCAACAGTTTAATTGAATTAGGCAAACATGATTGATTACGCGTACCATGTACACTGGAGGCACAACCCTACCTAAGAACTTCTCCATTTTATGACCCTTACCATAACATATCCAACTCATGCATTAAGATAGACAAAACCTCTCAATTTGTAGCCTAAAACCTCACTTTAAGACACTTCAAACTCATCACAATCCTCGAATAGTTCTCACATGAGTACTTGGGGGATGTACAGTTCTACAAGTAGCGAGGTTCTAAATTTTTTATCGATTATATGATGAACCAACACGAGGGGTTATCTAAAGCTGGAATCACATGAAGAGCAAGCTAAGACACTTTCAAATCTACACTTTTGGAATCTTATTCACTAAACATGAAAATTTAAACTAAGCATTACCTTGGAAACCCGTGAGGATTCATGATCAAGTCAGGGCATATTCCACGCTCAGAAAACGGGAAGTCTTCCTGCTGAACAATAAGACCGCATACTCCTTTCTGTCCGTGTCTACTGCTGAACTTATCTCCAAGCTGAGTGTACAATATAAATTACCGAGAGAAAACTTTGAAGCATAAAGATGCAATGAACAGATAGCTTAGGTAGAGGAGAATCACCTCTGGTCTACGGTGATGGCGAATAACAAATTTGACATTTTTATTACCATCACGGCTGGTAAAAAGAGCCACCTTATCAACAACACATGTCTCTCCATCATGGCCGTCCTTGTATGGCATTGAAGTTGGACGATAAGCGCTGGATGGACTCTCAAATTAGCTTCAAAATTATAAAACCAGGCATGTCAAGTATGAATGTATGATAACGTAACAAACCTGTCTGGTAATCTAGTCGTGTTGTTAGTGTTTGACACAGTGTCTTTAGGAACCCTTTTTATGAAAATAGTGTCATTGCATTTAACTCTCATTCCAGGAGATGCGATTCCATCATAATCTAATATCTAAACAATAGATAAAACAGCAAACAGCAGTTACAGCGGATTCTTCAAGTTTACAAGTCATATTGGGTGTAAGATAGGGCTTGATGTTAATTACATGTGATTTTCCTTTTTCGAGTATACCAGTTTTGTCCATTATTTCGCCATGCTTCTGAAAAACGCCTGCTTTCCTGAACGATGGGGAAAGTAAATATAAAAGTCTAATCATGTACAAGAAGCAAAAAAATTGGAAGGAAAAGAAGATCCAGTGCATGTTTAGAATCAAGATCAGCAGGGTACTTTTTCATGACAATGCAGCGACCGAACCCACGATCGAGGGATGACTTGTTCATGACTATAGCATCCTCTATGTCATACCCACTATAACTCATGACAGCTACGGTGGCATTTTGTCCAGCTCCAAGCTTGTCATACCCTACCTGCAACCAAAAGGAGATTAAAATTTGGCACTTATTAAACAAGAATCAACATGATTAAGCACGCACCAGCTGAATTGTTCTTGTTGTCAGTAATGGCCGTTGAGGATACACCAAGAGGAGAATATGATCCATTCGACGCAGCTACAAAATAAATCAAATTAGACATATCGACAGAAGTATAAGCTATGCTATCATAAATGAGATTTCTTTAATGCTCAACAAGCACTAAATGGTACCTGGTTATATGCAATATTACCCATTGCTTGCTTCCCCATAGCACACTACAAATAAACACTAAAGTTAATGTGCTATTCTTTCATTAAAAATTCAAAAACTTGTTGCAGCGACCCGCTAAATACCTGATATGTATTTCTTGGAGATTGGTTATGATGGGGAAAAGGTATAAGACCCGCAACAACACCTAAAATGGTGAAAGGCTCTATTTCAACATGAGTCGTCTCCTTTGTAATATCAGCTTCATATAACGCGATCTAAGAAGCACAAACGCAAGTAAGTATTGGTTTACACATGTATGTGTAAAAAGGCAAAAAGTAGAAAACAAACCAGTGCATTGTTTTGCTCGTTCACATCGAGATATTCAATCAAACCATCACGCAAGAAGCCATCAAAGGTCACAGCCCCATCCTACAAAATAAGTGTATCAATAACCAGCATAGTTTAGTAATGAAACAATAAACTGGTGTTACTAACCGACAATTTTTTCATGTGAGTTTCGGTGATCCTGGATTTCCCATTATCGACAATAATAAGTGGACGACAAACACGGCCTCCGTCAGACGCAATATAAACACATCGCTGCCATGAAGACGTTTCTTAGTAAAAATACAATGGGGTTGTGCAACTAAATGTTAGCTTTCCTCATTTGCACAATGCTTTCGGGTATGATCCAAATACCCATATCCTTGAGAGGAAATGCTAATTAATAATGTTGATTGTTGATAAGAAAATAATAATGAGTGATTTCCCTTAGAGCAAGAAAAAACGCTGTATATAATTTTACCATGGTAATGTTATCATGGTCTATGTAGTATCAACTATCAAGTATGTACTTTTATGGCATAAAAGAAAATAAATGCTGGAAATAGACGCGAAGCAACATTTGATTATATTTTCATTCAAAATTCCAAGATAACGGAACAAAATGCATGAATTTGATCATATACTCGCTGCTCCTCGACTAGCTCGATGGATTAAGCTAAGTAATCAAGAATACTACCAGGAAAACACAAAAGGATTGTCATTGAATGAGTGCAGCGTCTAAGGATTGTTATTGATAGCAGGCAGTTAAAGAAACATAAAACATTAGAATACTTTTGACTGATTTATGGTTTTTTTCATGCAACACTGTCAGGAGACATTTTAGTGTGATGTGGCCAACAGCCACATTTTGAGGGAATTTCCTTTCTCATTCAAGAAAACAAATTTTTAAAAAAAACACTAATTTTTGAGATTTACCTGTTTCTCATTTACAAACACACTGACAAATTCCCCAATTTTACCGGCTCTGCGTAACTTTCTCACGGCGTTGGCGAATTTCTACATAGAAAAGATAACTTACATGAAACAAAGAGAAAAAAAAAGAAAAGAGTAAGAGGGTTTACTATTTGATCTTGCTCAAACCTGAGGTTTACTATGTTTTCCGAGGATGAGCCCATTGAGCATGATCAAATAAGAATTTGGGGTATGGAGTTCTTCTCCAGATAGATGTTCCAAGTCTTCAACACCCAGGAGATAACACTAAATAACAACGAAAACAAGTCAGGAAGGAAAGGGTTAGGGTCTTATGCAATCATTTTGGCTCCTCCCATCTTCAAAGATGAAGAACCCATCATAGTGTTACTGATATGCCAGCGGTAATGTCATATAAATATATCTATGAACAGTGGTGGGACGAAAAAAAGTGAAGGCACCATGAAATGCTAAGTAGATCTTCACGGACCCGGTGCATAACGTCAGCATACAACAACATTTCACTTACATGTATATATGGTCCAGATTATCAGAACGTTAACGAGTAAGAGTACTAACCAAAGAAATCAAGGGATTGTCATCATCATCCGTAGTAACATGAGTCATAAGAGCCAAATTTTTGACCAATCCACAAGCCTCGCCCTCTGGAGTATCACACGGGCACAACATGCCCCACTAGAAAATAGAAAAAAAGGAAAAGAGTCAATAAAACTAATGAATGATTATGTTATCCAAAAAAATTCTTTAGGAATGACATCCATCATACTTGGCTAGGCTGCAAAGCTCTCGGGCCGCTAACTTTCATTGATTTCTCAAACTGCGGTGACACTCTTGTCATCATCCCAACAGTACCAATGTAAGACAACCGTGAAAGAACCTATATATACATAATTTTGAGTGTTTCTTTTCTATGATTCAAAATATCAAAAGAAAGCCTACAACAGCATGAGAACTAAGAAAAAACCTGTGTCATCCCCTTCCTATCCATCCTGAAACGGCTAATCTTGAAGTTTCCAGTGGAAAGCGTCCTTTCAAGACCATCGGTAATTACGTTCATCTCAAGGTGCTGAAACAAAAGTCATAGATTAATCTGTTAATCATTATTCATTAAACGGAAATAAAACGGACAAGTATTTTTCATCCAGTTCGCATATAAACTTGCAAGCAAATTTTCAACTAGTAAAAAAAGACGGAAAGATAAAGCTCAACCATTAATCGCGATTACCACAGTTATTCATCATATTGCTGAGTCTATAGTGAAATCAACTTCTCGTATTTATTACATTTTCAATAGACAGGTTGGATTACATAAATACTGAGTAGGGACGTCGTGGATCTCAAAGGAGTTGCCTGTCTGCCATATACACACCTTAGACCTTAGAGTTGTAGGGAATTATTTGCTATGATAATGATGATGAGAGATTCCTTTCGACTTAATACATCAATGTGGAGAAGAATGTTTGAGGAGACAAAGATTGAAATCTGAACTCAGAGTTCCGGATGGATTTACATGTAGTTTCTAATTTGTTCCCGATATAATGGTACAGGGTATAAGTTATATTAAAAAAATCTTGAATTTTTATTCTGACACTACATTTAAAATTAAAATATGATATACATGTGCATATTTAAATTTCAACTAATTATTCAAATAAAATAAAAGAATTAGACGTTACTTGACTAGGAATGTTAAAACCAATAGTCAAGATAAATCCATACTTATTTCTTGGAATTTATCAGTACAAGTCCATGAAAGATAAAGGTTTGGTGGACTTACACCTACTTGAGAAAAGTCAAATGCTTGAGACCTACTTATCCTCTGTAGGAATTTGTCAACTCGAACTACAACTTCCTTATTCGTTGTCTTAAACAGATCCTGCAAAATGAAAAAAAATGGTAAAGTAGTTGCAATATTGAATAGCGGGAACTGATAGTGTAAACAAAAATGGATAAGTTACCTCAAAAAGTAGAGATATTAATTGACCAGATAATTCCACCCGCTTGTTGCCAACATAATCCTGCATTACGGATCAACTTAAATCAGGTACAAACTTTATAAGTCACACACAAAAAACAGTGAATGAAAGATTTTGTATAAAAGTAGTTGATATTTCCTATACAAAGAAAACATAACTAAGCACACATGAAATGGCATTTTTTTTGTTTTGAAAGAATGAGCGATATCATTAATCAAAAAGAATAAGCACACATGAAATGGCATTTTCCTTTTCACTATCCACAATTAATAAACTAAGGTTCTTTCAAAGTCAGAGAAACTAAGGTTTCAAATACCACAATATATATGCATTTTGCACATAAGCAACTCACCTTGTCGTCCATTGCATCCTTATTCAAAATTGCTTCCATCATCCTTCTCATCATCACCGCAGTATATATGCATTTTGCACGGAAGTTGTTTCGAGCCTTTTTTGTTTATTAATCCCACGTGAGCAATTTGAGAAACAGAGAAAACAAAGGAAACTACTATGCTGAATATGTATTCATGACTTACTGGGACGAAACCAATGAAGACATCACGGAGAGTATTCATGACTTGTTCATTCTGCAAGTGAAATATAGGGAAGCAAAAGCAGTGAAGATAAGAGAGAAATCTCAAATAAAGAAGAGCAAAAAAACTTAAGAATAGTATACAAGAAGATTTCGAATTGAACCTCCTTAAATCGAGGATTTGGGAACAGTAGCTGCAACACAATCAAAAACAAAAGTTTAAGCATCAAGAAAAATTGTAAAAGAAATTTAATGTCAATAGCACACACTAGCTTGGCGCAATCAAACAAGTACCCAAACGGCCAATTGCATACATCATTAATTAGATAAGAATTATTAAACAGTGATCAGCTTTATTATGTACAAATTTTGTTTGAAGTCCCTGTAATCAATCAGCATGGACATGCCTGCACCAGCAGGCAGCAACCAACTGCGCGCTGAAATTCAATAGGCAAATTACAATCTTTGAATTTCAGCACCATCAAACAAGTAGACCTTAATCCACTTATGTGTTTGTAAAACATGGAGCGAGAGCGAGTGAGAACACCTTTTTAACGGGGGCTGAAAACTCAATGATAGCTTGATCCATCTTAGCTTAATATGAGAGCCTAATAAATCACCAAACTAATATTCAAATTTACAACGAACATTTAATTTAGACCTTGATGGGTTGATCAACAATTCATAAAGGCCGATACTGAGTTCTCACCTCTCCCCGAAGAGAAGGTTCTCGACTGAAACCCCATCAATAAAACATATAATAGATGCTTCAATAGTGTGTGAAGACGATGACAATCTTTAATAACAGGTTACAAGTTGACTTGTGATCATACTACATCAACTACTAGCATCCTCACACAAAAGTATGATTATTGATAAATTAGCGACAAACATGCCAATGGATTCCGAATACAACAAGAGTTTACGTTTAGAAAAATGTCACTTCTCGATATGTAACTTTCTAAAAATCAATTTCATATTTGCCAATAAACTCCCAATCTTCCCACCTTAACTCCAAATAGGGCTTAATTTTCTCACATTTTATGGAGCCAATATGTTAGGGAAGCAACCAGTGTTCTTGATTTCCTCTACCACATCGCTAGTGTGATAACCACATAGATATATAACACAAGAATACTATGTAACCTTAACACATTAATATATTAATCCATAGAAGTTCTCATTTGTTATCGCAAAAGGTACATAGTCTCAAAGGCTTGAATACAATGAACTAACCTTTTTCTTTAAAAAGTCCAAGGCTTGTTCTTTTGTGTGAACTCCTAGAGATTGACATTCCTGGATATACATAACCATTACAGAAATAATATTAGGTTGGTTGCACATAAAAAACCAATCTAAGTTTACTGGAAAAATAGCATTCTCTTTGATTGATAAATAACAATCCACACGTAAACATCAATACTGATAATGGGAAAGGGAGAAGAAAATTGCTCCTTAGACTAGTATGAACCACTCTCAGAACAAAGAGAATGGGTAGATTCATTTAAGATAGAAGGGATAGATGTAGAAGGCTTATAACAACAGAACAAACATTCAAAAGCAGGACACATGTATAACTAAATTGAATAGTTCACGGCAACACTAACAAGTAGGCACGTATCTAATGTAACTTAATGAAATCACCTTAACTCAATGAACAGTTTTCTAAGCAGCGCCAGCATTCCAAAAGCCTAGGACTAGTGTAAACGATTCATGCAATAGTGGCCATCGACACAAACTAAGATGAACTTGCACCAAAACGTAAAAAGTTTCCTAAGACCCTCTATAGCTGGGAAACTCTCTTCTTAGTTGCCCCCTAGCGGACTAACATTAAAGTACTTCACCTTTATAGCCATCCTTCTGTTCAACTAATAACCAAAGAATCTGCTGCCCCCATGGCTCTTGCACTAACAACTTCTTTTCCTCATAAAATCAAGATCGAGACAGCAAGCGAAGCTCGTTGAAAGGAAAATACTTATAATTGTAATTGTCCAACTGCTCAAGTGTAGACTTCAAACCCATTTGGGGATGAACAATAATGTAGAAAAGTCAAGCGTGGGCTCTTCTTGTAAGTTGTAACTCAAGTAGAAGCAATTTCCAAATCTCCAGATTGCATTAAAATTCAAAGCAACAAGCCACTAGCAAAAAGTAGGAGGTTGGAATAAAGAAAAAAGGTATAGTAGCTTTACAGTCTACTTCATCAACATTCCTTTACAAGGCAGTGCTTTTGCCGCTTAAATTACATTGATATAGAACCCTGTGGTTGTAAATGAAACATTAATTTCAGATAAGCGTTAAGATCAACTGGTTTCCACTTCCTCTCATCACTAGGAGGCTGATGCGATCATCCTGTAGTTCCTATTCCAGTGCTACTATTGTTGCAACCTCGGGAATGAGAACAATGCTGATACTATGATGATTAAATTGGAAGCTTCTAGAGGTGAAATTGGCCTCAATGCAGCGGACGCGGTGAACAATTCAAGAGGTAATCAGACTCAATTTCAAACGTAAGTGTCACGACTAAGTTATATAAATCATCATGTTGAAGGTTTGAAGCAGACTCCTAAATTCGGTGTATCGGCATTTAAGGGATTGCTTTCAACAAGAGGCTCCACTATCGCCCCAATAGATGCAAACATGCCTCAGATCACAGCAACTGCTTATGAACCATTTAAGCAAGTCTGAGGGTAACTATGACACATTGATGGAATTACAATTTAGACAACATGTTATAATTGATTACTGGACAATTTCAAAAGGTAAACTATACAATCAAACCTCATGCCAGTTATAGTGGGCACCCAATTATAAGGTTTCGTGTTGCAATCTTTGTGTGCATTTAACTCCAAAATTATCAACAGCAGATGTATCATAATGGTCGTACTACAACATCTCTAACAAATATTTGGACTTATTCTACAACCTACATGGTATATATACAGGTAAACATTCAACTTGCTCGGGCTGTGATATTATGTTAACTGATCACAACATCAATTCCTTTCCCCACTTTTGATGACTCAAAACAAAGCTTCATTTGAATATATGAAAGAAAGGAAAAAAGAAGACCATTAATTCGTAAAAGAGGCAGTTTCCAAGTACTCCCTCGAGTACATATTACTTCTCAGATTGGGTAACACAAGCCTTGTTATATTTATAAAAACTAAATTCCAACAGCTCAAGCAGTTAAACAGAGTAAAGAAGATAAAATACTAGTATGATGATAGCTTGTTCACTCAAAATTCATGGTCCTTTTTTTTTTTGACTTTTCATTAGTTCTTTGTAATTTGATAAAGATCATTTTTCTTTCACAGATTAATATCTCAGTTCATGTCCAATTCAATCCAATTTCAGCCAAACAAAACAGACCCTTAATCTGGATGTAACAAAATAAAACCAGACATTTCAACGTGCTGTCAGCAGGGTATAAAGCATAGTAGGAAACAACAATCATTATCAGACAATACATAAAGTAAACCATGTCAGCTATTATTGAACTTGAACTAAATGGAAACAACTATTCTATGACAATGAACTGTTACCTCGATAGATGGCCTAAGCAAATCCAAGTACCGAGGATCTCTTCCAATCATTTGTGCAACCTCTTGTTCAGTCTCCATTCCCATAGCCTTCATGACAACCATGATAGGAACCTATTTGTAAAACAATAAATCAAATCAAAACTCATAATTGCATCATTTTTACAATTCAGAAAGGATGTATGGTCAAATAAATTACCGCAATGTGCACAAACCTGGGTTTTGAATTGGTTCAAGCTGACATATATCTTATCTTTGTCCATGACAACAATAGTTTTGCTTTGATGTGTCGCAGTGCTACTTTGAACAGATGCACAAAGTCTGAATAAAAATACGCATACGTTAGGCTGACACTCAGAAGTCAGAAACACGCTGACATTTAAGACGGAGATGGAGACATCAACTTAAAAAAAGATCGCTGGATTGAAGTTACTTTAAAATAAACCCACATTCCAGTTGTAACACAAAGCAGTTGCAGGGTATGTCAGACATAATTTTCTAATATTAAGTAACCCTGCACTGTGTACTGCTGCGAGTAATAAAACTATTATGAGATGTCAGTTAAATGCAGTCAATGGGATCAATGATCATGATATCAGGCGCCTAGCCCACCAAAATGCCTGGCAGATTTTTTGTCCTCTGACCAGCGCTTTGTAACAAGCCCTTAAAGGCGAATTAAGGATTACTTTGACTTGTTTGGATGTTGTTAAGAAAGTATTGATGTTTGGTATAAATTTTCAGAAATATCTACTTGTTTCTAGGCATTATAATTTGTATACATACTACTGGTATTTATTCAATTATTTCTCATTAATATATAAAATATATAAAAACGCAAAACGTATTACTTCTTATTAATCTGCGATTAATCCTCCAATGACCTTCCAGCACATCTAGCACCAAGCTTATTTTATAATCTCGGGTTCAATTTGGTATTTCACAACTAGTTGAGTCC
Organism: Rhodiola kirilowii; assembly: GCA_033675215.1. NCBI lineage: Eukaryota > Viridiplantae > Streptophyta > Magnoliopsida > Saxifragales > Crassulaceae > Rhodiola > Rhodiola kirilowii. The sequence goes on from CM066193.1 coordinate 53,592,316, forward strand.
TTAGTAAAAGGCAGTTTTTGTATGAGACCGCTTTTTACAAAAGTGGTGCCCACTTGTCCTACTCTCGGCTGCATTGTACGCGACGACTGGACCAAGAACGAATTTTTTAGGAAATCGCATTTGTAGAAGGTGGCTTCATTAGGTAGATCAAAAACGAAACTGGCGAGTATGACTATTCTAAAATCGAAAAGTCAAGAGCATTGCAGACAAAAAAAATTCAAGTTTTAAGGCGTGCAACGAATAGAAGGTATCAAGACAGCAAATAATTACCGCTTCTTCTTATCAATGTCGATGATTATTCTGTTCTTTGCAAGTTGTTCCTGCATTAAAAGTACCTAGAAATCCGATGACAAACTATACATGTGAATTGATGAAATTAAGGTGGAAGCTGTATTTAAATATATGAAGTCCAGACAATGACGAAACCAGTATATAGCGAGGATACCTTCTCGTTTCCCTTAATAATGAAGTACCCTCCAGGATCAAGTGGGCACTCACCTGAAGCAAAATTGTAAGTGATAATAAGAGCACATGACCGAACTTTCAATCAGAAGATTCTTAGGCTTCCTGGTAACATACCAAGTTTAGCTAGTTCATCGTCATCCTTTTGGTATAAACGACAACAACAGCTTCTCAACATCACAGGCATCTTTCCAATAGTAACACCGGTCTACATAAAGAAAACAAAAGTTAACATATCACCACAAAACATTCAAACCCTGACTTGATTTTTAAATGTGCAATAAGCCTGAGTAAAATACCTTTGTAGTCAAAGCCCTCGCCCCATTTGATTCAACAATGTATTCAATATCAGCTAGAATACGAGCTGCATAACTGAAGGAAACATGAACTCGATCAAGAGAACAATAAACATACAAATTTTCAGTCCAACAAGAGGAGTTATTGTCTTATTGATGGTAAAGAATAACTCAAAAAGATATGAATTATATAACCCTAAGACGCATAACTTGGTTAGACGTACCCTGTGAATAAAAGTCATTGGGTTACAGAATTTTGATGCTCAATAGTACCGAATAAGGGAACAAATCAATCTCACATTTAGTATGCAAAAGACTATGAAGTCAATTAAATTGGCACAGATAGGAAGCTCAAGACATTTTATCTGTTTTTAATTCATTCTGATATGGACTTGGTCAGTCGTCCTATAGGTGGACATAAACAGAATTAATGTGATGCATCAACAACAACATTACCAGCCTACTCACCCGACCAGTCATCAATTGTGAGAAAACACGATCAACTATGAATTATACTATTTCAACTCAACTTTTAGATCTCTTCCCACGCTTGTCACGAAATATAACAAAAACAAGTTTCACCAAGGATGTAGAAGAAAAAAGTTGACAACTTTAATGGTTGGAGAACACTTTGTTACCAGATTGTGGAAAAACTGAAATAATTGAGTATCAGGAGACAGTGCATATGTAAGGGGATTGTTAAACACAAAACTATTTTTGTTACTAACAGGACTCTAGACATATAGCAACACAATTACCGCTTTTAGCATATCAATTATAACATTACCATCCTTTTTTTTCTTGTGCTCAGCAAACCCAGAAGCACGATCCTATAAGAGAATTTAGCTAAATAGCAGGAAAAACAATTTGCATCTTTCAAACACAATAAGGTTTCCCATGTGAAAGTGTTATGAAGGCGAGGCCCATTTGGTTTTGGTTGCAGACTATTTTCTGCAACAAATTTATTTCGGGATAACTGATTGGCAACAAATCTGGGGAAAGGACTAATAATTGGATGGCCATGCCATAACTCATAGTTGGTTGTGTATGCTCACATCTGATAATAGTAAAGATATGTGGATAAGTAGTAACACGTATCACAATATAGCTATTCACATCTACCAGCCTACCAGTATAATTATTTGCCATGTCTATACAAAAACCATATACTGTTCAGGTAAGTGCGTAAACCAACCAATTAATTCAAGAGACAGGTAAGTGACTCACATTAAAAGCTATGATAAATAATGGTGAATTAGGAATTTACATCCCAAATGTAAAAACTGGAGAGGAGGCAGAAAATAAATAGAAATACATACGTTAAATTAGCTTGTCGACACTCATGGGGAGTAATCAGTCGCTTTGTACCATCAACATCCACGGATGGCTCATCAACTCTAACATCCTTAAACCTTACCAAACCCGAAGAAATGACACAGTTGATAGAGACATTAGAGATAATGGTCAAGAGACCTAACACTGAACATATAATATACCCAGGAGGTAAAAAAGAATACCTTAAAAATATGCCTGGATCAGAGGTTGCTTGAATTCTCTGATTGGCCCAAACTATCTTCTTTATCCCAACCTTAACAAAATAATTAAACGAATCCAAGTGCTGTTTTACAAGTCCTCGAACCTGCACCAAAAAAGCACAAAACCAATTAAACAATCTCAACACATAAAAATTACTTTGTCCATAAAACACCAATATAACTTTGAAAAACCAAACAATTAACGTAGAATTGCGAAATACCTTCAGAAACTCAGGAACGAGCTGAAATTTGTCGATAGTGGATTTAATTGGAGCAGCTAAATGTTGCTTGTCGATAGCTACTTGATTTCCAGGAGACGAGGGAACATGTCCAATTTTCGACAATCTTCAAATTTCACCATCATTTAAATAAACAATCAAAATTCAGCGCAACTTTCGAAATCCAGAGCATCCGATACTTTAAAAAAAAAACAATTATCACAGCAGCACAACAACAGTTCATTTACGTACCCATTTTCTTCCTCGTGGATCACAACGCTATTCGTCTCCTCTTCCGTCATGAGAATACTTACTTTCCTCACTGCTGATTAAAATCTAAAGTGGAATCGGATTGCCGGCGATTATGAATGCTTTTCCGGTACGTTAAGTTTAGGGTTTTGTTTTATGAGAGGAAGAAGTTGGGCTGCCTTTAAATTTTTGGGAATTATAGTGGGACATTACAACTTTACCCATGTAATTTAGGTAACGACACCGTTCTAAACTGCACCGCCATCACCATCAAAAAAAAAAATCTTTGAGGCGGCGCCACACTTGTACAGTACAATGACATAATAATGTTTACGGTTCAGACGTGCAATGAAAATAACAGTTGCAAGCCTGCAACGGAAACTAATAGAAAAATTGTTGTGATTTCTTTTTTTATTTTATCTTTCATTTACAATTACATTATGGTACTTTAACGGTATTGGAATTCTTATAACTTCTCGATTTTTTTTTTGATTGGGGTTAAGAATGTTAGGGTGTGTTAGAGGGATTTCGAACCCAAGCACACTTGGGTGCTGGGTGGGAGCGCCACCACTCGCCAACTCCCTTCATCCTTATCACTTTTCGATTTTGAAATCTCAAGTTAATCACAAAATTATATTGAAATTCAACTGCATGAAGATTGTGATGCATCCAGGGACGGACCTACGTCAGGCTTATTGGGCCATTGCCCAAGTAATCCCACCATTCGGCCAACTCCCTTCGCCCTTATCACTTCTCGATTTTGAAATCTCAAGTCAATCACAAAATTATATTGAAATTTAACTGCATGAAGATTATGATACATCCAGGGACGGACTTATTGGGCCATTGCCCAAGTAACTTTTGGTGAAAAAAAAATAATAATCATATGTAATATGTGGGTAGTAAGTATCGAACCCCAGCCTTTCTATTGTTACTTAAAAGACCAAACCATTTCTGCCAAGCTTTTCTTTTGTTATTTGTTTATATTGTACTTGTGTTTATTTTGCCTTCTTTTTCTAGTGTTACTTTGTTTGATACGTGTTATGTTGCTGACAAATAAGGTTTGAGATTATTTAACTTCTAGATCGCGTGAAAGAGTTTATCTAAGTAATTTTAGTCTTTATTTTGCCCAAGTAGTTTTTGAATCCTGGATCCGTCCCTGGATACATCCTAAAATATGATAAGTGAAAAGCTAGATCACATCTCAAAAAAGTTGCATCCTTTTGTCGAAGTGCAAAATGTGTTCAATGTAACTACATTTCTTTCACATACAAGTATTATAGCGTATTTTTGTCATTCAGTTCACATTCACGTATTATTGTTGCTGTTTTTCACTAACAACAAAAATGCGATGCATTGTCATTTTATATATTTTCATGTAAGAAGTACGTAACGCGTGCATTGAACGCATTTTGCACTTCTTACGCAAAGGGATGCAAGTTTTTTTTGGGATTGCAGTGGAGCAGTACTCTATGATAACTAGCCCAAAAATACAAGGGAGGACGAATTCCTACACATCTGTTGGCATTTTACATATGTTCTACGACTCCATCAAACATCCCTTCATTTTGTCGATAAGATCTCGCAAAGAGAAGCTCGCAAAGCCCATACATCATTGATGAAATGTATCAGATCGTCCATTTTTCATACCGAAATATGTAGCCAGTTATGATTGCTCACTCTCATGCGCCAATCTCACTCCAACGAGATAAGCTGCTCAGGGCTGCTTGTTTGATCCGAGTAGTTTTGAAGACAAAAAAGCAACTTCTCTAACCCCAACTTCTCCCCTTTTTGGCCCGTCAAATAAGAACAATGCTTGACGGATGCCGTCTCGTTGGCATCGGTCAGAGGGAAATGTGTGAATAGTGCAATGGCAAGGACCTGGAAAGGAGTAGAGTTAGATCTGATGCACGGATAGCTTTACAAATTATATATGATTATACTACGACCACACGTTTATTATCCGGACTAGCCAAAACAAACCTTGAATTCATAAATCTAGCAGACAAGCTGCACATATAAGGTTATACCAACAGCCCGTACACGAGCCATTTCCTCTCTTGACTTTGGAGGTGCAATCTCTGATGCACTTATCAGTCGAGCATTTTTCTCCTTCCGGAACCAATTGGACAGCGCTAGTAAGAGGATCACTTCGGGAAGACCTGAACACGTGAAAAATGAATATAAACCATCAAAATGTAAGCATGATGTATTGTTAGATTACTCTTCAAAAAGCAGAAACATCAGAAAAAAATTAACTCTTTCAAGAATCAATAAAATCGTTAGAGCCTAAATAGGAATAGTTATAATGGTATCAAGTGATAGTTAAAATCAGTCTACCTCAACTACCTCCAACTTTAATGCTCAAGAGAACTTCATTTACAAATTCTGTTTTCTCGAAGCTGTCTTTCCATACGCAGTTCCCCGTTGATCTAGTCCATCACTGCAAATTGTAATATTGACCATTATTTCCTCCTTTCCCTTCTTATGCTCATTATCTTCCTTCTGGCTTCTGTCAAGCCTATTAGTATGTCTCCGGAACTTTCATTCAGGGAAATCAATCCCCTTTCTTGTAGGTCGGCCAAAAACGTCCCACCTTCGGGAAGGCCACTGCCGAAAGAGAGCGCATCAATAAGAACCATATAAGTGGTCATATTGGGAAGGAGTTTACTTTTTTTCATCTCCTCATACAGCTCAAATGCAGAGGTTAAATCGTTAGTAGCACACAACCCGGTAATGAGAACGTTATAAGTAACAACATCGAGTTTCAGTCCACACATTTCCATAGTGCTTCTCAACTTCAACGCCTCTGATATTTTAGCTTCTTTACACAAGGTATGCATCAATGTTGTGAACGTTGCACTTGTTGGAACTAGTTGCCCCCGCAGCATAAAATTAAGAACCAACGTCGCTTCTTCTGTTTTGCCACATTTTGCAAGCCCTCTAAGTAGAGCACCTTCTGCTAAATTACAAGGCCCAATACCAAGTGCCTCCATTTCATCTCTTAATTTGAATGCACTTTGCATGTCCCCGACTCTGCACCTTCCCTCAATCAGAGTCATATATTGTTTGCGATTTGGAAGAAAACCTTTACCCACCATTTCATACATAACCATACGAAGTTCACTGAAAGCCTGTCTTTTGATTAGCCCATCAATAACTGCACTGTAACTTTCTTGATTTGGAGAGACACCTAACACATTCATTACCTTAAACAGATGAACGACCTTATCCATACCGCCTCTCTCACTGCATTGAGTGATGATCATGTTGAACATTTTAAGATCAACAGAAATGCCATCAAGAACCATCTTATTCAAAAACTTCATGGCGAGATCCTGCATTTTTGACTTACAAAGTCCGAGAATAAGAGATTGATAAGTCAACATATCTGGAGCAATACCTTTGCTCAACATGGAACTGTATAACCCCAAGCATTTTGAGATGCTACGCGATTTTGAATAACGATGCATTATAATATTATAAGATATTAAATTAGGACATATGCTCCCTCTTTCTGAAAATTCCTTTTCTACTTTTGTGGTCTGACTTAATCTTGAGTAACCATCAAGTACAACATTTAGCATAACCGGATCAGGGTGCATGCCTTTGCTGATCATCTCTTCATAGAAATAAGAAGCACATCTGGCCTGACCTGTCTTGAAGAGACCATCAATTATGGAGGAGTAACTAACCTGGTTGGGATTAAAAACTCCATATTCTGTCAACTTACCAGCATGAGAAACTGCAGCCACCAAGTTTCCGCTTCTAACCAACCCATGAATAAGAATAGTATGAGTGTAACTATCAGGGAACAAATTATTCTCATTCATCTGATCAAGAAGGAGTAAAGCGTCATTCATGTTGCCCAGCTCACACAATTTGGCCATTATTATGTTGTACATAAATGTGTCAACAACACCAGGAATCTGGTGTAGTTTTTTTAAGAATTGTTTAGCCCCATCCAAATGACCCCCTTTGCAAATTCCTTTTAATAGGCTACCATACGTGAAAAAACTTGGCTGGTGCCCAGAGTTAATCATTTCATCGAAAACTGAAAATGCCTTCACACAGTCACCAATATTTGCATAGCCATTAATGACATGATCAAAGGTGGTGGAGTTGGGAATACCACTCGTCTTTCTCATATTACTCATGAAATCCTCTGCCTCTTCAAACCTCCCCTCGTTACAGAAAGACAAAATAAGCGTGTTGATCAAGAATATATTGGTATCATAGCCACTGTAGTTCATAACTGCATAGCATCTTAAAGCATCCATAGTGTGTCCTTCTTTGCATAAATTGTACACCAGCGTGGAGAACAAAACCCCATTCGGTGATAATCCAGCTCTGAACATTTTACAAATTAACTCTTTGACATTCTCGATCTTCCCGTTTCTACATAATCCATTGATGAGCACTGAATATGTGACAGAATCTGGATAAACATTATTCCTTAGCATAATATCCAGCATTCCTATGGCATCACTAAGCATCTCGTATTTGCAATAGCCATCCATCAACTCAGTGTAAATAATGTTATTTACAAGTGAACCGCTAGACCTCATTATTTCAAGAAGCCTTGTGGCCAAATCAAATCGGCCTCTTTTGCATACTCCATTCATAAGAAGACCATAACTAACTTCGTTTGGGTTGAAACCCACTGCGGTCATTGAACTCAAGACAGCAAAAGCTTCTTCTATATTACCCTCACTGCAATGCCCACCAATCAACGAATTATAAGTTACAGAATTTGGAGACAAATTACAACCCAGCATCTCTTTATACACACAAAAAGCTACCTTTGTTTTATCCTCCTTGATAAAACCATTTATAAGAGTATTATATGTGACTTCATTTGGGTGTATCCTATTCTTTCTCATCCTCTTAAGCATCAAGTAACCTTTTGAAGTTCGACCACTTTTACACAAGCTATCAATAAGCATATTGTATGTCCACACATCGGCCTCAATACCCTTACGATGCATCTGATCAATAACCTCGCTAGCAGTTTTAGGCCTCCCCATCTTGAAACACCAGTTCAGCAAAGTGTTATAGGTGACTACTGTAGGGACATACCCACTCTTCTCCATTTTCCTAAGCAAATGCTCAGCTTTCTTAAACTTTCCTTCCGCGCAGAGAACATCCAACAAGATATTAAAAGTGCTAACACTAGGACAAACTCCCCGGGCAAGCATCTCCTCAAAAAACAACCACGCCAACCCAACTTTCCCACTCTTCGTCATCGCACCAAGAACCAAATTACAGGTGGACACTGACGGCTTAAACCCCTGAACAATCATCATATCAAAAATCTTCACAGAATCCTCAACCTTTCCATCTCTTAAATAAACCCTCATCAAAAGATCAAAAACTGACGGATTAGAACTGCAAAGTCTGTAAGTACCCATCAAAGCGCAAAATAGAGGATCGGCCTCAACTCCCATTTTGTCAAGTCTTTGCAGAATTAACTTAGCAGAGTCGTAAAATCTAGCTTTCACCAGCACATGAGCTGTGATCGAGTATATATGAATAAGATGCTTCAGCTCCAATCCTGGCTGCTTAATCACCCAATTCAAAAACTTCAATGCTAGTTTCCCATGAACCGGTCTCAGATATGTTGTTCGGTAATTCATGTGGTTCAACGACTCCCAACGGTCTATAGTCAAAATCTCATACACGCTCTGCTCCCTGAAAATCGACTCTGCGCTCCAAAACACAGAAGTTTAAAGCTTGAACGAATTCAAAAAATAAATAAATAAAATGAAAGTGAATAATTAGATAAACTAACCTTGAGTCCGCGTTCGTGAACTCTTTGACTGCTGGATGCTTCTATTATCATCACGATGATGATGAAGATTGGGGAATCTCTGTTTCGAGGAACTGGAAAACCCTAATCGAGAAAAAGCTCTGAAATTGGGAAAATGGAAAAAAGACTGGTGTAGGGTTTTTGCGGTTCTGTGATGAGAAATGAAGGAGCGAGACATTGGGAAGAAACGCGTAGTTGATGCTCATGTCATTCCGATGACTAAATTGTAAAGTTGAGCGCGCGGCGGAGGCTCCGCTGCAGGGAGTGGCTGAACGCTGAAGTCGGTTTCACAGAGACGATTACGGTGGCCAATTTTCAGTTTGAAACGCTGTCGTTTGAATCAAATTCATCGATTCGGTTCAATTTAGCCTAATGAGTTTTTTACTCAGAGGAAAAAAGTTCCAAGTACAAATTCAAAAAAAATATAAAATAAAAATAAATCATAAAATTTTAATTTTGTGATTTGAATGTATGAAATTACATTTTGATTTTTGGTGCATTATTTTGGTGACGAATTATATACAAAATTGACGAATTATATCGCCTTTTTCATTTTTTGACTACAAAAAATAACTAATTATAAGTGAATTTTGACGAGATTTATCGTTTGTATCAAAAATAACTTTGTACCTGATCTTAAACCGTCGGATGTTTATTAACTTTAATTTACCGACGAGGCATATTCGATACCTTTTAACTTCCGGGGTTAATCTGCAATAAAATATAACTACCAAACGACACCGTAATGTGTCTCCTTATTCGTTATGGACATCGAGAGCCCTAACGCAGTCGCGGCCGGTTGCAGCTGAGCGAATTCCTCCGAGCGCCGCCTCATTAGCTATAACCTCAACCTCGCCGAATTCCGTCGCTAATTGCACCAAATGAAGACCCAATGAGCAACCGTTACGCGGTTAGGGCTCTGAAGCGAGCCCTGACGTCATCATCCCACAATTTCTGCACCGCCGCCGCCGCGAAATCGAGCACGCAGTTCCCGCTGAAGCACGTGACGAGGTCGAACTTCGAATCGTCGCTGGAAGACCTGAGACAACATGTCAAAGCCGCGGACTTTGTGTCGATTGATTTGGAGATGAGTGGAGTGACGAGCGCGCCGTGGAGGGATCCGTTTGAGTTCGACAGGTTCGATGTTAGGTATTTGAATGTGAAGGACTCGGCTGAGAATTTCGCTGTTTTGCAGTTTGGTGTTTGTCCGTTTAGGTGGGATTCTGAAAAGCAGTCACTCGTCGCCCATCCGTAAGTTCATTTGGCAATATGCAGTTTGATTTGCAGAGAGAAAAAAAAGGTATATTTTGTGCTGTGGATGAAATGTGGTTAAATCGCGCTTTCTGTAATTGTAGGTACAATTTTTATATATTTCCGCGTCAGGAAACAGCTGCGAAAGCTTCTTCGGACGTGTTCATGTGTCAAACAAACTCACTTGAATTTTTGGCTAGATATCAGTTTGATTTCAACAAGTGTATAAAGGAAGGTATTTCAACTCGTACTTTTTTAAAATCATCTTTGTTGTGGAACTTTTTTTGGAACGTCGAGTTCGATTTTTGAATGTTTATGGCTAGTAGCGAGTATGGTGGGGGTGCTCTGACTGAGGATTTCTTGATTCTTTGATCATCATAGGGATATCTTATTTATCTAGAGAGCAAGAAGATGAAGCAGTGAGGCGCTTAGAATCACAGGCTGATGATAGAGCCATGGGGTTGAGTGACGAGCTACTGGTTAGAATGACCGATATCCTCTATACACATCGAATGAAGAATAAGTTCCAAGCGTGGCTTGAAGAGTTGTTGCAAATAAAATCTAGAGACTCCTCTGTCGACTGTAGTCAAAAGGATTTAAATCAACAATTTGAAACCATTTTCTACAAGATGCGTCCATCTCTTGTTTTGAGTGGGCTGACATTCTATCAACTGAGATTGGTTCAAATGGTAATGAATTACTTTTGGTGTCATTTTTGCATTTGATGATAACGTATTCACCATAAAAGGTTGTTTTCCCGGTGCAAACAGTTAAAATTAGATCACTACCAAAATAGTTGCATGGTTATGATTAATTGACGATAGGAAACTTTTTCATTTTTTGCAAACGTTGTTGCCTTTTAGTCAAAATATTTGAACTTCATTTTTTTATGATAATCATGCAGGTCTTAGGACAACATTTTGATGAACTTACTTATGTGTGTGTGAGCACTGCAACTTCCGAGCCACGACATTTGGTAGTGTATACAGAATCCAAGAATGATAAGGACTTGCTCTTGGTAAGCTCCATCGTGGAATCTCTGAGCTTTTAAGGTTAAGATTATTTTGGCTGATGAGTTGACTAGTGTTGTGAATGGAATATTAGACTAGAAGGTCATGTAAAAGTATTCATAGTCTTTTGAATATATTATATTTGGGCCTATCTGAGTGAGGTAAACTTTGAATTTCCTAAAACTCAAATGCAGAAGGAATTGAAGGAGGATCCTCTCAGTGAATCGAAGAAGAAGATCAAATCGGGTGTTGGGTTTAGACATGTTATCGACCTCCTTTCTTCAGAGCAGAAGTTAATAGTGGGTCACAATTGCTTTCTAGGTATAGTTCGTCATTTATTCTGCTATAAGAATAAATATTAATTCTCATTGGTTATATGAACTATTATATTTTCTGAATTATTTCAGATTTGGCACACATCTATAGCAAGTTTGTCGGAACTCTTCCTTCATCTGCCGAAGAATTTGTATCCGGTGTTCACAATTGCTTCCCCTATATCATTGACACAAAAGTTCTACTGGATGCTGATGGTTATCTTCAATATCTGATGAAGAATAGCAGCACATCACTCTCCAAGGCATTTGCAAAGTTTTGTCCGCAGGATGCTACCGAATTGCAATATGTTAGCTCATCTATCAAAACACGTGTCAAAGTCGAAGTTCAAGTTGATGAATTGAGGTAGTGACCATATTTATATATTAATTTTATATCGCATTCTGGAATTTTCCCTTATAAATCAAGAGCTTCATTGAGATATATAATTTAAAGATGCCTTTTTTTTTGTAGTTCATCCAGTTGGAATTCAGGAGCAAAGCACGAAGCTGGCTACGATGCTTTTATGACAGGGTGTATTTTCGCTCAGGCATGCAGCCATCTTGGGTTTGACTTCACAACTCATTCATCTTCGACAAGCATGGCACATACTAAATATCTGCAAAAGCATGTCAATCTCCTCTACATTAGCTGGAAAAGTGGAGATATTATCGATCTATGTCAACAGAAAATAGCAGATTTATCAGTCTCCAATGCACGGAAGTATCCTGCAGTTGTCTTTCCCAACATCTTGGTGATATGGGGATTTCCACAGAACATGAAACTGAATGATATTAGAAAAAGCATCTCTAAAGCCCTCGGTGCGACCTCAATTACATCTATACGCAGTTTGGACGACACTACGGTTTTTGTTCAGTTCAGCAATGAAGAGTTGGTCTCCAAATTCCTCGATATCAAGGATAAATTCAAGCATCAAAGTGATATCATATCCTTGTTGCATCCACTATCGTCACTTCTCGATGGAGGAAAAACTCGCTTTGCAAGTTACGAAGTTTATAAAGAGATTTGCAGCCACCATACTTCAAAAGTTCGCTTTGCAGACCAGGCTGAGGCCCTGGGTTTCAACTCCAACACCAAATCAACTGGAAGCCACCCAAAAGAAACTGAAAACTATGTATCAGCTACTGTTGATAAACCAGAACCAGTTTCTGGTAAATTCTTGACAGACCAATGGATGGAATCATATCAGCTCAATCTTGAAGATGATACCAAAAGTGAAGCAATTGCTTGTAACTCATGTAAAATTAGTGTCAACTCTTAGTTATTTATCATCAGATTTTTTTTATTTGAAGTTACTTGTCATCAGATTATGGATTCCAAATAATAACACTTAACTATCTGCCATAGAATTGAGCCAAAAAACAAAATCAACTTCTGAACTTTTTCTTGATGAACAACATCTGAACTTGAAATCAAATTTGAATGAATCTGAAGAAAAAAATAACAAATTGGAAAAGAATACAATCAACCTTAAAACAATCTTAAACCTAAAAAACTGGAAACTATCTCCCCTACAGAAACATGTAACCCACAACCATAAAACTCATCACAGCAGAAGAAACAGTTAATTCAGCAGCTGAACTTTTGGGCATCCAACTGTCACCACCACTGACGCCACCTCCACCACTTTGCCCACTAGCATGCCAATGTCCACTACCGCCAGGCGCCGGAGCTAGAGCTGGGGAAGGAGTCTCGGTCTCACCGTAATGATCAGCCAACACGTCAATGATCAGCTTCTGCCCAGCTTTGCAGTGTGCTGCATTTCCACTTATGAAATAGAACACACCATGATGATCCAGCTCAATGACAGTCTTTCCATCCGTATGCTTCCAGACCGGATTATTCACGTTGCACGCTTTATAATCCGCTTCATTCACCACCAGAACCGAGTCATTCGCATACTTGAAATCTACACCACATACACAAACATTAACCAAATTGTTCATACTGAATGAAAAAAAAAAATCACAAAAAGAGTCCAACTTGACTTACAGACAGTGTCTCCAACTTGGAACCGGGTTTGACGAGCCCAGTTATTGTAAACATTGGTTTTGTTCGCAGGAGGCTTGATCCAGCCTTTGTCTCCTCCAACTTGGAACTGAAAGGAGAGGCTAAGTGTGGCCATGGAGAGGATTAGCAGAGACAATAAAGCTGAGTTCTTCATTATGGCCATGGAAGGAAGAAGCTCTGACAAAAATGTTTCTAAGGCTTTTTTTTCAGATATCAAATTTGAGGAATTAAGGATTGAGCTCGGCTGTGTATTTATACTGGCTGGGAGTGGAAGTGAGGGTGATGGGGTGAGTGGGAATTTAGCAGTTGGGTTTAAAGTTGAGCTCCCACTATGTTACACACGTACCTTGAATTTGAATGTGGAAGTCAACTTTGACTGAGCAACAGATCAGTTACTGAAAACTGATTAAGAGCCTAATTTACCGCATTAGACAGCTGAGGACACATTTTGGCAGTTGTGGCTTTTGACTAAATCACTTCTGTAGTATTTTCTTTTCAGCTTAATTTTCAAGACGTTGATAAAAACTCATCCACACTAATTAAACCTCAAAATTTCCATTTGAATTTTTTTAGACCTATCTCCTGTCGGATTCGGATCCGGTGCATCGCACCAAAATGCTGTGAGTGCTAAAACGACGTCGTTTTATTATATTTCAAGAAAACATCAATCGAAACGGAGCTATTTTGTCACCTGTAGCATTTGGCTGTCCTGCGCAGGATCTTTTTTCGACGGATTATATAAATGTTAGCTAAAACATATGCACTTAAAGGAAGCACAAAGCTCGTAATTTTTTTTCCCTCAAAGCTTGTTGTTAATTACAATGATATATAGAACACATAAACTTAAAATTCAGACTAGTATACATCAACTTAAACTGATAGTTTTTGTACCTGTGACTGATAACTGTATCCACAAATTTTACATCACCTCTCTAACACAGATGACTGAGCGAGAATTATATCAGAGGGAGATAATGTTCCAGATTGGTCTACATCCAGTTCTTCAAACTCATCCATCACCAGCATGATATCGTCTTGCGTGATCTTTCCCATCTCTTTCAGCTTATAAATAATGAACTCCGAGGCACTAGAAAAACAAAAGTGCCAATAATAAGTTACGTGGTGAACGGAAGACATGTATCGCATTTAAACGCAGGCAGAAAATGGCGAGTGATTTTTCTACCTGACAACTCCATCATTGTCCAGATCAGCTGCCTCTAAATCAACATTGGTAACTCTTTTCGATAAAACCCACTTAACCAAGGATTTCTGCCTCGTTTCCGTGTTGAGTTCTGCCAAATACAGGAAGAACTGAGCTACAGTGATTGTACTTGTGAGTATCCAGAATATTGCAAATACGCGGCCAGTGGTAGTGGAGAAGCTCTTATCACCGTAACCAAGAGTAGTAACAGTGGAGCACACACAATAGAAGGCGTCGAGAAAGTCCAGCTTCTCTACAAATACTAAGAAGACTGTTCCCATGGTTATTAAAATTGCGAGAAGCAGCAGGACCATCAATAACTTATATCGGACTTTATTCGTTTCCAACTCCTGGGTGAGTTCAGTGGTACCCAACTTTTGGCGCATTTTTAATGCTCTAACTAATAAGATTTCTTGCTTCTCAACTAGACAGTCAGCTGCGTTACTCACTCCTAGTCCAACTACAGCCATTCCAGAGAAAACAAAAGCACAAGCCAATAGTTTTGAAGCGGCGCTGTCAGGAACAAGATCTCCATATCCAACTGTGGTCATCGTGACAATACAGAAATAAACAGCATCAAGAATTCCATCCGTCCTCTTACCACTGATCTGCTGCCCCACAAGGGTAAAGCAGATTGTACCGGCTACTAGATACAGTATCAACAACATTGCGATTTGCCTAAAATTTGGATGGATATTGCGGAATACAGATTTCCATTGCGAGTCTGACACACCTAGCTGCTCGGGAGGAAACACATCACCAAGTGGAGCGCTTCTACATCTCCGCAACCTTCTTCGTTTAGTCTTAGCAACTCCATTTTCGTTTGTTCTAATTGTAGGCTCTTCCAATCTTGACAATAGAGGCTCTTTTGCATCAGTGTTTGCCATCAATGAAACTAAATGCAAAGTTGAGCCTCCGACTTTCTCGATGCTAAAGTTGAGCAGCTGTTACGATTTCAAGTACACAGTTTAGAATTACAAGTACATGATTTAAATTTTCAGAAAAGCGGGCTACACTCACGACAGTGTATCATCACGTTCTACATGGTAACATACTTACATCATATCACAACTAAAAAATTTTCAAAAATAGGAAAAAAAAAAATTGTCAACGCCAGAATCTGAAATCATGTTCAGAAATATCTACAACAAGGCATAAGCTACTGATAATTATAATAAAAAAAAAGTTATATAAGCTCGGAAGATAAGTCACCCGAATTTACCCTGATAAGTAGATTTCATCACTTAATTGATCGTTCGTGATATTTTCTAACTAATCACAATTCACAATCACGCTTCAGTGAATCAAAATACACTTATTAAGAAAGTCTTAATGATAAACATTTCAATCTCCAAATTGTTATAAAAAAAACCGAATCGATTTCATCAACACAATTCACATTCTTCATCAAGATCCACATACAAAACTAAAATGAGAATCAACGCAAATTAAAAATAAACCTAAAAAAAAGTGGTAGACATACCAGCAGAAGACAAGTCCCAAATTCAATTCGCAGATCGGAAATCTGAGCTTAGCATTTAACAGAATCGCGACGCGGAGTATTACACGTCAGCATCAGCAGCAACATGCCAACATGTTCAAAATATCTGCAAGCTGTTTATCATGGTTTGAGATTCGAATCCTTGAAAAGCTTAAACCAGTCAATCCGCTTTTCCGCGAGTTGTCTCGAATCGACCCGAACCGGCAGATGATAATCGAGCATATTGGCCGATATCTGGGCTTTGATTTCGGCCCATACCAGGCCCGCATGTATTTTTCTAATATAAAAAAAGGAAATATTATGTACTTAGCATTTGCAAAAATTTAACATTGGTCCGATGGTTCTTACCATTTGCAACCTCTGACTAATGTTATAGCCAAGCATTTAGCATCTGCAAGAATTTTTTCCACCGCCGGTCAAATTGTGTTCGTACCAATTTTTCCATTTTCGTAAGAAGCTTTTAAGTGGGATTCATGATAAAGATATATATCGTGTAAGATTGTTTCATTTATACATATGTGAAGTGTGAATTCAGTATATGGGAGCGCTTGGTTGAGAATTCTTAAAAATTTGAGATCTTGAGAACTCAAATCTTATTATTAGATCATGATGCATCTTTGAATCTGCATGTGACACATGTCCAAAAAGCAAAGTAAAAAAATGTGACTTTGACTTCCCATTAAATGCATATTGGAAAATGCTGGGACATGTGTCATCACCAAAATGCATCTTGAAAAATGCATATATTGCATTTTGGATGATGAAAATTGAAGTTTCAAATTACTTTAAGAAATTCTTATTTGAGCTCTCATCTATGACTATAACTACTCCAAGAATTACTAGAGACTTTTGGCTTTTGTAAGTCAACGCTTTACTTTTCTTAGCGGAAGAATCCACTTCAATACTTTGAAACCGATATGTATAGATTGGACTGTCATTAAGTCGTTTTTAAGTATCGACTTAATTGATTATTTCTATAATATTACCTGAATAATGATCTCTGAATACTTGTATTTAGTATTATAAGTAGGAATATTTTGAAAAATCGACGTCAATAATGCAAAATTTTGTATAGTTTAAGGACATGAATGGTCCATACATAAAGTAAATTAGGTGTCTGGTGCGTCCATTTTGGTCTAACTGACCTTTCAGTAATACGTGTCATTATATTGAACACTGTGTTAATATATTATAGGGTTAATTACAAAAAGGCTATCTGGACTACCATGTCGTTTCAAATTGCGGCCTGGACTATTCCGATTTTCATTTTAGTGTTTTTGGACTAAATTGCAAAAAAATAAAGTACGGTTTTTGTCAAATTATTTTGTAAACATGTGGTTTGGCTTGTTAGACAATATTAAATTAGATGTGACATTTGTTTTTAAATAAAATAATAATAAATGTTTTATTTATTTTTTACAATTTAGTCCAAAAACACTAAAATGAAAATTGGAATAGTCCAGGCCGCGATTTGAAACGATGAGATAGTCCAGGTAGCCTTTTTGTAATTAACCCTATATTATATCTATCAAATTAATATCAATGTTAGCGGCTACGCTAAATTTAAAATCGATCACACTTTGATTAAACCGGTTTAATACCATTATAACTCTGTATAGTTCAAATCGGATTTGACCCAATTTAAGGACAAAAGAATTTTTTCAACATATCAAAGAACATAATACATATATTGCATATCTCGGTTACATGTATATTTTTAACATGAATTCGAATCCTTGACCTTGTCATTATAAGTCAATGAGTTCTACCAACCACCACTTTGTTAACGAAAATCTTTACAACTTACTGATATCATTTGTTTTCGTAAAAAAAAATAGTATTCGTTGTTCTCAAGATAGATTCAAATTAAATAATCTTTTAATCGATTTCATGGTAAAAAAAGTATATATTAGGAAATGTCAATATATATAAATTTTAAAATTCTCGAAATATCGAGGGGATATTCGAAATATTAAAAAGTCTTAATGATAAGCATTTCAATCTCCAAAGTGTTATAAAAACCCGAATCGAAATCATCAACACAATTCACATTCTTCATCAAGATCCAAATACAAAACTAAAATGAGAATCACAGCAACTTAACAATAAACCTAAAAAAGTGGTAGACATACCAGCAGAAGACAAGTCCCTAATTCAATTCGCAGATCGGAAATCTGAGCTTAGCATTTCACAGAATCGCGACGCGGAGTATTACACGTCAGCATCAGCAGCAACATGCCAACATGTTCAGAATATCTGCAAGCAGCAATAAAAAAAATACAAATTGGTTAGCGGAACTATTGTTATTTTCCAATTGAATGTGCAAATTATTAATTTTTCTAATCAATGGCAAAGTAAAAAATAAATTTATCAATCTTCGAACACCGAGCAATGTAGATTTACCGTGATTAACTTACAAATTCAATCATGTGAATCCTGTTAAAAACGACTCAATAAAAAAAAGTGTATTGATGTTAAAGAAGAAAGATCGATTTAATACGTTAAGATTTTTAAATGATATCATCGTATTTCAACATGGTTCATATTGAGTTCGCAATTTAATCACGGTGAAATTACGGTGCTCAGTGTTCAAAATTTGAACAATTTATTTTTGAATTTGCCTTTGATTGAAAAAATCAATAGTTTGAACTTTAGACTGATAGTTGAGGCACCTGTGTACTTTTCCCACACCAAAAAAAAATCTACAAGCAGCTTATCATAGTATGAGATTCTGAATCCGTGAAAAGTCCTACCAAAAAATGGAAAGAAACTTAAAAAATTATGATAAAAATAAATGTTGAAAATTTAGTGTGAAAATGGAAGATATATAAATTAATCAAAAGAAAAAGTAATTACTGTCATTTCAATCATAGATAACAAAAAAGTTCACTAACGGAGTTAACTTCATCCGTTAACTTAAACGAAATTTTTATTTTGCCCCCAAATCTAAAAAATTGATAGTTCATGCCCTAAATTAGAAACAGTGATAATTCTGACCCATATTTGTACTTTTTCCTACAAATGATTGAAGCATCAATTATAAACATTGACATTTCAAGATCACTTCCACATACTTCATCGGC
Source organism: Rhodiola kirilowii (assembly GCA_033675215.1). Lineage (NCBI taxonomy): Eukaryota > Viridiplantae > Streptophyta > Magnoliopsida > Saxifragales > Crassulaceae > Rhodiola > Rhodiola kirilowii. Next base: position 53,611,274 of record CM066193.1, read on the forward strand.
ACAACATATGCATATGATGATTTAGGTTGAGAATCCATGAGAAGTAATATATTTGGTGATAAATGAGAAGTACTCAAAATTCGTAGATTTAAAGAACAAAATTCGTAGTGTAAAATAGTAAAACTTAAAAAATCAAACGTAGACTTAAATAACAAAATTCGTAGTGTAAAATAGTAAAACTTAAAAAATTATAAAATTAAAATTCGTAGACTTAAAGAACAAAATTCGTAACACCATTAATTATATGGATACAAATTTACAATAATGATTTTACGAGCATATAATGCATATATTAAATTTTTAAAAATCCAAAAAATAAGGATAGTTGGATAAAAAAATGGGATGATTGTGATTAGTTCTCATTACTCATCATATTTTTTACTTCTCATGTGATATTTTCCCATGAAGCTCTTCACTAACATTTTCAAGTTTAAATAAAATAAATATAACAATGTTACAAACTAAATATTACATGTAAAATATGCAATATTAACAATTAATATCTTATGGTATGCTTACCAATTTACGATTATGAGATGTTGTCATCTCTTTTTATAGCTTCTATGATGATGTATATATTCTTTACTAGTTACCACTTCTTCAAACTTCAACCAATAAAAATCATAGAGCGTCACTATAATCATGAATGTTGAAGATTAACATTTTAGGTCTAGGATGCAATAGGTTTTTAAACGAATGCGGGCTGGGCTTGAAGAATGATATAAGTAGTAAAGTGATATTTTAATTTGACTTTGCCGAACTTAAATAATAGTTTAATTTATTGAAATTAAGTTTCAAATCACATCCATCACAAATCATATAAAGAAAAAGAATGCAGAGTGTCTAATGAAGTATTAAGTTACCCTGTTTGTGGAAACTGCTAGAACCAAATGTTGAGAGGACTAGTTCCACGAGCAGGGGAATTTGCAATATAGCGAAGAATGTTACAGGCACACAAGCTATCAGCCCAACTGGAATCACAATCCAAGCGAACTGCTCCCTCAATACCAGAACTGTCGCAGCACAGAATGTAACCATGATTGCTGCAATCGAGACAAAAAGAGACAAGTCCAATGGTAATTCTTTTGGGCAATGCATATAAAAAGTCATCTTCTGCATAGCGGGACGTGAGCATTGCCAAGAACATGAGGACAGAAGTGACTGATGAAAATAAAGCTACGACATCAGATATCGCAAAGAGCATGAATGTTGAGTCTCGTAGGTAATTAGGCGTCCCATCATCTTTGTTCCCTCATGGAAGTGTGAAGATAGCTGCAAAAGAAACTGTGACAATAAGAGCGGCCACCAATGTGGAGGATGAGGTTGTGTCTTTCATCCACCTTTCACCTTTTTCCACCAAGTCCTTGTGGTCTTCTGTAAATACCATTCGTGGTGTTTTCTTATCCTTGTTTAGAGCATCTTTGAAGGTTGGCTGCACAAATTTCTCTACCTCCTAGTCCTACATAATGCATTCCACTTGAGGGTTTTTGTTTTGAAAATGAATAAAACATGTGTGGTTTAGATTAGAAGTAAAACCGTACCTTAAACCATTGTAGCTCCCGCTGCATTTGTAGGGCAGCCCCTGTGACCATATTGAGACTATGCTCAGATGCCTTCGTTCTCACCTAATGTAGCGCATTTTCATTTTCCTTGGTACTTGACATGGCCAAACCCACATGTCCGGTCATCTGATATACCAAATTGTACACTTTGACTTGTCGGAATTTGATGGCATTCGAAAATACGTACAATCCATTAAGTCTTCTCCAAATGAGACCCGAGTAGCGCACAGTACCGTGCATGATATAGGGGCGAGTGGGGCGTAGGCCAGGGGCCCAATTTGTTTAGGGGTTCAAAAATGATTTTTGTCACATGGAAATATTTGTTTTGGTTTTTTAGATTCTAGTTTAGTTTTTTTTGTCATACGTAGATTCTAGATTCTAGTTTAGTTTTTGTCATAATTTTGTGTCCTGATCTTCTAGTTTTTAGTGTTTTTAGTTAGTTTAGTTTTGTTTATATTTTTTTGTATTTTTAGATTTTTAGTTTTATGAAAACTAACGTTCTTTTAATTAGTGTAATAATTATTTTTAAATAATAGTAATTTCTTCGTAATGCAAATTATTTTTAGTTTGTCACTCTTTATCAAATTTCTGTGCCCATCCATGTATTCAGGAGTGTAAAATGAAAACAAATCAAACTGACGACTGATTAGATAAAACTCTTCATTGTGATCAAATCTAGCAAGTATGCATTTTTTTATTCTTGTTATTTTCTATCTAGTTGGGGCCCAAAAATTATTTTCGAACAAGGGCCCCGAGAATGACAGGCACGACCCTGGTAGCGCACCGAGCATCCTTCAATAAGCTCATGGATTCCATGTCTGGCCGCCACGGACATTGCCAACCCTAGCACATCCCACACTACAGAGTGCTCTCCAACCCTTAAGACAGTTGTGACAATGGCTTTCATCAGTTGGTCGATTTGTTTATGTTTCAATTTTGTGTCATGAATACTCTTCAGTAATGGAACTGCAAAATATACAACATTGGCATTAAAAACCTCTTGTTTAGAGATCATCAACAATTTTAAGTCTTTCGTCAGATACGAGCGTACCGAGGTATTGAGCAAGCCTCCAAATCATAATATACAACCGGAAACAAATTGCAAAACATAGGATTAGGACTACTACAGACATGAGTTTATGCAACGGTTCAAAAATTACAATATGCAACGGTTAAGGCATATGCAACGGGTTTTAAAAGAACCGTTGCATAGGATACACATTATGCAACGGTTTTTACTGAACCGTTGCATATAGTGACCTTATGCAACGGTTCAGTTTAACCGATGCATAAAAGACAAATTATGCAACGGTTTAGAGTGAACCGAAGCCTATGCGGTAAGATTAAGCAACGGTTATGAAGAAACCGTTGCATAAAGTGAATAAAGAATTAGGTTTTATTTAAAGAAGCGGATGAATTTCTACAAGCGGTTTGGTTTTGAGAGAGATGAAGACGACGCCGATGGAGTACATGGCGAAGCGGCGATTGACAACATCAGATCTGGAACTCTTCCTCGTCTCCTCATCCCAGCATTTCTCAGCGGTCTTCTCACCGGACTGGAGGCGACGGGGGCGAAGCTGCAACAGAGATCGAAGTCGGTGGCGGTGTTGCTGGAGGCGCCGATGTTGGTTGCGAAGCAGCGAAGGTTTCTCCGTTGTTGCTACAACGCCTCCCAAACCCAGCGGAAAGGCCAAGAAAGGTGAGTAGCTGTCTGATTTTGCTTGGCCTTTTCTCGGCCGTCGTTCCCAACTTTAAAACCGACCGATTTCAGCTAGGAAGGGTTTATAAAAATGCTGAACTTGAGTTTATATGGATGTTGTTGATTTAGATTGGGGTTTTGTGAGCTGCAATTTAGTTCGACCGATGCCATCGAGTCATTTTTTACACAATCATCTCAGAACTAGGAGTTTGCTTAGCTTTGATTAGAATGTGTGTTGCTCTTATTTTTAGTGCACGGAAGCTGTTTGATGAAATTAGGGAAAGGTCAAAAAGATGAAAGGGGAACTGAGACCTGCAGTGATGTGAGTCATCTAATTGCTTATTGATTTGTTTATAATTTTACTAATTCACCAACCTTGGTTTTGTGTAGGTGTTGAAGCTATTAGTATTTGCTTCTGATTTGAGTTTTCAGAAGAAGAGCCTGAAGAGCAAGATGTTGATATATTGAGAACCAATATTACAATTCCAAAGGTAAACTGTCCTACTTGTGCTCAGCATAAATGATTGTCGTATAGCTACTGTGTTTAATTACTCCCATTTGGCATCTCTTTTTATTTTTTATTTTATTGTACTCACTATTGCCATGATCAATGTAGCTGATAAATTGTTCCTTTTCTCTCTTCTCTAATAATTATGAAATCACTTGATCATTGCAGGACTTGTTGAAACTGATCCAGAGGCAACACTTGCTGGTTTTGCCAAGGTTGTTCAAGGATTGTTGGCTTAGAAGTGTTGGCCTGTAAGTGTTCTATTGATAATGCTCAATATAATTTGAGCCTAATTTTAATTTCAGTGTGTACATTAAGTATGTTATAAGCTTAGAAGAAAAGTAAAATAAGCTTTATCTTTACTTCGTTGTCTTTTATATGTAATTACTTGCATTGATACTCAGTGACCTAATATTTTATATGTTTACTTCACTGTCTTTTATATGTTTTTCTTTCAAGCTAATATTTTCTTTTAACTCCATATTTTTCAGCTGATTGGCTTCTATAAGTCCAAACTGTGCACACTTCATCTCCTGCGTTGTTTTCCAGCTCACTCCTTGAAATCGAATGCTCCTGCGTCTAACAGATTCAAGAAGAAAGATACAAGACGTGTGAGATGACATCGTCGGCTAGTTGCACAACTATTCATTATCTAATTTTGGCTAGATAAATTATTGTAGTGTTTACATTTGATTATTTTGTGAAGTTATATGACTGATGTAATGAATGGTCGTATTTAGAGTGAAATGAAAGTATTTGATGTTTGGAAAATGAGTAACAGGGAATTATATTTGTTTGTAATTTGTGTTTAATTTTTAAGGTGAATTTGAGCTATAAAACAATCAAAATATACCAAAATTTTTCCGCATTTTATGCCACGGTTTTAAGGAAAACCGTTGCATAAAGTCATACATTATGCAACGGTTCTAGCAACAAACCGTTGCATAAAGTATGACATTATGCAACGGTTTGTTGCTAGAACCGTTGCATAATGTATGACTTTATGCAACGGTTTTTATTGAACCGTTGCATAAAGTATGACTTTATGCAACGGTAGCTTATGCAACGGATGAGGAACCGTTGCATAATGGTCCTCAGAACCGTTGCATAAGGTCTGTTCTGTAGTAGTGGGAAAAGAGCATAACTAATCTATTTCAAGGAAGTTGAGAACTAACAAACCCAACAGACCATATTTGAACCATGTAGGAATTAGCTTGACTTGCAACTGCTTATTGTAAGTCAGTACTGGTGTATTGTTGAGAGGAGTGCCTGACATTCAAGGCATTTGACATGCATTATATACGTACACAAAGGACTAACCGAATGAGAACATCTTTATATTTTCAAATTATGGTGCTAACACGTGCATATTCAAAATTGTATTTAATAAAAAATCAAAGTCGTCAAGTTTGATCAATACTACATGTCAGATACATATTCGAAAATGCATCTTCATCTAATAAACAGATTTTGTTTCTCAAATTATAATGAGTTCACAACACGAAAGCTCCCTATATAAATATATATAGCTAAATGAATGTTAATATGTACTAACATAAATAGATGAAATGTTGCCAAAACCACTAGCTTCTCCCGCTTGTAAAAGCGCTCGGTTGCATTGCCAATCTTTCCAAGCCTGTATAGCAATTCCTATCTTTCTCCGTAGACAAATTTGGGTAGTCGTTTATCAACTTCATAGCTATATCTGCCGGTGAAGTCAAATAATACAAAAATCAGGTATTCCACTCTTGTAAGATCCTAGTATACCACAAAATATTATGATATACGGGTGACATGATACGATATGGGATGATAGACCGACCACGCGACGTTCCTTTCGTTGGTGGACCATTCACGGGATGTTATAAAAGAAAATGTTATGTTGGTGACGTGATAACTGATATGATTATTTATCAAACTTAAGCAAGTATGATCTATCCTAGGCGTTGTGGTCATACAAAATAGATTGCGTGGGATGTTACATCAATATCAATTGAATTGACTAGGGTGGACAAAACCCGGCACGGCCCGACAATCCGACCCGGCTCGGTCAACTTAAAGTCGGATTTAAGCCAACCCGATATTAGTTTCGGATCGGGTTAGGGTTGATGATCGGGTTACTCGATTTTATAAGTAATATGAAAAATACTAGATTTTTAACAACATTCAAACCTTACACTTAATCTGAATGAATGTGACTACCATACAAATTAATCTATTTGTGTTCTCGTGCATCACATACGAATAAGTAACATTTTTTATCATTGGGTTCACTTGAACTCGGGGTGACTCAAACACGAGACCTTTGGTTTTAAGTAGTGAGTGCCTACCACGAGGCCAACCTCACTTTGTCACGCCCACCCCCTAGAATTGACTATGAAAATATGAAATTTATTTGTGAGAATAAAACCCGACAATGATAATAAATGTGATGAGGTCTCCACCGTCTGTGCCCGAGTACGGACTCATCCCATCCTTTCCGACCACATTGGGGGTCACTTCCAACAGGTACACTAACGTCTCCTTACGTGCTGACGCAGCAGTCAACTTCACAGCAGTGCTTCCGTACTTATTTTTAATCAAAGTCAATTCAGGATCCTTTTCCGCTAAGGCCTTTGCGGCCTTTGTATTCCCTATTTTAGCTGCATAGTGAAGTGAGTTGTTGCTTAGGCTGTCAAAGTTCCTCAACTTTGTTATATCTTTGTCGGCTATTCGATTCACCAACTTGTTTACAAAGTCGTGGTAATTGTTGGTTCCCACGGCTATGTGGAGGGTGGTTTCCAAAAAGTAAGTGATTTTAGCCGTGTCTGCCTCTGAATCTTGGTTGAAGATAGCCTCAGCAGTATCCCAGTCATCTTTCAGGGCGGCTCTATAGAGCGGAAGGTAGCTCAGGACATAGTTGAAGTCCCCCATAATAATGTGATAACTTTGGATCAGTTACTGTCTCTCTCTGAATTTGGATTTATGCTTATGCATATTTATTCAATTTAAGAAGTTGTTTTATGCATAGTTGAAGTCCCCCATAATATGCATATTTATGCATATTTATTCAATTTGGATCAGTTATTGCCTATCTCTTTATAGTGCAAAGTGAGCATTGCCAAGAACATGAGCACAAAAGTGACAGAGGAAAATAAAGCCACGGCGTCTGATATCGCAAAGAGCATGAAGGTTGAGTTCCATGGGAAATTAGGCGTCCCATCATTTTTGTTCCCGCCTGAAAATGTAAATATAGCTGCAAAAGAAACTGTGACAATAAGAGCGACAACCAATGCGGAGGAGGAGGCTGTATCTTTCATCCACTTTTCGCCTTTTTCCACCAAATCCTTGTGCTCATCTGTAAATACCATTCACGATGTTTTATATTCCGCGTTTAGAGCCTCTTTGTAGGATGGTTCGACAATTTTTTCTACCTCCTACACAATGCATTTCACTTGGGAGTTTTGTTTTAGTTTCTATACAAAAGTGAAAAAAAACATTTGGTTTAAAGTTTGAAGTGAAACCTTAAACTATAGTAGCTCTCGCTGTATTTGTAGGGCAGTCCCAGTGACTGTATTGAGCCTATATGTGGAGGGCTTCCTTCCTACCAAATGTAGCGCATTGTCCTCACCAATGGTATGTGTCGAGGCGGAAACCACATGTCTAGTCATTTGATAAACTAAATTGTACACATTGACTTGACGGTGTACAATAGCCAACAAAAGTAAGTACAATTCATCACTTTCATACCAAATGAGACCCGGGTAGCACCCCAAGCATTCTTCGATAAGCTCATGGATTCCATGTATGGCCGCTATGGACATTGCCTTCCCTAGCACATCCTACACTATAGAGTGCTCTCCCACGTCTAAAACTACTCTTATCATGGCTTTCATCAGTTGGTCGGCTTGTTTGTGTTTCAATTTTGTGTCATGAATGCTCTTTAGTCCTATAACTCTAAATTACACATCCGCATTAGCAACCTCTTGTTCGTACAAATTTTTTTTTGTAAGTCTTTCGTAATATGCGTACCGAGGTTTTGAGCAAGCTTCCAAATGATAATATAGAACCTCAAACAAACTACAAAACATAACATAAGATTAGGAAAATAGCATAACTGATCAATGTGAAGCAAGATAGTAACTAAAAAAACCAATTTCGTTGGTAGTGTTGGTAGTAAGCTGAGAGAATTCGGAAAATAGCATAACTGATCATTGAGAGAATTGTTGGTAGTGCTTGTTCTGATACTAACAACATAGTGATTACCGACGCCATGAATAATATTGTTCCCAGTGTTGTTTCAGGGGAAATTGATGGTGATGCAAGCACTGAGGAGCACAATGAGTAACTATATAGTAGTGATTTGGAAATATCGGAATAAATTGTTCAAAAAATTTCTACCTATGGTAGTAAGCTGTTTTATTGTAAAGTTTTTGAAGGCCCGGCTGATGCTAGAGCCATGTACTTGCATTATATGGCAGAAGGCGAGGATGATAAAATTATTTTTTGAAGATCTATACAAAGCGATCCAATCTTTTCAGCAAAAAAACAGTCACCGGAAGAAAAAGAATTCTCGCGCCTCAGCTCGAAATTACCCTAAAAAGAGGGATACCAATTTCATTTGGTCCTGATCTATTGTATTTTGTTTTCGTTTTTCCTTTTCAATAAATAAAAGTATCTTTTAAAAAACTAAAAAAACCCAACAGACCATATCTGAACCATGCAGGAACTATAGATTCGAAGCAGCCTCTGCCATAAAATGTCGACGATTTCTTTTCAGATTTCAGCCTGACTTGCAACTTGGTCACTAGTGTACTGATGAGAGGAGTGCCTGCCAAAAGATGCAATTAAATCAAGCAGGCATTTGACATACATAAACATATTTAGCTAAACAGGTTAATATAATTATGCTTATACGGACTAACAGAAATATATGAAATGTTGCCAAAACCACCAGCTTCTCCCACTTGGGAAAGCGCTTGTTCTTTTTGCCAATCTTTCCATGGCTGTATATCCATTCCCATCTTTCTCCGTCACAAGGTTTGGATAATCGTTTATCAACTTCAAAGCTATATCATAGAATCCAACAATGATAGTAAGTGTGATGAGGTCTCCCCCGGCTACATCGGAGTAAGGACTCGTCACATCCTCTCCGACGACATTGGAGGTGACTCCCAATGGGTACACCAACGTCTCCCCGTCCAAACGAAGCTGCCAACTTCACAGCAGTGTGTCCATACCTATTTGCAATCAAAGGCATTTCATGATCCTTTTCCACCAAGGCCTTTGCAGCCTTTGTATTCCCTACTGTAGCCGCATAGTGAAGTGATATATTGGTATTGTGGTCAGTGGTACTCAACTTTGTTATATCTTTGATGGTTATTCGATTCACCAACTTGTCCACAAAGTCGTCGGAATTGTTGGCTGCCACCGCCATGTGGAGGGTGGTCTCACCCCAGAAGGTGATCATCGCCGTGTCCGTGTCTGGATCTTCTTTGAAAATAGCCTCAGCGGTCTCCCAGTCATCTTTGAGGGCGGCTCTGTAGAGCGGGAGGTAGCAGGACGTAGTTGGAGTCCCTCATGATAATGTGAACTTTGGATGATGGTCAGGTCAACTGTAGCTTAGGTGTTTTAGGTGAGTTTAGATAGCTTATGAGTTTAGGTCTGCTTAGTTTAGGTGAGCTTAAATTAGCTTATTTTTATTTTTATTATTTTATTTAAAATTTATAAAAATGTTAGTTATTTATAAAAAGTTTGAATAATAATTAATTAAATTTATCAATAATAATTATATTTACAAAACTATAAATGTTTTATAATAAATACAATGGAAATAATATAGTATATTGATATAAAAAAATAAACTGTAAATGTTTTATAATAAATACAATGGAAATAATACTGTATATTGATTAAAAAAATAAACTGTAAATGTTTTATAAAAAATACAATGGAAATAATAGAGTATATTGATAAAAAAATATTAATATTTTTTATACATATATAAATAAAATACATGTTTTATCTATAAATATAGTTCTTAAAATTTTACAATATAAAATTTTATTTATAAAAATAATTTTATGTTTTTATAAGTAATTATAAAATATATTTTTTAATTACATTTTATTCAAACATTTTTATAACTATCTATTAAATAAAAATTATTTATTTAGATTAGTTTAGCTTAGGTGAGTTTAGTTTAGATTAATTTAGTTTGGACAAACTTAGATGAACTTAGTTTAGTTTAATTTAATTTAATTTAGAATAACTTGAATGGATTTAAATGAACTTAGGTTAGTTTAATTAGTTTAAATTATTGGAATTTGAGTGAAATTCTAAAGAACGATGTCACGTCCTTCTCTAAATTTGAATTTGTGCGTATGGTTAAGCATTGCTATGGGCATGGTTGGTCATAGGTCAATGGTTATTATATTAATTAAATCAAATATGATTTACTTACATGTGTGTTTTAGCACTATCGTGGCCTATGATTGGTCATTAATCTCAAGTGGTTATCTATTTAATCTAGTATGATCTGTCTGTTTTATGCCATACATCTCATGCTCATGCTGTTTGATAAATAGTAAAGACTGATGTACTGTATTAAGGAAACGAATGCATATGTGTCAATGTCAGTCAGTACTCTTTGTTTTGTTCATATATATATTGGCTGTTTGATTGAGCTTAAATTTATGTTATGTTAATTTAATTTGTGTTAATTTGTATTAATTTATGTTATGTTATGTTATGTTAATTTATGTTGTGTTAAATTTGTGTTAATTTATGTTATATATGTTAATCATGTCATCATCATCATCATCATCATCATGTCATCATGTCATCATCATCCCATCATAATACCATCATCATGTCATCACCATCATTATCATCATGTCATCACCATCATCATATTGCTATTCACCATCATCATATTACTATTCATCATCATCATCATGTCACCATCATCATCATATTACTAGTCATCATCATCATGATCACCATATTACTATTCATCATCATCATGTCATATTACTATTCATCATAATCATGTCATCATCAACATCATCATATTACTATTCATGTCATCATTACTATTCATCATGTCATCATGTCATATTACTATCATCATCATCATCATGTCATCACCATCATCATCATATTATCATTTATCATATTACTATTCATCAGCATCATCACATTACTGTTCATATTACTATTCATCATCATCATGTCATCACCGTCATCATCATCATCATATTACTATTTATGTCATCATTACTATTCATCATCATCATGTCATCATGTCATCACCATCATCATCATCATATTACTATTTACCACCATATTACTATTCATCATCATCATCACATACTGTTCACCATATTACTATTCATCATCATCATCATGTCAACATCATCATCATATTACTATTCATCATCATCACCATATTACTATTCATGTCATCATTACTATTCACCACCATATTACTATTCATCATCATCATCACATTACTGTTCACTATATTACTATTCATCATCATCATCATGTCACCATCATCATATTACTGTTCATGATCATCACATGTCATCATCAGTATATTACTATTCATCACCATGATGATGATGATGACATGATGATGATGATATGATGGTGGTGGTGGTAATTTATGTCATGTTAATTTAATTTATGTTATGTTAATTTAATTTATGTTAATTTGTGTTAATTTATGTTATGTTGATTTATATAATAAAAATTTAAACTCCAGAAAACAAGGCCTACACAACCATCACTAGTTAATTTGTTTCCTTTTCTCTCCGCATAAACAACTCTTCAAGTGTAGTAGCTCCTCATCTCATAAAAAAATGTCCTACAACTTGTATGAATCTCAAAAAAATTTGTTGTAGCTTATAGTGTCCTTGTCGAGTTTATGGTACTTTATGTTTGTCCTTTTTTTTAAAAGAAGATTCGCAATACCGGTTAGGGGTGCGATCATACAAGCACTAATAAATCGGATCCTATCAAAACTTCGTAGCTAAGCGTGCTTTTGCGAAAGTAGTATTAGGACGTGTGACCTTCTAGGAAGTTCTCGTGTTGCACCCGTTTGTCCATTCGAGGACATCCGATAAAATTGGAACGAGAAGATTGGCAATGAAAAGCATAAACTGTCAATCCGCTTTTCGCGAGCTGTCTCGAACCGGCGGACGAGAATCGAGCATATCGGCCGATAAGTGGACTTTAATTTCGGCCCAGACTAGAGCCGCATGTATTTTTCTAATATAAAACAAAAAAGGAAATATTATGTACTTAGAATTTGCAACAACAAAAAATATTTAACATTGGTCTAATCTCTAATGGTTCGTTCTTACAATTTGCAGCCACGAACCATCACACCAATGTTAAAGCTGAGAATTTAGCATTTGCAAAGATCCTTAAGACCCCGGGAGTCCCAGGTAGCTGCACTAATTCTTATATTTCTTTGAGAAATTTTGTGTACGGATTCATGGTAAAAATATGTATCATACAAGACTTCTTGATTTTTCTCGATATAGGCTATACTTCAAATGCAAATACATATGGCATAAGCTTCAAGGAATGATTCACATTCAAAATTAAATCGGGGTGGTGCTTCAAATAGACAAGAAATATATGTATCTTTCTAAATATGTTCCAAGTAATTGTAAAACCATAATTAAAAAAAAGCAAATACATATAACAATAATTTCGATATTTGATAGAAAATCCATGTAAATCATATGAGTTTTAATTCTGAGAATGGAATAAAAAAATATCCTCCACGTCCACATCATTATCATGTCATACTACTTCTCTAAGGAAGACTTGAGACTTTTGGCTTTGGCAAGTCAACACTCTACTTTTCTTAACGAAAGAGTCAAATTAAATACTTCGAAAATGATGCTATAAAAAAAATGACTTCGAAAATGATAGTATATAGCTACATTAATTATCGATTTAATTGATTTTTTTGTCTATTAAACTACCGAAACAATAGCCTCCGAAATTATTTATTTAGTATTATAAGTAGGAATATTTTGAAAAAAATCGACGTCATCAACTGACCAATAAGTTTTCAATGCAAAAATCTGCTTACTTTAAGTTTAAGGACATGAAATGAAGCAAAAAAAAGAAAAAAAAGGTTTAAGGACATGAATGGTCCATATATAAAGTACAGCTGTCTGGTGCGTCCGTTTTGGTCCAACTGACATTTCAGTAGTACCTGTCATCATATTGATTAGTATGTTAATATCTTCTATCAATGTTAACCACTAGGCCTATCTGTTATGGAGTCCATTTTTTCTGAAGGGGTTAAGGAGTCCATTTTAAGATGATTTGATCTTTACATTTTGATGGATGTGTGCGGATTTATGATAAATGTGTTGAACGTGGCATGTGCTTCAGAAGTGGAGAGATGTACCAAATGTTTGCGGATTCGATCACAGATGTCTTGCTAAGAGCTCCAGAGATCAATATATATGTACTATATGATAAAGCTCATATGTATTGTAATGTTCCTAGTTGTATGCACCCACTATCAAAAAAATGTTAACGGCTACGCTAAACTGAACTTGATCACATTTTGATAGAAGCGAGTAAATCAATCCAATTCATTAAGCACCAATCCAATTACAATTGGGTTGACCCGATTCGAGGACAAATGAAAAGGAAAATTTTCCAAAAAAAAATTTGATTGTGTGTTTACATCTCATATAGGACATATCAAGAATACATCGCATACATGATACAAGATATCATATCGGGCACCTCTAACTTTGAAGAGGAAAGAGGAAGATGAAAATATCCACATGGGTTTGAACACAAGACCTTGCATATTGCAAGACAAGTGCTCAACCAACTTACACACCACCAATTTATTCAACACAACAAATTGAATGTTGATATGTCCTATACGAGTAAGCAACTTCTAAGGACAACATCTAAACCTTAATCAACAATTTGTAAATTATTTTTCAATATAATCAACACATTGTATCTTCAACATAGTAGTGTTGTTTCTTATAGCGCCTAAGGAATAAGCAACACATTGTATCTTAAACACATTATTTTTTTTGATAATGTGGTACAATAACTAGGAATAATATAATGCATATGACGCATATTTAATTATTTCTTCATTTCTGAGAAATCGTATGTGACTCCTTAACCAACAGATCACCATCCTGTTGATTGCACCAGTAAATTTGTCTAATATGTAAAATGTTATTGTGAACTTATACAAAGTGAATATTTGGAAAATAAATTGACAAACTGAGTAGATTAAGAGTCAATTTATTCGTTTGATTTGAATAAATAGAAAAGTTTCCAAAATAAAACAACATCCAACAACTTATGCAGTACAATCTGATCATCACTTCTGCAGTACATCATCATACTCGTCAACGATCAAATATAAAAACAGAGACTTATCAAAAAAAATATAAGATATAAAAACAGAGCAGCAGCCGACAACCTCAAACTCCCATCCTCGATTCCCCCGCCATGTCCCTCTCCCAGTCTTTCCTCCCACTTCTCCTAACCCTCCTCTTTATCCTCCACTCCGCGGCCGCCCACGGCGGCCACAACGACGACGAGGACTCCGGCTCAGAGACAGAGCAACCTGACCTACGTTCCAAACCACTAATTTTAGTAAAGATCTGGTGCCTGATCATCGTCTTCTTCGCCACTTTCTTAGGCGGAGTGTCCCCTTACTTCCTGAAATGGAACGAAGTGTTTCTCCTTCTGGGTACGCAGTTTGCTGCCGGCGTGTTTTTTGGGACGGCCATGATGCATTTCTTGAGCGATTCGAATGAGACTTTCGGCGATTTGACGGAGATTGAGTATCCGTTCGCGTTCATGTTGGCGTGTGGTGGCTATTTGGTTACGATGGTTGCTGATTGTGCGATTTCTCATGTTTATGGAAAGCATAGGTTTGAGAACGGCGCTGATGTTAACAACGGCGATGTTGAGCTCCGAGGTTAGTTTCGTAGTTTTATTAGCTTCTGTTTCAGAATTGACTTGAGTTGAATATTCTTATCTTTATCCCGGTTATTCTCGTTAGTTGACTCGCTCACTTCTGTTCCAGAAATGTGTAGTTCACTTGTGTTGACTTGTGTTGACTTGAGTTGATTATTCCTATAAATATTTTAGGATTGTTATAAATTATATCATAAAATGGATGACTTCCTACACACTCTCTTACGGGTGACTTCCTACACACTCTCCCCTGGTGACTTCCTTCACACTCTCCCCGGGTGACTTCCTTCACACTCTTCCCCGGGTCCCATCAAGCTAAAAAACCAACGTAACGATAATATTGTTGAATATTGATCTATCATCCATGTCCCATAAGGAAGTGACAATACGAGAGTTGATTACTGACATATCAACTTGCTACAAGAAATCAAAATCAAACTGATTTACCCAACATGAGATATTTTCTCCATGGGATATTTTCTCCTCTTTCTTAGTCCTATATAAAGGGACTATATGTAAGACATATTTAGACAATTTCAATACAACACAAATCTCTCTACTACTTCTCCTTAAGTTTTTATTCTCCCTTAAACTTCATCTTCACTACGATCACAAGATTTCATAACACGTTATCAGCACGAGGTTCTAACCAACTGAGATACCGTAAGTTTCGAACAAAGATTCGATAAAAGGTTAAGTGTTTTTCCTCAATTGTCTCTCAACTTCCGCTTAGTTCTTCACCTGTTCTACTTGGATATCATAAGGGGTTCACTGCCTCAAAGGGAGCTCTACTCTCCCTATTTCACAATTTTCTGATTGTGTTGATATCTGAGTTTTTCTGGATGAAAAAACTAATATTACAATAGTTTTCAGTTCTATTCTGTAGTTTGTCTTTGGTGCGGATTACGCTTGAAACACAGCGTGCGACAACCCAAATACATGCTGTCAGGATTGTATTAAATACGATTGTAGTCTTAAGAGGTTAAGAGATTGAAGTAGTTGCGACGATCCCTTAATGTATAACAACATATTATTATGCAGTGACGGATTATCCCCTCATAATAAAGTGTTGTGATTCTTACAACTTATTTTACTTTCTTAATGTATAACAACATATTATTATGATGTGCGGATTACCGCCCCATAGTAAAGTGTTGTGATCTGCAAAGTAACTATCTTTACTTTAAATACTTCATCTTCTTTGAACTTTATAATTTATTTGATGATATTAGATTGTTAATTTACCCTTAATGCCCAACGGTAACAAACGGCTATATTTTCCTCTATAAATTCAATTTCATTCACCATACAAAATCACACTCATTCTCTCTTCTACTATATAATCTTCTCAAGAAAACCTTGCCATAAAATGTCTCGTCTAATGCTAGTTTTTATTTTCATAATTATTTTTGTTCTTACTAATTATGTCGACTTTTTTTATTTTTAATTTATCGACTTTTGTATCAATTTTCATAAATTTTGTTTCCGAATTCTAATTTTGGAGGAATTTTTTTTGTAAAAAAACATATGAATTTTGTTATAAGGTTAACTTAATTTGGTTGAATTTATTTTTATTGTGGGTGGTGATATGACATAGATGTAAAATCAATAAATTAGAAATTAGAAAAATTTGTTACTTAATTTGAAATGAATTTTTTTATAGCAAGAATTGTTTATTTTTTTTATAAAGGCAAGAAGATAAACAACAACCAACCGGGGATAATACAACCAAACCTAAACACAACACTAAACAACCAAACCAACGCATCTACACAAAGATTGACCAAAGATTAAAAAAAACAACCTACAACATGATCAAGTGTCGGTCAACCACTAAATATATACATACACGCGATTCAATAGAAAAGTACTCCCCAGCTGCATTCCTGAAAACTCCGCGCCTGCGAGGCCCCAGCAGAGAGAGGAACTCCTCTGCAATCTTCATTTAAGCACATACCTTCATAACTGGAAAAGGTTACACATGTAATCTTCATTGCGGGAAGCACGCCACCTCAACACCATAAACGGCATAATGAAGGACTTAAAAGCTAGGAAATCTCATCTAGCTGGGAACAGTCAGTTGTTCCACTTTGCGTCACGCGAAGGTAAGCGAGCGTACCATCCAGAACCGAAAGCAATTCGTAGCAACAAGTGCAGCCATATAAAAACAAAGTTCAAAAGAAATATCTAAAAAACTGTACAGAAAAACAAAACAGTCACAAACAACGCGTCAAAGCCCCCTGCATCATGGAAGTTACGTCAAAGTCTAACCGTCAAAATGGAAACGACATACCCACCAAAGAAGCCAGAATTGTGTATTGGATTTGCTAGGGGAGAGCAAAATTCGGTAATTACCGTTTACCGTCGGTAAATTTACCGTTACCGAATCAATTCGGTTCGGTAAATCGGTAAAACGGTAAATCGGTAAATTTACCAACGGTAAAACGGTAAAAATAAGTCGGTAAACGGAATAGATTCTGAAATCGGTAAATTTACCGTTTTACCGTTTTACCGAATATTATAAATAAAAAATTAAAAAATATATATATATATTATAAAGAAAAAAATTAAAAAATATTTATTTATATTAAAAATCAACATATATATTTATAAGATTTTTAATATATATTTAAAAAATTAAAAAAATAATAATTTTCGGTAAAATCGGTAAATTTACCGAAATTTACCGATTTACCGTTTTACCGAAATATCGGTAAAATGGGAAATCGGTAACGGTAAACGGAATAGATTTTGCGGTAAATCGGTAAACGGTAAAACGGTAAACGATAAAACGGTAAATTACCGTTTGCTCTCCCCTAGGATTTGCCATTATATTTAGAATTGTGTATTGGATTTGCCGCTACCTTAGTTTTTTTATAGATGTCGCGACCTTAGTTGAATATTCGTATCCCGGTTCTGCTCGTTTGGTAACTTGTTCACTTTTGTTCCAGAAATGTGTAGTTGACTTGAGTTTGACCTTCGTTGACCTTTGTGGACTTGAGTTGAATATTCTTAACTCATCGCGGTTATGCTGGTTTGTTAACTTCTGTTCCAGAAATGTGTAGTTTGACTTTCGTTGACTGAACGTGCAGGAGGTGTTGTTGATCAGTTAAAGTCCAGCCATGACTCTGCGTCTCATCAGGTACATTGAGATTGAGATGATACAACTTATCGTTAATCCGAAATGCTTAACATGAGTGTTGTTATGGGCATTTGCACATTGCAGGCCAGTCTCAACACCGCCGCGGCTGCATCTCTAGGAGACAGCATTTTGCTGATTGTAGCGTTATGTTTCCACTCAGTATTCGAGGGCATAGCCATCGGAGTAGCGGAGACAGAGGCCGATGCTTGGAAAGCTTTATGGACAATTTGTTTACACAAAGTGTTTGCTGCCATAGCAATGGGCATTGCACTTCTCAGGATGCTTCCAAATCGCCCGTTGCTTACAACTATAGCTTATGCATTTGCCTTCGCCATTTCGAGTCCAATTGGGGTTGCTATCGGTATTGTGATCGACGCAACTACCCAAGGGAATGTTGCAGATTGGATTTACGCGATATCGATGGGCGTGGCAACTGGGATTTTTATCTATGTTTCGATAAACCATCTTCTTTTCTTTTTTGATTCAAAGACGATCAACCATCTGTTGGGCAAGGGGTATGTACCTCACAAGATAGTTTATGTGGATACGCCGATGTACAACGCTCTGGCCGTGTCTTTGGGCGTTGGAGTTATAGCCGTGGTGATGATATGGGATATCTGAAAAAGTTCGAAGGGTCAAAAACACAAAATTAGCATCAAATGTGATACAATTTCTTCGAAATAATGCAGTTAAATATGTATCA
Organism: Rhodiola kirilowii; assembly: GCA_033675215.1. Lineage (NCBI taxonomy): Eukaryota > Viridiplantae > Streptophyta > Magnoliopsida > Saxifragales > Crassulaceae > Rhodiola > Rhodiola kirilowii. The sequence goes on from CM066193.1 coordinate 53,629,859, forward strand.
TGTATGTCAGACAATTATTTGAAGCCTTGTGCTATAAAATAGTGATGTTGTACAAAACTGAGAGTAGAGCTATCACTATCAAGACCAAATAGTACGAAATACGTGATTATCTTTACTCTGAGCTAATATAAGGAGTGAAAAGTCACCATTTTGTTGCGACTAACAAAATGACATCGTTTCAATTTTTTATAATAATTTTAAATTTTTATAAAACGACGGATTTTTCATAGTAACAGAATCACGCAATTTGAATCAAAACGGCGCAGTTTTTTAACAATTATTAAAATTAACAAAAGCGACGTTGTTTAACGTTATACTCGAAGCAAATTGCTGCGCACTCCTCAAAATCGCCTTGATAGAAATCAATAGATGAGGAGTTACTCAAAGACCTTATGTGTTCAGAGGAAATTTTCAATTTGAGTAAAATTGGAATTTGATTTCTAATTGTATACAATCTTCAAATTTAATTTCTAAAATAGACACCTTCACTAAGGCGCCGTTGATAAGAGCGCATAATGTCCAGTGTCAGAATAAAGCGCCGTTGGTGAGAGCGTTTAATGTCCAGTGTCAAAATTGGCAAAAAAAAATTTGGACGCTCACCATAACAGCGCCTAAAATACTGATTCAACAATGTATGGCTAACTCCTAATTTATAAAGAAGTACATGTTGTAATTTTTATGCTATTTATCTACAAAATCAGAAAATTACAAGCGCAAAAGATGAGTGCTATAAAAAAAACATAATTCACGAACTAAGCCTTAAAGATGAAAATTTGACAACAACAAGTCCGACAATGCAGCCTAAACCCTACATATCCGTCAACGTAACATGCATTGCGTAGAAACTGTCTAAAAGCAGAAAAATTAGACTTGAGAGAAACACATGCGTTGCAAACTCTAATCAAAATCGAGGATCAACGAACCAATTAAACCCTAGAGAAATCGTCATCGATCATGACTTTGACAAACGAAACTAGTGAGTCGCTAATACTCCACATTCACTCAGATTCGGTTGATTTATATCGAGAGGAAGCGTGGCTAAGGAGGAAGGATATCCAGAGGAGGAAGGAGAGCCGGATCTTGACGGAAGACGATCTCAACGAGCTGAAGGCGTGTATTTTGCATTCTTGTAATGTATTGGCGCTTTTTAGGCGCTATCATGGTGAGCGCTTTACGCTTATTCAGTAATTATTGCCGACTTAGCTTTTATTACCCATTAAAATTTGACACTAGCTTAAGGCGCCGTTAAGGACAGCACACTATGTTTTAGACGCCGGCGCCTTAGTGAAAGTGTTTATTTTGAAAATTGAATTTGGAGATTGTATACCATTCGAAATATTTTTCGCAAGTGCTTCTTACACTTATAATATGGACACTTTTAATATGACTCAAAGTATTTATTGCAGCTCCTTCATTAAAAAAAATATCCGTTGCAGCATAAATAATACACTTCCCCTGGTTTATGGAAAGCGAATATTTTGAAAAATAAATTGATAAATAAAGCAAATTGAACTTATTTTTCCAAAAATAAACAACATCCCCAAGACCCCAACCACTTATTGCTGCAGTACATAATTATAATCTGATCATCACTTCTGCAGTACAATGTACGTCATCATCATCCTCGTCAACGACCAAATATAAAAACAGAGCAGCAGCCGACGACCTCGAAATCCTCAATCTCCAATCCTCAAATCCCCCGCCAATCGCCATGTCCCTCTCCCGGTCTCTCCTCCCACTCCTCCTCCTCTTCCACTCCGCCGCCGCCCACGGCGGCCACGACGAAGACGCCGACACAGAAACAGAGCATCCTGATCTACGTTCCAAACCACTAATTCTAGTAAAGATCTGGTGCCTGATCATCGTCTTTTTCGCCACTTTCTTTGGAGGAGTGTCCCCCTACTTCCTGAAATGGAACGAGGTGTTTCTTGTTCTAGGTACGCAGTTTGCTGGCGGCGTGTTTCTTGGGACGGCCATGATGCATTTTTTGAGCGATTCGAATGAGACTTTCGGCGATTTGACGGAGATTGAGTATCCGTTCGCGTTTATGTTGGCGTGTGGTGGTTATTTGGTTACGATGGTTGCTGACTGTGCGATTTCTCATGTTTATGGTAAACAGAGGATTGAGAATGGCGCTGATGTTAACAATGGCGATGTTGAGCTCCGAGGTTAGTTTCGTAATCTGGTTAACTTGTGTTTCAGAATTGACTTGCGTTGAATATTCTTATCCTTATCTCGGTGTTTTCTCGTTTGGTAACTCGTTCACCTCTGTTTCATAATCGTGTAGTTTGACTTGCGTTGACTTGAGTTTGAATATTATTCCCATCCTCGGTTATACTGGTTTGTTTCTGTTCCATAAATATGGTAATGAGAAATGTGCAGTTTTTTTAGGGTAAATTATAAAAATAATATCTGTTTTATCGACTGATTTCAAATTATATATTAGATATTAGACTTTTCTAATTTTTAATTTATTGACTTTTGCATCTATTTACATATATTTTGTTTCCGAATTCAAATTTTTGAGGAATTTTAGTGTCAAAAACGTATGCATTTGATTATAAGGTTAACTTAATTTTTTTGAATTTGTTTTTATTGTGGTTGGTGATAAATTTGATTGGATGAAACATCGATACAAAAAATCACTAAATTAAAAATTAGAAATATTCGATACCTAATTTAAAATTAAATTTTCCTTGGGACGACCTTAGTTGGAATATTCTCATTCCGGTCCTGCTCGTTTGGTAACTTATTCACTTTTGTTTCAGAAATGTGTAGTTGACTTTCGTTGACTTTCGTTGACTTTTCTTAATCTTGTCGCCGTTATGCTGGTTTGGTAACTTGTTAACTTCTGTTCCAGAAATGTGTAGTTTGACTTTAGTTGACTGAACGTGCAGGAGGTGTTGTTGATCAGTTGAAGTCCAGCCATGACTCTTCGTCTCATCAGGTACGTTGAGATGATACAATTTTGTTGGATTAAGGACAATTTATCGGGAATCCGAAGTGTTTAACGTTAGTGTTGTTATCGGCATTTGCAGGCCAGTCTCCACACCGCCGCGGCTGCATCTCTAGGAGACAGCATTTTGCTGATCGTAGCGTTATGTTTCCACTCAGTATTCGAGGGCATAGCCATCGGAGTAGCAGAGACAAAGGCCGATGCTTGGAAAGCTTTATGGACAATTTGTTTACACAAAGTGTTTGCAGCCATAGCAATGGGCATTGCACTTCTCAGGATGCTTCCAAATCGCCCGTTGCTTACAACTATAGCTTATGCATTTGCCTTTGCCATTTCGAGTCCAATTGGGGTTGCTATCGGGATTGTGATCGACGCAACTACCCAAGGGAATGTTGCAGATTGGATTTACGCGATATCGATGGGCGTGGCAACTGGGATTTTTATCTATGTTTCGATAAACCATCTGTTGAGCAAGGGGTATGTACCTCAGAAGATAGTTTCTGTGGATACGCCGATGTACAAGGCTCTGGCCGTGTCTTTGGGCGTTGGAGTTATAGCCGTGGTGATGATATGGGATACCTGAAAATTTTCGAAGGGTCAAAAACACAAAAGTAGCATCAAATGTGTTACAACTTCCTCGAAATAATCCGAAATACATTAGATGCTACGTATCAAAGAATGCAGTTAAATATGTAATGTCATACAATTATTTGAAGTCTTGTGCTATAAAATAGTGATGTTATACAAAACTGAGAATAGAGCTATCACTAGTAGGACCAAATATTTGCGAAATAAATAATTCTCTTTACTCTGAGCTAATAATATGAGTGAAAAGTCATCATTGCCACTAACACAATGACATCGTTTCAATTAATTATAATAATTTTTAAAAATTAATAAACATGATGTCATTTCATAATAACCAAAACACGTCGTTTTTTTAATAATTATAATTTTTTTTAACGAAAACGACATTGTTTAATTGAAACAACACTAAACTCGAAGCAAATTGATACGCTACACTGGATATTTTTTCCATAAAACTGCGTAATTGGATTCAAAACGCCATAATTCTGAAAATGGTTCAATTATTAATTTTGAAATTATATTAATAAAATTTGTAATTTTAATATTATTGTGTAAAAAATATATCGTTTTTAATTAAATATTTTTGACCAGACTCGGTTTTGTGAAGACCTTACGGCCCGACCCGTATATAATGCCAAATTCCGATTCAATTTTGCTGCCACTGTTAAACCCTAAATTTCGTCCGGCTCCTTGTATTCATCACTGTAAATCGCCGCCGGCAAGTTACTCCAATTTCCGTAAAACTCTTCGGATTGCTTTCTTACTATGTTTTGTTTATTACTTTTGTATTTATTTGTAAGATTGAGCTTCCAATTGTGTTTTGATTTTTTTTTTTTGTCTTGCCTTGTTCAGATAGACCTGTCTGTGAGCTGTGACTGTGTGTGTCAGAATGGCTACAAGTAAGTATCTTCGATGAAAAAAAGATAATTCTTTTTTATTTTGTATAATAATCAATTTTATTGGAGTGATGGATTGAAACATTTTGGTTAATTTTTAGGGCTTCAGTTTGAAAACTCATGTGAAATTGGAGTGTTTTCTAAGTTGACTAATGCCTACTGCCTCGTAGCGATTGGATGTTCTGAGAATTTCTATAGGTATGTCTTTTTGTTGATACATATAGTTCAATAACCAAATTGAGTGGATCGCTTTCTTTTGAGAATGGATTTGTAATAGTTGGGATTGTATACAAATGTGCAGCACGTTTGAATCTGAGCTGGCCGACGTTATCCCTGTGGTGAAGACATCTATTGGGGGTAATAGGATCTTTGGACCTCTCTGCGCTGGTATGGTTAATGTTTGCGGAATATAACCTTATTCAGTATTGCGTTGAATTAGAGATATGTTTGGTGGTGCTGTATTAACATTATACTTTTCTGCTTTTCAGGTAACAAGAATGGACTGCTCTTGTCTCACACCACGACTGATCAAGGTGTGTTTCAAGTGCCCTTATACCTTTCGTCGTTGTTTTTACCGTTAAGAATACATTATCTTTTTTTATTTTTTTACCAATAGTAGTAGGCAGTTTCGAATTTGTCTCTGTCCTCCGCACGACTTTACATACCATTGCCGTGTCTCTCCCCTTAGCCTTAGTTTGTACTCCTATAACGCAAGTAATTCATGTTACCAAATAAGCCGCCACGTTTACCAATGTGAATCCTTTGACAATATGTTTTTTATATTTATAAGAAAACTATAAGATTGAAAACTTAACTGGTTAAACCTTTTTGCTTTAGGTTAAAAGAAATGTACAAGGGTATCATTCAATAGTTATAGTAGGTGGTTTTTATAATTCGCATCTAAAGTGACTGGACATCATGCGTCATGTAATATGATTTTGATGACATTCACGACGCTGTTTTTGTCTCCTTTAGCGTTGCTCGACTTTTTTTGTTACAGAACTTCAACATCTGCGCAATAGCCTCCCTGATAGTGTCGTGGTTCAGAGGATTGAAGAAAAGTGATGCGCTTTGGGGAACTGCATTGCTTGTAATGATCACGTGGCTCTTATCCACACCGCTATTGATAGGGTATTTACATTATTGAATTATAATTTGTAATGATAGTTCCGATTTTTCACCGAGCAAGAATCTCATAATTTTTTATTGCTAGGAAACTGAAGAAATAATTGCTGACGTGCTCGGGGTAGAGGTTTTCAGGCAGACGATTGCAGGAAACATTATGGTTGGCAGCTATTGCAACTTCTCCAACCGCGGTGGTTTGGTTCACCCACACACTTCCATCGAAGACCTCGACGAACTTTCCACTCTTCTCCAAGTTCCTCTTGTGGCAGGCACTGTTAACCGCGGTAGTGAAGTAATATCGGCTGGTATGGTAGTGAACGATTGGACAGCCTTCTGTGGGGCTGATACCACTGCCACAGAGCTTTCCGTGATTGAAAGTGTTTTCAAGCTTCGTGAAGCTCAACCAAGTGATGAGATGAGGAAATCCATAATCGACACGTATGTCTGAACGCTAAATTCTTTTAGTAATTTTTTGCACTGTGAACTCATATTTTATATTATAGGATGTTGGGTTTTTTTTTGTGCTTTTTGGAAAACCCGCTTTGGGTTCGTAGAAATCTTGACAATCGAGTTAAAATTATGTTCCTCAATCTTAACTGATTTGTGAAGAAATAATAGCGATCGGGGTGGCAGAGGCAGAGGACAATTTGTTTACACGAAGTGTTTGCTGTTGGATATTTCTTGTCATATCTGAATATACTTGTAACTGAAATTAACATTCACATGAATAAACGGAGAACAGCAAGCATTAAAACCGAACTCATGCAACTTGAACTCATGCAGTTTTAACAAAGGAAACAGCAAGTTAATTTGAGCATATAAATAAATTCATGAAGCAAGTAACAGGAAGAAACATAAACCAGATCTGAATGAAACGCATGCAGCAGCTATTTGTATTAAAGCAGCAAGCATTTTATCTGTACATGGTAATCTGAAACATGCAGTTACTGATCATGCAAAACAGAATATAAACATATCATCAATCTGGACAAAACAGATCAAGCAAACAGAATATATAAACATTGCGAGATCTTTAATAACCACAGAAAGAAGAGGACAGCAAACCGAAGATTCAGTCACGTCAATGAGGACGCTGTCCTTAAAGCTGTATTGCCTCCCTTAGGTGCCGGGTCTGATGGCAATGAGCTTCCCAGGATGAAAGAATCACAGCAAGCGCTTGAGCACCGTAGCCTTACTGTACGAACCTATTCGACCTTCAGCTATCACCGATCGAAGCAAAAATAAAAGAAACAAAAGTAGTCGAGTGTGTGGGATTTCATTTTTGTGTGTTTTTGTGTCTGCTTCACAGAGGAGGACTCACTCCCTTTTATATTGCTGAGTTGATAACCAACTGAAGGAGTGGAAACCGTCCCATGATCAACAACTGCCGAAGACTGACTTAGTCTTTGGTCTTTGGTTCAAAAATTAATTCGAATTAAGTAAAATGTGGCGCACCACCATTTTCTTCAAACCATTAAACACACATTTTCCAACAATCCCCCACATGAAGAAAATCGAGTGGTGAAAACAAATAAAACAATAATCCTCGATAATCAACCTCGACTCGAAGTGGTGATAGCTTCTACGGATAATATCTGCACAGGATAGGTAGGTTACCCCCTTGAACCTTCCCTTGGGATAACATGATCTCTTTACTGACTATTCAGTTGACGTGATTGTCTTTGAACTGTTCGTCTTATACTGTAAACGAAAATCATGTTCCCACAGATATTATCCTGATCTTATTCAGTTCTTACTGGTGGGTTCATTTTGGTCATGACACCCCTTTCCTGGTTCTGCAAGAGTTTTTAAAGAATTAAGCCCTTTGAATTCTCATTTGAAGCGACCCCACTTCTCTCTCACATAGGTGATTCTTTTTCAAAGTAATCCCGCGTTACCCATTTGAATCTCACTATTCAAATTACTAGAATCATTAAAAGCTCCAAGCTTAGCCTCGTGCGGGAGTCACTGTTTATCAGGGAATAGGACTGGGGTGTTACCCCCACAGTGACCTCATAGTCTTAGCAGTTAGGTGGTCCCTTTGAACCAAGTTCTTGGGATCTCCAGTCATCATGGTAGGGTTTTCCGTTGCCTCGACTTTATTTCCAAAAGGGCTTAAGCCTATGTTTTGATATTAACAATCAAAAGGCTTCAGACCCATTCCCTTGGACAACTTCTCTATTAGGTCCTTACTTAACCCTTTGGTTAGCGGATCCGCATTATTTTCTTTGGACCTCATATAGTCAATATGACTCAGGTGCAGAGAAGTTATTTAATGGTATTATGTCGTTGATGTATATATCAAGACTAACCATTATACATAACATTATGTGCCAAGAAATCAATGATTGATTCTCACAATGTAAACACATTGTTGGCACATGTTTTGTCCTTTTAGGAATATCCTCCTCTATATTCATTAACCACTAAACTTCTTCGCCACATTTATCTAGTGTGACGAACTCAGCCTCCAAAATGGATTTGGTTCTCGCAATTTGTTTGAGGATTTCCAAGACACATTTGCCTCTCCCACAGTGAATCCATAGCCACTCGTGGCCTAAAGTCATTGAATCCTCAATGACCTCCACATATTTGGTATAGTGTAGACTATACTTACGAGTAAATCGTAGGTACTTCAGTACTCTCACGATAGCCTTCCAGTGTGCACTTCCTGGATTCCTCGTGTGTCTAGCATTGTCTGATATAGTACAATTCATCAAGTACATTAGACTGCTTATCACTCTGACATATTCCACTTGGGAGATGCATTCACGTTTATTCTTAGACATGTGTTGATTCACGTCAACATGGATTCTAGACAGTCCTGTACTGTCTTCTTCAAATTTGTCTAAGAGTTTGTCAACGTAGTGTGGCTGACTTAATACAAGTCCCTCTAACCTTCGTGTAATTTTAATGCTTAAAATTACTTCGGCAAGTCTTAAAGCCTTCATATCAAACTTCCAGTTCAATAATGACTTGGTGGACTTAGTGTATTCTCATTATTTCCCACAATGAAAATGTCTTCACCATTAAGACACAAAGTCACGTATCCGTGTTCAATGTTCTTATTGTATACACATTTGTCACACTTGTTGAACTTAAAGCCATTAGACATTATTACATTGTCTAATTTCAACCGTCACTGCTTTGGCGCTTGCTTCAGGCTCTTGAGAGATTCACAACCTTTGTTCTATTGCCCAGCAATAACAATTAAACCCTCAGATTGTTCAGTGTAAATCTCTTCCTCAACTTTCCATTGAAGAAGCATGTATTTACCTCCATCTAGTAAATATCCAGATTGCGCAAAGCAACAATGACCACAATCCTTGATGTTATTCTCGTCACTAGAGAATAAGTATCAAATTAGTATGGTATAGACCTTTCTTTTATCTATACTCTCTTATTACAAGTCTCGTCTTGTATATTGAAATGCAGATCCATCTGCATTCATCTTCCTCTTGAAGATCCACTTTGAATCATGTGATTTACATCCAGGAGGTAGGTCAACCAACTCTCAAGTATGGTTCTCAAGGATGGAGTCTCAATCACATCTTATGGCTTCTTTCATAAGAGACCCTCTCACTGACTGCCAACCTCTTTCTACATTTGAGGTTCAGTCTCAAGCATAGGTTAGAAAATCAAGTCCATATGATTTATCTATCCTTCCTGGCTTAATTTCTCCGAATTGATCTCATGTTCAGGTTCTTCCTCATCCTCCTAGGACCAATGGTCATTACCATATGTAGGCACCCCGCACTTGCAAGTATTTATGGGAAGTCGTCGTTCCCTTAAATGATTTATAAAGAGATTAAAGTCCTTGCAATGTATCTTACTCAAACGATACTTTGCTGATAAGACGACCTCCCCACATTCCTTGGGGTCACACGAAGCTTACCATCATTACATTCATCATCTCTTTCAAATGCAACTTTTCCATTTCGAAACATTGTTCGACGTAAGAGAGTATGATGTAGTGATCACACTCACTATCAATATCATTTTTCTCAACTTATCAAGTTGCTATTCAACCACTGAAGTTGATATTCAACTTCACATGACACATCTATGCTTTTAAGCAAATATTTATAACAATATTTTGTACTATCAATGAAAGTCACAAAATACTTGTTACCACCCCATATTTCAAATCACATAACTCATTATGGATTAACTCAAGGGATTTTCATCACTTTCAATACTATGAAAGGATACCCTATTACAATTGCCTTAATGCAAATTTTACATTTGTGTTTTACTCAAATTGATATTTGAAACAGAATTCAAATTCGTCAAACACTACGATGGGCACTCATGTCACACATCTGTTTGAAACTACAGCCGCAAGTAAATTCATGGAACTAGTCCCGCAAGTCTGTTCCTGACCGTAGTCATGAACATGATGGTGTAACACCACATTACATAAGGTAATGCCTCCACATTGGAGTCAAACTTGACCAGAATTGAAATCAATCGAACTACTTCAAATTGATTCAACAATCCCGATTCAATCTGAAAAGAATCAGCATCTGTCTTGAACCGATTACGAGCTGATCACACAGCACACTCCACTTGGGGGGGATCTAACCGATTCAATCAAAACTGGCTTGAACAATTTCAACCTGAATCTGTGTGAATAAATTCGAACTAAATCAATTTTATTCAATCTTCAAATTCAACCATACTAGGATATATTAATCCTTCATCCGCAGTCAGTGTCCCCAACACCAATCTGACAACTGTTTGAATTGTACGAGACTTGCAGCACATCATTGCTGCTAACAATATCAACTACGGTCAAATCCATTGTTGAAGAGGCATCAAAATCTTCTCTGGTTGGTTCACTAGGTCTGACTTACCAAGTCTTGACTCCAACTTGAACCAACTCTAAACTTAAATTGAAACCATTAAAATCTTTTAATCGGTTCCAATTTATAAGACCAATAAAGCTTTTGCTCTTCTAGTACAAGTGTACAACAAAAGCTGCCGAACACTTCATAGATGTCTGAATTGGATCGAACCAACTCTCATTAGACCATTTAAGGCTCCAGATCAATCTGATCTCACCAATTGGAATGAGACCAAACTCATACACTTCATTCAATCAAACCTCAGAACAATAGATCATTTACTCAATGATTATATGAGATAAGTTGCTCTCATCACCTCGTAGACCTCATCGGCTACCATGTTCTGTGGTTTGGGTGAACCTTGAACCAAGCCGGTTCATATCTCAACAGAAACCCTTGAAAGGATTTCTTTTCTCAACACCACAACCACAATCACGGTGGCCAAGCTTTGCCACTGCTGTGGCTCCACCATCATCGTCGGGAATCAAACAGCGGAATTGATTTCTCGCCCAGCAACTCCAGCGCCACCTAGCCCCATGACAAGCTCTCCTCTGTCTCATACGCCGGATTCCGGCTCGGCGTCATCATCCCCACCTGAATCCAAACAGGACAAACTAGTCTTGTTCACCACCGTTTCGGACACTAGAGATCCAATCGAGTGCGACCATGTCCTCTGAAGGCTCACGACGCTCCAGCAGCCGCTGAGGAGGAAGACGGTGGTGCTCATATTCCGATTTGAGATGAATCGCCCAAAAACTCTTGCTTCGCAAAATGGAGATCCTTTTAGTCGGCCGAAATGTGAGTATTTAAATGGGCTGAAAATTATATGAGCCCAATTTCTCAAAGTCCAATCCCGAGTGGCCGAATGAGGCTATAATCCCAACTTAGGGTTTCCTGCCAAAGAATGACATAAAATTAGTCATCGAACTTCGAAGGACTGGAAAAACAAGGCAAAATGGGCCGTATTAAGGTGAGCCCATTTTTATCAGTCTAATTCCAACTCGGTTCAGATCCTTGAACCGATACCCCAACTTAGGGTTTCGCATCTTAGATGATGGCCGCCAGCAGCCTCTTCTTGAGATAAAAAAAAAACGAACTGACTATTTTCTAGTCAACTTCTCCATTACTTTGAGACTGCTAGAACAGCATCACATCTCTTAACCGGTCACGTTTTCACAACCTCAACTTTTGACAGTTGTTACTTTGACGAAGTCGGTTACTTCGATCTCTAACCGTCGTCACTCGTCACGATCAACCCGTATCGCAACCGAACCGAACCAATTTCCGGTCACTATCGACGTCAGCAACGGTATCCTCGCTGTGTTCATCCACTGCTTAGCCTGCACAGGCAAACGATATCGTCAGTATTAGTTCAGCAAACGGCAGTGCACATATCCTGAACCAATTGGTCCATGACCGAATCAGCCTCCTGAGAACGTCCTGTCCACCACCATTTGATGTCGGTATGGGAACAACACGGCTCGAAGCCCTTCTCATCTCAGACATCAGATCTTCACACGTCAGTTTCTCCATTAACAGAGCTTGTCTTTGAGCTAATCATCCGAGGTTATGAGCCACCAGAACCTTAGCTCTCTTTCTACCTCAACTGCTCTGATGTAAATCATCTTCACATCGTTATTTATTATCTCAACTGCTATTATCAGATTGTTGTAAATCATCTCGCTTTCTGTCTACAATCATGTCATGGTTGAGTCAGTAACTTCAACGTATATTCAGAAAACACAATACAGCTTTAAGATTGTTGGATATTTCTTGTCATATCTGAATATACTTGTAACTGAAATTAACATTCACATGAATAAACGGAGAACAGCAAGCATTAAAACCGAACTCATGCAACTTGAACTCATGCAGTTTTAACAAAGGAAACAGCAACTAACAGCAAGTTAATTTGAGCATATAAATAAATTCATGAAGCAAGTAACAGGAAGAAACATAAACCAGATCTGAATGAAACGCATGCAGCAGCTATTTGTATTAAAGCAGCAAGCATTTTATCTGTACATGGTAATCTGAAACATGCAGTTACTGATCATGCAAAACAGAATATAAACATATCATCAATCTGGACAAAACAGATCAAGCAAAACAGAATATATAAACATTGCGAGATCTTTAATAACCACAGAAAGAAGAGGACAGCAAACCGAAGATTCAGTCACGTCAATGAGGACGCTGTCCTTAAAGCTGTATTGCCTCCCTTAGGTGCCGGGTCTGATGGCAATGAGCTTCCCAGGATGAAAGAATCACAGCAAGCGCTTGAGCACCGTAGCCTTACTGTACGAACCTATTCGACCTTCAGCTATCACCGATCGAAGCAAAAATAAAAGAAACAAAAGTAGTCGAGTGTGTGGGATTTCATTTTTGTGTGTTTTTGTGTCTGCTTCACAGAGGAGGACTCACTCCCTTTTATATTGCTGAGTTGATAACCAACTGAAGGAGTGGAAACCGTCCCATGATCAACAACTGCCGAAGACTGACTTAGTCTTTGGTCTTTGGTTCAAAAATTAATTCGAATTAAGTAAAATGTGGCGCACCACCATTTTCTTCAAACCATTAAACACACATTTTCCAACATTTGCACCCATAGCAATAGGCATTGCACTGCTCAGGATGCTTCGAAGTCGCCTGTTGCTTTCAACAGCGGCTTATGCATTTCTGTTTGCCATAACGGTTCCTATTGGGAAATGTTGCAGATTGGATTTATGGTATATCGATGAGCATGGCAACTGAAATTTTTTATCTATGCTTCAATAAACCATATGTTGGGCAAGACGTATGTATCTTAGAAGATAGTTTCTGTGGATACGCTGATAATTATAGCCGTGGTGATGACATGGATACCTGAAAAAACTCAGAAGGGTCAAAAACACAAAAGTAACGTCAAATGTGATACAAATTCTTCGAAAGAAACAAAAAAAAATAGATGCTACGCATCGAATCGATGCAGTTAAATATGTATGTCATATAATTATTTGAAGCCTTGTGATGTTATACAAAACAGAGAGTAGCTGTCACTATCAGGACCAACTATTGAGAAATAGATAGTTCTCTTTAGTCTGAGCTGTTGAAAGGAGCAAAAAGGAAGAAGAACAATGAACACGATTGAGTTCAAAATTTTGCACCGGGCAAGTTAGAAAAAACACAGTGCTTGATGAATCTCTCACTAAAATTCCAGATTGTTTTTCTCTAGAACGTATACAACAATGATTGGCCCCACCAGATCGCCAATAAGACAACCTGATACAAAGCTGAAGAAATTAGAGCTTGAAACCGAAATCATAAACAGTAGGGTTTATGCATACTAACTGGTTTCTAGATTGTTCGTAATGATTTGAGATTGTGCTAAAGGTTGGTGTGCTTACCGATCCACTGGCCAGATGAGGGTCGGAAAAGGGTGGCAAATATAGCGGCTCCAATTGGTGCAAAAATTAAAGAGCCTGTCGCTCTAATAGAGACACCAACAACTTTCTTCCACAGACACTTGGCTGGTTCTCTTCTTTCTGGTGTATCTGCATCTATGTCTGGAGTCATGGGACGGAACAACTTGCAGGTTTCGGTGACGACACTGATAAGCCATTGTGATGCAACCAGAAGAAGATGGGCTGTTTATAAATTAACGTGTAAATATTATAATAAGATGTTAAGGCTTCACATTAAGGACTTGAAGTTCTGAAAATTTACTTCTGAAAGTTGTTCTGCCAACCCTGAAGATGTAAATGTAAGTTGGGAATCCCCGCCGAGCTTTGCGCATTGCTGACTTTGAAGCATCTGGAAAAATTGTACATGTAGGGATTAGCTGGTAATGACATATGTATCATGGTTTGGAGTTGGACGTTGGATTTGATAATTAATAAGTCTTCACATCACTTGTGCTGTGTTATCACGAACAAAGAGATTAAATGCACCTTTCAGAAGTTTCCACGCTGTTCTTTGTGACACGTGATATACAGTGACTCTCTCCAGAACCCTTCTGATAGTTACAACAGATGTCTGCAATAAATTGTGGAAAAAAACATCAAAACGTCTAGATTACAGCAAAAAAAGGCTGTTTAGAACAATCAAGTGGAAGTGGCACATGAAACTTACAGGACGAAACAAAAAGGCTCACCTCACGTAATATTTGTAACAAAGATTTTTTGAATGGCTCAACCAGGTCTACTTTTTTATTTTCTTGGTTGTCAGAAAGAAAGGTCTCATCGTCATCTTCCTCTACATTCGGAAGAGGCTCCAACAGAGGCAAATAGTGGAATAAGAAAGACCGCAATGATGTAACTGCAAATTGCCTCAACTGAAAAGCAGACCATAGAGGTTTCAACTCAATATAATACTCCTTTTGCACAAACAGTTTCGGCTCATACTGAATAATGCTTTCAGAAACACTCCTAAGTTTTGAAAGGTAATCTTCTGTTGAGAAAGTAGTTGCAGCAGCATCACAGTATACAAGACGCGGTGAATTCCCATCATCGCTGTGTTATTAACAGCCATTGGCAGTTGGCACATGCATTAGATATATAGGGATAAAGCAAAAGATAAAGAAAAGGATCGAAAACCTCAAATTCCCTTATTATCTAACCAAATGTAGTATACAAAAACTAAACTGAAGCCTAAAAAATTGCTAGCCATCAAAGGAGTGAAAACATTTTTGGCACATTGTGGAAATTTTGGAGACATGTCGAGTATCATTTTTTTGGAGACTGGAAATTTTGGAGACTTGGAAAATATGTTCTCAAGATATTAATTCAAGCAAGCTCAAAGCATGATACAACACCACATCATTACCTCAATAACATATCCTCCCACTCTACTTAATTCTTCCACATGATAAATTCACCAAAAACAAATCAAAATTGTATCGTTATGGAACAATGTAGCCCAATTTCAAGACATCAGAAAACTACAGCCCTAAGTCCAAATTATCAAACAAATACTCAGTACAAAATAGCTGATAAAATCCCCAAATTTAAATCACTTCAAAAATTCACTCGCTAGTCACTATGCAAGCAAAGCAATATAGCTTACACAGAAATCCAAAAACTTCATCAAACATAAATAACCAAAAAAAAAACTCGGAATAATTGATTAAAGCATGAGAAATTTACCCAAATAAAGCCCTATATGCAAAAGGCTTACTGGCTGCAATGGACGCAGCAGCAGAGGCTGAAACAGCAAATTTAGCCGTGTAAGAATTCAGATACTGCGAATAATAGGAACCCGAATTCCTCCTAAGTAGATCTGAAAGTATAGCTATTCCCGCCATCGCTGCGGTTTTTCAAATCGCGTCCAGTTTAGCTCCAACAGAAAAGATACCTCAGAATCCGATCGGTTGCTGACTTCCTGGTAATTTGCACGAAGCTTCAGAACGGCTTGAATGATAAATATTAAGAGGACGAGAAGATGCAGACGGACACGGAGTGACGGAGACGGCTAGAGAGACGAGCGTCGTTTGGATTTGTGCATCGGTCAAGTCAACTGTTTGACAAATCGGTTGTAATTAGGCTAAGTGTGGGGATTAGTTTGTAATTTCTTAAACAAGATGGGTCTTTTCGGAGATTTGCTTTTTAAATTTTATAAATTATAAACAAGTCCCTATAGACTAGTCACTAGCCGCTGCCGGCACACAGTGTTTGGGGCATTTGAATAATTTGGGAAAAGTACAGTATGGTGTCTTGAACTATTCATGTTTTCCAATTGACAGTCCAAACTATTTATTTTTCCAATCAGGGGCAAATTCAAAAAAATATAACGATTTTACTAATTAAAGTTAACAGTGTTAAATCAAAACTAACTCTGTTAACCCTATTATATTTTTTCTTTCTGTAATCTGTTTTTGTTTTATCAAAATCGCGACAACCTCCGGAAAAAAAAATCGCGACGAACCCTAGTCGTCGTTCGTCGTACTACGGAAGACCATGACATCGTGATGGAGACCCTCGACTCGATTCTCAAATTTCAAAACGTGGACGAAATCGAATCGATTGATTTCCATTTGACTTCAGGTATTGCTCGATATGCTTTTAAATTCATGTGCGAATGGGAGGGTGTATGGCTATTGGATAATTAGACAAGTTCTTGGTTGTATTGGTTATGGATTTGGGGCTCTGGGTTTTGATTCTGAAAAGCGGTTTAGCTCTTTAATTAGTTAGTTTTGATTTAACACTGTCAACAAAAATAGATTATAGAAATAAAAAATATAATAGGTTAACAGAGTTAGTTTTGATTTAACACTGTTAACTTTTAATTAGTAAAATCGTTATATTTTTTTGAATTTGCCCCTGATTGGAAAAATCAGTAGTTCGAACGAACTGTCAATTGGAAAACATGAATAGTTCAAAGCAACATCCTGTACTTTTCCCTAACTTACGCACTATGCAGGGACGAAATCGAAAATATGAAAACATTTGGATAACACAGCAGAAGAAAGCTATATCAGAAGAGAGCGAGAACCAAGCAGCAAAGAGATACGGAGTATCAAGCAGCAGAAATGGCGTTGTCTTCTTCGATTTGCGCGACGCTGTTCGCGACGGTTCCGGCCTCGAATTCCGGCATTTCCATCAGAAGTCAAGCCGCGTTCTTCAACTCTTCAGCCGCTGGGTGCGTGAGGTTCAACCCGCTCAAAACCTCGCGCAGGTCGAGTGCTGTGTTTGCTGCTCCGGAGGTTTTGGAGGCTGAGGATGTCGATGACGGTCCTGAGACAATTGAGGTATGTAATTATGCTGCAAATTTTGATATTGGTAATTGTTAATTGATATCATTGTGTGGCTTGTTGTGTGTGGTGTCAATTTTTTAGGTTAATTTTTCAGGTTGTAAGTGGTGAAGTCTCCCCAGGGTTCTTGCCTATGAATATTGGTGCTGATACGGATAAGGTAATTTTTGAGACTTTTTCTGTAATGATGAATCCATTATGTCCTAGTAGCATTGCGTTGCTGCGAATTTAGTGATTAAAGGATTGGAATTAGTTAAGGTTGGAACTTGGTGATAGTAGGACTGATTCAGTTAAATAAATGTGGTCACTATTTGGGTACATGTGAACCTTTCCACTGTTTTTCATCTTAATTGTCTGCGTTGTAGCAACTAGTGTTACTTTCATCAGATTTTAGGGGCTTGCCCGATTGATTAGTTGGACTGCCTCTCTCTCTCCTTGTGGCTGGCAGTTCATCGGGCAAGCAGTTTGGCATTGTTGATTATAGGAACTGGAATTTGTGACTTCTGCTCATAGAATTTGTGACTTGATTGTTGATCTGATTTGCTTTTTTTTTAACTTTCCATTTCTGTTTTACGCTTTTACTAACTGAAAGCTGCGAGTGCGCTCTATACAGCTTAATTTGATATATTTATTAATTTTCAGTCAATCCCAGTTTCTTTTGTGTCATGATAGTCTCTATATAGTTCAACTTAGTTAAGTAAGCTGCAATAGAACATGCGCTAAGGCAAATTTGACGTTTATTTTTTTAAAGATATAAGACATTACTAGAACAGTAGAACTAGATGAAGGGGCTTCGTTCTTGAAGCTGACATCTTTTATGAGGGGTTGATTCAGGTTCAAGGCTACATAATATACAATTTTTTTTGGGGATGAATTTGTCTTATTTCAGTCAGGATTTTACTGGTTTGTTTATAATGTTTTCAGGCTGGTCCGAAGCAGAAAATCAGGATTAAGCTTAGGTCCTACTGGGTACCACTAATTGAGGACTCCTGCAAACAAATATTAGATGCAGCAAGAACTACCAATGCGAAGACAATGGGCCCTGTCCCGCTGCCCACCAAGAAGCGCATTTACTGTGTTCTCAAGTCTCCTCATGTGCACAAGGATGCCAGGTTCCACTTTGAAATCAGAACCCACCAGCGCCTCATCGACATTCTTTACCCAACAGCACAAACCATTGACTCGTTGATGCAACTGGACCTTCCTGCTGGGGTTGATGTCGAAGTCAAATTGTAGAATTTTACCAAAACCTCCATGACTGTATGTAGCTTGCTTTTACACTTTCTTAATTTTCACATAACAATTTGTTCTGCTTTTATATGATGTAGACTCCACTCCCTCTGATTCCAAGAGAAAATATACAACGACTAGGTTAGGTTGTTTTGGTGATCCTCATGACCGAAATTGGATGCTTAACCAAATTTTAAAAGATAAAAATGTCCGTAAATCCTTAAAAATAAACTAACTTTTTAGAGGTATTTAAACATTGTAAATTTACTTATTTATTCCTGAGCGTTTATTTTATTCTATATGAATTTATGGATATTTTAGTCTTTGTAACATTCGGTAAGCACCGAATTTGCACTACTCTTTTCAGTAACTTGGACTACCAATTTTAACCAAACAGCCCTATTTCATCATCTGATAGCAAATTTTGCAGATTCCGGCTCAGTCCAAGGCCGGCGCCGATCGACGCACAAAATTCACGTACGGACATACCTACGACGTTGTGGTATGGCGAACAGAATATGCGGTTTTGTCCGTATTTTGCAGAACGATTTGATTTCTAAAAACGTCATACTCCATTAATTAATTTTTGAATGTCTAATTAAACAATTATTTAAGGTTAATTTTTTTTTTGATAGATATTTAAGGTTAAATTTTAAAGATTAAATTGGAGTCCCTTTGAACATATCATCAAATTATTGAACTATATAAGTTTTATTTTTAAAGGATTGGGGGCAAAATGTTTAAATTAATGGGGGGCAAATTATTAAATTCATTTAGACTATTTTAATAATTAACCTATATATTTATTCAATTCCCCAAAAAAAAAAAGATCTGCCATCAACCCCTTTAGGTGTGTGTCCGCCTCTGGGGTAGACCTGTACAAATCCGGGCTCGGGCCGAGTTCGGACCGGACTAATTTATATTTTTCAACCCATAGAATCGGGCCGGGCTAAACCCGCCCGATCAATTCGGGCTCAATCTATTGTCCAAGCCCGCCCGATGCACCGGACCGGGTTACCCATCGGGCCAACCCGCTACAATTATATAATAATATATTTTATTTTTTTACTCATCTTGTCTAAAAAAACACAGAAACTATTAAATTATTCATACATTATAAGAAGAGCAATTCATTTAAAAAGAACCTGACAGTGAGTCAATGACATATTCTCATTTCTCAAACCAAATCCAATTCGAATTGGGGCTTGGTAAACCTACTGAGATATGGTAGCAATTCGCAAGGTCAGGAGGTCGCAAGGTCACCACATCCGAAGAGTCGTAGTCGTCCTGTCTTTTTTTAATTGAATGAATGAAAGGTAAAATTGAAATAATAAATTTAGGGTTTAAATTTGTCACGGGCTAACGGGCGGGCTTTTAAGCCCGGTCGGGTTTAGATATGAGTCCAAGCCCGGCCCTAATATATATACGGGCTGGACCGGACCCGGTCCATCGGGCTAGTTTGCTTGTCCAAGCCCGTTTCATTGACCGGGCGGGCGGATCGGGTGGGCGGGCCGGCCCGGATTTGTACAGGTCTACTCTGGGGACATTGTATTAATTAGTTATAAAGTTAATATGAAGCAATAGGACACATCGGAGGTTCCTAATTTTAGGTAGGGCTATCAGGATATGACTTCAGACATATTAGCCCCCCCGAAGCTTGTGTACTAGTTGGATGCACGTAGTCTGCATCTGCCAGAATTCAACAATTTATAAGAAGTTGCATGATGAGCGTTGCAGGATCCAAATAGGACATTGTTTATTGATGTTTGATGCTGGCCGGTTCAGTTAGTAACTAACTAGTCTTTATTATGTCAACTCATTACCTGTTATTTGTCACAACAAGTGATTATCAACAATGCTTTGGTGCTTACTAATTTTAAGAAGAAGAAAAAAACAAATACTATTATGTTCTCTGGCTATGCAAAGGTACACGGCCTCATGGATGATTTGTGAAGGGGATCGCTGCGATATGCTCGGTTCAGTTAGTAACTAGTCTCTTTTTTTCTGATTCATAAGTGGATTTTCACCACCGAAAAAACACTGAGGTCCATAGGACCAAAACACTAAGAGGAAACAAACCACTAGAAAGCCACACCCGAGGGTGATCGAAGCACTGAGGCCCCAGAGACCAGAACAACTAAAGACACACTGAGGATCCATAGACCGAACCACTAACACCTCAGCAAAGAAACTCACTCACACACTAAGAAACTCTAGAAACAATCCACCAGCACTGCTCCGAAGGGCCCAGGAGAGCTCACACTAACGACTACAAACCCTAAAATCGGCTAAAACTGAAGCTCCAACCAACTCTACCGACTGCAAGTGCAACCAAAGCCAACCCGCTCAACATGATCCTCCCGAGCCAACTGCTCACTACCAAAAACTACTACCCAAGCCAAGCGGATCCATCAACTCAAACGAACCAAGCCCAGCGAAACCACCAACTACCGCAACTTCACTTACCTTTCATCCGCTCCACATAGTAACTAGTCTTTATTTTGTCATAAATGTGCCAGCCATTGTACCTGGCCGTCTTCAATCTCATTATTACCTGTTATTTGTGGTGCCAACATTAAGCTAATGGACCCTTGGGCTGTTGAAAAGTAGGTATGTCATTAGGCGGAGCTTGACAAAGTCTATTAATATGAATATCAAAGTGATTCAATATAACCAGTTTCTCTGATATAAAAGGATTTGAGTGGACATTGGTTATTATTCAGAAAAAACAAGCCTCTGTTTAAGCATGTCGATCAGCGTCTCATTGTGTCGCTCAGCTCAGCTTTATATCATAATGAAGTTTCAATTTCAGTTAACTTTGGCTTTTTTTGCCTTCATTACCATAATGTTCCTACTTTTCAGGAAGCTTCGGACAAATGGAGCCAACAGCTTCTCAACAAGGTTTCCTCCAGGGCCAAAGAAGCTGTTTTTTATTGGGAATATACACCAGCTTGTCGGCTCACTGCCCCATCGAAAGCTCAAAGAGTTGGCTGATGAGCATGGACCCATCATATATTTAAAGCTCGGTGAAGTTCCCATCGTTGTGGTTTCATCATCAGACATTGCCAAAGAAGTAATGAAGACGCATGATATCAAGTTTGCACAAAGGCCTCATTTGTTGAATTTTAGATTTGGTGGGCTGGCACTGGACATCCAGACACCACCCGGGCTACGCTGGGCAAAGCCCATGACGCTCCCCAACATATTGGGCTGCCTGCAGGCATATGCACCCCAACCATGAACAAGGCCCAATGCACATGTGAGGGCAACCAAGGCCCAAACACATGGCATGACAAATTGGGAATTAATCCTTGCAGGTTGTTGGTGGTGGGGATTGAACTCTTCACACACCCTTTAACATGTGCATGTAAGCAACATGTTAACCATGTGAGAAGCAAGCATGAAAAGGAATTTATCGAACTGGTGGTTAGAGGCGCGAAGCTTGTCAGTGGATTCTCTGTGTCTGATCTGTACCCTTCGTCAAAAATACTTCCAATAATTACTGGTTTTAAGTACCAACTGGAGAAGTTGCATGAAGAAGGAGATATCGTTCTAGAGAATATTCTCACAAGTCATGCAAATAAGAAAAGGTCGGCAGCAGAAGGCAATGGTGAAGAATGTTTAGTTGAAACCCTTTTGCGGATTCAAGAGCGCAATGACCTTGAAGTTCCACTGACAAGAAACGGTATCAAGGGAATCATTATGGTTAGTAGATATCATCTTTATCTAAAAAGACAAATCACCTTATGACTTTGTGTGTGTGTTTTGACTATCTTCAACGAAATCTTAACCTTATAAAAATGTGCAGGACATGTTCGGTGCAGGGGGTGAGACATCATCCACACTGATCGAGTGGGCCATGTCAGAAATGTTGAAAAATCCGAGGGTTATGAAGAAGGCACAAGCAGAAGTAAGAAAAACTTATAAAGGTAAAGGAACAGTAGATGAGGAAAATCTCGATGAGCTAAAATACTTGAAACTGATTATCATGGAGGCCCTACGGCTTCACCCACCAGCCCCATTATTACTCCCTAGAGAAAATGTCGAGCCATGCGTCATTAGTGGATACGATATACCAGCGCATACCAGAGTAATCATCAATGCATGGGCAATTGCTCGAGATGCTAAGTATTGGTATGAGCCTGAAAATTTTATCCCCGAAAGATTCAGTGATGATAGTTCTATGGATTACACAGGGAAGAATTTCAATTACATTCCTTTTGGAGCGGGTAGGAGGATATGTCCAGGCATTGAATTTGCTATTCCTAACATGGTCCTTCCCCTAGCGCAGCTGCTCTATCATTTTAACTGGGAACTTGCTGATGGAAGAGAAGGTCAGGGATTGGATATGAGTGAGTCGTTTGGCGTCACTGTGAAAAGGAAGAATGATCTCATCTTGATTCCCACTCAGTATACCGCCGATGCCTAAAATTTGCTCTTGAAGAGAGACTTATCTCATAAATTCATATTTACCAGTCCAGTGTGCTAGCGATTATTTGTCGCACAATAACATATGATCGAATAAAGTTACCGACCTGGCTCAAATGGGAGTCTGGCTATGAAAAATGCTCAGCCTCTGATTATACCTCATTCATGAATTAAGTTATGTTGGTTGTACAAAATGTTCCTCTTTTGTGCTATTTCCACATCCAAATTGTTTGCTTTAAAACAGTTCACAAAGTTCGTAAGGGGCGTTGATAGGGGCTTGATGGACCATTTTCTAACTGGATTTGACATAATGAAAAAATGGACTTAATACTAGGCCGAAGCCCACTAGCTTCTTCTTCTTCTCCAAAATTGTAGCCCTTTGTGTTTAATGTGTATTTTTTTTGGAGTTCATTTTCTTTTGTTATAAGTATAAAAATTAAAAATATCGTATTGCATCTTTGTGATTTTAGTTGGAATAGTTGATAGCAAGAAACATTTTTTTCCCACTATATCCTACTTCAATTAATCTCATTTGGATAATGGAAAATGTGGTAGAAAGAAAATGAAATGGAAATTTTAAGGGAAAGTTATATTCCATGTAAAGTTTTTTTATTGGGGTTACATCGTCGCATACAAATCACGCCGAGGTGGGAATTGTGGAAAGGAAAATATTATGGTGGAGTTTGAACCATTGACCTTACTATTGCAAGGCAAGTGTTTTACCAACTCAAACAACACCTTATTTATCATTGACAATTGACTTGTAATTATAAGATCAAGGTTATCTGTCATTGACAATTGGCATATGGTATGTGGCACCTCTTTAATTACAACTCACTAGCAGTCGAGATGTCAACATAAGTGTGTATATGCCATAAATGTATACGAGAATGAGCATGTGACATATGCATTAATAGGTCAAGCATATGTCTTAACAGACGGGTATGTTTTATTAGTTGTTACCAATTAATTAAAAACGATTCCAACTGTATAATCGGTTTGTCTTGTCGGCGGCCTCGCTTTGAAATAAAGTTGTCTCTTTGTATGTCCTGTTTTGTCCTAATAACATGTTGTCAGATTTTACTTAATACTTTGTCAATAGTGATGGTGGTTAGTTGGTTAAGGAGTTCATCTTTATATGTTGGATCTGTACGTTCTAGTCTCGGGGCACCAATTTTCTTCTTTCCTTTTCTTTTTCTCTTCCTTGTCCCGTCTCGCGCGTGATGTGTTCTTCCTCCCTCGTAGAGGCCTTCCTCGTGGAGATGTTGTTCGGTAAAGATGTTGATCAGTCGATAATATAGTGTAAATACTCAATAAGAATATCGAATACTTATGCTAATCACGGTTAATCAAAACAATTTGTAATGACTCGGGTGAACCCAAGGTCGAACCCAAAGGATAGGTGATTAAACTAATAATGCTATAGATTAAAGCTAGATTGTCTAAGGTTTTGGGGGGAAATTTCCTCTTAAGAGGGTGATAGCCAAATTGTACTATCCAAAGGGAGATGTGAACGACGAAAGAGTTTAACAATCAATAAAGGATGACTAAGGATCTAATCCTCCACCTAAACAATTATTGTGACGGTAAACTAGGACACCATTGATGAAATCACATGCACATATTTAGAATCTAGCCATGTAACATTAATACTAAGTTCAACTCACGCTTCAACTTAGCACAAAGAGGTTACACCTCGCATAACGCCTCACACTCACGCTCTATTGGCATTATAGAATCTAATTATCTAGTCTCACACTCACGCTTTATTGACTAGACAATCATACTCTTATTAAGTTCAAGCCATTCTCATTAGGTTAAGAGTGTCATCCAACTAACACAAAATCCTAATGCTTCTTCATTTAGGTCATTTGAAATCATGCTCTTCAACGCAAGTTACTTCAAACACGAAATCAAGCAAAGTTTCTCATTGAGGCATTTTCACAAACACCTTATGGGCAACTCTAATCATTAAGTTCAAATGAAGAAAAATCATGTGCAAATCATTCATCAATAGCATCCATAATGTTTATAATGTCACAAACATGTTTAGGGGATTCATAGATCCCCAATCAAGGTCACTACTCACTCATAGTGAGGTTACAATCAAAAACAATCATGGATGAGCATAAAAACATGTAGAGAAGATTGGGTTTAGAAATCTAAAACCAAATTAGAGATTCAAGGATGTTGGTCTTCTTCTCCTTCCCTCAATCTCCTCAAATTTCATGCTCAATCCTTCTCTAAATCCGTGCCAAAAGTCCTCCAAAAAGTCCCCCAAAAGTTTCTATTTATAGACAAAGTTAGAGTTTTCCGGAACTGTAGCTTCAGTCGGTCGACTGGCGGGAGAAGATTTTCCCAGTCGGTCGACTGGCATTGAAGTGCACCTTGAAGAAGAGGTCTCTCAGTCGGTCGACTGGGAGGCGAGTCGACCGACTCGATTGAGGCGCTTGCAGGTCCATCTGGGAGTTGGGCAACTCGACCGACTCGAGGATCTCAGTCGGTCGACTCTAGCACTTGAACACTCTAAGCAATTTCTCAGTCGGTCGACTGGCTGGTCCAGTCGACCGACTCGATTGACGCGTTTTAGGGGGTCATCTGAACAGCTTGCGTCTCGACCGACTGGCGCAGGGGAGGTTTCCCAGTCGGTCGACTCGAGCACCTTCCAGTCCAAATTTGCTCAAATCTTCGAATTTTCTCCGAATTCTCGTGCTAAGGTCCTGAGCTCAATATGTGGATGCTCCAAGCCTGAAATGCAAGGAAAATGGTCAAATGGCATCGAAATAGCATCGGGAATGGATCAAAACTCTTCGTAAATGGGCATGTAGACAAGTCGAGAATTCGATTCATCAAAACACTCCACACTTAGAGTTTGATCGTCCCGAGCAAACAGTAAGAACAAGCCAAAGAGGAACAACGGGCAAACTTTATTTCTAACTACTCTAACACATATTTACAATCTAACTCCTTTTCGTAGGTGTGACGAATGCATTTAGCATATGCATTAAGCCTTTAAACCCCTAGGCTACCCTAGTGGACGAGTTATAGTCTCGTGAGAGTTTTCAGAAAAGGGAATACTCACAAATTCCAAGTGCACTTATCCCATGAGAAATGAATTCAAGAGTGTTCAACCAAAGCCATGATTTCTCAAAACACGTCCCTCACCCCACGCTAGGACTATCATCACAATACCATGAAAAGGACTTTCGAACCACTTGAGTACCATTAAGGTTGTGCATTCAAGGTCATCAATACTAGAGCTATCAATCGTCTCATCCAAATGTCTATTCGTTTTCAAGGTAATACAATAGAAATTGAGCTTTTAGTTTGCACAAAGAAGTGTCAATCGCTTGCCTATGCTAGCTAGGGCTAGTCCACGGGTTTGCGACATGGAGCTCATTCCCAAGTTTTAGGCGCTCAAGCCGTAATCCATAAGGGAAGAGGAGTTCGACACGATAGTTCTTTACAAACAAGTCATAAACCAAATGAATACTCCCGTGCAAGCACATGGGTCGTCCAAGAGTCATTCCAACTAGCACACAATACAAATGATGCACCCGCACAAATGAATAATGATGGATGAACATAGAGTCAAGTTTTAAGTGCTTCTTATTTTCTCTTCTTTGTTTTTATTTATTTTCAAAACTGCTCTCACTCATCCTCGTCCTTTTGACGCGAGTCAAGCCGAGGGTCGCTCGTCTATTTTCCCGGCTACTTGGACTAGAGATTGGATGATGTGTGCCACCATCCCACCTAACCGCATAAGGACCGCAGAGGTGGAGCAGAAAATTTTTTTTGTTTGTGACATCACACTTAAAACATGACAATATGTTCAAGAAGTGTATGGAATGTGCGGGGGACAAACATAAGCAAGGCACCGTGTTAGAGAACTCAAGTCACCAAGGAATAATCAAGAGATCTAGGTTTTTCACGAAGAATTTTTTAGAAGTGCTTGCTATAGCTTGATCCAAGGTATTTCAACGAAAATACTTAGAGAATTAGATAGACGAGAGATAGCAATGATATTGGTTTTCAAGAATACACATTCAATGGACTAGGTCGGTTCTAAGTTCAAAATCCAATAAATGTGGCAAATAGGCTAGATGTGATTTATAGGAATTGGAATTGATAGTCACAAGCCTATGTGGTTAAAACTCTCTCATGTAGGGATAAAGTGCAAAAGATGCAAGTGTCCATCAAAAAATGATATGCAAAGCATGCAATCATGTGAACTATGCGCACAAACCACTCCACACTTGACCCAAGCTTAGTCCTAAGCGCAAAGAATCATAAAACAAAGGTAAAGGCGCATAGGAACTCCCCTCGTTTGAAGCACCGTTGACAAAATTCATGCGAGTGAGAAGTACCCTTTTGGTTGCAAATGAAGATAAGAAGGTGAATTTTGAACAAGAGAATAATATGTATGTGCACGTCCTGTAGAAAGAACAGCAAAAATGGTAAACACCTTCAATATCATATAAGATGAAGCATACAACCAAAAGAAAGTAAAGGGCATGTCACTCAAAATGTCAAACATCATCCAACATTGCGCCAAAAGGCGGCTTATCATCCAAGTACATGATCAAGACAAAAAAAGTAAAGACAAAAAGTAGAACAGCATGCAGTACAAGCTCAAGATGTAGCCTCATCATCTCCTGGGCTGGACGCTCTGGCAGAGTCTCCAACACCTTCCTCGTTCGGAATCGTGGCACCAGTGTAGTGCGAACTCTCCCCTCGAATGGGATCCTCAAGCACAATCGTGCCCACAGTGAGTGGTGTATCGATTTTGTCACGTGGTAGGAACAATACTGAGAGAAATACTTCAAAAATATTGAATATTAAATTGTTTAGATGTATATCATCTTTCTCCACACACACACAAAAATCTCCGGAAGAATATATCTAAAATATCCTTTTTTTAAAATTGTTCAGGTATTGCTAATAAGGATCAAGATCAGGTACAAAGTTAAATTTTGGTATAAAATACAAAATTCGTCAAAATCATTTTATAATTCGTCAGTTTATTTTATAGTTCGTCAAAATTATTTTATAGTTCGTCACTTTTCGAGCCAAAAAATGAAAAGACGACATAGTTCGTCAGTTTCATTTTATAATTCGTCACCAAGAAAAACACCAAAAAAATTAAGATTTAATCTCATCCATTCAAATCACAAGATCAAGGGCTATGATTAGTTTGTATTTTGTACCAAAAATGAACTTTGCACCGGATCCTTACTCTTGCTAACAAACATAAATTATTCAAAATAATTATAAATACAACAAATTATTCATGAAATTTTGT
This sequence comes from Rhodiola kirilowii, assembly GCA_033675215.1. NCBI lineage: Eukaryota > Viridiplantae > Streptophyta > Magnoliopsida > Saxifragales > Crassulaceae > Rhodiola > Rhodiola kirilowii. Next base: position 53,657,958 of record CM066193.1, read on the forward strand.
TGATTTTCATTTCCTTCCTATTTCGTGAATTGTGATAAACATTTTATCTAATTTGTTCTTTTGAATAGTTCAGCCTTTCTCACGCCCCGCGTTCTAGTTCCGGGGCCACAATTTTTCTTTTCCTCTTCCCCATCCTGCCTGGCGCGTGGATCCTTCGTACATCCCTCGTGGATGCCTTCCTCTACACGCCTCGTGCGTGATGTGTTTAGCTTCGTCCCTCTTGGAGGCCTTCCTCTTCACGCCTCGTGTCGTGCGTGATGTGTTCTTCCTCCCTCGTGGAGGTGTGCGGTAAAGGTGCCCAAATGTGGTCTGAGCTCCAAGTGTCAAAGATGTACTGATGATTTGGGTGGATGTGTGTGGATCCATGGTAAAAAGTGTCAAACGTGGCCTGCGCTTCAAAAGTATAGAGATGTACCAGGTGCTTGCGGATCTGATAAAGATGTCATGCTAAGAGCTTCGGAGATTAATGTATATGCATTATGTGAGAAAGCTCATATGCAATGTATTGTTCCTAGTTGTATCCACCCACTATAAAAAAAGAAGAAGAATAGTTCAGCCTTTCGACTTAGCTTCTAATTAGGATCTCTTATTAAAGTATTTGATTCATTTTTGTTTAAAAGTTAAATATTATAGTCAAACACTATACAAATACTTAAATAACATCATCAAGAGAATGGATCAAATACAAAATCTTTTTTTATATAAACTATAAACCACGGGGTAATATGGTCTGTTCCAATTTCTGGTTTTATTGTTCAATGATATGGCTAAATCGTTACTTTTCGCTTAAATTCATCAAAAAAATATTTTTATTCACTGAACAATTTTGCCTTATCACTGAACAATTTTGCCTTATCACTGAACATTTGCTTTATCACTGCACATTTTGTCTTATCACTGAACATTTTGCCTTATCACTGAACATTTTACTTTTTCAATGTTTTTCACGTATTTTGACTAAATGTTCCATGTTACTAGACACTGTCTAATAAAATTTTCAAATTGTCCACGTATTTTGTGAATTTTTTTAGTAATTTTAACTAAATATTCAGTGATGAAACTAAATGTTTAGTGATAAAGCTAAATGTTCAGTAATAACATTAATGTCCAGTGAATTGTACACATATTTTGTAAATATTCAGTGATTTTAACTAAAATGTTTAATGATAAGGCAAAATGTTCAATGAATAAAATTTATTTTTAGATAAATTGAAGTGCAAAGTAACGATTTTTAGTCATCTGATCATTTATCTCTTAAACTCATTTATATATATATATGAATTTTATTAAAATTTAAATAATTTATAATTTATATAAATAAATGAGGTTTGTATGTAATCGTCATCCCTATCGGATCATCTAAGTTCGTCAACTCAATTTTACTTGTATTTACTTGTTTATTATATAAAAAAACTCAATTGTTGAAACTCTTAGGTTTTGAAGATGACAAACACTTACCTAATGTGGTAATTTAGTGTGCAGAAATCCATGAAGATATTCAATAAAGATTACTTGCAAATAATTGAGGCAATAACAAGCAATTACTTTTGCAGAATAAATGTCTCAATTAATTGCACAAAGAGTAATTACACTTTGAAGACAACGAGTAAATAGTGGAAAGCAAATGGAAAGTCTTTGGCCATTTGAATTGCTGCCGTTCAGAAAACAAGTGAAGAGGCAAGCATTCATTGACAAGCATTGATGAGGCCAAAGTAATGTGCACTGATGAGGGAAAAGTAAAGTGCACTTGAAGAGGCTGAAAAGAAGCAATCAAACAGGCCGACTGATTGATGGGAAAGCAAATTGAAGAGGCATTAAAGAGGCGAGTCAATTGGGAATTCAAGTGATGCATTCAAAAACAACAAATAAAGAGCCCAAAGCATTTGAAGAAGGAAATGAAAGCCATTTAAGGAAAGCATTTACAAGCAAGAAAAACGGCAGAATTAAGAAGAAGAGTAAATGCATTTGAATACAAAGAATACATGTTGAAGAACAAGTGAAGAGTCTTCTAGCCGTTCGTATGGCCAACGTCTAGAAAGACATTCAAGAGGCTAGCATTTACAACAATCAATGAGGCCGAGTGAAGTATACTAATGAGGCCGAATATGAAGAAGCAAGATGACTTGCAAAAGAAGATGAACCTCCACTCTATATAAGGCAGTTGAAAGCACAAATTAGAGTGGGCAAAAATAGAGAGAAAAAGCTACGACATTTGAAGCAAAGGTTTGCTGAAAAAGAGAACGCACTGAGGCGAGAAGCTCGAACCAAATTACTCTATCGGATTGAGTAGTAGTCATCAAAATAGAGTCTAGTTGAAAGATCTATTTTGTAAACTCTACAAGCACATCGGAATAAAGGGTAATCAGTTCGCAAATCCTTTCAGAGCAATCTGAAAGGTAGTGGTTTTTACCTTATCATCATTGTGATAAGGTTTTCCACTATACATAAGTGCGTATTTACTTTCGTCATTATTTTCTTGCAAAAATATTTTCGCTGCTATCTGACCATCAGACGGAAACACACTCTGTGACTTCCGTCTGACAGATTTCTAACAGTAACGATCCAACACGTGGTATCAGAGCCGAGTGCTCTAGATTTATCTGTTAGCTTTGCAGGAAAAACATGTCGATTCACAATTCCTTCTGGAAACCGCCGCTACTAAAACCTGGACAATTCGACTGATGAACTGAACCAGCTCAGACGAGATAATGAAGAACTACTTCAGACAGTGCAAAGTCTAAGACTCGAGGATACCGCAAAGAAGGAGAATTGGCTCCGTGAGCTAGAAGCAAAAAGGGTAGAGAAACTAAAGACGGATTTCAAGAAAACGTTCGTCTGCCCAGGGCTGGGGTATGAAGCTGAAAAAGGAAAGGGAAAGATGACGGAACAAGGAGAATGTTCTCGCCAGGGAGGACGACCACAAACCATCAGACGGACAGAGAGGGAAGACAGGTCACAGAAGGAATTCAATATCCACGACAAGGACTCTGTCCCCTACAAGGCTCCAAAAGGCTATAAAATCTGGATGAATATGAATCAGAGTCATAAGCCCTCAAAGAGAAACTTTCATGCTAGAAAGGCAAAGACGACAGTTCCACCCGGCAGAAGCAAGTACGTAAATCTTCTATGCCATAGAATCTGCTGGAACTGTGGGCAGTCTGGACACTACAGAGCTGAATGCCAAAGACTAAGGGAAATAGATGAGAGGAATAGCCGCTGGATGAATGCTAAAAGACGTCCCTCAAATGACGTCCATCGGAGGAAAGTCAACACCTACAGGGAGAAAAACAGAAGCGATCACTTTCGTCCGCACCATGATCCGGCCATCTTTTGCAAACCAAGGAAGACGCCCATGCGAAAGATAGACTTGACTAACTATGATGCTCATTACTCTTACTACTCCGTTCCTATTGCAAAATTCATCCCTAAGCCCAGTAAGCCCAAGCTTGTCTGGGTTCGTAAAAACTGATCTTTCTTTTGCAGAATGGAGTGAGGTCCCATCCCTGGTACTTGGACAGCGGATGCTCAAGACATATGACGGGAAATCCAGAATGGTTCGACTCACTCCACAAAACTTCCGGAGATAGCATAATCTTCGGAAACAAAAGCAAGGGAAATGTGACTGCAATAGGAGAGGTAAGAATTTCGGATACCATCCGAATCAAACAGGTTAGTCTAGTAGAAAACTTGAAATACAATCTACTAAGTGTGTCTCAGTTATGTCAATATGGCAAAAATCGTGTTACATTCAATTCTAATGATTGTTTTGTAAGAAGCAATGAGACAGGGAAGACAGTCCTAAGAGGAATCCGTGTGAACGAAATTTACATTGTCGACCCAGAATTCATCCCAGAAGAGGAACTGTGCCTGGTAAGCATAGCTGAAAACACCATCCTCTGGCATAGGAGGTTTGGACATGCAAGCGTGAAACTACTGCATAAACTCCATCAGAAGGAATTGGTGGTTGGTTTACCCAAGATGGAAAGTGCATCAGCACAGGTATGTAGTGCATGTGTCACAGGGAAGCAGGCACGGACATCATTCACATCAAAGCAAACTGTGAGCACCTCTGCACCATTGGAAATGGTTCACATGGATCTATGCGGACCTGTGAACATCACTAGCCGTGGAGGAAACAGGTATATCCTTGTCATAGTCGATGACTACTCCAGGTACACATGGACCATGTTTCTACATACTAAAGATCATACATTTCATGAATTTGAAGCATGGTTGAAATTGATAGAAAATAAGTTAAATCGCAGATTAACCTCTATTCGTACTGATAATGGAACCGAGTTTCGGAATTCGCAGTTTCTTTCGTTGTGCAGGGATAAAGGTGTTGATCACAACTTTTCCGCCCCACGCACACCACAGCAAAACGGTGTTGTTGAACGAAAGAACAGAACCCTAGAGGACATGTCGCATACTATGCTAATTGCTAGTAAAGTTCCAAAAGTTTTTGGGCTGAAGCAGTGCACGCTGCGAGTCATATCCTTAACAGAGCATCGCTTCGATCCATGATAGGAAAGACTCCGTACGAACTACTACGTGGAAGAAAGCCCAATATTTCCCACTTGAAGGTATTTGGATGCAAGTGTTTCGTCCACAACAACGGCAAGGAAAATCTGGGAAAATTTGATGCTAGGAGTGATGAAGGAGTCTTCATTGGATACTCAAGTCACAGCAAAGCTTATAAAGTCTTTAACCTAAGGCTAGAACAAGTGGAGGAAAGCGTTCATGTAAGATTCGACGAGACGGAAATGGCTGGTCAAAGAATAAGGGATTCCTCAACAACTGCCATGCTAGACGCTGGAGAACTCCAGTTCATCGACGAATCAGATCCTGATTGGGAACCACCATCACCCCCAAATGTCGTCATCCCTCCCACGGAAGTCCAAAAAAATGAACAATGCACCTCCATTGAATCAAACGGAAATCGCTGAATTACAAGTTCCAGCAGATGAACAAATCCAGATTGTCCCTGAGGTGACTGTCAACACTGAAGTCCCTGGAGAGGAAGAGGTGATTGCTGATCCCATCCCTGCAAACCCTAAGGGGGAAGTCAGAACCACTCGCTATGGACGACAGACTCGTCGGCCAGACAGACTGGGAGACTATCATTGCTACACTTCTCAGCAAGAGGTAAACCTTAATAGTTTATGTCAATTTTGTGGATTTGCCTCTTTTGTTTCTCTTACAGAACCAAAGACGACTGCGGAAGCTCTTAAAGACCCAGAATGGGTCAATGCCATGCAAGAGGAACTGCACCAATTCGAGAGGAACAAAGTGTGGCGTCTAGTTCCGACACCCAAAGATAAGAACGTGATTGGAACAAAATGGGTCTTCAGAAACAAGTTGGACGACAAGAGAACCGTCGTAAGGAACAAAGCCCGTCTGGTGGTCAAAGGATACAACCAACAAGAAGGAATTGACTATGATGAGACATTCGCTCCAGTTGCAAGGTTAGAGGCAATCAGACTGCTTATAGCTTATTCAACCTTCCATGGTTTCACCTTGCAACAGATGGACGTCAAGACGGCATTTTTAAATGGAGTCTTAAAAGAGGAAGTGTATGTAAGTCAGACTCCAGGATTTGAAGATAAAAGCTATCCCAACCATGTCTACATACTGGTCAAGGCTTTATACGGACTGAAGCAAGCACCTCGCGCTTGGTATGAGAGACTCTCTTTGTTCCTTCTGTCACACGGATATATCAGGGGGGAAGTGGACAAGACTCTCTTCCTTCTGAAGGAAGGGACTGACACTCTAGTGGTTCAGGTATATGTTGATGATATTATCTTTGGTTCAACTAACCCTAGACTTGTCAAAAAGTTCACAGATCTGATGTCAAGCGAATTCGAGATGAGCATGGTGGGGGAATTGAAGTACTTTCTAGGACTTCAAGTAGCACAAGGGGAAGACAGAACTCGGATCCATCAACAGAAGTACGTGAAGGAAATCCTAAAGAAGTTCGGGACGGATTCCGCAAAAACATGTGCCACACCCATGTCTCCAAATGACACGCTAGCAAAGGATGAGTCATCCCTCCAAGTGGATCCGACTCTATACAGGGGGATGATAGGTTCACTCTTATACCTTACAGCTAGTAGACCTGACATCTTATTTAGTGTTTGTCTATGTGCTAGATTCCAGGCAGATCCTAGAGAGACACATGTCAAAGCCGTGAAAAGAATCTTGAGATACCTGAAAGGGATAGACGACTTGTGCCTATTCTATCCGACAGGAGGAGACTTACGTCTGACGGCTTACACAGATGCTGACTACGCAGGATGCAGAACAGACAGGAAGTCCACCTCAGGAATGGCGCAGTTTCTTGGACCATGTTTGATCTCGTGGGGATCCAAGAAACAGTCTTCTATTGCATTATCCACTGCTGAGGCAGAATATATTGCAGCTGCCGCTTGCTGCGCACAATTGCTTTGGATTAAACAACAGCTAAGTGATTATGGCGTTATCCTTGAATGCGTTTCTATTCTGTGTGATAATACCAGTGCCATTAATATTTCGAAAAATCCAGTACAGTTCTCACGCACTAAACACATCGAAATTAGATATCACTTTTTACGTGACTGTGTAGAGAAAGGCACCATTGCCATGGAATACTGTAGGACTGAGGAGCAAATCGCAGACATTTTTACGAAAGCATTACACAGGGAACCCTACGAGAAGCTAAGGCTTGAACTAGGTATGACTTCCCTCCCATAGTCTGTACTCCATGTTGAATTCCCTCGATGATTGGCTAGACTAGTCTGCATGATAGATTGCCGTGTATGAAGCTACTGCGTATGTAGTTAATAACTATGTAAAAGTGGCTCTATGAGGTCACCACTGCATGCATGTTAAATGAGATTACTAGCTAGCAAATATCATGAGTATGACACATTTTCTTTGTAGCCCAAAAGAGACTTCCAAATTTGAACCCACAATATAAGCCAAGGAAGTACTCTAAGACTAACCCTAGCCTATTATGTGTGGAGAATAAATGTTTAGCCCGTTGATGGTAAAATTATTTTCTTGGTCTTCTCCACACTACATGAAATTGTTTTGTCATGATTCGGTGAACTCTTATTTCTTGGTTGTGTGGTGTTTTATTGTACCACTTGGGTAAACCTACCACACCACACCCAAACCTTGTGAAAAACATGAGACGGAATCGGGGTTAACTCAGCATTGGTTCAGACTGGTTCCATCAGATGGATTGTGGCTGGTTCAATCAGATGGAGGGTTAGTGGCTGCCATCAAGAAAAGAAGGTAAAGATAATACTTGATGACGATTAGAATGACCCGTATGGTGAAAAAAAAACATCGTCTGTAGCACAGTCATCATCACTAAGTCGCTTCGGACTTGATGGCTGATGGTCTTTATGGCATGGAAAAACAGCAAGGTCTCGATATTTGAACAAGCTGGAGCAACTAGGGGTTTAAATACCCGCAGATGGCCATGTGGCAGTAAACTGTGGAGTGAATTCAAAATTTGGGAGTTGCACGTGGCGGCTTAACTATTACCTAACTCCAGATTTGGAAGGAGATTTAAATGTGCAGTTTCTTTTGGAAGTCAAAAATTAAATCTTGCGAGATTTGAGGATGCCGATTGGAATTCATAAATTGAAAAGGAAATTTCTAGGGCTTCTCACAGTACAAAGAAGAGAAGGAAAGACGGAATCTTGGCATCTATCAGTCTGAAGTTGACTGGGTGAAGGACTTGAGGAGCAAAGTTGATATTCTTGAAACATTGCCAGATCTGCCGAAGGGAGCTGAGGATTCTGCAGATGTGAATCCGGGGCACTAAATTCAAATCAAGGAAGTAAGAGCTGAAGGAGCTGAATAGTCAGTTGATATTTGTCGCAACTGAGGTGGTTGACCAGTTGAAGACCGTGTTCCGCAGTTAACTCTGGATCTGTCTCATGGTTGCCCCTTTCCTTCCATCCCCACCATATCTACTACCTATTTTTGATGACTTTTCTTTCGTTGTCATACTCAGTGTCTGCCTGGTAGTATTTAAATTTTCAGTATGTTGTGTGTGTTCCCTCTGGGGCACTTTTGCCCTTTATTGATGAAGTATGCAGTTTCTTTCCATCACATGGATGTCTTTGATTGCATTCTTTTTGATGATGTCAAAAGGGGGAAGAGACAATGAGTGCATTCCTTGAGGGGGAAGTCACTAATGAAAAACAAACTGAATGTCCATCTAAGGGGGAACTGTTAAGCGGTCGTAGAATATGTCTGCCTAACTAAAATTTGACTGCATATCTATCTGATGAAAATACTGTTGTGTGGAATACTTGTCATGGATTTCTTATCTTTTGAAGAAGTGTTTGTCATCATCAAAAAGGGGAATTTGTTGAAACTCTTAGGTTTTGAAGATGACAAACACTTACCTAATGTGGTAATTTAGTGTGCAGAAATCCATGAAGATATTCAATAAAGATTACTTGCAAATAATTGAGGCAATAACAAGCAATTACTTCGGCAGAATAAATGTCTCAATTAATTGCACAAAGAGTAATTACACTTTGAAGACAACGAGTAAATAGTGGAAAGCAAATGGAAAGTCTTTGGCCATTTGAATTGCTGCCGTTCAGAAAACAAGTGAAGAGGCAAGCATTCATTGACAAGCATTGATGAGGCCAAAGTAATGTGCACTGATGAGGGAAAAGTAAAGTGCACTTGAAGAGGCTGAAAAGAAGCAATCAAACAGGCCGACTGATTGATGGGAAAGCAAATTGAAGAGGCATTAAAGAGGCGAGTCAATTGGGAATTCAAGTGATGCATTCAAAAACAACAAATAAAGAGCCCAAAGCATTTGAAGAAGGAAATGAAAGCCATTTAAGGAAAGCATTTACAAGCAAGAAAAACGGCAGAATTAAGAAGAAGAGTAAATGCATTTGAATACAAAGAATACATGTTGAAGAACAAGTGAAGAGTCTTCTAGCCGTTCGTATGGCCAACGACTAGGAAGACATTCAAGAGGCTAGCATTTACAACAATCAATGAGGCCGAGTGAAGTATACTAATGAGGCCGAATATGAAGAAGCAAGATGACTTGCAAAAGAAGATGAACCTCCACTCTATATAAGGCAGTTGAAAGCACAAATTAGAGTGGGCGAAAATAGAGAGAAAAAGCTACGACATTTGAAGCAAAGGTTTGCTGAAAAAGAGAACGCACGGAGGCGAGAAGCTCGAACCAAATTACTCTATCGGATTGAGTAGTAGTCATCAAAATAGAGTATAGTTGAAAGATCTATTTTGTAAACTCTACAAGCACATCGGAATAAATGGTAATCAGTTCGCAAATCCTTTCAGAGCAATCTGAAAGGTAGTGGTGTTTACCTTATCATCATTGTGATAAGGTTTTCCACTATACATAAGTGCGTATTTACTTTCGTCATTATTTTCTTGCAAAAATATTTCCGCTGCTATCTGACCATCAGACGGAAACACACTCTGTGACTTCCGTCTGACAGATTTCTAACAGTAACGATCCAACATCAATTTTACTTTTATTTAATTTTGGTATTTCCTCACCCCCAATTTGTTGCCTAATAACTACCAATGCACAATGTCGGAAATTCGCAACAATCCACAGCCTCTAACTCCTGTCAAACGGGTACACACTACACAACAGTTACCTCTATTGAAGGCATTTACACTCACACGAACAATCAATCTTCTCTTGTACTTTGTGTTTGTCAGACTTTATTTTTTCTGCAATTTTCACATGAATTACGTGAAAGCTGTCATTTTTTACGCGTTTTTTCATCGATTCACATCTCTTTGACTTCCACTATCACGAACTACTTGTGTGACATTTAATTTTGTTTCTAGAAAATTTGTGTTCCTACATCTCATCATCTATGTTTCCTTTTGAATTAAATTGAACAGGACCAAAATATTACGCAATCGAAAAACAAAACAAAAATAGAAATTACGAAAATGATCTGGTACAAAAACCATATTTTTATGAAAAATAAAATTAATTATAGTTATAAATTTGATCATTTGGACGTATGAAATTAAATCCCCCGCGTCATATTACAGATTACAGAATTATTATCAAAATTATGTAACACAATAGCTTGCTCAGCTCAGGTAACAGAACCAGCATAGAAAAGAAAACAAACAAAAAAACCCTAATTATAATCATCTAATTTGAAGATTAAATTAAAGATTTTGAAAATCTATGACATATGTTGGTCTAGGGTTTCTCAATTTTAAAGCCAACTGTTTATGTTACGGTGTAATCAGTTATCGTGTACAATTTATTTGCTGTTTTTGGCTGCATCTGCAGAGCATTTATGGAATAGGAGCCCTAATTACCATCTCTATCAATTTATACAAACAAAGTAAGATCGTTAAACGTCAATTAACACTTGATCAGATAGTTGCTTTAATCCAAAGCTGTGCTGTGCCTGCCTGGTGCCTTTATGAATCTCTGTGTTTCATTGATCAAGCTTAACTTGGGGCATGAATTACTTTTCTGTTTCTGGTTCTACTTTTTAAAGATTCATAATGGGGCACATTATCTTCTTACTCGCTAAATTAAAAGTTTTTCCAGCAGATACATTTTGGCCTAAAACCAAAGCTGTGCTTTCAGTTTTCACATGTTTTTGTCAGTAACATTTGTGTCACTCACAGCCAGCCTTCCAAGCTGGATCTGCTGCTGCAATTAAGTTCTTGTCATCTGTATGCGGTGCTTGTCATAATTGAGAAATTATGACGACAACTAATAGTTTGCCAACCAGAATAGTGACAGCTACCAAGATATAGTTAACAAAGTATTACTGTAACAAGCTCGTGGATTTTGACTTTTGAGAAAACCACAATTAAGTGAAGAAAACTCTCACTTATTTTAGTCCTTTTAAGCGGCTATGATCATACTTAGTCAGTGTGGAGCAATTAATTGCAGTTGGCAATGAAAATGCTGTAATATCGGTGACAGTTAGATTTTCTTGATGAGGTACTAATTATCTTTCGTATGATTATGGCTATTGTTGTAAACAAGCTAATATAAAATAAAACTTCCATCCTGATTAATACTAATTGTGTTTGATAAATGACTCACGGTGGCAAATTAGTTATGATTATTGTTGGGAGATTGAGGTCAGCCGCTTCTACTTTATTGCAGATAAAGGAGTTTTTTTTATTAAAATGATCCAAATGGGTTTGTGGGTTTCAAAACTTACCCATGTGAGTTTGCAGTTTCAAAATTGACCCATTTTTAATAAGATCGGATCCCCAGGATCTGGTCTTTTGTGTTTTTCAAAGATCGGATCCGGTCTTCTGTGTTTTTTACAAAATCGGTTCTCCAGGATCCGATCTTATGTGCAAACGAAAACACGTGGAGTTCTCTCATTCGAACACGCATAGAAGACCGGATCCTCAGGATCCGGTTTTGTAAAAAATACAAGAGATCGGATCTTGGGGATCCGGTCTTCTGAAAAACGTAAAAGACCGGATCCTGAGAATCCGGTCTCATTAAAAATGGGTCAGTTTTGAAATGTGAAACTCGGGTGGATCAGTTTTGAAACCCACAAACTCAAATGGGTAAATTTAAAAAAAAAAACTCCAGATAAAGGTATGGAAATGATAACTAACCAAGCTATAAAATGAATGCATAGAGAGCATATTTTTTTTTGCACCAAGACATTGAACACTACTGTTTTCTTAGTCCTCATGGAGCTTTCTGTTCCTTCACTTGTTGGTTTTTGTGCCTTCCTCATCTTCGTCTTCTTTGTTCTCAGTAAAGAAAAGAAACGTGGAACCAAAACCATCCCTCCAAACCTGCCGCCAGGACCACCGAAGCTGCCTGTGGTTGGAAATTTGCATCAACTTGTAGGCACAGTGACTCATCACAAGCTCACAGAGTTGGGTGAAACGTATGGACCAATCATGCATTTGCAGATCGGTGAAGTCCCTGCTGTCATAGTATCTTCGCCGGAGATTGCCAAAGAAGTGACTACAACACATGACATCAACTTTGCTCGAAGGCCTTTGCAGCTTTCTGGTAAAATCTTGACTTATGGATGGACAGATATTGCCTTTGCTCCCTACGGAACTTACTGGAGACAACTCAGGAAACTATGCGTCACTGAGGTGTTGAGCGCGAAGCGCGTGCTGACTTATAGGTCTATAAGAGAAGAAGAAGTAGGTGATCTTGTAAAAGAGATCTCCTCCAAAGCTGGGATGATGCCTATTAACATGAGTGCCAAAATATTTTCTCTGACTTATGGGATTACTTCCAGAGCGGCTTTTGGTTCAAAAAGTAAATACCAAGAAGAGTACATAGCGATTGTGATGGAGAGTTCGAAAGCGGTTGGTCTTGCAGTTTGCAATATGTACCCGTCATCGAAAATCCTGCCACTGATCACTGGTTTCAGGTACAAATTGGAGAAGCTGCACAGGGAAGCTGATAAGATTCTTGAGAATATCATTGTAAGTCATATAAAGGCCAAATCGTTGCGATCATCTGTTGATGCAAATGCAAAAGAAGGCTTACTTGACATTCTGTTGAGGATTCAAGAGACTGGAAACCTTGAAATTCCCTTAACCAGAGATAATATCAAATCAGTCATAGCCGTAAGTCATGACTTCCTTACTGCTTGCTCGGAAATTTCCTTCTTATTATTATTATTATTATTGGGTGCTCATGTTAGTATTAGTATCTGTTATGTGAGGATTTGAACCCTGGACGCTTTTTGACGCAGGTGGAAGTGCTCCACTGAGCCACTCCTCTTGACCTCATTTCCCATTTATATTTTTACTCATACACTTGTAGGCTTTTTTGTTCTCTGGCAATACCTCTCTAGCACTGTTAGTTATAGTTGTTGTTTTTTTGTTGTTGGTTACAGGATGTATTCACTGCAGGCAGCGAAACGTCTTCGACAACGGTTGAATGGGCAGTGTCGGAGATTATCAAGAACCCAAGAGTTTTGCAAAAAGCGCAAGCAGAGGTAAGAGAAGTGTACAAGGGAAAAGGAGACGTTGACGAAGAGCGTCTTGATCAGCTGAAATACTTAAAACTGATCATCAAGGAGACGCTAAGGCTGCATCCATCACTCCCTCTGCTACTACAGAGAGAAAATGCACACCCATGTGTGATCAAAGGATACGATATACCAGCCGGGACCAGGGTGATGATCAATGTATGGGCAATTGCTAGAAATCCCAAGTACTGGAAAGAGCCTGAGAAGTTTCTCCCAGAAAGGTTCGTCGATAATCCATTGGACTACATCGGCACAAACTTTGAGTACCTTCCGTTTGGCGCAGGCAGAAGGATATGTCCAGGCATTGACTATGCAATGCCCAACATGTTGCTGCCATTAGCCCAATTGCTTTATCATTTTGATTGGGAGCTTCCTGATGGTGTCAAAGGCGAGGATTTGGACATGAGTGAGTCCTTTGGTGTCACTGTTCGAAGAAAGAACGATCTCTTCTTGGTTTTCAAACCTCACAACCACACAACAAGTCTCTCTAACTGAAGCCTCTAGGGAGCAGCTCTCTCATATTTCAATTTCTAAAACTCCATTAAACAATTATTTCCATCTTATATTGCTTGTATCTCTAGTCATTCTAATTTCTATGTATTAGTTTTTGTTTGGGGTCCATTCTCTGTTTTTTTTATGTCACTTTGTTGTGTAGATCCATCAAATACACTTTATACGAATATTGAACCTATGGAAGCAGTCATCACAAAAAATAAACAATTTTTTATTTTCAAAGTTTGTAGGTATTGTGTGTCTACAACAAGATCAATAAACCGGTTGATCTTAAATGCAGTATGTACATGAAAGCTGTAAAATCTATACAGAGAGCTAAACAAGTTCATATGCACAAGAGAGAATATGTTATCATATTATAGACATAATGAGAGAAGCTGTTGTTATCCTTACTTGTCCCCCAGTGCGAATAAAAGGAGACAGAGAGGATAATAAATGATGAGACGCGAGATAAGGAAGTTAGGAGAAGGGAGACAGACCAGGGCAAATAGCGCGAGGAGAGTGGTCACAATGATGACCCCAAGAGTTGAAACAAACTGAGCAAGCCAATGGAGTTCGCTGATTACTAAATACAAGCCTGCCATAAAAGCAACAGACATCATCAAAAGGGCAACTCCCAGCAGCGGAAAAGCAAATTTTAGAGCGATGCGAACTGGGCTAGAATCACCAAACTGAGCCAGTATAAGAGTCACTGCCATTATGATGGAGCTGTAGAGAGCCACTGCATCACAGATGACAAATGCGTGGAAGTACCCTTTTGATATCATGGTTGCTAGACCGGCCTCACCGCCACTCGAGTTGTTATTACCACCAGGAACTGTGAATCCAGCGCTAAAAGTTACTGTTGCAACTAGCGTTGCGACCAATAGAATTATATTTACTTTCGCATTGTGACTTTCATTACTGATGCCATCTTTCTGTGCTGCAGGAAGTTCTTTCTTTTTGCAGAACATTCTTGGATGAGGAGAACGCGGAGTACCCACAACTCTCAAGGCCATCCACGTTAATCTCTGCAATGCAATATTTCAAGTTACTTTTTTTAATGGACTTGCATAATCGAGCAACGAGCTTTACTGTTCATATTTATCTTACCTTTTGAAACGAGGCCTTGGCTTCCATTTGTTCATCTGCGATATCTAGCGCATTACACCCCTTATGATTGACTAGCTTTAGATTTATTCGCTGATCATTGGCTAAAATGTTTACAGCATCTGAATGTCCATAAATCGTTGCCAAATGCAGCGGAGTATTACCATTTTCATCCCTTGCATTTATCAGCTGGCTCAGTTCAGCAACTTTAAGTAAATGGCTGATTGCTTTACCTTGGCCTGCCTTGGCTGCAGCATGGATTATATTCTGTCCTTGTAGATTGAGCAACTCCATCATACCTAGTCTTTGGCGCAACATCTCTCGGATGACGTCATTGTGGCCATTCTTGGCTGCTAGATGGATCGGATAGAATCCATATTTGTCCACTTGGTAAGCTGAAATGTGGAATACATCTAGCAGGAATCTGACCCCTTGGGCGTAATTTAAGTATGCTGCAATGTGAAGTGGGTTTCTTCCTTTTTCGCATCTCTGATGGAAACAAGACTCATCCTTATTCCAAAGTATCTCTTTAATTAGCACATTTGTCAACACAAAAAAAAACACATCTAAACATCATTCCAGTGATAAAGTTATTTAGAGAACCAACCATACCAAGACATAAAATAGGATGCTTTGTTTTTTTTTCATTTAGTATCGCAGTTTACAAAATACGAATTTATTCTTAACAAGGATACAAAAGAAGGACTTGATTCTTAACAATTTTCTTACCTAAGTTTCTGCTACTAATAGCGGAACGAGGCAGGAGAATTATAACCAAGCTTCTCATCATTGCCATAATATCCAACTGGATTCTCCATCAGAAGTTTTGACAATATCATCAAATCCAGCTTCTGCTGCTAATTGCAGCACAGCCTTTCTTTCCTTGTTAACAGAATATTCCATTTTTTGCAAAAATCAAGAGGGGTCCTGGGCCACTGATCGCGGACTTGGGTTGAATCGCTAAAATAACCTGTTTTATTATTCCGCGTCCCCAAACCCAATTCGTCTCATCTTCGGCTTGCCCTAATTGGATCGTGTTTTGTTACCGTAACTAGCTATCAGTTAACGTCTTTCGAACGCCCCAAACCCTAACTCGTGAATCCAAATGGAATTCACATCCGTTCCGTCATCTTCTGGCCCATCTGGAAATCCGTTGCAACCATCTTCTGGCCTAGTTTTTTATTTATTTATGAAGTTTCATTTGTTAATTTATAATTGGATTTGTCGCACTAAACTGATTTGAATTTTAAGGCATATGCCGCATATTAAATATTGTTGGTTTTAGTGTGCAGAAAATAACGATGAGATTTCATGTTGTTACGAGAAGTTGAGTAGAAACCTTAAAATTAATTTTATTTAAATAATTTATACTATGAATTATAAACAATTAATCAAATTTAATATAGCAAATCGTAAACGATTTGGGTGTTGTACGTTCAAATATTTTAGAAATTCATGAAATTTGGTGTTGTATTGTGGAAAAGTAAGATTGTCAATTGAGAAATATAGAATTTATGGAGTTTTTTTTTGCCCTGTTTCTGAAATTCAATATCACTTTTGCCCTGCCTGAAACTCAAATATCAGTTTTGCACTATTTTAAAAGAAATCGATTTTAGGGAAATCAGTTTCGCTCATTTTCGAAGGAAACCAATTTCTCTCAAACCGGTTTGCTGACTGTGCACATATTTGGTCCTACGTGGACCGAAATAAATGTAATTGCGACCACGTGTAAAATCAATTTGACTGGTCAACAATAATTATTTTTTACAAAATTCACTAATTACCACCCAATTCAACCCAAACAATTCAATTAATTATCACCCAATTCAAATAATTAACACCAAATTTAACACAACTATTTTAACTAATTAACACTCAATTCAACAATTCAACACAAACATTTCAACTAATTAACACTCAATTCCACCCAATTCAACACAAACAATTTCCCATCGAAAAAAAACACAAACAATTCAATTAATTATCACCCAATTCAAATAATTAACACAAAATTCAACACAAACATAATTAGTTGAAATGTTTGTGTTGAATTGTTTATTTGAGTGTTAATTAGTTAAAATATTTGTGTTGAATTTGGTGTTAATTATTTGAATTGGGTGATATATAATTAGTTGAATTGGGTGGTATAATTAGTTAAATTTTATAAAAAATAATTGTTGTTGACCAATCAAACCGATTTGGGGGAAATCGGTTTTACACGTGGTCACAATTACATTTATTTCGGTCCACGTAAGATAAAAAATGTGCACAGTAAGCAAACCGGTTTGGGAGAAATCGATTTCCTTCGAAAATGAGCGAAACCGATTTGAGGGAAACCGATTTCTTTAAAAACAGGGCAAAAGTGAAATAGAATTTCAAAAACATGGCAAAAAAAAAACTCAGAATTTATACATTTCATCCAATTCCTAACGTGATTGCTTGCATTTCAAAAAATCAAAGTAGCATTATTAATTAATATCTTAAGACATTAATTAATCACACGCTAATAACTAACTAAACCTAATATATAATTAGCAGTCCAAAAATCATATCGTGTCGTCTTCATTATCTAAATATCAATCTGTAAATTATTGACGGAATAAGAACAGACCATGTCGTCTTCTTTGCTGATTTTCACCCGATTACCATAACATCATTTTTTTTTACAATTATTTAAAATATTTAATCACCAATGAATTGCTTGGGTTTCTCTTTGAACGACTGACTATACGACGCCGTCCGAATCAATTGCAATAAAAATGCAGCGTTTTATCTGTAGGGAAGATTTGACTTGGAAAGACGTCGTTTCTCGGTCTTTTCCCTCCGCTTTTCCCAATTGCGATTTCATTTTCTCAGCACGTATGCGACAACATCTGCGATCGAGCTGTCAAATCTTTGGTGAGTTTCGAATTTTCGAGTTCTTTCCCTTGAAAATCACTCTTTCACAATGCTGTTGGTTTTTTTTATACTGTGAGACTGATCTTTTTAGAAGATTTGATGTTCGATTTGGTTGTAATTTGTTTTGGTTTGGTATAAATAGCTGATGGCGACGGATTAAAGGTTTGATTTGAGAATGCTCTCTGCATAAGGGTTTAGTGTGTTGTTGATACATTGATGTGATTGATGGCGGAGAATACCTACACATCCTGATTTTGGGAGATTGATGGCGGTTTCTTTGTACTTGTGTTCATGTTAAGGTTTAGGTTTAGAGTGTCTTTGTTGATTTTTAAAGGAATTTGTACTTAATCTTGGCCACAGATGGATTCAAACAAAGTAACACTTACGAAGCGTATAAAATAACTATTTTATTATATTTTATTATAGGATAGAGAAACTATTATAAAGAACACTCTCACACCTCACACTTCACTCACACTTTCTTACTCAAGTGTATAAAACTACTACAACTCACCTATATTTATACTTGAGCACTACATCAATGGAGGGCTATGATCATTTTGATCATACGGTTATAATTAAGTACTCTAGATAATTCTACTAAAATATATATTTTCTATACTTCTCCACACCACTCTAGATTCTTCTTCTTATTTCTTTTATTTTCTCTAGGTTGAGTCAACTTCTCCTTTTTGGGCCATTTTATTCTCTAGCCCAATTAGGATCGATTATTTAACACTCCCTCAATACCTAATTGATCTTTCTCTTCCCGTTGGTCTCTTGATACTTATTTCAATATCGAACTTGTCATGTGTGTCTTGATCAAAGCGTCACTCTTCAAACATTTCATGTTTCTTTGTTTGCATTGAAGTGTCGTCTCTTGCTTTTGGATAATTTTCTAACTTCACTGATCTCCTTGAATAATCTTCATCCTTCTTTGCGCATTTTGTAATTTGTAAATTTTTTTGATGTGTACTCATGTGATCCTTCAGCTTCTTTTGACGGTGTCTTCTAGTAGCATCACACGGCTCCCCCAGCTTCTTGACTTTCTGTCCTGCATATTTTTCATAGGCCGGCGTATCTTCAATCGTATACTTTATCATGACAACATCTACTAGGTACTCTTGCACGTCCGGTTGTGTAGCCACCAGCTCTATCTCTTTGTGACCTAACATGAATTCAAGAATCATCTTTTTTCCAGAGCCTTCTTGCTTAGATAGATCACCACCATGCTCTTCAACCTCTTGTATCACGACCATAGCACTTGCTGCTATCTCGGAAACTTCATCACCCTCTAAGTCTTCAATACACACATCATTGATGTTATGCTCGGTAAGGTCCCACTCATCTTCAGACACATCTTCTTTAGTTGGATATGTAGCTTCAAATTCTTTTTCTTCTTCTTCGGGCATGTCTTCCTCAACCGCATATGTTGCCCCGAAGTCTCATTCTTCTTCTTAGATTTGCAATCTCTTGAGTAATGATGCTTTATTTTTCATTTAGTATCGCCAGTTTACCAAAATACAAATTTATTCTTAACAAGAATACAAAAGAAGAACTTGAATCTTAACAATTTTCTTACCTAAGTTTCTGCCACTGATAGCGGAATGAGGCAGGTGAATTATAACCAAGCTTCTCATCACTGCCATAATTTCCAACTGGATTCTCCATCAGAAGTTTGACAATATCAGCAAATCCAGCTTCTGCTGCTAATTGCAGCACAGCCTTTCTTTCCTTGTTAACAGAATATTCCATGTTCCTATCCTCGCAACATCCCCATGACGCTGCTGCAGCGCCTCATGCAGCGTTGAATTACCTTCATTATTCACTTCCCCCAATCCAGACTCTGCACAGGCAACAAGCAGACTTACCAGCAAAGGATCCCCGGCTCTTGCCGCGATGTGAAGTGGTGTTTCCCCTCTAGAATTTTTTTCTCTAGCAAGAAATGGCAAGTCCTTGCACATAACTTTTACAATCTCGTCATGTCTCAAGATAGTCACCAAGTGAAGAACTGTGTTCTTCTGTGGCGTGAGCTGCACGCAGAACGCTGGCAGGTCAAAGCGCCGCGGAATTGACTCTTTCTCCATCTATGTAAAGAACTCTAGTATCAGTATGTCACCATGGACTACAGCTCTGTATAAGTCCGGGTGACCGGGTCCATGGAGTGAACCATTTTATGGCACTCTTCCATTTACCTTAAATTCAAACCTTATTTTCACTTTTCAGAGTGATTTGGAAGTAGGAACTAATAAGTCAGCTGCTGCTGCTGAAGAAGTTGGTTATATTTCCTTCATAACTGGGAATCCATTTCTTGAGTGCCCCGTATGCACTATGGGTGGTCGGAATTGCACCAAGATAGCCCGGAGAAGATTACACGAAGAACACAACCACGAACTAAACCGATTACAGAGTAACTCAACACCACTTCACTCGATTGAACTCCGGAACATGCCTGGACGCCCGCTGAGTCAAAGCCCTATATCAATTCTTCAAGACGGTCACTCTTGGAGTTCGAACGAAAGAGAATTGTGTTTTCGCAATAGTGAACCCTAACTCGTGTTCTTCACTTCTTCCCAGCTTATAAGCTCCCGCCTCTCTCCAGATTGAAGCTCGTGCGTCGGATGTAACAGTCCAGCTCTAATCTCGTTCGTCCATCCGCAACTAATTTAACTGTCTTTTAAACACGGATTCGCGTCATGACCTGGCACTCCCCCATTGGTCAATATTGCTTTCCCACGGCTACGAGATTTTGGTCTTCAGCAACGCTTTCCCAGCTTTAGTGACGACTCGAGAATTCTTCTCGAAACAGCAACGGACTCTTCTGTTCTTCAGCGACGAAAGCTCTGGACCTTTAGAGACGACCTCTGACTATGCCCAGAAATATCTGCTTTATTCCAACACTTTCATTATTCACTTCCCCCAACCCAGACTCTCCACAGGCAACAAGCAGACTTACCAGCAAAGGATCCCCAGCTCTTGAATTTTTTTCTCTAGCAAAGGATCCCCAGCTCTTGAATCTTTTTCTCACAGCTCTCCACAGGCAACAAGCGATGTGAAGTGGTGTGTCTTTGCAGCAAGAAACGGCAAGTCTTTGCAGAGAACTTTTACAATCTCGTCAGTCGTCATGTCTCAAGATAGTCGCCAAGTGAAGTACTGTGTTCCTCTGTGGCGTGAGCTGCATGCAGAACGCTGGCTGGTCAAAGCGCAGCGGAATTGACTCTTTCTCCATCTGGCTAGTATCGGTATGTCACCACGGACAATAACTCTGTATAAGTCCGGGTCCATGGAGTTAACCTTATGATTTGGAAGTAGGAACTAGTAAGTCTGCTGCTGCTGCTGATGAAGATGGTTAAATTTCCTTCATAACTGGGACTCCATTTCCTGGCATGTTTGAAAATTTCAACTAGTTCGGTCAAAAATTTGAAATTAACAAACATCTTGTCTTCATTAAAGGAAAACAGGAATTCAAAAGTTTAAAACTATATGCTGAAAGGGATTATTAGTAATGTTCTGAGTAGCACTTGAGCAGACTTCCTATGACCGAGTTCACGTATGTGCTTAGTGGGAACTGCTGGAATTTGGAAACCTGCCATGGTGAATCTGGACTTCCATTTGCCGAGAAGCTCATGACGCTCCACTCTCTCTCTCTCTCTTTTACTTTCACAGGCAATGATGTTCACCGTGTCTCTGGCAAGACAATGCATTTCTACGTTTATGCGATCTATGCTATCCCTTGCCATTGTAACGTCAATGGACTCAAACACTGCGGAGTAGTAGTCGAGAGTTTCCAAGAACCTGTTGAAGAATGGGGTTGTGTTGGTGTTGGATTCTTGTTTGATCAAAGTGACAACAACCCTAGGGTTGAGCGACTTGATCATTCTTAGAAGTCCGTCTCTAGGATTGTTGACATCAACACTCTCATCAGGGGTATGATGGAGTTGCAGAGGAAAATTCACAGCCAGAGCCTCCCCACATCTCACATCTAGCATCTCCATTGTTATATCAGGAGCAAACACTGGAAGCTGGAACAGGGTGAAACTCCAAAGGGATGTTGAACTTCTGAGATATAACAGCCAGGCGCCTTCCAACTGCATTCAAGCAAGCACCGCGTGCATGTTGTGATACCGGATCATCAATCCCCGTGATGTGAACATGAGGAGGCCCACCAGCTGGTCTTGCAGCCAGTGCATGTAACAGAGTTATCCATTGGGTCCCCTGGGCAATCTGGAAATCTACTATATGAATGTGATCTTCATTAGTTCATTCCTGCATGCTCTCGCAATTGCTCCATTGGCTGCCGTGTATCCGAATTTCAGGTATGGGCATACGTCGTACAAAATGTGCATGTAATTCAACAATTCTTCGCTTTCAGGCTCTCTGCACTTGAGAGTGTGATAAATTTTGTTTCCAGAAGCCTCCTTTCTTGCTGTCAGACCTTCAACCATGTAAGTGCCGAGGCGTTGAATCGGTTCCCCACTAATATTAACACAACTACGCGCTCTTTCAATTAACCATGTTGTTCTCTGACATAGCCTTAGCACATGCAATCAGCAACTGCTTTAGGTTCCCAGCTGGGAAACCCTGAAAAGTAGCTTCTTCCATGGCCTTGTGATGCATCTCAAATCGGATATCTCAGGGTTTGACATTCTAAATCTGGAGGGCAGAGCATACTGGGGTCGAGCAACCTCAGAAGTCTGCTGAACCTCCTGACTCCAGGCCCTAGATCCCATTGCTGGAGTCCGCGGCAGACTATTAAGCTATAAAATTAGAGGCGATGGCATTGGAGCCACACAGCATATCGCTAAACTAGGAGTGGAGTTTGCAAATAGTTCGAATAGTGATTGCTTAACTGAGCCAGCCGTGATATCAATGCAAACATAATACCCAATCATTGCCTTGTCCCATTTGATGAGATTACCATCCTGTAAATCCCTAAGAAGATGAGTACATCTTTCAACCAAGTCACCACGAAATATGATCAAACATCTTTTTAAATTTCGGATTTCCAAACATTAGCAGCAGATTAATGCCCCCACCCCATTATTGAGTTTTTTTTCAAATGGATGATCGGACTAGCCTCCCGCTGCTCCAGCGGCTGATTCATCCTCGCATTATAATGATCTGTAACTTTCTGCGCAATAAGCTTCGTGGTTTCCTCATCTTCATGAAATTGTGAATCACCTAACACCATAACACAAACATCAAAACCATAAAAAGAAAAAAGAACCAAAAAAATAAAACTCCATAAACACAAAACAGCTCCAAAGTCTTCATCTTTTTATTTATCTCGCACTCTTCACAACACTACTGATGAGTCGAATTCTCGACTCGTTCACATGCCCATTTACGAAGAGTTTTGGTCCATTTCCGATGCTATTTCGATGCCATTTGACCCCTCTCCTTGTATTTCAGGCTTGGAATGACCATACTTTGAGCTCAGAACCTTAGCACGAAGAAGCGAGGAAAATTCGAAGATTCGAGCAAAAGTTGGCAGAAATTCACTCCAGTCGATCGACTGGGAAGCTCCCCTGCTCCAGTCGATCGACTCGCCAGAAGAAACAGGAGCTGCTGCAAATCCGCCTATCTCAGTCGATCGACTCACCTTCAGTCGATCGACTCGCTCAACTCCCAGGAGGCGCTGCAATTTGACCCTTATCAGTCGGTCGACTGGGATCCTTCTTTGTGCCAGTCGACCGACTCAATCAATCCTCAGGAGGGTCTGCAAATCAGGCAACACCAGTCGATCGACTGAGCCAACACACAACGTCAGTCGATCGACTGGGCTACAGTACCGGAAAACCCTAGCTTTGGCTATAAATAGAAACTTTTGGGGATTTTCAAAAGGGGGGCTTTTTGGAGACTTTTGGCACGGATTTGGAGGAGATCAAGCACGAATTTCGAGGAGATTGAGTGAAGGAGAAGAAGACCAACATCACTCTCTTGAATTCCTACTTTGGTTTTAGATTCCTAAACTCCTCCTCTATATGTTTACATACTCATCCATGGATGCTTTTGATTGTAACCTCACTATGAGTGAGTAGTGACCTAGATTGGGGATTATGGATCCCCTAGACATATTGTGATGATGTAAATACCATTGATGTCATATAGAATGAGTTTGCACATGAATCTTCTTCATTTGAACTACAAGCCTAGAGTTGCCCATAAGATGTTTGTGAAAATGCCTCAATGGGAACTTAGTGTAATTTCATGTTTGATGTAGCTCACGTTGATCAATATGAATTTAATGAAATGAATGAAGAGGCATTAGGACTTTTGTGTTACATGGCGACACTTAAAACCTAATGAGATTGGCTTGAGTTTAACAAGAACATGTTTATCTAATCAAGAGAGCGCGAGTGTGAGATTAGAAACGCATGTTCTATAGGGCCAATAGAGCGCGAGTGTGAGATCCTATGCGAGGTGTAACCTCTTTATCCTAGGTTGTAGCGCGAGTGGAACTTAGGGGAAATGTTACATGGCTAAATTCTATTCAAGTGCATGCAAATTCATAATTGACATCTAATATCATCATCACTATAATTGTCTAGGTGGGGAAGTAATCCCTAGTTTTCTTTGATTGATCGTTTATTCGCTTCTTGCTTGAAATCTCTTATAGATAGTCAAAACTTGGCTATCAACCTCTTTTGAGGAACAAACCTCCCCCAAAACCATTAACAATCTAGGTTTAATCATTAGCGCAATTAGTTTAATCACCTATCTCTTGGGTACGACCTTGGGTTTCCCGAGTCTTTACAAATGTTTTGATTTAACGTGATTTAGCATAAGTATTTGATTCACTTATCGAATATTTGCACTATATTTGCGCGCGATCAAATGGCGCCGTTGCCGGGGATAGGTTAATCAACTAAGTGCTATTTGGTTATTTAGTTTGTTCCCTTTTCTTTGCTTGATAATCATTGCTTGTGTTTTGCTTGATTGTGTTAATCTCTCTTGCCTTTCGTTGCTAAGAATCTCCTTCGATCTTGTAGGGATTTGAATGAACACGAGATTCAACGGGAAAAAGCACGTAGCCATTGGTTCAAGTTCTCAACCTTCTCACCCAACCGCTAAGAGAGGAAGGGGTAGACCTCGCAAGAATCCTCTACCGCCTACCCTTCCTACTGCTCCTATTCTTCCACCGGCTTTCCAAGGGCCAAGACCTCGTCCACCCCCACTCCTAAATCCGCTCCCTTATTTGCCACCGGGGTTTAGAATGGATGAAGAACAAGAGAACCGCGTGGGTCCTCAAAGGGACGACCGAAATATTAGAAATGAGGATGAGGTAGATGACCCTCCCGCTAGACAAAACGATATTGATGATCCTCCCGCCCCTCAAAGAAACAATAGAGGTTGGAGATATGAAGATGAGGATCAAGAGAGACCCGTTGGGGATTACATGACGCCCACCCTTGAAGGGAATGGCTCGGCTATCATGCCCCCGGATGAAGATGCTTTCGACTTTGATGTGAAGTCTTCCTTGGTCCACATGGTGACCCATGACCAATATCAAGGGGTAGGAAACCCTTCCACACACTTGGCCAATTTCCAAGAGTATTGCCGAACATACAAGCCAAGAAATGTGCCCGTGGAATACGTTTACTTGAAGCTCTTCCCTTCTTCTTTGTATGGGGACGCTAAGGAGTGGTTGCAAAACCAAGAGCCGGGAACTTTTAGAACATGGGATCATCTAGCAAATTCCTTCTTGAACAAGTTCTTTCCACCGTCAAGGACCAAGAAATTCATTGATTACATATTGACGTTCTCCCAAAGAGATAATGAATTATTCCATCAAGCCTATGATCGCTTCAAGCATTATTTGAAGGAATGCCCTCATCACAACTTTCGTAAAGCCGATCTTATGAGATACTTCTACTTGGGGATGAACAAGGAAGCTAAAAATCAATTGGATACGGCAAGTGGTGGTGCTATCATGGAGTTACCGGCTAGCCAAGGGTTTAAAATTGTGGATAAGATAGCTACGAATTCCGATCGTTACCAAGGAGTAGACCACAAGAAAATGGGTAAACCACGCGATGACTCCTCAAATTGTGCACTAAAGGATCAAATGGCGGACTTAACAAAAAAGGTGGAGAACATGATTAGTATGGTGAATTGTGTTGAAGCGACAAAAGCCAAGGCCGAGAAAGAGAAAATACCGACACAACAAGCTTGCTTCTTGTGTGCTAGCACGAGACACACTACCAAGAATTGCCCGGAAGGAAGATATGAAGACGATGATGATGGATATGAAGAAGCGCACTACGTCAATCAACAAAGGAACTATGCTTCAAATCCTAATTCTACAACAAGGAATTATGAGCCTCCTCAAAGGAGAGCGTCCAATGAGTCCAATTTTGTTCCTAAGCCTCAAGGGCAAGGCAATTATCAAGGGACGTATCAAAGACAAGGATATAGCTCGAACCAAAATCAAGGGCAAACCTCTTATTCTACTCAAGGTCAAGGGTCCAACCAAAATTCTCAATACTCCAACCAAGGGAATTACCAAAGGCCTTATCAAGCCAAACCTCAAATGAACGATCAAGGACCCTCCAATTCACAAAGGCAAACTCCTTCCAACAACCAAGATAATGCCATGATGTCTATGATGGCTCAAATGCTAGAGAACCAAAAAGAGACGAACAAGAGAATGGAGCAATTGGAAACTCATAACAAGATGCTCGAGAATCAAGTGGCTCAACAAGCCGTGGCATTGAAGCAAATGGGGAAACTTCCTTCTCAACCGGACGTGAACTCCATTGAACATGTGGATGCCATCACATTGAAGAGCGGGAAAGTTCTACCCACCCCTCAAGGGAAATCTAGTCCCGATGGCAAGGACAAAGAAGGAGGAATGGCCAAGGAAAATTTAGAAGATGAACCTCAAGCTCCCGCGGAGGAGGAGAAAAAGGACGAAGAGCCAATTCTAATGAGGAAGTATGTGCCCATGGTGCCTTTCCCTCAAAGGTTGAACAAAAGCAAGCTCGATGCTCACTTTCAAAGGTTCGTGGAGATGCTTAAAAAGTTATACGTCACGCTCCCCTTCCATGAGGTAATCACACAAAACCCTACTTATGCTAAATTCTTGAAAGATATTGTGTCAAACCGTAGGGTGATTGAAGAGTCTAGCATGGTAGCTTTAAATGCCGAATGTAGTGCAATTGTGCAAAGCCGCATGCCTAGAAAAATGCAAGACCAAGGGTCGTTTTCTATTCCTATCTCCATAGGAAAAATTGAAATTGATAGAGCTTTATGTGATCTTGGTGCTAGTATTTCTTTGATTCCATATTCATTGTATGAGAAAATTGACATGGGTGAGCTCCATCCTACTACCATCTCTTTGAAACTAGCCGATAGGAGCTCTAGAGTCCCTAATGGAGTCCTAAGGGATGTGCCTATCAAAGTTGGGAAATTTTTCATCCCCGTGGACTTCTATGTGCTAGATATGGATAGTGAACAAGAGACGCCCGTCATTTTAGGGAGACCTTTTCTAAATACCGTTGAAGCGGTTATTAAATGTGGTGAAGGGTCAATTGAATTGAGGATAGGGAATGAAAAACTGAAATTTTTTCTGAAAAATGCTATGAAAGCCCTTACTTCATCCTTTGAGTGCAATATGCTTGATATTTCTTGTGAAACTTTTGGGCTAACGTCTTTTGAGAGTGAAGTTATGGAGTTAGACGACTCTAGTACACTCTTTGCCTCTCTAATGAATATGGAAGATGAGGATATGGGCGACGTTACCTTGGATGAAGGTGAGCAAAGGCCGAATGATCATGAAATTAAGGAAGACCCGGTGCCAAGAGGTAAGGAATTCGAAGGGGAGTTAAAACCTCTACCTTCGAATCTAAGGTATGAATTTCTTGGGTCCAATGCTACCTACCCCGTTATTGTTGGTGCTACTTTGAATGAGGATGAAACTTCCAAACTTGTGCATGTTTTGAAAGCCAATAGAAAAGCCCTAGGCTATTCCATTGATGATATTACGGGAATTAGCCCTTCACTATGCATGCATAGGATTAATCTTGAGGAAAATGTGAAACCTTCTAGGGAGTTGTTGAGGAGATTGAACCCTAAACTTAGCGAGGTGGTTTTTAAAGAAATCACCAAGCTAAGAGACGCGGGAATCATTTATTCGGTCCCGGATTCGGAATGGGTAAGTCCCATCCATGTCGTCCCTAAAAAGGGAGGACTCACGGTCGTTCAAAATGACAAAGGGGAATTAGTCCCTACGAGGACCGTGAATGGGTGGAGAATGTGCATTGATTATCGAAAATTGAATAAGGCTACAAAGAAGGATCACTTTCCTATACCATTCATAGACCAAATGCTTGAAAGGCTAGCGGGACATGATTATTTTTGCTTCTTAGACGGATATAGTGGTTTTTACCAAATTCCAATATTGCCAAATGATCAAGGAAAAACCACTTTCACATGCCCATATGGTACTTTTGCTTTTAGGCGTATGCCTTTTGGGTTGTGTAATGCACCGGGAACTTTTCAACGTTGTATGATGTCCATTTTTAGCGATTATATTGAGAAGTGCATTGAGGTCTTCATGGACGATTTTTCTATCCATGGATCCTCTTTTGAAGATTGTTTGGCTAATCTCTCCAATGTTCTTGCTAGGTGTATCGAGACAAATTTGGTACTCAATTGGGAGAAGTGCCATTTTATGGTGCAAGAGGGAATTGTGCTAGGCCATTTGGTCTCAAAAAGAGGAGTAGAAGTTGATAAGGCCAAAATTCAAGTTATTGAGCAACTTCCACCCCCAAAAAATCAAAAGGGAATAAGGAGTTTTTTGGGCCACGCCGGTTTTTACCGGCGGTTTATAAAGGACTTCTCAAAAATCGCTAGACCATTGACTCATCTCCTTTGCAACGATGTGGAATTCAATTTTGATGAGGAATGCCTTGAGGCATTTGACAAATTGAAGAAGAATCTTGTATCAGCACCTATTGTGCAACCGCCAAATTGGGACCTTCCCTTCGAATTAATGTGCGATGCAAGCGATTACGCCATTGGGGCAGTTTTGGGTCAACGTATTGAGAAGAAGCTTCATGCAATATACTACGTGAGCAAGGTGCTCGGTGGTGCTCAAATAAATTATACTACAACGGAAAAGGAATTATTAGCGGTAGTCTACGCTTTTGAGAAGTTTAGACCCTATCTCGTGGCAACAAAGACTATTGTTTACACGGACCATGCCGCAATCAAGTACCTAATGGCAAAGAAAGATGCTAAGCCAAGGCTTATTAGATGGGTCCTCCTCCTACAAGAGTTTGACATTGAAATTCGGGACAAGAAAGGAGTAGAGAATGTGGTAGCGGATCACCTTTCGAGAGTAGAGCTATATGATTCAAAATGGTTCTCGGCGCCTATCCAAGACTCTTTCGTCGGTGAATATTTGATGAGTGCCGAAGGAGATGCCCCATGGTATGCGGACTACGTGAATTACTTGACGTGCAACATTCTTCCCGAAGGCCTTAATTACAATCAAAGGAGCAAGTTCTTGCATGACGTTTCGAGATATTATTGGGATGACCCATTCCTCTACAAGCTATGCTCGGATGGGATTTATAGAACGTGTGTGCCCAAGGAGGATTTCAAAGGAATCATAGCTTGTTGCCACTCTTCTTCTTATGGTGGGCATGGTTCGGCTTCAAAGACCACATCCAAAATTCTTCAATCGGGTTTCTATTGGCCGAGTATGTTCAAGGATACTTACGAGTTCGTCAAGGCGTGCAATGAATGCCAACGTATGGGAAACATAGCTAGAAGAGAGGAGATGCCTCAAAAAGGAATCTTAGAAGTGGAGATTTTTGACGTATGGGGAGTGGACTTCATGGGACCCCTACCTCCGTCTCAAGGAAATTCTTTCATCCTAGTAGCGGTGGACTACGTGTCCAAATGGGTTGAGGCAATCGCTTCCCCTTCTTGTGACGCTAAAGTGGTGATCAAGATGTTCAAGAAAGTAATATTCCCAAGATTCGGAGTGCCAAGAGCGGTAATTAGCAACAATGGTTCCCATTTTAAGGAGAAAAGATTTGAGTCCATGCTTAAGAAATTTGGGATATTCCATAGGTGTTCCACCCCTTATCATCCCCAAGCGAATGGGCAAGTCGAAGTGTCTAATAGAGAAATAAAGAATATCTTGTCCAAGACAGTTGGGAAATCGGGAAAGGATTGGGCATTAAAGCTTGACGATGCCTTGTGGGCCTATAGAACCGCGTTCAAGACCCCGATCGGGATGTCCCCCTACCGGCTAGTATATGGCAAGGCATGCCATCTTCCCGTGGAACTCGAGTATAAGGCCATGTGGGGCGTTCAAGAGCTAAATTTTGACACAAAAGCTTCGGGAGAGAAGAGACTCCTTCAACTAAATGAAATAGATGAAATCCGATTAGACTCCTACGAGAGTTCAAGAATCTACAAGGAGAAAACCCGGAGGTGGCATGACAAGCTCATTCTTAAGAGACAATTCTCGGTGGGTGATAAGGTTTTGCTATTCAACTCAAAATACAAGTTATTTCCCGGGAAGTTCAAGTCTAGGTGGTTTGGGCCATATAGAATTCATAGAGTCTTTGACGACGGCCACCTAGAGCTAGTTGACAATCAAGGGAATTTATTCAAGGCAAATGGGCAAAGAGTCAAAATTTATCATGCCAACCACGGAGACCAAAATATGTTGGAAGCCCCCTCTTGAATCCTATATGCTATCGCCGCTAGAGAAGGGATCCCGCTCGGGACTTCTCTTAGTGTGCTTCTCCTTATACCAAAGCCTCGGCTCGGTCTTGCCAAGACGTTAAACTAGGCCCTAACGGGAGGTAGCCCGGTTTGTGAGTCGTCCATCTACACAAAATCGTTCTATATATATGTTTGGCATGTGCTCTTTGAACTATGCATGTGAACTTGATGTTGTTTGATCAAAATGCATGATTTGGTGTGCTTGGTGTGAATTTAGTGCTTACATGAATTATCTTGGTGATGGTGATGTCTAAGTGTGGAGTCTACGATTCTAGCTTGCGTTTGGTTAAAAAGCATGTTTATGCTAATTACTTCTTGGTGAAGTCTTAAATTTGTACGATTTTTGTGCTGCCTATGCTTGATTTGGGGTAAAAAGTCTGAGTGTGGAGTTGGGAATCGTTGGAAAAAGAAAAAATATTTCAAGCAGAATTCCGGTTCCAGTCGATCGACTGGCGTTGAGCTATATCTCAGTCGATCGACTGGTTGAATATCCCAGAAGGTCATGTTTTTTGTGCTTCTTCAGTCGATCGACTGGATGTAAGTTATAGCCCAGTCGATCGACTGGGAGGTTATCTCAGAAGATCCTGTATTTCGAGCCTCCCCAGTCGATCGACTGAAAGGAAGAAATGTCTCAGTCGATCGACTGGAATGTTATCTCAGAGGGTATTGATATTTAAGCTTTCCCAGTCGATCGACTGGAGGGAAGTTATATCCCAGTCGATCGACTGGGATTTCCCTATCCAAATATCCCGTCCAGTCGATCGATTCTCATTTCACCAAAATCTCAAATCCAAAAACCCTAATCTCCGATCGTCGAATCCGACTTCCACCAAAATCTCACCATCGACTCGCCGTCTACTCGCCTTGCTTCCGCCAGTCGACCGCCGCCCGTCGATTCGCCCGGAAATCCATTTCCAATCGGAAACCTCCACCATCGCCGATCTCCTCCGTCCGGCCTCCGTTTTCCCCGATTCAACCGCCAATCCACTCCAAATCGGACCGCCTACAAACCCCTTTCATCGATTTTAGTCGAAAAATCCTCTAAGGTAAAACCCTAATTTTGCCCTAAAATCGAATTCCAGTCGATCGACTGGCGGCCTGTTTAAGCCCAGTCGATCGACTGAGGTGAAATTCAGTGCCAGTTTGTGTGTT
The DNA here is from genome assembly GCA_033675215.1 of Rhodiola kirilowii. Classification (NCBI taxonomy): domain Eukaryota; kingdom Viridiplantae; phylum Streptophyta; class Magnoliopsida; order Saxifragales; family Crassulaceae; genus Rhodiola; species Rhodiola kirilowii. Next base: position 53,689,364 of record CM066193.1, read on the forward strand.
TTTGCTCTGTCTGATTTATGGTTCCATTTTCATCAGCATTATGAGTCGTTCTGGTACATCATCCAGTGCAAAGGACAAAGGAAAAGGGATCGCTCTCGAACCCTCGCTTGATGAAGAGATCGAGAACTTTACGTTCGAGGATGATGATGATGTGCCTATTGCTGGCCGCAAGAGGAAATCACTGAGGACCTCTCTTGCTGATCCTACCTCAGATGAGGAGATTGAGGAGGCGCCGGTCTCCCCACCGCCAAAGAAAAAACCTCCACCGAAGAAACCGGCGCCAAAGAAGAAGGCGCCAGTGCCCGTTGCCCCTAAAGATCTCCCTCCACCACCTAGGGCACCCTCGTCCCCTGTTTCAGTCCCTCCATCCTTGGCGATAGTGCCGGTCGAGCCTCACGAGGGGCCGTATGAGGGACCGATGCCCGTTTCGGTCCCGTACCCGTTCTCAGCGCCTTTGGTCTTTAGGGACGAGGCACACCGGACTCATCACGCCACCATTACTTCGAAGAGGAAGATAGCCATCCCTACACTGTATCTCAATATGGGGTTGCTTTGGGGCATTGACGAAGCCGTCGCGGTTGAGGTACAATTGCGCCTCACTTCATGTGGTTTATCTTTCCTATTTAATGATGATCCGGGCACCTACCAGAGGGTAGTAGAGGAGTTCATTAGCTCTTTTGAGTTGGTGAAGGAGAGAGAGGATGTCGAATGGGGTTATTATTGGAAGTTTGTGCTAGGGGGTAGAGATTTCCGGATCAGGGAGAGTACGATCCGAGAGTGGCTTGGATTTCCACGGCCCGAGGCAGATCCCCCGGTGATTTCTGAGCATGACCAGGCCAAACTTTGGAGGAGGATCTCAGGGAGGCATGAGTGGTTTATTTCTTCATATAACTCTTCTACGATAGTCGACCCTATTTGGAAGATTATACACCATGTCATCGCTATCGGCATCAACTCGAGGACTGAGAGGGCTAGGAAAGTCACCCTCCCAGATATGGACATCATGGTCGCCTTGGATTTTGGGCGAACTGTGGATTGGTGCCTCCATCTCGCCGACCGGTTTGAGACGGTGGTGAAGCCGAAGACGAGGAACAAGGGGATGGGAGGTGGCTCCTTGATCACGCTGATAGCCCAAAGGTGTAACTTCACCTTTGGCCACGAGGGTTGTGGAACCCCTGCTAGGAGTTTGCTGGACATCTCTACGATGAAAAGCATGCACATGGTGAAGCGGGATGGTAAGACGTGGACCCACGACCCGTCACCTCATGTGGAGACCTATGTGACAGATGCCATTGCGAAGAGGAGGGCTTTCAAGCTGAAGTTTCCCCTCTACTGCCGTGCCAATCTCTCTCCCTCTCCCCCCAGTTCACCTCCTCCTTCCTCACCTCCAGTCGTTCCCGAGGGACAGGCAGACGACGAGCTCCCACTAGCAGATGAGGAGGTTCCCGCAGCAGATTCCCCGGTCCATATTCCCCCTCCAGTCGTTGATGACTCAGCGGAGTGGAGGCAGACAGTCACATCAGAGATTGCTCGGTTATCGGCCGGGATGACTGACATGAGGAGTGATTTGGCCCGGATAGAGGACCTCGTCCGCACCGAGTCAGAGTGGGTCCGCACTGCACTTGAGTCCTTGATGAGAGGCCAGACTGCGCCAGCTGCTACAGTTCCTGCTGCTTCCCGCGCTCCCTCTCCTATGCCTAGTGCACCATCCGCAGACGCTTTAGAGGAGGACGAGGGAGCCTCTGATGGAGATACCGAGGAGGGAGACTCTGATGATGGCACCACTTCGGGAGGTGACGAGAGAGCGTCTTCACGTTCAGAGACTTTCTGATCATGTTTTTATTGACATTTTGATGTTTCTTTGTTTGGATCATGTACTTGGATGTTAAGTCGCCATTTGGCGCAATTTTGGATAATGCTTGCCATTTTGATTATATTCCCATTTCTTGCCTTTGGTTGTGTGCCATATTCATTATGATATTGACGGTGCTTACCACTTATGATGCTCACTCTACAGGATATATATTTCATTGCTTATCTTGTCCAAAACACCGTCTTTATCTACAATTGCAACCAAGAGGTTATTTCTCACTCCCATAGGGTATATCATCGGCTCTACAATCGAGGGGAGTTTCTATGCGCACTTACCTTTATTTTATCATTCTTTGCGCTTAGGGACTAAGCTTGAGTCAAGTGTGGAGTGGTTTGTGCGCATAGTTCACATGATTGCATGTTTTACATATCATATTTGATGGACACTTGCATTTTCGGCACCTTATCCCTACATGAGAGAGTTTTAACCACATAGGCTTGTGACTATCAATCCCGATTCCTATAAATCACACCTAGCCTATTTGCTACATTTATCGGAATTTGAACTTAGAACCGACCTAGTCCATTGAATGTGTATTCTTGAAAACCAATATCATTGCTATCTCTCGCCTATCTAATTCTCTAAGTATTTTCGTTGAAATACCTTGGATCAAGCTATAGCAAGCACTTTTAAAACTCTTCGTGAAAAACCTAAATCTCTTGATTATTCCTTGGTGACTTGAGTCCTCTATCACGGTGCCTTGCTTATGTATGTCTCCCACACATTCCATACGTTCTCTGAACATATTGTCAAGTTTTAAGTGTGGAGTACGAAAAAAAAAAACTTGAATTTTCTGCTTCGCCTCTGCGGTACTCATGCAGTTTGGTGGGATGGTGGCTCACGCCGTCCAATCTCTAGTCCGAGTAGCCGGGAAAATAGTCGAGCAACCCTCGCCTTGACTCGCGTCAAAAGGACGATGATGAGTGAGAGCAGTTTTTGAGAAAAAAAAAATGGAGAAAATAAGAAACACTTAAAACTTGGCTCTATGTCTTCCATCATTACTCACTTGTGCGGGTGCATCATTTGTTTTGTGTGCTAGTTGGAGCGACTTTTGGACGACCCATGTGCTTGCACGGGAGTATTTCATTTGATTTATGTCTTGTTTGTTAAAAACTCTCGTGTCGAACTCCTCTTCCCTTTATGGATTACGGCTTAAGCGCCTAAAACTTGGGAACGAGTTCCATGTCGCAAGCCCGTGGACTAGCCCTAGCTAGCATAGGCAAGCGATTGACACTTTTTGTGCAAACTAAAAGCTCAACTTCTATTGTATTGCCTTGAAAATGAATAGACATTTGGATGAGACGATTGATGGCTCTAGTATTGATGACCTTGAATGCACAACCTTAATGGTACTCAAAGTGGTTCGAAAGTCCTTTTGATGGTATTGTGATGATAGTCCTAGCGTGGGGTGAGGAGTTTGTTTTGAGAAATCATGGCCTTGGTTAAACGCTCTTAAATTCATTTCTCATGGGATAAGTGCACTTGGGATTTGTGAGTATTCCCTTTTCTGAAAACTCTCACGAGACTATAACTCGTCCACTAGGGTAGCCTAGGGGTTTAAAGGCTTAATGCATATGCTAAATGCATTCGTCACACCTACGAAAAGGAGTTAGAGTGTATATATGTGTTAGAGTGGTTAGAAATAAAGTTTTCCTATTGTTTATCTCTGGCTTGTTCTTATTGTTTGCTCGGGACGATCAAACTCTAAGTGTGGAGTGTTTGATGAGTCGAATTCTCGACTCGTTCACATGCCCATTTACGAAGAGTTTTGGTCCATTTCCGATGCTATTTTGATGCCATTTGACCCCTCTCCTTGTATTTCAGACTTGTAATGACCATACTTTGAGCTCAGAACCTTAGCACGAAGAAGCGAGGAAAATTCGAAGATTCGAGCAAAAGTTGGCAGAAATTCACTCCAGTCGATCGACTGGGAAGCTCCCCTGCTCCAGTCGATCGACTCGCCAGAAGAAACAGGAGCTGCTGCAAATCCGCCTATCTCAGTCGATCGACTCACCTTCAGTCGATCGACTCGCTCAACTCCCAGGAGGCGCTGCAATTTGACCCTTATCAGTCGGTCGACTGGGATCCTTCTTTGTGCCAGTCGACCGACTCAATCAATCCTCAGGAGGGTCTGCAAATCAGGCAACACCAGTCGATCGACTGAGCCAACACACAACGTCAGTCGATCGACTGGGCTACAGTACCGGAAAACCCTAGCTTTGGCTATAAATAGAAACTTTTGGGGATTTTCAAAAGGGGGGCTTTTTGGAGACTTTTGGCACGGATTTGGAGGAGATCAAGCACGAATTTCGAGGAGATTGAGTGAAGGAGAAGAAGACCAACATCACTCTCTTGAATTCCTACTTTGGTTTTAGATTCCTAAACTCCTCCTCTATATGTTTACATACTCATCCATGGATGCTTTTGATTGTAACCTCACTATGAGTGAGTAGTGACCTAGATTGGGGATTATGGATCCCCTAGACATATTGTGATGATGTAAATACCATTGATGTCATATTGAATGAGTTTGCACATGAATCTTCTTCATTTGAACTACAAGCCTAGAGTTGCCCATAAGATGTTTGTGAAAATGCCTCAATGGGAACTTAGTGTAATTTCATGTTTGATGTAGCTCACGTTGATCAATATGAATTTAATGAAATGAATGAAGAGGCATTAGGACTTTTGTGTTACATGGCGACACTTAAAACCTAATGAGATTGGCTTGAGTTTAACAAGAACATGTTTATCTAATCAAGAGAGCGCGAGTGTGAGATTAGAAACGCATGTTCTATAGGGCCAATAGAGCGCGAGTGTGAGATCCTATGCGAGGTGTAACCTCTTTATCCTAGGTTGTAGCGCGAGTGGAACTTAGGGGAAATGTTACATGGCTAAATTCTATTCAAGTGCATGCAAATTCATAATTGACATCTAATATCATCATCACTATAATTGTCTAGGTGGGGAAGTAATCCCTAGTTTTCTTTGATTGATCGTTTATTCGCTTCTTGCTTGAAATCTCTTATAGATAGTCAAAACTTGGCTATCAACCTCTTTTGAGGAACAAACCTCCCCCAAAACCATTAACAATCTAGGTTTAATCATTAGCGCAATTAGTTTAATCACCTATCTCTTGGGTACGACCTTGGGTTTCCCGAGTCTTTACAAATGTTTTGATTTAACGTGATTTAGCATAAGTATTTGATTCACTTATCGAATATTTGCACTATATTTGCGCGCGATCAACTACACCTTCTTCAATCAACCTTACATCAAGAAAACAAAGATTCCATGCCCAACTGTTTCACCAAATTCTCATTGTATAAACTACAATGAACTACATTCAATCTTTATCCTAAACTCAAATACAGCCCAATTCACACCTCGACACATTAAATTTGACTACCCAGTTTGACTAAACACTAAAACCTCCACAACCCAACGAAACCCATATACTCATAGAGACAGATGTACTGGCATTTTCTTCTACAAAGCGTCATATTAAAAGAATTAAGTAATGCAGAACTAAGAACTACAGATGCCACGAGAACAAGTTATTTATATAGCTCGTGAATATAAGACTTGGTATAAAACATGACTGTTTATCTACTCAAAAATACTTATTAGAGGCGATGGTGTTGGAGCCACACAGCATATCGCTAAACAAGGAACGAAACCCAGATACCAAATCCCTCAAATCACCAGTCTGAATGTCAAATCCGTATACCCTCGTTTCATCTTTAAACAAATTGAATCGGATTTTCGTCAACCGGGTTGTCTGATTTTCTCACTGCGGCGAAGAGATGCAGAGAAAGATTGAAGCTTTGTGTTATATGAATGTATAAGGGAATGGTTACTTTTATTGATTGAATTAAAAGATACACATCAATGGAGTAACTCTCCAAGGTTCAATCCAAGCACAACCAAAACAGTCTTATACAAACAACACCAAACAAGCAATGAAGAACGCAGAAGAAGAAGAAGGACTGGAGGGTTTAGAGCCCCCTCCGATAGCCCCTGGTCGGAGTTCGCGCAGCCACGCAGCTCCGCCTCTATCCACGCTCGCCGGAGAGATCCTCGACTCCTGAGCAATCGATCGGCTTCCAGCAGCCACTGGTGCACGCCTCTAATCACTGATCACTCGAATCGGACTTCCGTTGCTCAAACTCACTTCGCAATCTTGGAGAATCGCTCGTATTCAAACTCGATTTCAGATTTCGAAAGTTAACCCTAAATCCCAAATCGCATTCCTTATAAACTGATATGACGAAGACGACTGAAACGCAGCGTTCCACTTGCGTAATAAGTCAGACGACGCCGCTTGAGGTGTAACGAACTCTAACTGAAAAATGCGCCTTGCCAATACGCTGTCGTTTCCTTTGAGGCTCGCTTCTTCCTTCAAGCCCGTGACACAGCCACGTAACGGGCGTTACGGGCGCTACGGGTGCACTTTCCTCAGAAGCTTTTCTCCTTAGTTCTGTCACGCCCGTTCTGCCCGTGACTGCCCGTGACCGAACCACTTTCTCTATGCTTGCTTGATGCTTGCTTAATCCTAATGACTTGTGCTTAATTTATACTGATAAAGGAGATTACAACCTTACAAATTGCCCTCCTAATCTGCTTGATCTTGTGAATCTTTATTCAATCATTCCATGCTCTCCAATAGCTACATTCCTCAGCCATTGTTCCATTCCCATTGACCAGCCTCAGCATCAGGTCACCTTGCCCATGTGAAGGGCTTTCCTGCACAACTCAAATTTGACATAAGGTACAACCTTTGTCCCAAAATCAGCAGGATTTTCATCCCCAAGGATTTTCTCAATTATAATAACACCTTTGTCAATGATATCCCTAATAAAATGAAGTCTAACATCAATATGTTTACTTCTTTCATGATAGACAGGATCTCTACAAAGATGCAAAGCACTCATGCTATCAGAATAGATCAAAGGCACATAAGAACATTGTTCAATTTCAGATAATAGACCCTTAAGCCAAATAGCCTCTTTAGCTGCCTCAGTAGCAGCAATATATTCAGCTTCAGTTGAAGATAAAGCTACCACAGATTGTAATTGGGATTTCCATGACACACAATTACCATGCCAAGTAAAAAACAGTCCAGTTGTAGACTTTCTAGTATCCCTATTACTAGCATAATCTGAGTCAACATATCCAATTAAATCAGGCTTATTCCCATATGTAGAATATACAAGTCCCAAGTCTTTAGTATGGTTTAAATATTTTAGCAAAAATTTCATAGCATTCCAATGACTTTCCCCTGGATTAGACATGAATCTACTTAGCACACTTATCCCAAAAGCAAGATCTGGCCTAGTACATAGCATGCAATACATTACACTACCAACTGCAACATCATAAGGAATATAACTCATCTTCTTCCTAGCAGTTTCATCTTTAGGACAATCTTCTTTACTAAGGACTAAGTGCCCTCCTAAGGGTATCATGGCAGGTTTGCTATCATGCATACTAAACTTTTCAAGAACCTTATCAATATATTCAGCTTGAGATAAAAACATCAGTTTCTTTTGCCTATTTCTCACAATGTTTATGCCCAGAATTTTCTTAGCAATGCCTAAGTCCTTCATGTCAAAATTTGAGCTCAATTGCTTTTTGATCTTAGAAATTTCAGATTCAGAATTGCTCATAATTAATATGTCATCAACATACAGCAGCAAGTAAAGAATCAAACCAGATTTGGGCCTTTTCAAGTACAAACAAGTATCATATTTGCTTCTAGCAAAACCAAGAGACATCATGCATTCATTAAATTTAATGTTCCACTGTCTATGTGATTGTTTCAAGCCATAAATGGATTTCCTTAACAAACAAACATGATCTGGCAATTTATGATCTACATAACCTATAGCTTGAGACATATAAATTGTTTCATTTAGGTTACCATGTAGAAAAGCAGTTTTAACATCCATTTGTTGTAAATGCCAATCATAAACAGTTGTCATAGCAAAGAGAAGTCTCAATGTTTTATATTTCACAACTGGAGCAAAAATCTCATTATAGTCAATGCCCTCCCTTTGTGTAAAACCTTTTGCACAAAGTCTAGCCTTAAATCTAGGAGGTTCAGTTGGGGAATTAGGTTCTTTAATCCTAAACACCCATTTACTACCAATTATTTTAGCTCCTTGTGGTCTAGGAACAAGTTCCCAAGTCCCATTATTAAACATAGACTCAATTTCCTCACTCATTGCAAGTTTCCATTTATCACTATCCTTACTTTTCATGGCTTCATCATAAGTTTCAGGCACAACAAACTTCACCTTTTCAGCCACATTAATAGCATATTCAGCAATGTTAGCAAATTCAGCAACATTAGCATATCTCTTGGGTGGAAATCTAATCCTAGGAGCCCTATCTCTAGCTAGCACATAATTAGATAAATCATTATCAACATGAGAACTAGTAGTGTCATCAGTCATGGCAGCAGACACAGCAGGATTATGCACAACAAGATCAGTGCTAACAACATTTGTGCCTCCACCACTGTTGCTTTGGGAGGCACCTTGCACATCATTATCATTATGACTAACAGGTAAGTTTCTATTAGTGCTAGGACTAGGAAGACTTAGCTGGTCCCCATCTGTTTGATGGGGTAAGTTACTCCCATGGTCCTCATCTTGATCACTCCCTCCTTCCTCTTGGTTTCCCAAGCTTACCTGAGGAGGGGTGTGCAAGTCCAAGTGCCCTCCTGATCCTTGTGATCCTGCTGGTTCAGCCTCCCCTGCTCCATCTCCACTTGGTCTTCCTTGGTTTCTCATGAAATACCCAGCTGGAATGAAGTCTATGGTGTCTTGGGAAGAGCCTGAAACAACAGTTGGAGCATTAGTTATTAGATTTTTAAAATGAAAGTCCTTCTCATTGAAGGTAACAGATCTTGCTCTAATAACTTTATATGCACCAGGTTGTATAACAAGCAACTTATATCCCTTACAACCACTAGGGTAGCCTAACATGACAGTTTTTATGGCTCTAGGTTCTAGTTTTCCATCAGATACTTTTGCATATGCAGTACACCCAAAAGGTCTTAAGTGATCTAAGTGAATTTTCTTATCTAACCACACTTCAAGGGGCACTTTAAAATCAATGGCAGAACAGGGTGATCTATTAATCAAATAGGCAGCACAGGTCACAGCTTCACCCCACATAGAACTCTTAAGGCCTGAGCTAATTAGCATGCATCTAGCCTTTTCTAGAAGTGTTCTATTCATTCTTTCAGCCATTCCATTCTGTTGTGGTGTATATGGAACAGTTAAATGTCTTTTGATACCATTTTCAGCACAGAAATCATCAAACAGTTTATTACAAAATTCCAAGCCATTATCAGTTCTCAAGCATTTAACTTTCAAGTCAGTTTCAGTTTCAACAGATAATTTCCAGGCCTTAAAACTATCAAATGCCTCTGTTTTAGATTTCAGCAAATAGATCCACACTCTTCTAGTGAAATGATCAACAAATGAGACAAAATAACTTCTACCACCAGCAGAACATACTTGGGCAGGGCCCCAAAGATCACAATGCACATATTCAAGCTTTTTATTAACAGTCATCTTTGATTTACCAAAAGCATGTGCAGTTTTCTTCCCAAGTATACAGATTTCACAGAACTCAATGTCACAAGGCTTTTTCTTGATTAATCCATTTTTAAACAAGTGAAACAAGCCTTTGTTACCAATGTGTCCAAGCCTAGCATGCCATAACTCAGTTTCTTCAAGATTCTTACTATTAGCATGCACAACATTAAATTCAGGGGATAAAGAAACATGATACAAGCCACCTAGCCTCATGCTCCTAATCATAACATGGTCATCTCTTAAGACATCCCTAGTACCATTCTTAGAAGTTATTTGACAGCCTTTATCTTCTAATGCAGATTCAGAAATTAAATTTCTTCTTAGATTAGGCACCCAAGCAACATTCTGCAAAATTCTTATTTTACCATCAAACATTTTCAATGGAACAGTCCCAACACCCATGATTTTCAGAGTAGTAGTGTCCCCTAACTTAACCTCACCACCATCACAAAGTTTAATATCATCAAACAAGGATTTATGAGGGGAAGCATGCATAGTACATCCAGAATCTAAAATCCAAGCATTCATACTTTCAGAATTTGCAACAACAAGAATTTCAGGTTGATATTGAGTTTCACACACATTAGTGTAATCTGTTTTAGTTTGTTCTTTCTTCTTATGATCCTTCTTATTTTTCTTAGGGCAACCATTCATGTAATGACCCATTTCACCACAGTGAAAACACTTGACATTCTCTAGCTTTTTCTCAGATTCTTTGCTGTTGGCTTTAGACTTATGGGATTTGTTGGATTTGGGATTAAACTTAGGCTTTGTTTTGGCAAACATTACCTCACTTTTAACCTCCTATTTTAGACCATTTTTCTGTTTGAAAACTCTTAAGGACTCATTTTTCTGAGTGATGAACCCAGTGATCTTGGCTAGTGTTAAATCCTCTCTTCCAAACTGAATTACATCAATAAGGCCATCAAACTGGTGGGGTAGGGAGCTAAGGAGAATTACATCTTGGTGTTCTTCTTTAATAGCATCCTCACACCTCTCTAAGTCTTGGTTTATCCTAAGGAAAATATCTAGATTTTCTTGGATACTAAGGGACAATTCCATCTTAAAGGTAAAGAGCTTCTTAAGTAGGAATATCCTATTGGGTAGAGACTTAGTTTGATAGGTGGTCTTTAGGGTATCCCATAAAACCTTAGGATCTTTGATTTTCATTAAGGGTCTAGCTACATCATCGGTGAGTCTCATCATAATCTCAGCTAAAGCTAATTGTTTAAGGTCCTTTTTAACTTGGTCTGAGGTTGGGCTCAACCATTCCTCACTAACAGCCCTCCAACACTTTTCCTTAACTAGAATACCTTCCATTCTCATAAGCCACATAGCAAAATCAATCTGCCCATCAAAGGGCTTAAGCCTAATGTCAGTCATTATAAAGAAGAATAAACAGCAAACAAAACAGCAAGAAAACACTCAATAATCCAATTCAAGAAGCAAATTTCAGGCACCACGCCACAGTCCACAAGAACACAATCTCAGGTCAATTTCATGCAAGATAGCATACAGAAATATGATCCAATGTCAGTCCAGGTTCAACAAGCCACAGGGCGGAACCGACAATGACACTAGACTCAATCCAAGACCAAAGATCAACCAAGAAATCACCAAATCAACAATGATAGATGAATAATTGGCTCTGATACCACAATGTTATATGAATGTATAAGGGAATGGTTACTTTTATTGATTGAATTAAAAGATACACATCAATGGAGTAACTCTCCAAGGTTCAATCCAAGCACAACCAAAACAGTCTTATACAAACAACACCAAACAAGCAATGAAGAACGCAGAAGAAGAAGAAGGACTGGAGGGTTTAGAGCCCCCTCCGATAGCCCCTGGTCGGAGTTCGCGCAGCCACGCAGCTCCGCCTCTATCCACGCTCGCCGGAGAGATCCTCGACTCCTGAGCAATCGATCGGCTTCCAGCAGCCACTGGTGCACGCCTCTAATCACTGATCACTCGAATCGGACTTCCGTTGCTCAAACTCACTTCGCAATCTTGGAGAATCGCTCGTATTCAAACTCGATTTCAGATTTCGGAAGTTAACCCTAAATCCCAAATCGCATTCCTTATAAACTGATATGACGAAGACGACTGAAACGCAGCGTTCCACTTGCGTAATAAGTCAGACGACGCCGCTTGAGGTGTAACGAACTCTAACTGAAAAACGCGCCTTGCCAATACGCTGTCGTTTCCTTTGAGGCTCGCTTCTTCCTTCAAGCCCGTGACACAGCCACGTAACGGGCGTTACGGGCGCTACGGGTGCACTTTCCTCAGAAGCTTTTCTCCTTAGTTCTGTCACGCCCGTTCTGCCCGTGACTGCCCGTGACCGAACCACTTTCTCCATGCTTGCTTGATGCTTACTTAATCCTAATGACTTGTGCTTGATTTATACTGATAAAAGAGATTACAACCTTACACTTTGTTGTCGAGTTGGTTTGTCTCGATTTCACGGAAGCCCGATTTGGGTTCGTTCTGATGATGTCTTGCTTTCTGTTTATCAATTGTTTACACAGAACACCATTCACAAACTTATCCTCAAAGCTTATGTATATACAATACGACCCTCTATGTTAAACTTGTTTACAGACATAATCCCCATGGACATGGAGGCGTCGCTTGGTTCATGCCACGAGTGAACTGGTCGAAAATAAAATGAACCAAACAAGATAACCTGTTTCATTCGATTTGAAACTACGATATATTATTAGGGAGGAGTCCTTAAATTAAATGAGATCATATTTCACTCGAAAACTTGAAATTTAAATTTTTTATTTTAAAAAGTGTATCATTAAATTATTTTACTTATCTCACATGCATATTCAAACTTACATTTAATGAAAATTTAAACTATCAAATTTGACTTCGATAATAAGACACGTGTCATATACAAATGAAAGGCACCTTTCAGAGGATGATCTGTCAAGCTGGTTGGGAGCCTGCCTGTCACTCCTAACAAACCTTCCATTGCTTTGCTGTTTAGAGGCTACGCCACCTCTTGGTTCCTCACTTTGTGCCTTCACTGTTAAAACCTCTTCGAGAGTTGTCCCAATAATAATCCTTTCTCAACGATTAAGCCTGTTTCATTCGATTTGATACTATGATATATCATTAGGGAGTATTACCATTTTCATCCCTTGCATTTATCAGCTGGCTCAGTTCAGCGCAACTTTAAGCAAATGGCTGATTGCTTTACCTTTGGCTGCAGCGTGGATTATATTCTGTCCTTGTAGATTGAGCAACTCCATCATATCTAGTCTTTGGCGCAACATCTCTCGGATGACGTCAGTGTGGCCATTCTTGGCTGCTAGATGGATCGGATAGTATCCATATTTGTCCACTTGGTAAGCTGAAATGTGGAATACATCTAGCAGGAATCTGACCCCTTGGGCGTAATTTAAGTATGCTGCAATGTGAAGTGGGTTTCTTCCTTTTTCGCATCTCTGATGGAAACAAGACTCATCCTTATTCCAAAGTATCTCTTTAATTAGCACATTTGTCAACACAAAAAAAAACACATCTAAACATCATTCCAGTGATAAAGTTATTTAGAGAACCAACCATACCAAGACATAAAATAGGATGCTTTGTTTTTTTTTCATTTAGTATCGCAGTTTACAAAATACGAATTTATTCTTAACAAGGATACAAAAGAAGGACTTGATTCTTAACAATTTTCTTACCTAAGTTTCTGCTACTAATAGCGGAACGAGGCAGGAGAATTATAACCAAGCTTCTCATCATTGCCATAATATCCAACTGGATTCTCCATCAGAAGTTTTGACAATATCATCAAATCCAGCTTCTGCTGCTAATTGCAGCACAGCCTTTCTTTCCTTGTTAACAGAATATTCCATTTTTTGCAAAAATCAAGAGGGGTCCTGGGCCACTGATCGCGGACTTGGGTTGAATCGCTAAAATAACCTGTTTTATTATTCCGCGTCCCCAAACCCAATTCGTCTCATCTTCGGCTTGCCCTAATTGGATCGTGTTTTGTTACCGTAACTAGCTATCAGTTAACGTCTTTCGAACGCCCCAAACCCTAACTCGTGAATCCAAATGGAATTCACATCCGTTCCGTCATCTTCTGGCCCATCTGGAAATCCGTTGCAACCATCTTCTGGCCTAGTTTTTTATTTATTTATGAAGTTTCATTTGTTAATTTATAATTGGATTTGTCGCACTAAACTGATTTGAATTTTAAGGCATATGCCGCATATTAAATATTGTTGGTTTTAGTGTGCAGAAAATAACGATGAGATTTCATGTTGTTACGAGAAGTTGAGTAGAAACCTTAAAATTAATTTTATTTAAATAATTTATACTATGAATTATAAACAATTAATCAAATTTAATATAGCAAATCGTAAACGATTTGGGTGTTGTACGTTCAAATATTTTAGAAATTCATGAAATTTGGTGTTGTATTGTGGAAAAGTAAGATTGTCAATTGAGAAATATAGAATTTATGGAGTTTTTTTTTGCCCTGTTTCTGAAATTCAATATCACTTTTGCCCTGCCTGAAACTCAAATATCAGTTTTGCACTATTTTAAAAGAAATCGATTTTAGGGAAATCAGTTTCGCTCATTTTCGAAGGAAACCAATTTCTCTCAAACCGGTTTGCTGACTGTGCACATATTTGGTCCTACGTGGACCGAAATAAATGTAATTGCGACCACGTGTAAAATCAATTTGACTGGTCAACAATAATTATTTTTTACAAAATTCACTAATTACCACCCAATTCAACCCAAACAATTCAATTAATTATCACCCAATTCAAATAATTAACACCAAATTTAACACAACTATTTTAACTAATTAACACTCAATTCAACAATTCAACACAAACATTTCAACTAATTAACACTCAATTCCACCCAATTCAACACAAACAATTTCCCATCGAAAAAAAACACAAACAATTCAATTAATTATCACCCAATTCAAATAATTAACACAAAATTCAACACAAACATAATTAGTTGAAATGTTTGTGTTGAATTGTTTATTTGAGTGTTAATTAGTTAAAATATTTGTGTTGAATTTGGTGTTAATTATTTGAATTGGGTGATATATAATTAGTTGAATTGGGTGGTATAATTAGTTAAATTTTATAAAAAATAATTGTTGTTGACCAATCAAACCGATTTGGGGGAAATCGGTTTTACACGTGGTCACAATTACATTTATTTCGGTCCACGTAAGATAAAAAATGTGCACAGTAAGCAAACCGGTTTGGGAGAAATCGATTTCCTTCGAAAATGAGCGAAACCGATTTGAGGGAAACCGATTTCTTTAAAAACAGGGCAAAAGTGAAATAGAATTTCAAAAACATGGCAAAAAAAAAACTCAGAATTTATACATTTCATCCAATTCCTAACGTGATTGCTTGCATTTCAAAAAATCAAAGTAGCATTATTAATTAATATCTTAAGACATTAATTAATCACACGCTAATAACTAACTAAACCTAATATATAATTAGCAGTCCAAAAATCATATCGTGTCGTCTTCATTATCTAAATATCAATCTGTAAATTATTGACGGAATAAGAACAGACCATGTCGTCTTCTTTGCTGATTTTCACCCGATTACCATAACATCATTTTTTTTTACAATTATT
This sequence comes from Rhodiola kirilowii, assembly GCA_033675215.1. Taxonomy (NCBI): domain Eukaryota; kingdom Viridiplantae; phylum Streptophyta; class Magnoliopsida; order Saxifragales; family Crassulaceae; genus Rhodiola; species Rhodiola kirilowii. Next base: position 53,704,490 of record CM066193.1, read on the forward strand.
TAAAATATTTAATCACCAATGAATTGCTTGGGTTTCTCTTTGAACGACTGACTATACGACGCCGTCCGAATCAATTGCAATAAAAATGCAGCGTTTTATCTGTAGGGAAGATTTGACTTGGAAAGACGTCGTTTCTCGGTCTTTTCCCTCCGCTTTTCCCAATTGCGATTTCATTTTCTCAGCACGTATGCGACAACATCTGCGATCGAGCTGTCAAATCTTTGGTGAGTTTCGAATTTTCGAGTTCTTTCCCTTGAAAATCACTCTTTCACAATGCTGTTGGTTTTTTTTATACTGTGAGACTGATCTTTTTAGAAGATTTGATGTTCGATTTGGTTGTAATTTGTTTTGGTTTGGTATAAATAGCTGATGGCGACGGATTAAAGGTTTGATTTGAGAATGCTCTCTGCATAAGGGTTTAGTGTGTTGTTGATACATTGATGTGATTGATGGCGGAGAATACCTACACATCCTGATTTTGGGAGATTGATGGCGGTTTCTTTGTACTTGTGTTCATGTTAAGGTTTAGGTTTAGAGTGTCTTTGTTGATTTTTAAAGGAATTTGTACTTAATCTTGGCCACAGATGGATTCAAACAAAGTAACACTTACGAAGCGTATAAAATAACTATTTTATTATATTTTATTATAGGATAGAGAAACTATTATAAAGAACACTCTCACACCTCACACTTCACTCACACTTTCTTACTCAAGTGTATAAAACTACTACAACTCACCTATATTTATACTTGAGCACTACATCAATGGAGGGCTATGATCATTTTGATCATACGGTTATAATTAAGTACTCTAGATAATTCTACTAAAATATATATTTTCTATACTTCTCCACACCACTCTAGATTCTTCTTCTTATTTCTTTTATTTTCTCTAGGTTGAGTCAACTTCTCCTTTTTGGGCCATTTTATTCTCTAGCCCAATTAGGATCGATTATTTAACACTCCCTCAATACCTAATTGATCTTTCTCTTCCCGTTGGTCTCTTGATACTTATTTCAATATCGAACTTGTCATGTGTGTCTTGATCAAAGCGTCACTCTTCAAACATTTCATGTTTCTTTGTTTGCATTGAAGTGTCGTCTCTTGCTTTTGGATAATTTTCTAACTTCACTGATCTCCTTGAATAATCTTCATCCTTCTTTGCGCATTTTGTAATTTGTAAATTTTTTTGATGTGTACTCATGTGATCCTTCAGCTTCTTTTGACGGTGTCTTCTAGTAGCATCACACGGCTCCCCCAGCTTCTTGACTTTCTGTCCTGCATATTTTTCATAGGCCGGCGTATCTTCAATCGTATACTTTATCATGACAACATCTACTAGGTACTCTTGCACGTCCGGTTGTGTAGCCACCAGCTCTATCTCTTTGTGACCTAACATGAATTCAAGAATCATCTTTTTTCCAGAGCCTTCTTGCTTAGATAGATCACCACCATGCTCTTCAACCTCTTGTATCACGACCATAGCACTTGCTGCTATCTCGGAAACTTCATCACCCTCTAAGTCTTCAATACACACATCATTGATGTTATGCTCGGTAAGGTCCCACTCATCTTCAGACACATCTTCTTTAGTTGGATATGTAGCTTCAAATTCTTTTTCTTCTTCTTCGGGCATGTCTTCCTCAACCGCATATGTTGCCCCGAAGTCTCATTCTTCTTCTTAGATTTGCAATCTCTTGAGTAATGATGCTTTATTTTTCATTTAGTATCGCCAGTTTACCAAAATACAAATTTATTCTTAACAAGAATACAAAAGAAGAACTTGAATCTTAACAATTTTCTTACCTAAGTTTCTGCCACTGATAGCGGAATGAGGCAGGTGAATTATAACCAAGCTTCTCATCACTGCCATAATTTCCAACTGGATTCTCCATCAGAAGTTTGACAATATCAGCAAATCCAGCTTCTGCTGCTAATTGCAGCACAGCCTTTCTTTCCTTGTTAACAGAATATTCCATGTTCCTATCCTCGCAACATCCCCATGACGCTGCTGCAGCGCCTCATGCAGCGTTGAATTACCTTCATTATTCACTTCCCCCAATCCAGACTCTGCACAGGCAACAAGCAGACTTACCAGCAAAGGATCCCCGGCTCTTGCCGCGATGTGAAGTGGTGTTTCCCCTCTAGAATTTTTTTCTCTAGCAAGAAATGGCAAGTCCTTGCACATAACTTTTACAATCTCGTCATGTCTCAAGATAGTCACCAAGTGAAGAACTGTGTTCTTCTGTGGCGTGAGCTGCACGCAGAACGCTGGCAGGTCAAAGCGCCGCGGAATTGACTCTTTCTCCATCTATGTAAAGAACTCTAGTATCAGTATGTCACCATGGACTACAGCTCTGTATAAGTCCGGGTGACCGGGTCCATGGAGTGAACCATTTTATGGCACTCTTCCATTTACCTTAAATTCAAACCTTATTTTCACTTTTCAGAGTGATTTGGAAGTAGGAACTAATAAGTCAGCTGTTGCTGCTGATGAAGTTGGTTATATTTCCTTCATAACTGGGAATCCATTTCTTGAGTGCCCCGTATGCACTATGGGTGGCCGGAATTGCACCAAGATAGCCCGGAGAAGATTACACGAAGAACACAACCACGAACTAAACCGATTACAGAGTAACTCAACACCACTTCACTCGATTGAACTCCGGAACATGCCTGGACGCCCGCTGAGTCAAAGCCCTATATCAATTCTTCAAGACGGTCACTCTTGGAGTTCGAACGAAAGAGAATTGTGTTTTCGCAATAGTGAACCCTAACTCATGTTCTTCACTTCTTCCCAGCTTATAAGCTCCCGCCTCTCTCCAGATTGAAGCTCGTGCGTCGGATGTAACAGTCCAGCTCTAATCTCGTTCGTCCATCCGCAACTAATTTAACTGTCTTTTAAACACGGATTCGCGTCATGACCTGGCACTCCCCCATTGGTCAATATTGCTTTCCCACGGCTACGAGATTTTGGTCTTCAGCAACGCTTTCCCAGCTTTAGTGACGACTCGAGAATTCTTCTCGAAACAGCAACGGACTCTTCTGTTCTTCAGCGACGAAAGCTCTGGACCTTTAGAGACGACCTCTGACTATGCCCAGAAATATCTGCTTTATTCCAACACTTTCATTATTCACTTCCCCCAACCCAGACTCTCCACAGGCAACAAGCAGACTTACCAGCAAAGGATCCCCAGCTCTTGAATTTTTTTCTCTAGCAAAGGATCCCCAGCTCTTGAATCTTTTTCTCACAGCTCTCCACAGGCAACAAGCGATGTGAAGTGGTGTGTCTTTGCAGCAAGAAACGGCAAGTCTTTGCAGAGAACTTTTACAATCTCGTCAGTCGTCATGTCTCAAGATAGTCGCCAAGTGAAGTACTGTGTTCCTCTGTGGCGTGAGCTGCATGCAGAACGCTGGCTGGTCAAAGCGCAGCGGAATTGACTCTTTCTCCATCTGGCTAGTATCGGTATGTCACCACGGACAATAACTCTGTATAAGTCCGGGTCCATGGAGTTAACCTTATGATTTGGAAGTAGGAACTAGTAAGTCTGCTGCTGCTGCTGATGAAGATGGTTAAATTTCCTTCATAACTGGGACTCCATTTCCTGGCATGTTTGAAAATTTCAACTAGTTCGGTCAAAAATTTGAAATTAACAAACATCTTGTCTTCATTAAAGGAAAACAGGAATTCAAAAGTTTAAAACTATATGCTGAAAGGGATTATTAGTAATGTTCTGAGTAGCACTTGAGCAGACTTCCTATGACCGAGTTCACGTATGTGCTTAGTGGGAACTGCTGGAATTTGGAAACCTGCCATGGTGAATCTGGACTTCCATTTGCCGAGAAGCTCATGACGCTCCACTCTCTCTCTCTCTCTTTTACTTTCACAGGCAATGATGTTCACCGTGTCTCTGGCAAGACAATGCATTTCTACGTTTATGCGATCTATGCTATCCCTTGCCATTGTAACGTCAATGGACTCAAACACTGCGGAGTAGTAGTCGAGAGTTTCCAAGAACCTGTTGAAGAATGGGGTTGTGTTGGTGTTGGATTCTTGTTTGATCAAAGTGACAACAACCCTAGGGTTGAGCGACTTGATCATTCTTAGAAGTCCGTCTCTAGGATTGTTGACATCAACACTCTCATCAGGGGTATGATGGAGTTGCAGAGGAAAATTCACAGCCAGAGCCTCCCCACATCTCACATCTAGCATCTCCATTGTTATATCAGGAGCAAACACTGGAAGCTGGAACAGGGTGAAACTCCAAAGGGATGTTGAACTTCTGAGATATAACAGCCAGGCGCCTTCCAACTGCATTCAAGCAAGCACCGCGTGCATGTTGTGATACCGGATCATCAATCCCCGTGATGTGAACATGAGGAGGCCCACCAGCTGGTCTTGCAGCCAGTGCATGTAACAGAGTTATCCATTGGGTCCCCTGGGCAATCTGGAAATCTACTATATGAATGTGATCTTCATTAGTTCATTCCTGCATGCTCTCGCAATTGCTCCATTGGCTGCCGTGTATCCGAATTTCAGGTATGGGCATACGTCGTACAAAATGTGCATGTAATTCAACAATTCTTCGCTTTCAGGCTCTCTGCACTTGAGAGTGTGATAAATTTTGTTTCCAGAAGCCTCCTTTCTTGCTGTCAGACCTTCAACCATGTAAGTGCCGAGGCGTTGAATCGGTTCCCCACTAATATTAACACAACTACGCGCTCTTTCAATTAACCATGTTGTTCTCTGACATAGCCTTAGCACATGCAATCAGCAACTGCTTTAGGTTCCCAGCTGGGAAACCCTGAAAAGTAGCTTCTTCCATGGCCTTGTGATGCATCTCAAATCGGATATCTCAGGGTTTGACATTCTAAATCTGGAGGGCAGAGCATACTGGGGTCGAGCAACCTCAGAAGTCTGCTGAACCTCCTGACTCCAGGCCCTAGATCCCATTGCTGGAGTCCGCGGCAGACTATTAAGCTATAAAATTAGAGGCGATGGCATTGGAGCCACACAGCATATCGCTAAACTAGGAGTGGAGTTTGCAAATAGTTCGAATAGTGATTGCTTAACTGAGCCAGCCGTGATATCAATGCAAACATAATACCCAATCATTGCCTTGTCCCATTTGATGAGATTACCATCCTGTAAATCCCTAAGAAGATGAGTACATCTTTCAACCAAGTCACCACGAAATATGATCAAACATCTTTTTAAATTTCGGATTTCCAAACATTAGCAGCAGATTAATGCCCCCACCCCATTATTGAGTTTTTTTTCAAATGGATGATCGGACTAGCCTCCCGCTGCTCCAGCGGCTGATTCATCCTCGCATTATAATGATCTGCAACTTTCTGCGCAATAAGCTTCGTGGTTTCCTCATCTTCATGAAATTGTGAATCACCTAGCACCATAACACAAACCTCAAAACCATAAAAAGAACCAAAAAAATAAAACTCCATAAACACAAAACAGCTCCAAAGTCTTCATCTTTTTATTTATCTCGCACTCTTCACAATGTTGAAATTAATTTCTGGTGGGCCGGATTAAGCACCACCCGGGCTACGCTGGGCCGGATTAAGCACCAGACGCTCCCTAACATATTGGGCTGCCTGCAGGCATATGCACCCCAACCCTGAACAAGGCTCAATGCACATGTGGGGGCAACTCTTGGCCCAAAGCACATGGCATGAATATTGGGGAAGCTTGCAGGTTGTTGGTGGGGATTGAACCCTCACCCTTTAACACATGTACCAACTTGTAGTAACATGGTAACCATGTGAGCTGCAGCTCAGATGGTTAACATGTTGCTTACATGCACATGTTAAAGGGTGGCAATGGTTCAATTCCCACCACCAACAACCTGCAAGGATTTCCCACAATTAATGCCATGTTGGACTTTGGGCCTTAGTTGCCTCCACATGTGCAGTTGTCCAGTCCCAGCCCACCAAATTCAATATTCAACACACAACACTACACCTTCTTCAATCAACCTTACATCAAGAAAACAAAGATTCCTGCACAACTGTTTCACCAAATTCTCATTGTATAAATTACATTCAATCTTTATCCTAAACTCAAATACAGCCCAATTCACACCTCGACACATTAAATTTGACTACCCAGTTTGACTAAACACTAAAACCTCCACAACCCAACGAAACCCAGATACTCATAGAGACAGATGTACTGGCATTTTCTTCTACAAAGCGTCACATTAAAAGAATAAGTAATGCAGAACTAAGAACTACAGATGCCACGAGAACAAGTTATTTATATAGCTCGTGAATATAAGACTTGGTATAAAACATGACTGTTTATCTACTCAAAAATACTTATTAGAGGCGATGGTGTTGGAGCCACACAGCATATCGCTAAACAAGGAACGAAACCCAGATACCAAATCCCTCAAATCACCAGTCTGAATGTCAAATCCGTATACCCTCGTTTCATCTTTAAACAAATTGAATCGGATTTTCGTCAACCGGGTTGTCTGATTTTCTCACTGCGGCGAAGAGATGCAGAGAAAGATTGAAGCTTTTTTGTCGAGTTGGTTTGTCTCGATTTCACGGAAGCCCGATTTGGGTTCGTTCTGATGATGTCTCGCTTTCTGTTTACACAGAACACCATTCACAAACTTATCCTCAAAGCTTATGTATATACAATAAGACCCTCTATGTTAAACTTGTTTACAGACATAATCCACATGGACGTGGAGGCGTCGCTTGGTTCATGCCACGAGTGAACTGGTCGAAAATAAAATGAACCAAACAAGACATGTTTCATTCGATACTACGATATATTATTAGGGAGGAGCCCATAAATTAAATGAGATCATATTTCACTCGAAAACTTGAAAATTAAATTTTTTATTTTAAAAAGTGTATCATCAAATTATTTTACTTATGACACATATCTCACATGCATATTCAAACTTACATTTAATGAAAATTTAAACCATCAAATTTGACTTCGATAATAAGACACATGTCATATACAAATGAAGGGCACCTTTCAGAGGATGATCTGTCAAGCTGGTTGGGAGCCTGCCTGTCACTCCTAACAAACCTTCCATTGCTTTGCTGTTTAGAGGCTACGCCACCTCTTGGTTCCTCACTTTGTGCCTTCACTGTTAAAACCTCTTCGAGAGTTGTCCCAATAATCCTTTCTCAACGATTAAACCTGTTTCATTCGATTTGATACTATGATATATCATTAGGGAGGATTTCTCAAATGTGAATTCATTTTTACTTAAAAACTTGGCACTCTTAATATATCTCAAAAATTTGATATATATAAGAGTGTCATGATCATTTAGGTAAGGGTTAGAAATTGGCACCCTTAATAACTCTACTCAGGGATAGACCGACTGGGTAATGTGGGCACACATGTCACCCCATATTTTAAAAAAATCATTTATATAATATACAAAATATAAATTATGTATAATAAAATAAATATAATAGTTTATCCAAATTAAGTAACATATATTTTATAACTTTACATAATATACAAAACATAAATTGCATAAAATAAAATAAACAAAATATCTCATTCGAATTTAGTATGATATTTAGTTATAAATGTAATATACAGAATTTAATAAGATATATTTTGTAAGACATATTGTTAAATTTTGGTTCAATAATAAATGATTTTCTTCATATAAATTTTCTTTAGTTTTTTTTTTTGGTTTTTTAGTTTTTTTTTATAGATTTTTAGTTTTATGAAAAACTATTTCTTAACCAAAATTTAAACAATTTCATCAGCATCAAACTCGCCCCTCAGATCATAAGTAGCAACCAATGTCAAAAACCCTGAAATGATAGTATGTTTAGCTTTGTGGGTTGAACTGAATTGATTATTCTCATTTTCAAGCTTCTTTTTTGTTTGTTTGCAGTCCTCATCCTAGCAATCCATTGGTATACACTGTTAGCCGGGAAGATATTGATGGTTCTAGATACATGAAGATATACACAGTAGCTATCCGAAGGTCTGGTTTAATGCTGGCACATCGGAGGAATAATATGAACACCATCATAGCCATGACAAGTAATCTTCTATCACTGCCATCTACAAAGGAGGAGGATTAATACGACAATTGATGGGTGACAGTAAGTACACACAGATATGTTTTACATATGAATACTTTTTTGCTTTCGAGTTTGCTTTGTGGCCACATTGAGGAATTGGAATATTTCTCCTAGAGCACTGTCATCTACATATGTTTTACATATAAATCATAGAATGAATTTCTGTTCACTTTTTTTTTATTCATAAGTGGATTTGCACCGCCAAAATAACACCTAGCATAGCCTAGAACCAGGCTAGCAACAACACTGAGACAAAACACCTCAACAACAGCTAACTGCCGACACTGAGACAAAAACACTAAAAAAACACTGCGAGAAAAATAAAACCACTGCGACCCACTCAAGCACCATCACAAGAACAAATCTACAACCCAAAACCAACAAAACTACTCTCAACTGAAGAACCCCAGAACCAGCCTCCCTTGCCTGCCATGAGAAGGACATAAGGGACATGCTCACTTAGTAGCTCAATATGAAAACATTTGGCCAATGCATCTCTACAGTTGACATGGTATTTTTAGCCCTATATAGTCGTCAAATTATAAGTTTTAGGGGTTCAATTGCAGTCAAACAAAATTTATATACCTTGGTAAGCCAAGGGTCGATCCAAGGAACAGTGCGTGGGAGTACTAGCTAACAAGTGACATATTTAGTTATTCCGATTAAAGTTTGTAAAACAGTTTTTGTTGTCACGAAAAATAACAGAAAGTAAATATGCAGAAGATAAAGATTGTGTTTTTATCAGAGAAAGAATTCCAGAATCCATACTTCACCCGTGCTAACCCCACTAATCATGCAATCATTCTACGTTAATTATTCTTGCTATCGAATATGGAATATAACCGAAATAACACTAGACAAGCCGCCCATCCACGGATCATTGTCTAGATTAATCTCAATCGTTGAACGCCGTCCATCCACGAATTATCAACGATCTCGATTTATTAAACTAAAGGTTTTCCTATTAACTCATGTAAACATGACCTAATATCAAATTCATGTAATCCGGTTAATCCCTAGGGCTCATCCACCTTTCGACATATAACCTAAATACGTTCTAGCAATGCAAACATACCCTTTGATGTAAATACTTGCATAGAACGATAATATTAAGCACACAATGAAATTGAATAATCGAATCGCATAAATAATAAACTTCAATTGATCACATGAGAGTTAGGGTTACATAACACGGGATCCGTAGGATCCCAGAATAAGAGGACTACTCACTATTCATGGTGATTAAACCAAAAATAGTGTATATTGAAGGAAAGAAACGAGTAAACCGTAAACGATGAAGCTCGATGATCCTCACGATGAAAGTTTTGTCTTCTCTCCCAAGTTAGGGTTTGTTCTCCGAAAAATAGCACACTTGTCTAATCTGGTCGTGTTTCTTTTTATGGATCGTCCAAAAAGGCCAGAAAGGCCAAAATCGATTTTTTGGAAATAACAGGATAATTCCACTCCGGAGGTGCCGTGACTACCGTGACCATTGGAGGACTAATGCTGGCATTAGTCCATCATGTAAACACCATCATATCACTGCTGGCATATCGAAGGACTAATGTAACAGGCATATCACTGCTGGCATATCGGAGGACTAATGTAACACCATCACCATCATATCACTGCTGGCATTGGAGAAATAACAAGATAGTTTAATGCTGGCATATCGGAGGACTAATGTAAACACCATCATATCCATGACAAGTAATCTCCTATCACTGCCATATACAGAGGAGGAGGAGGATTAATACGCCAATTGATGGGTGACAGTAAGTACACAGATATGTTTTACATATGAATACTTTTTTGCTTTCGAGTTTGCTTTGTGGTGTCACTGCCACATTGAGGAATTGGATTTCTCCTAGAGCACTGCCATCTACATATGTTTTACATATAAATCATAGAATGAATTTTTGTTCACTTAGTAGCTCAATATGAAAACATTTGGCCAATCCATCTCTACAGTCCATAAATCAAGTTTGCAATTCAAATTTTAGTTCCCAGAGGTCCTATATTAATGGAAAAGGCACAACCTTCTTGCTGGCGATGATCTTAGCCTAACAAAAAAGGTCTTGATAGTCGTAGCTAAAAAAGATTATCATTAGCAAACCCAGATAGCCTAACGAGGGTGGGGCATGGAACACTGGAGGGTCATGCACCGGTAAAAAAAAGTGAACTTGCTTGATACCAAAGGCTTGTACATTGTTTATCTTCTTTGGGCAGGGGAGTCCTTTGGCCACCAAAACTGCCCACCAACAATTTCATTGTCTGTGATGTAAACTGATTGTTTTGCGAACCAATGACCAGACGAAAGAACCACGACATCAAAGGTAGGGACAAATTCCATAAAAATTTCGTCAGGCTCATCAAGGTACAGTTTGTCGACTCCTTCTGGTGCAATATCGAATGCCCCAGAATGGAGAATTGCGCGTTTTTCACAACTGGATCTGGTGTTTTTGTGTTTTTAACAAAACCGGATCCCCGGGATCCGATTTTATGTGCAAACGAGAATACGTGTAGCTCTCTCATTCGCATGCCCTCTCGTTTGCACATAAAACCGAATTCCGATCATTCGATTTTGTTATACTATGCAGCCAGTGCTCGATACAAATAACCCATCTTTAATGCAACTCTTTGCCCAACCAGTTGTCAAGCAATATAACCACTATCCGGAAGTGTTTAGGGGTGGGTCGATTGAATGGATTTTAACGCAAATTACTGAACTCCTAAAGAAACAAAGAGGCTTACCGATTCCTGTGGAGGATCTCCTCCAATTAGCTAAGCCATTGTGCTCTGTAGGTGAAGCTTTGGACGTGCTTAAGCGTATACAATTACTTCGCATGTATGTTAGAGTCAATTTTAATATGATTCTGTGTTGAAAGTGATTGAATATATAGCTAATAGTGTTTTTTTGTTAAATATATGCCAGTCCACAATTGGAGAGACCAATATTCGAGTTTTTTTAATGAAGCTAGTACTGCTGCCACCCGCATGCTGGCAAATGTAAATTTTGACATCAATACTCATGTCAAGACAATCATATCGTTGACCAATCCTGATAACATTTGGTGAGGTTTTTAGACAGCTGCCAGTTTGCTTTTTTTTGCTTTGTGGGTTGAAATACATTGATTATTCATTTTCAAGCTTTTTCTTTTGCAATCCTCATGTAGAGAGAGGCCCTAGATGCACATTTACCAGCCATCCACTAATATACACTGATATGTCCAAACCCCATGAAGATATACACAGCTAGCCGAAGGTCCATTGATGATTTAATGGTACATCCGAGGACTCACGTAAACTCTATCATATCCCTGACAGATCCTCGTAATCTCATAGTACTGCCATCTACAGAGGAAGAGGATTCATACCATACACCGCCAATTGATTGGTGACAGTAAGTCCACAACCATGTTTTACACTTGAATACTCTTTTACTTTCTAGTTTGGTTATACCGACCACATTTTGCATTTTGACTGCTTGGTGAACGCTTTTTGGATACTAACTAGCATATACTAAATCATAGCATATACTAGTGAAGACCATCCTGACTGCAATGTGATTACACATCCCAATTACACAAGCTTGACAATAGTGCGTTACTACTCGCCTGATCATTACGAGGGTGGGGCATGGAACACTGGAGGGTCATGCACCGGCCATAAAGTGAACTTGTTTGGTCCCTAAGGCTTGTACATTGTTTATCTTCTTTAGGCGGGGGGAGTCCTTTGGCCACCACAACTGCCCACCAACAATTTCATTGTTTGTGATGTAAACTGATTGTTTTGCGAACCAATGACCAGACGAAAGAACCATGACATCAAAGGTAGGGACAAATTCCATAAAAATCTCATCACGCTCATTAAGGTACAAATTGTCGACTCCTGCTGGTGCAATATCGAATGCCTCAGAACCCAGAATTATGAGTTTCAAAACTGGATCCGGTTTTATGTGCAAACGAGAATACATGTAGTTCTCTCATTCGCATTCCCTCTCATTTGCACATAAAACCGGATCCTGGCCATTCATTTTTGTTACCACTATACAGCCAGTGCTCGAAACAAATAACCCATCTTTAATGCAACTCTTTGCCCAACCAGTTGTCAAGTAATATAACCACTATCCGGAAGTGTTTAGGGGTGGGTCGATTGAATGGCTTTTAACGCAAATTTCTGAGCTCCTAAAGAAACGAAGAGGCTTACCGATTCCTATGGAGGATCTCCTGCAATTAGCTAAGCCATTGTTCTCTTTAGGTGAAGCTTTGGACGTGCTTAAGCGTATACAATTACTTTGCATGTATGTTAGAGTCAATTTTAATATGATTCTGTGTTGAAAGTGATTGAATATATAGCTAATAGTGTTTTTTGTTAAATATATGCTAGTCCATAATTCGAGAGACCTATATTCAAGTTCTTTTTGAATGATGCTAGTACTGCTGCCACCCGCATGCTGGCAGATGTAAATTTTGACATCAATACTCATGTTAACACAATCATATCGTTGACCAATCCTGATAACATTTGGTGAGGATTTTAGACAGATGCTAGTATGCTTTTTTTTGCTTTGTGGGTTGAAATAAATATATTATTCATTTTCAAGCTTTTTCTTCTGCAATCCTCATGTAGAGAGAGGCACTAGATGCACATTTACCAGCCATCCACTAATATACACTGATATGTCCAAACCCCATGAAGATATACACAGCTAGCCGAAGGTCCATTGATGGTTTAATGGCACATCCGAGGACTCACGTAAACTCTATCGTATCCCGGACAGATCCTCGTAATCTCATAGTACTGCTATCTACAGAGGAAGAGGATTAATACCATATACCGCCAATGGATTTGTTAGTGTAAGTCCACAACCATGTTTTACATTTGAATACTCTTTTACTTTCTAGTTTGGTTGTGCCGTTTGGTGACTACATTTTGCATTTTGACCGTTTGGTGAAAATAGTATATACTATGATTTAGTATATGCTTGTTAGTATCCTAAAGCGTTCACCAAACAGTCAAAATGTAAAATGTGGTCGGTACAACCAAAATAGAATAAGAGTATTCAAATGTAAAACATGGTTGTCGACTTACAGTCACCAATCAATTGGCGGTATATGGTATTAATCCTCTTCCTTTGTAGATGGCAGTGCTAGGAGATTACGAGGATCTGTCAGGGATATGATAGAGTTTACGTGAGTGCTCGGATGTGTCATTAAACCATCAATAGACCTTCGTCTAGCTGTGTATATCTTCATGGGGTTTTGACATATCAGTGGATGGGTGGTAAATGTGCATCTAGGGCCTCTCTCTACGTGAGGATGGCAGAAGAAAAAGCTTGAAAATGAATAATCAATTTATTTCAACCCACAAAGCAAAAAAAAGCATACTAGCATGTGTCGAAAATCCTCATCAAATGTTATCAGGATTGGTCAACGATATGATTGTGTTGACATGAGTATTGATGTCAAAATTTACATCTGCCAACATGCCGGTGGCAGCAGTACTAGCATCATTCAAAAAGAACTCGAATATTGGTCTCTCTAATTGTGTACTAGCATATATTTTAATATTTAACAAAAAAACACTATTAGCTATATATACAATCACTTTCAACACAGAATCATATTAAAATTGACTCTAACATACATGCGAAGTAATTGTATATGCTTAAGCACGTCCAGAGCTTCACCTACAGAGCACAATGGCTTAGCTAATTGCAGGAGATCCTCCACAGGAATCGGTAAGCCTTTTCGTTTCTTTAGGAGCTCAGAAATTTGCGTTAAAAGTCATTCAATCGACCCACCCCTAAACACTTCCGGATAGTGGTTATATTGCTTGACAACTGGTTGTGCAAAGAGTTGCATTAAAGATGGGCTATTTATTTCGAGCACTGGCTGCATACATTGTTCCAATAGAGTCATTCCTTGAGTGTTACTCTGAGTAAGCGGCCTCTCTGTCGAAAAAAGTTCAGTAAAATCCATCTGCTGTTGTACTTTCATCTGATATTGTACTTTGTTTGTATCCATCCGTGGCCAAAATTAAGTACAAATTCATTTAAAACCCAACAAAGACACTCTAAACCCTAAACATAAACACAAGTACAAAGAAACCGCCATTGATCTCCCAAAATGTATCAAATTCGTTAAAGAAATCAAAAAATACAACACGATTACAAAGAAAACAAATCAGAAAGTGTAGGTATTCTTCGCCATCAATGTATCAACAACACACTAAAGAGTAATAATGACACTGCTAAATCACCTTACACGACATCTTTCTGAGTTGCATTCATAGTTATGAATATGAAGAATTAAGTCATTGATGAATACCTATTTGATTCTACAAACATAATGTTTTTATAGAAATGAATTGGTTGATACGATCTCGTACTTGAACTAACATATTGAGTTTGGACTGTTTTTGGAGTAGCAATTGACGTGATCACTTTGCTTCCACTAGGCTGATGTCCGTTAGGTTGCGTATTGTTACGAGGAACAAGTTTATGTTCTTCAATTTATTTTACAACTGTTTTTATACTTGTCTATCTATCAAATGGATGACTAGAATCGTTTTGATCTAATAACCAAATATAATACATCTACACCCATGTGATTTCTTCTTCCTCATCCACAATACTCCATAAGTCCATAGTTCTCTAGAAAAATCTTGTTATTTGGATTGGGCTTCTCTCTCAGTTCATACTTGACTAGGCATTAAAATTAGATTTGTCTCAAATACTCCCTTTAATACTTAGTCTATTTGGGCTTGTAGTCATCCCAAGCAACTCTCTAAACTTATTAAATTTTAACTAGACAGACTCTTCGGGAAGATGTCAGCAACTTGGTCATCTGTCTTGACTGACTCCATTTGATCTCGCTCTGAAGAAGATTCTCTCGAGTAAAGTTGCGGTGAACCTCCACATGCTTAGTTCGCGCATGAAATATGAAATTCTTTGTAAGTAGTGTAGCTGATTGATTATCACACATCTCAATGGTGATTTAAATCTCCCAAGCGCCACATAAGCCAGGTACTCTCTTGTGCTACGAGTTACGCTGCATAATACTCGGCTTGTGCAGTTGACAGTGATACCGTTGGTTGCCTCTTATTACACTAGAATATAACCGTCAAGCACATGTAACACACCCAGCCATTGATAGCCTGATGTTACGATCTCCAGCATAATCATTATTACTGTATTTGACGATGTTCCTTTTACTCTCTTGTTATAGAGGCCATAGTTTGTTGTACCTATCAGTTTCACATACTTAGTTTTTTTTTCTCTCACTACGCCATTTTGCATTTTATACAACAGGAGGAACGGTGTTGCTTATGTTGCATTTTGTGTTGCTTTCGTCGGTCGCAACAGAATCTTGTTGCAAAAGTGCGCGTCGCAAATGCTCTGATGCATCTGACATATGCAACGCCGAAACAATCTCCGTTGCATACTAAAGCAACGCGTACTTTGTCGTTGCATAAGGTCTTGTTGCAACATACATAAGCAACACTGTCTTAAACAACACAGATCTGTGTTGCTTTTGATGTCATACACATATGCGACCATAGTTTATGCTTGAAACCGTTGCAAACGATCCACATACACGGTTGCAATAAGCATATGCAACAAAGGATAGAATTAAGTAGGAAGTTGCATAAGCAACTGAAATTCTTAAAGTACAAATTTGAAATGCATTCATACTAAAACATTTACACAAACATCCAATCTAAGCTGGGTAACATCACAAATTATTCTATACAAGTTGGATAAAAGTTCTAACATCCACACTAGCTTCATCACTTGTTCATTACCCATGGCCTGAACCTCCAAGCACTTTGCTTTTCAAGATGCGAATACACTCCAAGCTTGAAGAAGGAAATCTTATTCTGCAATATGTAACTGATGGTTCTGCAATATGAAAAGACGACATGCCTGGCTAGGAACGTGCTCGGATTCTTGAAATTTTTTTTCTGCATACCTTGAGAAGAGTAAACACTGAAGTCCAAATAAGGATAACCCACATTACTATGTGTAAAGATTTGTGAAACTTTATTTTATAGAAGAATTTATAATGTGAAGAATTTATGAAGCAATGAAAACATACCGAACAGTTGATTGTCTGATCTCCATCGTCAAGTTGCTCAATGAGATAGGAAAAAAACTCATGCGGGGAACAGATCCGGGGCGAAGATTTTCGGAAACGGGGGCTTGGAACGGCGGAGAACGAATCTTCTTTGTTGGAGAGTTGACTGCTATGTCAATCTTCTGGCGGCCAATGCGCGATCCAGACTGGATTGTAAGAGGTGTTGCGCCGCGGCTGCGCGAACTGAGCGGTGAGATGAGTAAACCCTAGTAAAGGAAATTGTAAATAATATAAATGGTTTACATAGTGCGCCGTAAGATTTGATTATGTCATCTTTTAAATGGGCTGGATCACACTGGCCCATTTTATATGTGTCTACAAATACTTAATTTTAATTTAACTTTACACTACAAAGAGAAAGATTTATGTTCGTTACATAAAAGGGAATTAAAAGAAAATTTATCGTTTCACATTTTGTTATGTTTTTTTATAGTGTAAGACTATACTTTAGACGGCTTATGTAGAAATTTCAATATAAAAAAAGAGTAAGTAATGATACAATACTTATGTATTTGTAATTTAACCACTAAACATAACTTGTATGTAAAATAATGAGCACATGATTTGGTGATGGTTTATGAAATGAGTTTGACGGCGCTAAAGGATTTAATATAATCCATACGTATACACTTGTTTGTAATTGATTATGTGAAGGTTTATGAGATGATTTGAAGGTGTTGGAGGATTTGAAAGGGAACTCTTACATGTATTACACCATTAATGTAGATCACAACTTATGTATTTGTTATCTATTATGAACTTTTAACATAACTCTTATCTATACACTTGATGCACGCGTACTATCCTTAATCTAGCTCACAACTTATGTATTTGTGATCTAACCATCTAAACACCAATTAATGGTTGAGGCATGAGTGTTAATCACCAATTAAAACATTCATCACTTAGACAAGCTCATATTCCTTTTTGTGTTGCGTAAGTGTAAAACTAGTTCAACTAATACCACCATTCAATGTGTACAATGTTCATATAGTTTGATTTTTCAAAATAAATGCGCTACTTACGCAACGCAATTATACTTCTCGCACAACACATGTTGCATAAGTCATCTAACGTAACACACTGTATTTGTTGCTTTTGCCTGTGTTACATAAGTAATCTTAAGCAACGCCGATAACACGTTACTTTAGAACTTGTTGCATTAGTATACTTATGCAACTGACATTTATCTGCTGCTTTTGTGTGTGTTGCGTAAGACAACTTACACAACGTAATTTGGGATGTTGCTTAAGTACGTGTTGCATTAGTGAACTTACGCAACGCCGCACATAAGTAACGCTTTCCGTATGTTGCGAGATTTCTTATGCTACGCGAGTTATGCAACAGCGAGTGATGTTATGTTGCATATGTGTCAAAATGGCGTAGTGTCTTCAAAATGGAGCTTTTTTTGATGAGACAAAATGGATGGAGCTTTTTTGAATATTGCATTAAGCATGCCTACTATAAAAGAAATCTCTACATACTGGATACATCTTCGCATCAACGGCCCAACAGCCAGTCTAGTTATTTCTTTCTTTCTTTTGATTACACAGTCTAATTATTTACGAACGCTACGTTTTGTGAGACGAGAAAGCAGAGAGTTCACGCCGCGGAGGAATTGGGTTTCGTCGGAGAAGGTAGAGAGAAGAGAGAGATTCGAATCGAAGATGAATACCGATATCACGGCATCAGCGAAGCCGGAGTATCCGGTGATAGATCGGAATCCTCCTTTCACCACCGTCTGTGCTAACTTCAGCTTACTCGACTACCTCCGTCTCACTACCATCACTGGCGTCTCCGTCACCGTCGGTTACCTTTCTGGTATGTCTATGTGGAACGTCTTATATGTATGCATCGTGTCTGTCACTTTAGTGTTGGATTTTTTATGTGTTGATTAGGTTTTTGATCAGATTTGATGGGAGAGATTGATTATGAGAGGAGAGTGTGTGATTGATTGTTTTGAACATGTCTGTCTGGTTTCGATTTGTTACTGAATGTTGAGATCAATTTGGTATTCGTGGTTTTGTCATTCAAGCTTTTGTGTTTTCATCTCTAGCCAGCCATGATTGTCAAATGCGATTCGCTCGCACAATTGAAACCTGGATCCATAACAGTGTTACATATATTTGCAATGTACGAAATTGCACAATATGGCTGAATGTTTTTTTTTTTGCTTAGTTTTTCTTGCCTGATTGATATCAGTGCTTCAGTATTTTGTCTAAGTTGATTTTCTGAAATGACTTGGGATTATTTTCCATCTTTTTTTTTTTAAAATATTGGAATGGTTTAAACTTTAAATAATGAAATGGTATGTGCAGGAATTAAGCCTGGTATTAGGGGACCGTCTATGGTAACCGGAGGTATTATTGGGCTAATGGGAGGATTCATGTATGCATATCAGAACTCCTGTGGACGGATTATGGGATTCTTCCCCAATGATGACGAGGTAGCCAAGTTTTTGAAGAAATAAGAACCATCTCCACTTGATGATCACTTTCTATGGGGGGAAACTAGTCAAGTGGACAGCTATGACAAATTTACTAGTGAGGCGTCAACATTCAGCACCCATCGATCCATTACACAGCACCCATCACACTGAATCAAGAGTGGGTTTTTTAGATTGTGTAGTCAAGATCCCGTGGTCATTCAAGATGAATCGAATGTTGTTGAAGACTTGAAGATTTGATTTTCAGCCTAACTAATTTTCTCTTTTTCGACGAAACTAAAACAGAACACAGAAATTAACTGAGAAATATTGTACCCGCAAATACATAATGTAAAGCCTTGATATAACCTATATATACATAATTACATATAGTCGCCTTGCTATGTGGATAAGCATTAGGCTTCCGTTATAGAAACATAATTTCTCGTCAACTATTACGTACATCCTTAGAGCATTCCCATTATGGTTTTTTTATCATATAAAAGTACCATGAGAGATGATCAAATAAACCATGCATCCCACCATGATCTTTTTGATCATAGATTTGATCATCCCATGATTTTTTGTAAAAAAGATCATCTCATGATCTTTTTTTAGTTTTGATCATAAGACGTGAACCAATCGCAACGGGACACATGTCCTGTGTAAGAAACAGTACAGTTTTTATTTTGATCTTGCAACGAATATATCGTCTAAATTACAAAGTAAAAAAATCAAAATAAATACCAATATTCGTAATTTTTAGTTAGATACCAACTAAACCCGTCCCACGCTCACCCCTACTCGTTGCCGCCGCCTGGTCGTCGTCATCGTCTGCCTTGTTTCCGCCGTCTAATTTAAATCAGCACTGATCACATTGATCATTATTGAGGCGATATTGGTTGTAGCACTTTACATTAAGCGTTGTTAAGAAGAGCGTTCAAAGTAGTTTTGCCACGTAAGCATGTGACCGAACATTATATCGATTTTTAAATTTGACACTGGGCATAAGTTGTCGTTTAGTGAAGCGCTTTGTTTCTTAGGCGGCCTTACTACGACGCCTAAGTGAAGATGTGTATTTTTTTATCACGTGAAGATGTGTATTTTGGAAATTGAATTTGGAGAGTGTGTATAATTGATTAATTGGAAATCAAATTCGAATTTTGCTTAATTTGAAAAAAAATTCTTAAAACAATTAGTACTTCAATTTTAGAATAATAATAATAATCTTTGAACGTTAGACATGTAGTAAATGGTGGCCGTTGAGATCAAAGGTCAAGATTCAGGCGAAAATACTCTTTCTTTTTTTTTAGAAAGAAAAAAACGAAAAGCTAGGGCACACAAGCGCGACCGCTAGGAGAAAGGCAAGCGCTGAAGAGTTTGATTGCAAGCCGCCAGGAGGTAATTTGTAATTTGCACCATATTATCGTTCACAATCTGTTGCAATTACCAAGTCTGTATCAAAGAGTTTGTGAACTTGCGTTGAATCCATTTCTTGTTGACTTGTCAATGTGTTATGATGCTGATGTTGTCCACTTTTTGGAGCTGTAGATAACAGAAATGGGTAGCAAGCAAATAAAGATTACAGGCAGCAGCTTACCTGATAGGATCAGTGATCTTCCGAGTAATATCATTGAATCTATTTTGGATCGCATTCCTATTCGTGAAGCTGTTGCAACCAGCCTATTGTCGAAGGGATGGAGGCACCGGTGGAGGAGAATACCAAGCCTTGTGTTCGATGATGATTTTGTGGGCTATTTCTGGAATGTACAAAAACAAAGAGGCTTCGGAGAAGCAAGAATAAAACTTGAGTACAGTAACATCATTAGTAAAATTCTGTTACTTCACCTTGGACCCATTCACAAATTTGTTCTTCATATTCCAGATCTTTGGAGTAGTTTTCCTTTAGACCTCAGTTCATGGATGCTTTTCATATCTCAAAATAAGGTGAAAGAACTTACAATTGAAGACCTAGATGATTGGATGGTCAGATTGCCATCATACGTTTTTCAGTGCGATGAGCTTCAGCATCTAAAATTACATTTCCAAGAATTTGATCTTCATCCTCCTCATGATTTCAGAGGATTCTGTAATCTCCTTAGCCTTGATTTGTCTGGTTTCCTAGATGGAGATGAAATCAGCAATTTGGTTTCGAAGTGTCCCCTGCTTGAAAGATTGTCCCTAAATTGCATGGACTGCTCACATCCCTTGGTTATTGATGCCCCTAGACTCCTTTTTCTACAAGCCTATTGCTCGCTGAATGCATTCCCCAAACTGAAGAATGTTTGCAGTCTTACTGCCATCTCAATTCTTTTTAGCTGTCCAGGTACATTGAGTGATCTGTTTGATGTTTTTGGCTCAGTGCCGAAAGTAGAGACTGTTACTCTTTACACCGTGCATCTGTTAACGGTATTTCTTTTAGCAACATTTCTATATCATAAATTTTTATTCTGCTGTTCTCTGGTCATTAGTTGCTTACTGGCTGCCATTTGATTTAGGCTATGCCTTTGCCTCAAGATGCTCCGACAGGCTTTCCTACCACTCTTCATAACCACAAGAGTCTTACTATACTTGAGCTTGATATTTCTTCACCACAGTGCATGTACTTCGTCCTCCACATATTAAAAAGCTCGCCCAATTTGCAAAAGCTGAATCTTTATCTTGAGGTAAGAGAAGTCAGTCAGCTTGCCGAGTCTCTAATTTCCTTTTTTCCTCATTTCTATTTTGATCTCTTCCATGTAGAATAAGTTCTAGGATGAAATCTAACTCATCAGTCTCTTTGTGACATGCTATAGAACCCTCCAGAAACTATTGAGGATGAGGCTGCTTCACACTTGCTTGACATGCAGACAAGGGAACCGCATACCATGAACAGCCTCTTAACAATAAAGATAAAAGGGCTTTCTGGAAGTAAAGTTGGAATCATGTTCATTAAAATGATACTATCCTGCTCCCCCGTCCTGAAAACTATGTATTTGACTGGACCGAATACTTACTCTTCTGGCTTGGGAAAGGATATTCTTAATGAGGCAGAGTTCACCTTAATGTCTGAGCTATTGCAGTGCACTCGGTCATCATACCGAGCTCAGGTGAACTACTCCAGATATCCCGGGGACAGCTCTATATTTGACTTTTAGTTTTTGAAAGCATATGCACGATTATCTTCAATATGTCGGTCTGCAAAAGCAAATCCAGCTTTAGAAATGAAAACAGCTTAAGAAGACAGGCATGCAGATTATGTTTGGTTTGTATTTTTTTTTTATGATGGACGGTCAAAGAGTCTGATGAGAACTTGTATCAGGCATGAAATACCCTTCTCCGGGCCTTCATCAGATTGTAAACAACGGGAGAAAAAAAAATGTTCCTTCTGCCTGGTAAGTTGTAGTAACTTGGAGTCGGAGATGCAGAGAAATAGCATGATTAAATTTGTTCTAGCTTATTAACACTAATCACTAGATATAAGCCAAGTTGTGATAGGGTGGGGAGGTTGAACCAAACTCAACCTCTTTTTGAAAATCCTCCATATCTTTATCACTGCTTAAACTTATAATAAGTTTCAACTATTGTCACTCACATTTCCCCATTTAATTAAGAGACATACACAAGTTTTTTTTTAATAGTACAATGGCATACAAAGATGAAGAAACAAACAATATAGATGAAAATAAACAACAACCGCGAAAATAAAAATTACAAACACAGAAAATATGTTAAGACACAAAACAGCAGAATCCATTAACACACTCCTACACATCAAATAGTTTTGTCTATCTTCTTTTTGTTCCATTTCTGTTTCACTGTTTCTTTTCATAATCCTTAATTATAGCATCTAACTTCTTCTCACACATAGCTTCATCATAAAAGTATATGCTGGAGTAATCTTTTTAATAAAATATTTTCCATTGTCGGCACTAACATAAATCATGGTACGAAAGGTCATTTAAAATAGAAATTAATAGCAAATTATTAGTTTCCTACCATTGAATTTTATCATATAACTGCAGTGACAGACACTGCAGTGACAGACACCACAATACGATAACTCTAAAATAAATATGAGCGATAACTTTGCGATAAAATGTATTGTTATCGTAAAATCGCGCGATTTTACGATAACAATACATTTTATCGCAAAGTTATCGCATTCATCCACAATACGATAACTCTAAAATTTATCGCAAGTTTCACCCGAAATTTGTAGTATTTTTCTCAATCTTTTTTACTTGTGATTTAATTTACCAACATATTATATAATATTTTATTTATGCAATATGGGTCTTTATAAATAGAGTTTGGAAAATTAAAAATATTGATGTATTTTATATAAAAAAATTCATTTTATATTTTATGATTTATCATATTTTTAAGTTATATGATCTAATTAATAATCTCCAGCCAATCAAAAAGTGACATTTGTCATTACTATTCATGAGCCAATCACAAACTTCCACGTGTCCATTACTATGCGTGAGGAAATATGAGGACCTACTGTGCAAAAGGAGAGAATCCGGATCCCTGTCCAAGTAACTTTTCATCAAAAAAAATCAATGAATATATATAGATAATGGATAGTTCAAACCTAACGCTAACTACTATCGGCCTTTTTTCAATTGAGGGTCAAACCTATCAAATTTTCTAATCAATGGCAAAATAATAAATAAATTGATCAATTTTCGAACACCGGACACCGCAACTTCACCGTGATTAAATTACAAACTCAATCATGTTAACCCCGTTAAAAGTAATCTGAGGATCTCTTTATTTTGCTCAATCATGTGAACAGTGAACCCCTATCAAGGCTAACTTAATGTAAGCGTGGAAAGTGCGGATGACTGTGTAAATGCTACAAATAATTCTTTGAAAAGCTACAAATTATGTATACAATTACTACGAATTATCCTTTAAAAAGTACGAATTATCTTTTTAATCTGACCAAAACATGATTGCTACGAATTATCCTTTTAAAATGTACGAATTATCTTTTGAAAAGGTACCAAATAGAACACTATGAATTTTGTATCTAATTTACTACGAATTATAAATTATAATTCGTAGCTGTTCAAAGGATAATTCGTATCATTTCAATTGAGTGCGCCCAATCAAGACATTAACGTCGCGCACAAAGAAGACATTAACAGTCTTCTTTGGACGCGGAGAACTTAATGTCAGCGTGGGACGCGCGGCACCTTCGTCTTCCCAGTGAAAATCGAATCGGACTGGTTTTTCTCTGGCGATAGGATTGATTAGCGTCATCGACTGATTGGAGAAATCAACTAATTAATGTCGTCGACTGATTGGACTAACCGGCAATAGGGTTAATTAGCGTCGTCGATCGATCGACGATAGAGTTGATTAGCATCGTCGACTTATTGGACTAAACTACCCTTAATTCGTTTTTAATCTACTAATTAGCGTGATTTGATTTGATTTAAATTTAATCAGGACCCTTAATTAAATTAAATGTAAGAATGAAATTAATTTTCATTTCTCACCGTAACATACACTTCTCACGGGAACCGAACTCGTATGTATTATCATTATTATTGGTTTTTGGTACGAAATTTTTTAATTGAGCCAAGTTATGGAGACCATCAGCCCAAATCCTCCCCGACTCGAAACGCTGCGTTTTGTGAAGAGAGAAACCAGAGAGGGCTCGAGGCGAAACGTGAGCGCGTGAGTGGTGGTGGTCTTTGTCGGAGGAATTGCAGAGAATTTAGGGTTTGGAAAGAAGAGAGATTCGAATCGAAGATGAATACCGACATTACGGCATCAACGAAACCGGAGTATCCTGTGATAGATCGGAATCCTCCTTTCACCACCGTCTGTGCTAACTTCAGCTTACTCGACTACCTCCGTCTCACTACCATCACTGGCGTCTCCGTCACCGTCGGTTACCTTTCTGGTGTGTCTATATGGGAACGTTTTATATGAATTGTGTTTGTATGCATGGTCTCTGTCATTCTAGTGTTGGATTTTTTTTATGTGTTGATTAGGTTGTTGATTAGATCTGATGGGCGAGATTGATGATGAGAGGAGAGTGTGATTGATTTTTTTGAGCATGTCTGTCTTGTTTCGATTTGTAATTTTAACTGAGAGTTGATCTCTGAATGTTGAGAAAATATTGGTATTGGAGTTTTTGTGATTGGAGTCCTTCAAACTTATGCATTTCGATTGGCTCGCACAATTGAAACCTGGATCCATAACAGTGTTACATATATTTGCAATGTACGAAGTTGAACAATATGGCTGAATGTTTTTTTTTTGCCAGTGTATTTTTGCTTAGTTTTTCTTGCTGATTGATATCAGTGCTTCAGTATTTTGTCTAAGTTGATGTTCTGAAATGACTTGGGATTATTTTCCATTTCTTTTTTTTTTAAATATTGGAATGGTTTTAATAATGGAATGTCATGTGCAGGAATTAAGCCTGGTATTAGAGGTCCGTCTATGGTAACCGGAGGTATTATTGGGCTAATGGGAGGATTCATGTATGCATATCAGAACTCCTGTGGACGGATTATGGGATTCTTCCCCAATGATGACGAGGTAGCCAAGTTTTTGAAGAAATAAGAACCATCTCCACTTGATGATCACTTTCTATGGGGGGGAACACTGACACCTGCATGAGCTTTTTAAACGGTGAAGGATGACGTTATGCTGAATAATAATATGCAGTGTTTGTTTCTTATCTATGATTAATTCGGTTTTCAGTGAATCGTAAAGGACTTTCATATATTATTTTACTTCTGCTTATAAATATGAAGATTTTAAACTAAACTGCTTTAGAATCTGTTCGTGTTAGGTCCTTGTTTCGAAGTTGAAATCTTGTCTTGGATCCATGGTAGAAAAACACAGATTCTCTTGAGTAATGCGGTGGAATCATTTTGGGTGTAAACTTTATGGTGTTTGCCACAAATTCCCTCCGCTTGTAAATACATCATGTTTAAGTGTAAAAAATAATTTACCCTTATAGTTATCACATTAGACATTTTCTTGTAACCAAGAATCTAGTGGGAATTTTTCTCCTTTAAGGCATGTTCGCAATACATTTTATTTGTAATAAAAAAAAAGCAATACATATTTAGTGGTTTAAGCTTCCGTATTGATAAGAATTTATGTAGAATTTTTGACTTTTTTTTATACATGGATTAGTTTGTTAGTGGTTAGTGTTAGTGAGGATTCGAACCCAAACACTAGCGGTGTCGAGCGAGTGTGCTTCCACCAGGTCACAACTCAATCCTCGGAATTTCAGACTTTTGAGGTTCAACTGTTGAGTTTGAGGTGCTCTTTTTAAAATATATAAAAAATATATGATAAAGACATATTGGTTACCGTTGGAGTAAACATCAAGTTCTTTGAAGACTGATCTAAACATGTGTTTAAACTTTAAACTAGTCAAGTGGACAACTATGACACATTTACTAGTGAGGCGTCAACATTCAGCACCCCTCGATCCATTACAGCTGCTTCTTGCAGCTAGATGTTCAATTATGTGCCCTATTGAATCATGAGGGGTTTTTTAGATTGTGTAGTCAAGATCCCGTGGTCATTCAAGATGAATCAAATGTTGTTGAAGACTTGAAGAATTGATGTTCGGCCTAACTAATCTTCTCTTTTTCGGCGAAACTAAAATAGAGCACATAAATTAACTGAGAAATATTGTACCTACAAATACATAATGTAAAGCCTTGATACAACCTATATAAATATTGTTGCCTTGCTCTGTGAATAAGCATTAGGCTTCCGTCACATAAACATAATTTTCCATCAACTATTACGTATAAGGATCCAGCTGGTGGTCTAGAGTCTAGACGGGCTTCAACTGGACGAGGATTCGAACCTGACAGTTCACTTATCAAATTTCTTTACTATACCGCTGTGTTGTAAATCCGTTATATGATTTCTTTGAATCACTTGTAGAAGTGAAGTTAAATGTTAAACACACAGCCAATAACGAATGTTTTTTTATAACACGCCTCAACTACGTCCTATGGTAATGATTCCGGGTGCCTTTTTGTTTTGTTCTTAATGAAATGTTTTTCTATCCCAAAAACAAAAAAAACAGAGGTTTGCCGTTTGTCTACTTTAAAACCTTGCAGGTTCACTGCCTGTATTTTTAATGATCCACACTTGCAGTTTCAGCATCTCTAAGTTTGCATTTGTTGGAGTTTTTTTTTCCTTTTCAAAAATGACTTATTTATAAATGATCCAAGCGAGTTTGCCATTTTAGTTTTGTCCTATATTTAACAACACCGATCCTGGAAATCCAATTTTATTAATAAAAAAATAACACGTGTACTTATAAGCCTACGTGGATGTCGAGTGGAAAAAAAATTATATTTTGTAGAACACTTAAAAGTGGTTTATATTTACGATGTAAAAATTTTCAAATTTTTAAAAAATCGGATCATCAGGATCCGATGTTTTAAAAAAATAAATTTTTTTCCACTCGATATAAACGTAGGATTAATTTTAATTTTTTTTCCACTCGATATATACTTGGCCATCTGGGGATCCGATTTTTTTAAAAATGGGTCAAAACTGAAATGTCAAACTCAATTGAGTTATTTGAGATATTGTGAAAACCAAATTGATCATTTTTGAAGAGAAAAAAATTCTGTGTTGTCGCAGTAATACTCTAAAAGTTAAGTAAACAGTTTGCATAAGTATACTGAGAAAAGATCACATGAGAACTGTATGTTACGGTGAGAAATGAGAAGTCTTCATGACCATTAGATCTAAGATCCTATGGATGTTAATAATCAATATATTTAACATTTAATTAATTACTAATTATAGTTTAAAGGGTATTTTCGGAATAAATCAGAATTTCCTTTTTTTTCAATCACTTCCTATTCTCTCTCCTCCGCAAAATCACGAATCGAATTTCTCTGTCACCGACGCCGATCCACATCTTCCACCACCGTGCCTTCGTCCGCCGCGATGAAGCGATTGCGAGTTTTTGTTCGAGAGGAGAGGAGAGGATCGATCTTGGACCGGATTCAGTTCGGAATCGACACAGATCTGAGTCCGAGTTATAGACCGGATTGGCGACGCAGATCTGAATTATAGACCGGACTGGCGACGCAGATATCGTCCGAATTGCAGTTGTGGGCTGTTCCAAGATGAGGGATACGGAGTGGATATCCAGGCAGGATCCCTACGTCTGTCTCGAATATGCCAGCTCCAAGTTTCGCACCAGAACTTGCACTGGTCAGTCATTCATCGATTGTTCTTGGCTTTAATCTTGTCTTTTGGATTGAGATTTGGCGAAACTAAACAGCATTTTTGGCCACTTGTAACTGTGATGGATAAAAGATGGGGTCTTTTTGTGTGTTGTTGATTGAAGTTGTGGATTGTGTAGATGGAGGCAAGAACCCGACTTTTCAAGAGAAGTTTGTGTTCAACTTGATTGAAGGTCTAAGTGAGATTAATGTTGTAGTTTGGAATAGCAACACCAATTCATATGATGATTTTATTGGTAGTGGAAAGTAAGTGGTACTTGCTTTTTGTTAGTTTGGATAATCGTGGAAGTTTTTCAGAGTTCTTTATTGAATGATTGTCGTGATCTTGTAGGATTCAGCTTCAAAATGTTCTGTTAACGGTCTTTGATGACAGCTCTTGGCCAATACAGACAAAAAATGGCAGGTAAGACAAGAGACGTTAGCGCATAGCTTATCGCTTGTTCTATGAGAATTTCTGTATTGGCTTGTAGTAGGAAGTTTTTTTGTTCTTATCTTCTCTGTGTTTAGAAGCCATTAGGATTCATTAACATCTGTCAACCAAGATTAGATAAAACGTGATTGACGGTAAATGGCAGATTGAGTCATTCCGTGTTTACTTTGTAAATGGCAGATTGAATCAACTGAAGACTTTAACATAGACTCTATGATAGATTAGATAAAATGTGATTGTAACGTGTAAGTTTTTATAACTACTGTGTTTTCAAGTTGATGTTACAGATTAACTGAACCACTTTGTCCTTTAATCTTAACAACACTTTTACTTTTCATCGTCAGGCATGCTGGAGAAGTTCGCATGATCATGCACTACTCGGAAAAGATTATAACTTTGGCAGTACCTGGTATAGATTGTTTAAGTAACCGCCTTCTACATTTTGAACCTTGCAGAAACCTATGACAAGCCATTCGCCCTCAGCACCGCAATATGGAGTTTCGCATGTGTCTTATATACAGCAGCTACGATATTATGTCATAGACTTCTTAATAACAGATTGGCCCAATCTAGTACTATTATTTGTATTACCAGATTTATAATTTGTAGTAACAGATTTATCTTTCGTAATAATAGATTTATAATTTGTAGTATCTGTTTTATCTTTCGTAATAACAATTTATGTGAAATTGACATTCATTACCATCTTTCAGGTTACTTTTGCTAAAATGCATAGTTAAATATAGTGTATATTGTTTCATCTTTGCCGCTGTGGTGGAATCTCATTGATAGAGTCATTTTGTGTGAATGGTAAAGGCAGGCCTTGATTGGTGGATATTTTTGCCTGCATAGGCACATACTACGAATTATGTTACAGAATGCTACGAATAATGCAACGAATAATAAGTTGAACAAATTGCATCAATTACATACTACGAATTATGTTACAGAATGCTACGAATAATGCTACGAATAATAAGTTGAACAAATTGCATCAATTACATACTACGAATTATGTTACAGAATGCTACGAATAATGCTACGAATAATAAGTTGAACAAATTGCATCAATTACATACTACGAATTATGTTGCAGAATGCTACGAATATTGCTACGAATCAAAGCCTTTAAAAATCAGCTCGCGTCACAAATTGATTCAGATGCGAATATCAAATTGGATCTCCACCAGACCCCACCTGATTTTTGTACTCTTTAAAAACCAGAGTAATATGTATTCATAGTTTTTGTACTCTTGATTGAAGGAGAGGAGAACAGCATATGGAGCAGTTTGCAATTAATAGTCTATCTGCAAAGATGAGATCTGAAAGGCTAAATTTTGCTGATCTATACTTTGGACCAGATCCATTGATATGTTCCCAGCAGAAAGGAAGAGTAGTTCCTGCAGACAGCAAAAGAAAATGAATAATACTAAGACCATAAATGTTTTTTTATAAACGTTGGAGGTGTGTGTTCTATCAGCAATTATATCCATATTAATTTTAAACCTTCATTTCAGTTCAACATTTTTGTCATGCAAAAATTTGAAGTTCACCGCAGCTATCTTACTATTTAACATGTTGTGGACTAGGTAATTATAGTTCATATCATCTCAATTTAACATGAAAAGAGCACACCAAAGAAAGCATAAGGCAAATCAATCTTGATGCAGAATGCAAGATAAAGATTTCTCTTTTACCTAAGAGAACGAATCAATGAAACAGATCCCAATTGACCGTATATTGATCCCCTTCATTGTCTGTGTATACATTTGCCCATTTACTACCAGTGCCTAACTCTCCTTCAATATGGAACATGTTCTCCAACTCATATCTAAGCTGAGCATAACCATTTAAAGTAAAGAGGTCCACAGCTCTGCCAACAGCCACTTCTTGCAGCTACAATACAAATACAAACATTTGATTTATAATGTTTTTGGTAATGATTGTTACAAAAATACCCAAAATATATTACGATCGCTACACTACGAATAATGTATCTTTCACTACGAACAAATAAGGAATGAACTACGTTTCACTACGAACAATAATAACAAGGACTTGAATCACATACGATCGATGTGTCATATACGAAGATAAGCCATGTTCAGTCGATAGACACTACGAATTAAGTGTGCTACATTGCGAATAAATAAGGCATCCTACACTACGAATAATGTGTCATTCACTACGAATAAATAAGGCATCCTACACTACGAATAATGTGTCATTCACTACGAACAAATAAGGAATGAACTACGTTTCACTACGAATAACGTGTCCTTCACTACGAACAAATAAGGAATGAACTACGTTTCTCTACGAATAAGGCATCCTACACTACGAATAATGTGTCCTTCACTACGAACAAATAAGGAATGAACTACGTTTCACTACGAACAATAATAAACAAGGACTGGAATCACATACGATCGATGTATCATATACGAAGATAAGCCATGTTCAGTCAATAGAGACTACGAATTAAGTGTGCTACACTGCGAATAAATAAGGCATCCTACACTACGAACTCAGTTGAAATAATTCATAAGAAACTCAGACTACGAATTAAGTGTGATAAACTACGAATAAATGCAGGAATCCTACTACGAATAATGTGTGCCACACTACGAACAATAATAAAAAGTAATTAAATCAGTTGAAATAATAGATAAATACAATCAAAATTCCTACCTGAGACTCGCCGAGAGAACCATTCCCAGACTCGCCGAGAGAACCTTGTAGTGTTTGTTTCATATCAGTCATGCATATCTGGCAGTAAATTGGGACGATTGATTTCACGAATAATTCCCAGACTCGCCGAGAGAACCTTGGGTGTAAGAATTGCTTCCCAGACTCACAGATTTCGTTCGTCAATTAGGTCTGGAAGTTCGTCGATTTGTCGCCGATTAGGTCTGTCGTCGTCATCGCCGTCTGTCGATTTGTCGCAGATTTCGTTCGTCAATTTGTCGCCGAGAGAAGCCGACATCTCAATTTTTGATTTCTGAATTCGTAGTTCGTCAATTTTGTCGAGAGAATCATCAGTCGTGTCCCAAAATTATCGGGATTATGATTTAATAATTTCAATTTTGTACCGAGATTACCCTTAATGTAGTATTAAATCTGATTTTAATTACTAATTACGAATAATATCTGGTTTAATATTAGCCACACATTCGATTTAATGTATGGTTGAGATCTATTCTCATTTCTCACCGTAAGTACACTTCTCGCAGGATCCGAACTCTAAGTATACTTGGCCAAATAGTATAAAAAGTAAACAGTTTGCATAAGTATACTTGGGGACGTGTCTGAAAATTCATTCATTACCTTCTTTTCTCTTACAAGTTGCACTTTTATACTTGGCCAAATACATGTAATTAAAATATGCTTAGCAAGTTATGACACACAAAAAAACATATATATGCTTAGCGAAATTGTGAAATGGTATTTGGTGGTGGGAAATATTTAAATTTAAAAAATATGGGCTCGAATCCTAAGCTTTAGCCCAATTTTGAAAAATAAAATAAAATAATGCATGATTTCTAAATAATTGTGAATACTTTATTGTAGTTTAGAATACTCTAGACTTTTAATCTTGGCCTTCGAAATAGAATGATATCCACCATCCATGTTAGATGCGTAAGTGTATATATAAGAGGGCTCACCTAATGTGCATTATCAAATAAATATGTAAAATACTTCTTTAGATTTATTATATAAAGTAATAAATATTAACTTTTTTTACTAATTGCTTAAAAATATGTAAGGGTAGAGATCAAGTAAAAATCATACTTATTTACGTATAACAGATGTAAATGTTCACTGCTGATATTTTCAAAAGATTCGATTTGGTTGTACTCTGTTTAGGGTTTTGCTGTGAGTACGGTCTTCAATTTTCATTAACATCATCTGGATTGGATCATATTTGTGCACAATGGGCTGTGGATCATATGTCTGGACAAGGGCCTGTGTAAACATGGGATCATATGTCTGCACAATGGACTGGATAAATATGGTATCACATGTCTGGCCAACGGGTCTGCACAATCGGCTGTGTAAATTGTTCTATTAAAGACATAGACATGTTTTCTGTTTTGTCCAAACCAGAGTTGACGGGAGGTCTCCACTCAACAGCTAAACTAGAATGTTTATTGTAACCAGATACACTTATTGCTTTTTCTGAATCCATATCAATCTCAAATCAAACCTTCTGCATATCAAATCCCAAATCAATCAATAAAGTAAAAAAATGGCTAAAAGAGAGACAGTACTCACTGCAAAACCCTAAACAGAAACAGAGTACCAAATCAAATATTAGTCGCCATCAACATTCCTTAAAAGATTACGATATTTATGCTATATCTTAAACATAGTACAACCAAATCGAACTTTGTAAAGAAAGACAGGATTACGATATTTATACTAAATCTAAACACAGTACATAGAAATTTGTATATCTGCTGCAGATTCTGTTGCCATCAGGCGTCAATCATCAATCGATCAAAACAAAAACAAAAGTACAAAATGTTATGCGGAAAATCAAACACAGCAGTGTGAAAATGACAGAGAAACTTTACTGAACTGAGCCAACATCAGTCTCACATCAAAAACCCTAAATTAAGTACAATGAAATCGTGATAAAAAAAAGTACAATGAAATCAAAATTTTGAAAATCACGGTACACAAAAACGAACACAGCAGTGAGTGATTTTCTGATGAAAGAAATCGGAAAGTTTGAAACTCACCAGAGATTTGACAGCTCAATCGCAGAAGAAAATGAATTCGCAATTTGGATAATCGGAGGGAACCAGAAAAAGAAACAGGACGATAAAATTAACTGAGAAATATTGTACCCACAAATACATAATGTAAAGCCTTGATATAACCTATATATACATATAGTCGCCTTGCTCTGTGGATAAGCATTAGGCTTCCGTTGTAGAAACACAATTTCTCATAAACTATTACGTACATCCTTATAGGATGGATCCAGCTGATGCCTCTAGACGTGCTTCAGTTGGACGAGCTGAAATCCAGTAAGAATTCAAGGATTCGAACCCTGACAGCTCACTTT
Source organism: Rhodiola kirilowii (assembly GCA_033675215.1). Taxonomy (NCBI): domain Eukaryota; kingdom Viridiplantae; phylum Streptophyta; class Magnoliopsida; order Saxifragales; family Crassulaceae; genus Rhodiola; species Rhodiola kirilowii. The sequence continues at coordinate 53,737,896 of CM066193.1, forward strand.
ACTATACCATACCATTGTGCTGTAAATCCGTTTATAATGTAAATCCGTTATATGATTTCTTTGAACCAACACAAAGCCAATAAAGAATGTTTTTTATAACACGCCTCAACTACGCTATATATGCAATCTGCCCATTAACATACATTTCTGATTATTCTGACTAACGTCAATGTTAAATATCGTAATCTTTTATGGATGCTGATCACGACTGATAATTTCAAAAGATTTGATTTAGCTGTACTCTATTTAGGGTTTTGATGTGAGTATTGACTTTCTTTAAGCCATTTTGTATTTTTGATTTGAGATTTGATTTGCAGAAGGTTTGATTTGAGATGGATTCAGACAAAGCAAAAATAAGCGGATCTTGTTACAATAACAACTTTCTAAACGCCTTCGTATCAACTCTAATTAGGGCCAAACAAAGCTTTCGCATCAATTCGGATTTGGGCCAAACAGAAGAGATGTCTACGTCTTTAATAGAGCAGTTTACAGCCGATTGTGCAGACATCGCCAGTTGGCCAGACATGTGATCCCATATTTACCCAGCCCATTGTGGAGACATATGATCCCATGTTGAAGAACTCTCAACTCTCAAGTAAGAGAGGAGGCATGCCAATACATGTGGAGCGGTTGCTTGAACTGTACTCAGAGCCGTTTCCGATATTTTAAGGGTATTTGGGCGAAAATATATTCTGGAACTCACAGAGAGCGGTTCCGAT